>CP136060.1:585653247-586853247 GCA_032464435.1 Aegilops umbellulata | reverse complement strand
TTAGTTCGATTGCACTACGACAGCCAGCATTGGAGTTTGTGTATATAGCAGTTGAGTCCGAGACCAACACGGATACACACGTACGTACATCCGTCGGTAACCGCCAGCCCCCGGCATGCCGGCGCTGGCTACAACCCTGTACAGTCCCTGCCGCCGCTGCCGCCAGGACTAGTACATCATGTCGACCGGTCTCAAACTGCCCCACGAAAAGTTCGCCAACAACTCCTCCACGGCGGGCCACGGCCACGCCTGGTCGTCTTGTCTAGGTCTAGGTCCACCTCTCGTGTACCGGAAGCCGGACAACTGGGGCATAAATCGACCACGGGGCACGCTTCCACACGTAGCCTGCCGGAGGGCGTCGAGCATTACCTCCGTGCCCGTCGAGATGAGAAAATGTACTCCCTCCGTCCTTTAAAGAGTGTACTTCCAACTTTATTGGAGGGTCAAACTATCTTAAAGTTTGACCAAGTTTGTGCAAAAATATATCAATGTTTGTGAAATCAAATAGGTATATGATGAAAGTATATTTTATCACGAATCTAGTACTACTAATTTGATGGCATAAATGTTGATGTATTATTATATAAACATGGTCAAATATAAAAAATGTTTGACTTTCCAAGAATGTTGGAAGTATACTCTTTAAAGGACGGAGGGAGTATGTAACAATAAGGCACCTCTAGCTTATACCCTAAAATTAAGGCGTTAGAGGAGTAAAAAATTTACTCCTCTAACCAGCACCTAGCCGATCCCCTAAACCTAATAGAGGGGTAAATCTTTTACTCCGCCTCCTATCCGGCGCCTATATTTACTCGGACGCCCATCGTTGGAGCAAAAAATCTGCTCCCTCGCTGCCTCGTCCACCCCACTCCCGTGCCGCATCTATGCCAGCGCCATCCTTCCCGCCCCCACCGGCCACCACCTGCCACCGCGGATGCTATGTACGCCCCGCCGCGGTCCTCTCCCACCCTGATTTGAGCCTCTCTCGCCGTCATGGGCACAGAAATATGTAGATCTACGGCTGCCGTCACCGCCGCCTGATTTGACGCATCTGGCCATCGGCGACAACGCCTTTGTCATGGATTGGACGGGTACCAAACTGCACATCCTCGACAATGGCTCTGCGCCACATCCAGGTATGGCCTCCTCCTCTAGTCACTCGGATTTCACTCGTTGACGGTTCACTGCCAAAGACACGCCCTGCCGTTGGCCAAGCTTGGGACTGGCCCAGCAGCTGCCCACGACAAGTGGTGTGCCGGGTTTCGACCATGCCGGAACACCCTGGATGGGTGTTCTTCAAGTGCAAAAAAGATGGGGTGAGTGCTTGTTTTAATTCAGTTGTTCATCTGATTCCGCACAATTTGTAGCTCATTGTTTGCTCAAATTTGTGTGTAGGATGGATGCAAGTATTGGTATTAGGAAAAAGATTACATCGACCTATTGATAGCAAGAAATTTGATAGATGTTCATGCTCTTCTTGCTAGAGTAGAGACTAGAGATGAGACTAGATGCGATGCAATGTCGAATTCGTCGGAACCAAAAAAGAAAGAATTGTGCAAGCTCGAGAAGCCAATTGAGAGAATCACCCATAAAGACATAGAGAAAATATTAATCCGACTAATGAAAGCAGTTATGGAAGTTGGATATCTATTAAAGAGTCTAATTGTGGTTCTTGTTTTCTCTGGTTTCGTTCTAATAGCGAAGAATTGGTGAATTATTTACTCCGATGAATCAAAATGCCGCTCAATGAAATAAACAAGCAATGAAATTTGTTTCGGTGGCCGAAAATGAAATGCAAATGTCAAATTATTTTACTCCGTTATATTTAGGGAATCAACTAGGTCCGGCAAAACTTAGTGGCCTAAATATACTCCACTATGGTTTACTCAGCCAGATACTCCCCTAATAGGTTCCTTTCGTGTATAGTACTTACTTCATTTACATCCCTCATTTATACACTAACCTTCTCTCCTCTAAACTAGGCTGACGAGGTTATCTTCCGTGGAGATGGCCATGCACCAGTACCTCTACTAGTAGAAGGATGAAGCGTCTGAGGTTGCAGCCCATCAATAAAAGCCGCGACTCGGGGCGCCAGTTGGTCACGACCTTGGTGGACAAGTATAACAAGGACCATAATCTTTCCGAGGTTTGCCCGTCCTATATATGGCGTCTCTTCCTTGCTCTACGCTACCAAGGGTTGCATTATCACTGTATCTTTTATTTGTTATCATAATAATTAATCGCTGATCAGATATGGTCTTCCTGTTATTTTAGGATCTTGCATATGAATTGAAGGAAATTGTGTGCTGCCAATCGATTCGTGAGGGAGATAAGTTGTACGGCCATATCAATTTCAACGGAAATACCAGAGGAGCTAATGATAGACAAGCTATTCTTTGCGGAAGTCATGTATAGGCAAAAGTTAGCTGAGTTGTATGTCGGATGTTTACGCATGGCTCAGCCGATTGATAGTGGTATGCCATATGATTACATTAACCAAGACATTCTTATTACCTTTATTCTATTAACCTGCTATTTTTCGCCTTTTTTTTCATCTCATCCATTGTCTTTAGTTCTTATTTCATGTGTAATACTTGAAGTTATAGCATGGACTAAGTACACATTTTTACAATATCTAATTAGCTTATTCTTTATGCATTGTTGGTTATTTGTAAGTTAATGACATTCTCACTCTGTATCTCTATACTGTTTAACATAGGGAACTGCTACGGTTGTAGAAGTAATGGAAGTGTTGATATGAAGCAACCCAACAGTGCTAGTTACACCGGTGGTCACATAACTTATGTATTCGGTAGACCAAAGATACAACACAAAGACTTTGACAAAGAGGATGGCGAAGACGAAGTACATGTAATGTGAATGATAATTTACTTCTTGGCAAGTTACCATTTAACATTTATTTTTCTTGCCATGTTCTCATTAAACATTTAGTTTGCGGCCACCATCGTTGCTAATTAATTGTGTTTCTTTTGCAGTGGAAGCTGGATAGGCTAAGATGGTTGTTTGGGGGCCAACAAGAAAAGAGGCAAAGGAGACACACTTGGCTTCCCCGCGAAGGAACGGTAGAGTGGAGGACACTTACATTTGGTCTTTGCTAACGTCCTTTGGGGATAATTTATGAAATATACATTTATTATACGTGTTGCCCATAGCTTGCTGGTTTTTGCGCCAATGATGCAACAAGTCATTTAGGGCCTGTTCTCATCTCCTCCCGCTCCACGCTTCACAAAATTCTGGAGCGAAGCGGAGCCGAACGATTCTGACGAAAGAAGCTAGCTTCGAGAAGCTCAGCCTTCCTCCCGTGCAATTTTGAGAAGCAAGGTCGGCCGAGCTCTTCGTTTAACAGAAGCTGGAGTTGCACCTATTTACAGAGTTTGCCACCGCCAAAGAAAACGATTCACGCTGACTCCTCGACACAACCACTCTCGCCCACAGGATCGAGCCCTCCCTCTCGATCGAACCGTTTTCTCTGGCTCGTTCGCGAACTGGGCTGCCTTTAGCCAGCCCATTATGGCGCTAAGATAGGCCAACCAACTATTTCAGCCCAAGCTAGCGATGTGAAGCCAGCGACGCTGCCGAACAGGCGTGATTCGCTGCGTGGAGCAAGAAGCTACAAACAGAAGCTGAATTTGGGAAGTTTTTAGAAGCGGGAGAATTTCAGAACAGGCCCTTAGTATAGAAGAGTTGTTGAGATGCTCTAACCCACGTGGGATATTGGTACCGAAGAGCCTTACATCCTAGAATACTCTAGCATGATATTTAGATATTTGGATGCAAATAACACATTATAATACATTAGATGGCACAAATTTTCTTTATCAATGAAGTTGTTTCAAATTTGTGAAGATCTAAGGCAAACACCTATTTGCTTGAACGTCCCAATCAAAAGTATCAAAACAAAATTTACGAAGAAATAGTTTTTAAATTTAGCAAAAGTCATTTGTAAATATAGATAATATAATGGTAATACAAAATAATATCAACCTTAGTCTCTAGTAAAAATCCTGTATCTGAACTAGAAAAGCTTAATTTTGTTTGTTATGAGAAAACAAATCTTAGTAGAACAAAAATAGTTATTTATCACTTGCCATCACTAGTCATCCGACATATTTTTCATATCATTTTGCGCTTGTATGAATATTGATGTTCATCATGCATTGTTCTTAACGTAATAGTCATTTCTTAGTTGCATAAGAAACAACCAAACTAGTAAAAAGAGTATAATATTATACTAGAGGGTGTTAATAAGAAAAATGATAAAATAAGTTATGAACAAGTAAGAAAGTTTTGTATAAATAGTTAAGTGGAAAAAACAAATTTATTGCATCAATAAAAAAAGTTATTTTTTTGTTTGCCGAATTATACTCAGATCGACAGTGATGAGGTTATAAAAAATTTGTGTTGCCCGTTAATGAGCTGCAAGAGAGGAAGTGTAACATTTAATACCAGAGTGTCGTCGATACAAAGCAAAAATAGACTATCTAATTGTATTTGATACAACATGTTTAAAGAATATGAATTTTGGCACAGAGTCATGTTATGATGTCATATGGTTAGGTTTAAAAAGTTATAATTTGAAACAACTTGCCTTATACATTGCATTGTAACTCATGAATATCCGACGGGCGTCATAAAATCCTAAACCAAATATGTTGTTTTAACTCAACGGGTCATATTTCTTGATCATTTGCAGTAAATATTTAGATACAGCTTAAGTTTATATACTATTAGACACTAATTATTTCTATATCATACTTTGAATTTTTATATTTTCTTAAAATACCCAAGTTAAGGTACCATGTGTAATATTTTATAAAAAAGTTGTATAAAAAGTTAAGGTATTGGTATTTCATTTGTTTCCTTTTATGTTTTTTTCATGTTCTTTCTTAATTTTCATTTTCATATTTTCTATTTTTACCAAATTTAACTATTCAACATATTCTATTTTTAGTTCCATTTTTCATGTTTTCTATAATGGCCCGCCGGGTCCGTGGGAGAAGCCGGCGAGGTGGGGTGACCTGCGACTGTGGCTCCGTGGAGAGGGAGGGGATGACTTGTTTCGAGGGAAAGTGGGTGTGTGTGTGTGGGGGGGGGGGGGGAGCGGGGTGGAGCTTAAATGGAATTTCACGGCGCCCTTAAAACGAGAACCAAATTGCTTAATTTTTTTGTATGTAGACACGCCTATTACATATGCACGGACAAACAACAAAGGACACATCACATAGGCATCTACCATGCTTGGAAGGTGGCATTGCCGAGGGCTTGACATGCCTAATTGGCAGGCGGCACGATCGATGGCCTGAAACGCCAACATGACAGGCGCCACTGTCGGTGTACAACCACGACTACTTGTCAGGCGTCACTGCCGGTGTATAGTCACTCCAAACAGGCGGGCATACTTATGTTTTTGAAACACCAAATCATAAGACGAATCACAACTGAAACACGACAAACAGATGTTCATGTTCAGATTCAAGTATTGACACCTATCACAACTGAAACACGCCAAACAGATGGTCGTGTTCAGATTCAAGTATTGATGCCTATCACAACTGAAACACGCCAAACAGATGCATCGCCATGAGCTTCAGAGATCCTATCAAACACTAAAGGGGTCCTCATCATCCTTCTTCTCTTCTCCCCCAGAAAGTCCTCCACAGCCGTCATACGGTCACCATCATTGGGCACCCAAATATGCTTCGGCCTCCTCTTTGCATCCTTCTAGGCTCCGCCACCTATCATCTCTCTGGGTGTTCTAAACCGGATGAGTCTGCCTTGGTTTACGAACAAAAGTATGTGGGCGCCGCTGGTATTCATCATTCCTCGAACTAGACCCTGGTCTACCCGAGCCGCTCCTTGAGGATTGGCCCTGTCACCCCTCCCTCTAGTGAGGTTTTTCCAGGCTGGATGCTTGGTATTTCTTTTTTCTTTTCTTTGCTTCTCTGTAGCGTATTTCATTTTTTTTCTTTTATGTTTTTCTTTTCCTGTTCCATTTAAAATTTTTGTTTTCATATTTTCTGTTTTTTTACCACTTTTATCTTTTCAACCTATTCTATTTTATTATTTCCATTCTCATATTTTATATATAAAAAAGTAGTGAACCTTTTTACGTATCATAAATATTTAAGAAATTGTGCGATTTTTTTAACACACCCATGAACATTTTTCTAAGCATGTGATATTTTTACATTTTGTGAGCATTCCTCATACATATAATGATTTTTTTTATAATTCCATTATAATTGTTTATAGAATTATGAAAAAATTAATGGTACAATTTTTTTTTTCTGAAATTTAAGTGCACATTTTGTAGGAAACTAGGATTTTTTTTAAAAATCAATGTTGAACATTTTCCAAAAACACATGAAAATATTATAAATGTGTGAACATTTTTAATTTATTGAACATTTATTTCAGCAATTGCGTGAAAAATGTTTTACATTTTATGAACATTATTTGAAAATGTCATGAACATACTTTTTAAATTCATGGACATTTTTCAAATATCAAGAGTACTTTTTGAGTAATACAATTTTTTTGAAAAATCATACCAATGAATTTACAAATATCTTCAGAAAACACCATTAATACTTTTTAAACGTTTGAACATTTTGGAATGTCACAAACATTTTTTTGGATGGTATGAACACTATTTAAATACTAGAGTAATTTAAAATTAAATTACTTTAAAATGATTTAAATTAGTTTACAAGAAACTTAAAAAATTCAAATATATATATATATATATATATATTTGGTGCGGAAAAAGGAAAAAATAAACAAAGAAGATTTTTTTGAGGATCAAATGAACAAAGAGCAAATTATCAAGACTTTGAACTTTTAGCAAATTGTTTGAGCTGATCAGCAAGCTAATCTATTTAGTTGTAGGTGCACAGCTTCTCCTGACGAATAATTGAATACTTTTGCAGAAAGGCCATTAGTGACCTAGTGAATTAAAGCTCATCACCATGCCCGCCTTTATGAAATCACTTGTCAAAAATCATACAATCTACCTCGAGCAAACAACTATATTTTTTGTTGAATGAACCAATGATGAAGCTTGTTGATTACACACGGCAATAAGCAGCTAGATTTGAACCAGGGTGGGAATGTAAAACATTACATCAAACCGCACGACGTCCTTCCGAGAGTATCCAACAAGCATGCCCATGCTGGGGTTATAATACTCCATGAGATTCATGCGAACCATGATCTTATCTCCTTGATAAGTATGACGCCGGAGATAGTCGGATCCATCTTGATACACTATTTCATCTTCAGACATGCCAATCAGACGAACAGAAAACCGGTAGTCGAGGACATGCCGCGGTTCCCACCGTGGCGCTTCGTTGCCTTGAACATCATCACACATCCATATCTCGACTAATCCGTTGAACCCTTGACGAGGCACAGCTAGCGCCCCATTCAACTCGGCTAAGAGGGAGTAAAAACAGTCATCCCCTTGGTACCATGGAGGACCTTTCATGACGCTAAACGACTCATCTTCAAGGCTAAAGAGGACAAAGCACGGCTTGTTTGCAACACCATCTGGAGATGATTCATCAAACAAAAGCAAGCCAAGGTTGACTGTCCAGATCAAGGAGCCCTTGAAGAAGGTTGCCGTCCGTCCTACGACGAAGGGGTAGGGCGGTTGTGCAGACGTCTCATGCCAGTATTGGTCCTTTCCGACCGTGAACACCTCCATCCCAATCTTGCCCATGGCTTGCGTTTCACGGTACAAGAAACGAGCGACCTTGTAGGCGTTGGATCGAGGGTCGCGCCCGAAGCCGAACGCCTTGTGGCCTCCTACTTGCAGGCACCGACGCGGATCGACACTGTTGGGGCTCCAAGGTAGCGTGAGGACTCGGTGTGTGACCGGGTTGACCAGACACACGTTAGCCTCGGTGGGCAACAACACAAGTCCATCGCAGTGCGCGAATGCATGCCTCCTCCACGTCACCTCTGCGGGGAGCGAGGAGGTGTCATGTAAGAGGGTCGCGGCGTGCGGCCGGCTCTCCTCCCACCGGTACAATCCATGGGTGTTGACCGCATCTATTATTATCCTAGGTTCGGCCATATTGTTGTAGGCACGTGGTGCGATGAGCAGGCTATGGTATTTTTCCTTCTGCCGGGGAAGTCGGCGGAGGTGCGACTGTGTGAAGGAGGGATCTCCGGAGATGGTGTGGCACCAGGCCTTACAGACGCATCGTAGCCGCAGGAGAGATTTAACGGGCAGACGAACTAGGTGTTAGAGTTGTGTCGAATATTGTGTACAAGGTAGGTTACAGTTGGACTTGTAATAGAATTGTGTTTAGATAGGATATAGTCATGTCCTAGTAGGACACTTGTATCCTAGGCCTCTCATATATACCGGGGTAGACACACGATGTAACCTATGCCAACATAATAGCACAGGCGCGCAAGGGGGAGCCGGCGGCGTGTGCCGGCGCCCGAGTGGCCGGTGTGTGGTATTGTGACGGTGTCACGGGGAGGAGCGCCCGTAGTCAGGCCCTGGGGATGTAGCCATATCGGTGAACCTCGTTAACAAATCTCGGTGTCGTGCTCGTGTGATTGTTTGGTCCTCGGATGATCGACGGTATGCCTCGGATTTTATCCTAAGAAGTGGTATCAGCTAGGTTGTTCGGAGGCTGCGGATCGTTGATGTAGAGGAGGAAAGCTGTTGGCTGGGATTTTGATCGGCTGATCCCGGCGTCGGATTGGTTCGATCTGGCGATCTCGGCAGCTGCGGTTACAGAGGCTCTAGACAGAATCGTGTAGCAGCAGGATGCAGCTCTTGGCGAAATCATGCGGTCGCAGGAAACCAAGGTGGCTCGTGTGGCATCAGCCTAGGGCGTGGCATGGTGGCCCATGTGGGGGCCCGCTGGTGCGTGCTTGATGGGCTAGGCCCTTGTGCAGCCGTGAGGTGTACTAGGTGACTGACCGAGGCGGAGCAGCGGTGCAGAGCTGCTGTTGATACGTGTGTTGCGAAATCACGAGATTTGTTTTGGACATAAAAAAGAGAAGGGGACCGAGTCCCTGTTACGAGTCGTAGACGTGAAGCAGCAAGGCAGCTCTTTGTACATGGCATCGGGTTGGCAAAAGCAAGCTAGTATTGGAAGTTGTGCAAGGGAGCTACTCCACGTGAAGACCAAAGCTATCTTTGAATTTGCAACAAGTATACTCTGTGTACTTGGGATCACGGAAAGGATGCTCGATATTTTTTTTCAAAGGTGAAAATTTTGTTGGCACAACATAGATGCTTGAAGGCGTTGCAAGAAGTCAAACCAATTAAGATGGACGATGATGATTGTGAGGAGTTGCACATGGCTGCGACAAAGGAAATTCGGCTCGGGTCAGACATATAGGGCGGTTTGCTTGGACAGTCTGACGGATTGACGCGAATCGGTTGGTACAGAAGACGGTGGTGGGATCGGCGACGACGACATAGGGGCGTGATGCTGATGGTGACCGACTTCTGGGCGTGGAAACACGTAGCGCAGGCCCCGAGGGCTTGTGTGGCTTCAACAAGACTATTGCGCGGGGTTGATTCAAGACGGTGCACACTTGAGAGCTTGAAGTCGACGGGGCGCAAGGGTGGACTGATCATCTACCATGGAGTCATGTTGAAGGTGGAGCTGGATTGAGGGGCTATGATGTAAGGAATCGAAGCCTATTCAGCAAGGGGAAAAATGAGAGGGACACGTAGTTCGGACTGGAGCTCAGTGGTCTGATGAAAGCGTGAAACTCGTCGTCGGTCGGTGATGATCGGTGATACTCTGCAGTGGGGGTTGAGTGGTGTGGGTTCGTGACCCTTGAGACTTGACCAGGACAGCGGAGGCTCGACGCGGTAATAGCGGCGAGGCGTGCGGTATGCACGGGGCATGGAGACGGGCCAAGGCTCTGGTGGTCATACATGTGGTGAGACAACCACTACTAGAAAAAGGGCTATAGATGGGATTGACACTAATGGCGCACCAGATAGGAGGTGCGCCATTAGTATATACTAATGGCGCACCACCTTCTGGTACGCCATTAGTGTTGAAACTACTAATGGCGCACCTGGCCCAGGGTGCACCATTAGTATCAATTTTTTTTGCACTAGTGCGCCTGTCCAAACATACTAATGGCGCATCCAGACAAAGCGCACCAGCAGTAAAGTGCGCCATTAACGTTCTTTTTTTATTATATTTTTTATTCTTTTTGTTGCAAAACTACTAATGGCGCACCAGCCATCAATGCGCCATTAGTAACGTTGGTTACTAATGGCGCATTGATGACTGGTGCGCCATTAGTAAAGTAGGACAGCTAGATATTTTGGACAGCCACACCTACCCACTCACTTTTCCTTCATTCTCTCCACCTCGATCCTCCTCCAAGCTTGTGTCGGCTGCAAACTGGGTGAGTACGCATACCGGAGGTGATGTTCCCGCTGTGCCCGCTGTGCCGCCGAATCGCCGATGGTTCAGTTTGAAGCCGACTAGATCGGAGCTCATGGAGTGCTAAGATCCGCGCTACAGTGTGTTCGTCACGGCCTCCCATCTCAGGCTCCGGCAGCGGCTGGTTCGTCACTGCCTCACCAGCATTACCTCGCGTCCTCCTCGACCTCGTCGGCTGCAAGTCGTTGGTGAGCTCCATCTCAATTTTATTAGCTAGTACATGTATGATGCATATAGTTTTATTTTCTTGTGCTTGTTCATGTCAAATCTGCTCGTGCCTGAATGATGCACTTTTGCAACTTCGATTTGATGCTCATACTTATTCAAGTCTTGGTGGTTTGGCAGTCTAATTTGGACATTATGTTTAACTGTTAAGTACTCTGGAGAACCAAGTTAGTAGGTTAAGGACGGGTAGATAATCCTCGTTTTGAAATTTAGGACATTGCACTGAAAATAATAATATCTACGGTTGTTCCATTTATCGTCACAATACACATTCATTCAGTGAAAAGTTGATGGACAGTGTTGCTGGAATGTCGATTAACTTCCGTTTCGGCAAATTCGGGTACTCCATATGTCCTATTTTCAGCAAAGGTCATGCTGAAATTTTCCGTGAATTTTAGCATGACTTTTCTAAAAATAGGACATATGGGGTACTTCTGAGTCTGCCGGCATCTAGACAGTTGATATACTTCAGAGACATACTAGGAAAAATTAAACATATGAATGCCGGAGACATACTAGATGGGGTTTAATTAAGTCTGCCATAGTACTTAAGAACCTGCCATTCTACTTCATAGTTCACAAACACTTCACAGTTCACAACCATACTAGCTAGCGCAAAAGTTAAACATCATCAACTTCACAGAGGGTGACTACATGGGACTCATAGCCTTCAGGAGGGCTGCATGCTCTGCCCTGATCTTCAGGTCCCTCCCACTCGTCTTTAAACCGCATGCATGTGACATAAGATGCTCATACATCCCATCCTTGGGAATTGGCTTAGTGGTGCAGTATGGGCACCTGAACTTGCCCCACTTGTAGTACGCCGCCTTCCCCTTCTCCCTAATCTTGTTGGCTTCCTTCTCAATGAAGGACTTGTGGTTTCACTCTTCCACCTCATCTCCAGAGTTGTACTACACATACAAATGATTTGCATAAATACATACTTCCCATTTAGAGTAATGTAATTAACAAACATTAGATAATTGCCATTTACTGGAATTTAATGAACAAACAAACATCAGATAACTGCCATCTACTGGAATTTTAATTAACAAACATCAAATAGCTAGCCACAAACGTCCAGGAAGTAATTAAACAGAAATAGACCACAGGTAAATCTAACCAAACTGAACTCAAATCACAGGTCTCAATTTTGACATGCGCTAAAACTGCAATTTGATTTGATCATTTGTCCCACATGTAAGATGCATATCAACACTACTCAATCCAGATAACTATCCTATGATCGAAGCAGATGCCATCCCAGCAAATGATTAACACATACTAGTAGGATGTACAAATAAATCCCAAATTTGGACATGCGCTAGAGAACATATATTTTGTCTTGAAAAGAATGATTCAAAAGAAGCAGTAGGGGCATTAGAACATCACACATAATAACATAAGGCAGAAGTTCACCAAAGATGCAGGCAGAAGTTCACATAATAACATAATAACATCAAGCAAATTGTGCCTGGTCGATGCTCCCAGTCCTAGATAAATGGGAACACAGAACATGATTATTACCAAAACACATAGTAGCAGCTACGACATTGAACTGGTACGCTAGATGTAGTAGACCTTGAAGAGATCCATGCATCCAAACAGGGCCAAAAAAAAGCTTGGGGTTACCTCCTCGTCGTCGTCAGAATCGGACGGGTCGTTGAACCCAGCAATGTCCAGCTTCCTCTTGTTGCCAACAGCTTCCTCATTCTGCAATATAAGTAATTAATTCAATTATACTACTAACTACATATAACACAGCACATAACATAATCTAACAATTAATTGAGGGAATATGCACAAGAAATCTAACAACATATACAACACATAACATAATCTAAGCACATGCAGCAATCCAGATTCTAATATAAATAACCTAACTAAACATCTAATTAGAAAACCATAACCACTACATCCACTGGATGATTCAATCACAGATTCTACATATAACTGCCTATAAATTAATCCAATACAAAAAAACCTAACCACACTACATCCACTGGATGATTAATTCAATCATAGATTCCACATATCAGTGGCTATAATTGAATCCAATACCAAAAACCCCCAACTAAACATCTAACTCAAAAACCCTAACTAGTAGATCAATCACACCAAACTTAACCTTTCACTATAAATCAATCAATCAAACATCTAAATCTACTGCTTAATGGGGGTAACTAGAAACGGAGGGGACTGCTGGCAAGGATTACCTGCAGGTCCACGTGCTCGCCGCCGGCCTCCGTAGGTCCATGAGATGGGTCGCTGGACGCCGTCACGCCAAGCTCCGGCACGGCGGAGGCCGCCACGGCCACCTTCTTCTCCTCCACGGCGCGTGGGGATGTAGCACCTCCTTCTATCATGGCAGCTTCGCCACGGCCTTGCTCCATCCGAGCCAGAAGCAAGCAGGAGGAGAGAGGGAGGCGGTGGTGGTGAGCGAGCAGGTGGGGTGGCCGGTGAGGGAGACGACGAGGCAGAGGAGGGGGAGGGAGGCGATTTGGGGGAAATGGGGTGGGCGATGCGGCCGGTGCCCGTTCCCTTGAAGGAAATATGCCCTAGAGGCAATAATAAAGTTATTATTTATTTCCTTATTTCATGATAAATGTTTATTATTCATGCTAGAATTATATCAACCGGAAACATGATACATGTGTGAATACATAGACAAACAGAGTGTCACTAGTATGCCTCTACTTGACTAGCTCGTTGATCAAAGATGGTTATGTTTCCTAGCCATAGACATGAGTTGTCATTTGATTAACGGGATCACATCATTAGGAGAATGATGTGATTGACATGACCCATTCCGTTAGCTTAGCACCCGATCGTTTAGTATGTTGCTATTGCTTTCTTCATGACTTATACATGTTCCTATGACTATGAGATTATGCAACTCCCATTTGCCGGAGGAACACTTTGTGTGCTATCAAACGTCACAACGTAACTGGTTGATTATAAAGGTGCTCTACAGGTGTCTCCAAAGGTACATGTTGGGTTGGCGTATTTCGAGATTAGGATTTGTCACTCCGACTGTAGGAGAGGTATCTCTGGGCCCTCTCGGTAATGCACATCACATAAGCCTTGCAAGCATTGCAACTAATGAGTTAGTTGCGAGATGATGTATTACAGAACGAGTAAAGAGACTTGCCGGTAACGAGATTGAACTAGGTATTAAGATACCGACGATCGAATCTCGGGCAACTAACATACCGATGACAAACGGAACAACGTATGTTGTTATGCGGTCTGACCGATAAAGATCTTCGTAGAATATGTAGGAACCAATATGGGCATCCAGGTCCCGCTATTGGTTATTGACCGGAGACGTGTCTCGGTCATGTCTACATTGTTCTCGAACCGTAGGGTCCGCACGCTTAAGGTTTCGATGACAGTTATATTATGAGTTTATGAGTTTTGATGTACCGAAGGAGTTCGGAGTCCCGGATGAGATCAGGGACATGACGAGGAGTCTCGAAATGGTTGAGACGTAAAGATCGTATATTGGACGACTATATTCGGACTTCGGAAAGGTTCTGAGTGGTTCGGGCATTTTTCGGAGTACCAGGGAGTTACGGGAATACGGGGGAGAAGTATTGGGCCTTATTGGGCCATACGGGAAAGAGAGAGGGGCTGCCTAGGGCAGGCCGCGCGCCCCCAAGGCCTAGTCCGAATTGGACTAGGGGGAGGGGCTACGCCCCCTCCTTCCTTCCCTTCTCTTTTCCCCTTCCTTGTCTCCTACTCCTAATACTTGGAAGGACTCCTAGTTGGACTAGGAAAAGGGGAATCCTACTCCCGGTGGGAGTAGGACTCCCCTAGGGCGCGCCATAGAGAGGGCCGGCCCTCCCCTCCTCCACTCCTTTATATACGGGGGCAGGGGGCACCCCATAGACACACAAGTTGATCTTCGTGATCGTTCCTTAGCCGTGTGCGGTGCCCCCCTCCACCATATTCCACCTCGGTCATATCGTTGCAGTGCTTAGGCGAAGCCCTGCGTCGGTAGTACATCAAGATCGTCACCACGCCGTCGTGCTGACGGAACTCCTCCCCGAAGCTTTGCTGGATCGGAGCCCGGGGAGCGTCATCGAGCTGAACGTGTGCCAAGAACTCGGAGGTGCCGGAGTAACGGTGCTTGGATCGGTCGGATCGGGAAGACGTACGACTACTTCCGCTACGTTGCATCAATGCTTCCGCTTCGGTCTACGAGGGTACGTAGACAACACTCTCCCCTCTCGTTGCTATGCATCACCATGATCTTGCGTGTGCGTAGGAAATTTTTGAAATTACTACGTTCCCCAACATCCCCTCCTCTTATACTAGGGGCATTTTTTTGGAAAATATCCACACACACACGTGCACGCGCACGACCACGGGGAAACGGAACCGCCAGCAATGGCTGTGGTTAGCGCGCGTCGTTAGGCAGCGACGCTAGGGAATGGACCGGGAATCATGCCTACGTGGCTAAAACGGATGGGAATTAGATCCTGGCGCCGGTCACAAGCGCCCGCGTTGGACATGCCCTAAATGTCCTGCAATAGACATATGCTTGTGGTTAGAGCAGTGAAGCATATAGTTGTGTACATTGAAGCCTGAGCCGGACGTGTTGGTAGCATGTGAAATGAGAAGTTTTTTATGTGAGTTGTATGTAGGATGAAGCACAAACATGCTTGTTTATGGGGCAACTGTGATGGTAATTTTGGTTCTCGGAAGCATGAAAAACAAATGGTAAATGCTTGTAATTGACCCCTTAGGTGTAGGCAGGATAATACTCTCGGTAATGGCCACCTTTTCCGAAAGGAGCTCTCGGTAAAGCATCTAACCTAGATCTCTTTCCTTCTTGTACATTCTCGATAATATGTATTATACTTTTGTTGTTGTTTTCTTCCATGCTTGGCAAACAACCTTAGCACATCATAATTACTGTCTTGTGTTTTCTTCTTTGGCTAGTGCATAGCGATGTCGTCGTATGTCGTGTACAAGGGTAAGGTTCCCGGAGTCTACGACGACTGGGAGGAGTGTTGGAGACAGGTTCACCGATTCAGCGGTAACAGTTACAAAGGGTACACCACTAGGGCCGAGGCGGAATCTAGATACGCCCGCTATCTAGCGGGAGAGGGGAGGGAGCGTTGGAGGAACCGGATGAAGACGAGTTTCATCGTGATGATGCTCATCGTGATGACCGCAGCTCTCTTCTATGTGATGGTAGTTTAGATGATCGATATCGACTTGTAATGTGAAGACAAATTCGCTACTTGCGGTCTCGAGACTTGTAATATAATGTTCTATCTTTGTTCGGTCTTTTCAATTCGGAGACTAATATGATGAATTGTATTCGGAGACTAATATGATGAATTGTATTCAGAGACTAATCTTCTATTGTATTCGATGAATCTGTTGTTGATGTGTGCTGTCTATATTTTGTCCAATTATACATTTTGTAACCTGTGCAAAAAACAGAAAATTAAAAAATTAAAAAAACCCTAATATTCATACTAATGGCGCATCACATCATAGTGCGCCATTAGTATGCCAGAGGATACTAATGGCGCATCATTAAGCAGTGCGTCATTAGTATGCCGAAGTTACTAATCGCGCACGCACCTGGGTATACATGGCCCCTGAGAGGCATACTAATGGCGTATCGTGGCCTATACTAATGGCGCACCAGTGGTGCGCCATTAATATACCAGTGGTGCGCCATTAGTAAAAATTACTAATGGCGTGCTAGTAATGGCGCATCATTAATGCGCCATTAATGGCCAAATTAGGTGCGCCATTAGTAGCCCTTTTTCTAGTAGTGAACTGCGAATTTGACTCGGGATGATTACAAGCAATGGTGAAATTCCTTCAAGTTTCAGACAGACGGCCAAGAAAGGAGCGGTGATGTTGAGTTCAGGTAACTCTTATGTGTGACACCCAATATGTGAGTTGTTCACTTTCACACAGGTCAGTGATCAGTGTGTGATGGCGTTGGACTGATACTCTGAAAGTTGGGAGTGCAAACTAGAGTAATGTGGAACTTATTTTTTGCTCGAGTGTTGACTGTGGTCAAGAAAAGAAGGGACTACAAGTTGCAGGTGGAGTCATATGGAGTCTTTGGAGTAGCAGCGGTACTCATGGGATAAGCTCAAGTCCAATGTACATGAAAGTTTGACACATGAACGAATTTAAGATGGTGAAGAATATTCGCCAAGGTGGAGTTTGTTAGAGTTGTGTCGAATATTGTGTACAAGGTAGGTTACAGTTGGACTTGTAGTAGAATTGTGTTTAGATAGGATATGGAGTCGTGTCCTAGTAGGACACTTGTATCCTAGGCCTCTCATATATAGCGCGGTAGACACACGATGTAACCTATGCCAACATAATAGCACAGGCGCGCAAGGGCGAGCCGGCGGCGTGTGCTGGCGCCCGGGTGGCCGGTGTGCGGTATTGTGACGGTGTCACGGGGAGGAGCGCCCGTAGTCAGGCCCTAGGGATGTAGCCATATCGATAAGTCTCGTTAACAAATCTCGGTGTTGTGCTCGTGTGATTGCTTGGTCCTCGGATGATCGACGGTATGCCTCGGATTTTATTCTAACACTAGGATTTCCCACGCGATCAGCTCGTTTGGCAGGCACGCCATCTTCACCGACCACCGCAGCCGTCGGACGCGAGGACCAAGTTGTGGCTGCGTACGTATCCTAATTGTTTAGCCTTTGGTTAATCTTGTGCTTATATACGCACGATAGAGTCCAAACCCAGTCGAACACGTAGATCAACTTCTGAAAACTGACTCGAACTTTTGGTAACAACACTTGGAATTTGACTCCTCAAATCTGACGTTTCGTTTCCTGTGTTTTTTTTGGAGAAGGGGACGTACCCCAGCCTCTGCATCAGAAAGATGCATACGGCTCATATTATTAAACGGATAGTCCAGTAGCATAGTGTCGCAATGTATAGTACAGACGAAAACAAAAACTGTAAAGAAGAAAAGCCAAAGCCACAACCAGCTGGCATAACAATAGGATCACTACATGTCTATCCTATTACATGACCGCCATCCAAACCGGTTGAAAATATCCCGAGCTACCATCTCCCATCGGGTAGACGCAGTAACCAAACGCTCCCTGGCCTCCGTCGGAGTGAGTAGCGACCACATACGGATGAACGCCGTGGCCCTGAAGATAACCTGCAAAAAGTGAATGTTTGTTGATCGGTTAAAGACAAAGTCATTTCTGCAGTTCCATATTGCCCATAAGAGTGCACAAACACCGACCCGAATGTGTCTTGCAGTGTCAGAATCCACCCCATCGAGCCATGTTCCAAATAACATGCTAATAGAGGTGGGCTGATTAATATTAAACGCAATATGAACTGACCGCCACAGAATCTTAGCCAACGGACAATCGAGAAAGAGGTGTTTGATGTTTTCGTTATGATCACAAAAGCTACATCGCGACGAACCCACCCAATTACGTTTTGCAAGGTTATCCTTAGTCAAGATGACTTGTTTATGCACAAACCACATAAACACTTTGATACGTAAGGGTACCTTAACTTTCTAAATATGTAACGAGGTAGGGATGACGGTAGAGTTAATGACATGCAGATACATTGATTTGACCGAGAACACACCGTTCTTAGTAAGTTTCCAATGCAACTGATCTGGCTGTTGAGACAACCGGACATCCATTAAACGTCGAACAAGATGGATCCAGGCCTCCCAACGATTTCCAACCAGCGTCCGTCTAAAACTGATATTGAGGGGAACAGATTGTAAAACAGTAGCAACATAGGCACCTCTACGTTGGACAATGTTATACAAAGAAGGATATTGAAGTGCTAGTGGGGTCTCCCCAAGCCACGTATCCTCCCAAAACCTCGTCGTGGTACCATTCCCAACAATAAATTTCGTCCTGTTGAAAAAGAGTTGTTTAACTTTCATCAAACCCTTCCAAAAGTGAGAGTCGGAAGGCCTCACATTCACCTGAGCCAAGGTTTTAGCAAAGAGATACTTATTGCGTAAAATCTGTGCCCAAGTGGCCTCCGTCTCAGATGACAGCTTAAAAAGCCACTTGCTAAGGAGACATATGTTTTTGACTTCCAGATTTTCAATACCTAGGCCACCTTGGTCCTTAGGTCTGCAGATAATATCCCACTTCGCCAGTCTATACTTCCGTTTGAGATCATCAATTTGCCAAAAGAATCGATATCGATAGAAATCTAACCTTTTCCTAACTCCGACCGGAACCAGGAAAAAAGATAAAAGAAACATAGGCATACTAGTAAGGACCGAATTAATCAGGATTAATCGACCTCCGTATGACATGAGCTTTCCTTTCCAACAGCTCAGTTTCTTTTCAAAACGATCCTCAATACATTTCCACTCAATATTAGTTAGCTTACGATGATGAATGGGTGTACCTAAATACGTAAAAGGTAACGAGCCAATTCACATCCGAACAATTGTTGATACGACTCCCGGTCATCAATGGCTCTTCCAAAGCAAAACAATTCGCTCTTGTGGAAGTTGATTTTAAGCCCAGACCATTGTTCAAATAAGCATAGCAGCAGCTTCATGTTCCTTGCTTTCGCCATGTCATGCTCCATAAATATAATAGTATCATCAGCATACTGAAGAATGGACAGCCCGCCGTCAACTAGATGTGGAACTAGGTCACCTACCTGTCCTGCATCCTTTGCCCGACCTATTAAAATAGTCAGCATATCAGCCACTATGTTAAACAGGATCGGTGACATAGGGTCTCCTTGCCGTAGCCCCTTGTGTGTTTGGAAATAGTGACCCACATCATCATTCACCTTAATCCCGACACTCCCTTTTTGCGTGAAAGAGTCAATCTGGTTTCTCCAGGCCGGATCAAAACCTTTCATACGCAAAGCTTGTTGAAGGAAAGGCCATTTGACTTTATCATATGCTTTTTCAAAATCCACTTTAAAAACTACGCTATCAATTTTTTTGGAATGGATTTCATGGAGCGTTTCATGCAGGACAACAACCCCTTCCAGGATGTTTCTATCCGGCATGAAAGCTGTCTGGGACGGCTGAACCACTGTGTGTGCTATTTGTGAAAGCCTATTTATCCCCACCTTGGTGAAGATTTTGAAACTCACATTTAGCAGACAAATGGGTCTGAACTGCTCAATCCGAACAGCCTCTGTCTTCTTAGGAAGAAGGGTTATCGTCCCAAAATTTAGCTTAAACAATTGAAGCCGCCCCTCAAAAAACTCCTGAAACATGGGCATCAAGTCTCCCTTGATAAAATGCCAACACTTCTTGTAGAACTCCGCCGGAAACCCATCCGGTCCTGGAGCCTTATTATTCTCCATTTTAGTAATAGCCTCAAACACCACTTTCTTCGAGAAAGGAGCAGTCAAGAGCTCATTCTCGGCAGTCTCAAGTTGAGGCACATCCTCAACCCTAGACTCATCCAACGACACGAAAGTCTCTACCGGGGGACCAAACAACTGCTTATAATAATTGGTAATGTAAACTTTGAGATTATCCTGACCAACTATCATCCCTTCATCTTGTTCTAGTTGGAAAATTCTCTTTTTACGATGTTTCCCATTAGCAATCATGTGAAAGAATTGAGTGTTATCCTCGCCTTCTACGATTTTGCGAACCTTGGCTCGCAATGCCCACTTCAATTCCTCCTCACGAAGAAGCTTTTTAAGCTGCATCTCTGCATCTATCTTTGTTTCCAACTCATTGGAATCCAAGATAGAGGTTTCTGCTTTAGCTTCGAAGTTTTGAATAATTAGAAGAAGTCGCTCCTTCTCCGCCTTATAAATCCCATGCGTGTGCTTAGCCCAGCCACGAAGGAACCGACGGAGATGACGAATCTTGGATTGCCATCTGTCGATAGGCGTCCTACCTCCCGAGTCCTTAGCCCACTCTCTGGCTAGCAACTCGAGGAACCCTTCTCTTTCAAACCAGGCAAGTTCAAATGAGAAGAAGTTCTTGTTACCCCCGAAATTTTGAACTCCAGAGTCGACTAGTAACGGTGTATGATCCGAGACACCTCGAGTCAAAGCCTGCACCATTACCAAGGGAAACTTATGTTCCCACTCGACACTAGCTAGCACGCGGTCAAGTTTCTCAAAGGTCGGAACCGGTAACGAATTAGCCCAAGTGAATTTCCTACCCGAGAGCTCGATCTCTCTGAGATCCAAACTTTCAATGATAGTGTTGAACATAAACGGCCATCGACCGTCAAAGTTGGCATTATTCTTATCCTCTTTTCTTCGGATAATGTTGAAATCCCCTCCCACTAAGAGAGGTAGCTGTTCATTACCACAGATGCGCACCAAATCCGCCAAAAAATCTGGCTTGAGTTCTGGTTGCGCGGCTCCGTAAACTGCCACCAAAGCCCAGTCATACCTATCTGCCTTAGATCTAACTCGAAACTTGACAGCGAACTCGCCCATGACTATGCTCCGGACCTCCAACGTTTCACACTTAACCCCAAGTAAGACCCTGCCGGATCTTCCTCGAGGTGGGAGGCAATGCCAATCGAAATCTACCCCCCCAGACAAAGTGGCAAGAAATCGAGAAGAGAAATTGCTTCTTCCAGTCTCAGACAAAGCGATAAAATCTAAATGATGTTCAAGAGAAGCATCTGCTAGAAACCTCCTTTTAGCCAAGTCTCTAAGACCTCTGCTATTCCAGAAAATGCCTCTCATAAGTCATCATGAATTTTTTTGGCAAAGCGGAGCCTAGCACTCCTACGCACTGCGGAGTCTGGATAAACCTTTCGTTTCCATTTCCACTTAGGCTTCACTTGACCATCAATCTGATCGTCGCCCACATTCTCAACTTCTAGCACTAAAGGCTCATCTACATGAAGAGACGTCTCAGGATTGGTGCCTTCCTCTGTCTCTAGACATGCAGGGTCAAGATCGGCACACATGCCATCAAGAACCCTAACCCCAAGCGCATCAATCTCCGAATCATTCATTGGTTTAACTGCAGCAATGTGACGAATCATATCTACCGCTCGCTCAGCTTCCAAATCAAGAATGTCGTTAACCGATTTAGCAATTTGAAGATCATTATTACCAAGTGAAATTCCTAGTTGATTTGCATTATGGATGATTTCATTATCAGTGAAATGCAAAATGGAATTTGACTTAATAACCGACATACCAGTGGAGATCTCGACGCCTTGCAACTTGGCAGCCCTCATAGCACACCGCAGTTGTATGTCATCGACGTCCGGCTGCTCCTGCAACCTCCCGCTGATCCGCCTCCCCTGAGAAACAGGGTCCGGGATACCACCAAAGGCGATGACCTCCTCGCGAGAAGTCCTGCAAGGGGAAAGGCCGCCTGCCCGTCCCCCCACAGCGGCATCCCGGGTCGCAGTCACCAAAGGAGGAGAAGAACTAGGCGGCGCCGCCTGCAGCCCGTCCACAGGCGACCCGCCAGCAGCCGGCTCCGGGGCAGCCCACACGCCGCGCATCGGGGAGGAGGCAGGAGCAGCGGTCGCGTCACCCAGCCCACCCACCACGACGGGGACTGGTGTCCCGACAACCACCTGCCCAGCCACGCTCACGGCGGCGTGAAGCGAGGACGCCGCCCGAGCCGGAGGGGCTGGAATGGCCGGTGAAGCCGCCGGACTGTGACCACCCCCAGCGGCCGACCCTCCCAAAAAGGCAGCACCCGCCTCAGAGGATGCCATGGAGGGAGAGCGCGGTGCACGGGCCTCCTGCCCGCGAGACCCATTCGAGGCCAGCTGAGCCTCCGGAGTAGCTGTCACCACTGCGCTGGCTTTGAGCCCCGTCGAACCAAGCGCCTGCATAGTAGTGAAGGGCCTGACCGTACTCCCGGCCAGCTCCGCCGAGCCGTCCAGCAGAGTCGTCATCTCCTGCCGCGGCAATGGCGATGAAGGAGGAGAAACGTGGACCTCCTGTGCGTCCGGTCTATCAACGCTCAAGACCTCCGAAATCACCGGTGGCACATGCTCAGACGGGTCATCCAAATCCACACGATCACTCCATAGACGAGGAGGCGCTGAGAAAGCCCCTACGAAACCAAGTTGAAGCATGTTGGACGGGGCCGAAACCGGCGTTTTCCCCTGAGCAGACTCCGCTGGCTTAGACGAATCCGCAGACCTGGAACCCCTGTCACCATCACTAGGTGCGTCATCTCCATGGTTCCCAGAAGCGCCTCCCCCCTCAGTAGTATCCATAGGCAGCGCCTCCTCAAAATCCTGGAACAAGTCCGGGTCCTCATACTCGACATTCAACATATAAGCAATACCCTCATGACACCATCTGACCACATCCGGCAAGAACTGAATGTTAGCCACGCTAACCAACAAACGAGCCACACCGTGAGCACGAGTGAAGGGCATATCGACCTGCTCCGTCTTACCGAGCAAGGACCCCAATCTCCATGTGACAAAGAAATCATCCAAGGGCTCGGAATGTGCCCCCGAAAAATGAACCCAAATCTGAGTCAGTGGTGTGCCCTGCGGCTCCTTCTTTTTCCACTCATCAAACTGCAACACAAAGTTAGTTCCTGTAACTCGACTCATACCAAACTTGAGAATCCTCTTCTGATCCTCTTTAGAAGGAAAATCCACTTTGTAAGACTTATCAGAAAGTTTCAACAAAGACCATTTGAAATTCCCCGGAGCCAACTCTCGCAACTGCTGAATAATCTGGGCTTCAGTGAGCGGTCCGCTGACCACCTTAACCACCCCAGGGAAGGAAGTTTCAATGACAGGAGCCACCGGAGCCACGCTTGGTGACTCAAAGAACATCAACTCAGAGCAACAGAGCCCATAGATATTAAGTGTCGGTTTGGGGCCGAGAAGAAGCGGACACTCAGCCGCCACATGCTTAGGTTTCCGACAAATATCACATGACTCAGCAGAGCAATCAACCATGAAGTGACCCGTCTCCCCGCACCGGAAACAGACTAATTTTTTCTTCTTAGCCGCCCACTTGGACAACTTGTCCCCTCCGGCCTTCTCCGAACCTTTATCAGACTCAGCATCATCCGGTTGCACGATCATCGGTACCGACACATCGGCGAGAGC
This sequence comes from Aegilops umbellulata, assembly GCA_032464435.1. NCBI lineage: Eukaryota > Viridiplantae > Streptophyta > Magnoliopsida > Poales > Poaceae > Aegilops > Aegilops umbellulata. The sequence continues at coordinate 586,829,522 of CP136060.1, read as the reverse complement.
CTTAACCGTCTCCACTGCTGCCTGGGTTAGACCCGCAGCATCAGTGGACATCTCAGTAGAATCCGAACCCGCGGCACCGGGCAAATGACGCGGAGGTCGCCGATAGCCACCACGACCACCACGGAAGCGGCCCCGGAAGCGGCTCGGGCCAACCGCGCCCTCAACAAAGTTCCCCGGCGGACCTTGAAAGCCACGGCCAGCATTGCCATGATCCGTCCACGCGTAGCCTCGCCCACCACCGGTGGACGACGAACCCCGGTGAAGACCCTGACCGTAAGCGTCGTATCCATCATCTCCCCATTGACCACGGGGGGATTACGGCTGTCCCCCGCGAACGCACCCGATCCACGGCCGGCGGCACCATTGGCAGCTCCTCCCCGCCCGGCAGCCATTTGCCTAGGCCATGGTCGCAGCGTCGGCGGTGGTGCGGCCCCCTGCGTTGGTGGCGCCGCAGCCCTGGCGTGAGCCGTCGCAGCCTGCGTAGGCGCCGCAGCCGCAGCCGAGGCCGGCACAATCGCAGCCGGACCCCCCGGCGCAGCCCTCGCAGGCGGCTTTGCCGGAGGCGGTCCCTTTGCCGGCGGCGGGGCCTTGGGCGGCATGACGACCTCGCCGGCAACCGCAGGAACGCCGCGGAAAGCCTGAAACCCTCGCCTCACCCGTCGGACCACAGCAGACGGAAAGCCAACCTGGCCGCGGCGGCGAACCCTAGTATCTACGTATCGGCAGAGAGACAACAAACGTGCATGAGATGGCACGCGATCCGATGCGATCACCCGCACGTCGATAGCAGCCGGTTTTGCCTGGGTCTGCGACCCTGCTAATCCCGGCCAATCCCTTGTCAAAATTCCTTGGCCCAAAGGCCTTACAGCAGACGGACCCTCCGAACAGCCTTCCGGATGAAGCCCACTCGCGCTAAGTAAAAAATTCAAACGCGAGATCCGGTCGGCACGGATCACGCTGGCTCTGTCAATCGCCGGTGACGACGCCTACGCCGCCGACGATCGCCGAGACTTCTTCCTCTTCACTACTTTCCATGATCCCTCTGTAATGAAATCGGACAAGGTTGGTTTTGGAAGATTTACCTTTGGAATCGGCCCCTTCCATGGTCGGATCGCCGCTGCCGCCGTCCGTCTATGAACCATACGTCGCACGATCTCGATCTTGTCCTCTGGTCCCAATCCTTGCCGTGCTAGATCATCAATGGGCACAATGCCATCGACAATCGCGGCCACCTCGTCTTCCGAATACCCAGGATCAAAAGCCTCGCAGATCACCGACGACGGCGTCGGCGAGTAGACCGGCGAACTTCCGGCGCCGTCCCCGTCATCTTCGTCCTCCGCTTCGGACTCCGCGAGTGCCCAGAACCTCCCACCGACGCGCCCCACACCGGAGATGGTCGCCGGCGGCAGGCCCGCCGAAGACGCCACGGGCGTCGCCCGTGTCGCCTCAGTCGCCATATGTCGCGCCCAAAAAAAAAACCCTTCTGTTCAACTAGTGAAAATTTTCCCTTCGTTTTCTGTGTGACCGTGCCGGGGATTCAATTTCAGTTTTCTCTTGCATGGCGTGCTCCTCGGCTGCAAATCAAATAAGGAATATTTTTGCAGAAACTGTTAAGAGTGACCTAGTTATATGAAGCTCATCATCATCATGCAAGCACATATGAAATCATATAAAAGTCCATAAAATTTACGTCGTGCAAACAACTCTATTAGAAACTAGATGATAACCCGCGCGTTGCAGCGGGATTTTGTAGTACTATATAGGAGGATTTATGGAGTGAGAAATAGGGAAACTTATGAAAGGAAATATAAATATATGTCTATTTGAACATTTGAATTGTATAAAAAGTCAGATAAATAATATATTATAGAGTATCTCCATAGTTGCATAATTAGAAGACTGCATTGCCAACATTAAGAGAATAAAATATATTATGATGAAAATTTTCTCATAAAAAATCTAGATAATTTCATTTGGTTGTGTATTATAAGTGCATCGGAGCAAGAAACAGAGAGATTTCATACTAATTTGTGACTCTCACAATGTTAATGTGCCCGAATAGGAATTACCTTGCATTCTCCACCTTGATCCACTTATTGAGCGAACGGTAATCAAAGCTATACAAAATGTGATGGTTCCTGAGTAGACACATATGTACTCTATTTTACTAAATCCTTTTTATCACACTACCAGTAAACATATAGTAATGAAATTGAAGAACAATGAGAACAACTCATACCTGATCCTCTCTGCAAGGAAAAAAAACTCTTACGTTAGAATTGTTATTTAAGGTGTTTTATTTCAACCAAATATTTGTGAGTAAGCATGTAGTTGGGCTATAGGCACCATACAGTTAAACTGAATTTCAGAGAGAATGCAACTATGTTAATAAGAGTACTTCATATTCCCTTTCATTTATATTGGCAGGTGATTGCTGTGACTACATAAGAACCCTGCAGTTTGGGAAGAAAAAAATGTCTATCACACAATTGTATCACTCGAGTAAAAGAACATAACGACCCATAAAATTCAGAATGGAATAGTACTCCCAGGGAACAAATTACCTGAAAATGAACTCGAATAATATGCAATACTTTGTGAACTTGTGATTCTACAAAACAATTTGCCACTGGTAGAAAAAAACCCTTTAGTCCCGGTTCGCAACAGCCTTTAGTCCCGGCTATGCAACCGGGACTAAATATGCGCGACTAAAGACCCCCCCCCCCCCCTTTAGTCGCGCCTCTTACGGACCGCGACTAAAAGCTTTAGTCCCGGTTCTTGTGGCTGACCGGGACTAAAGGCCCGTCCACGTGGGCGCCCGTGGTCCGTCGGGGCGGAGGACCTTTAGTCCCGGTTCTCGTGGCCAACCGGGACTAAAGGCCTCCTCCGCAGGTTTAGGGTTTCAGCCCCCCTAAACCTGGTTTCTTTTTAATTTGTAGTGTTTTATTTGTTTTATATTTTATTTTGTGTTTTATTTTATTTTTGATGAAGTTTCAGTACACATATTCTACGCTACTATATACATGCATATGAAATTTCAAACAAGAAAAATTCAAGAGGAATATATAATATATATTCAATCTCGGGTGACCATATACAACTTCGAACAAGTTTCCATACACAATTAGGATGGATGACCATATACAACTTTGAACAAGTTTCAATCTCGGGTATGCATATAAATTTCTTCGTCCTCGGTATAGTGTTCTCCTTTAGGATTGATGACTTCCCTCATGAAAAATCCTGCTAATTCTTCTTGAATTGGTCGGAAGCGAGCTTCTGGACTAAGCCTCCTCCGCAAGTTATCCGTCGCGTTTCGCACGCTATCTGATGCCTTCCGCTCAGTGGTGTGTCTCCGGATGTTCTCACAAACATAGTATCCACATAGATTGGTCCCCGGTGGCTGCTTATCCACATTAACTAACCTTCTGAAATCTAGCTCATGTTTGAATTCACCGACAATTTCTTGTGAGAACCGTCTCCAAACCCTACAGGGCAAAAAAAATTAAATGAATAAGGGAGTTATTAGTTACTTGATATTAGGAAATGAACGAAAGAGACCGATCGATATAGAGCTCAAATGATTGAAAATAATTACTTTTGCAGCATTTTTCTCATGTCGGCCCAACGCTTTGGATCCGAATCCATAGAGTCCATGATTAGAACTCTAGAGGTGTGAAGTTCAATATTTAGCAGAATCCAGTGGAACCTGCGGACACGTTACATGCACAGTCATGCATAACTCATCGATTAGACATACCATGCATGGAGTAAACAAAAGAGAATGGGCACAAAAGAGAAACACTCACCCAAAATGGTAAGGAAATAGAATATGACTTTTGAGTTGATGCTTTCTAAGAAACTTGTACATGTCTTTCTCCACGTCTTCGGGGTGATGTTGTAACACATATCCATTAACGATATGTGGGTCAATGAACCCAACATCATGGATGTTTCTTATTTTGCATTCCCAAATCTTCAATCTGCATAATAGCGTACGCAACAATATAGTTAGGACAATATATATATATATATATATATATATATATATATATATATATATATATATATATATATATATATATATATAGTGCAGGCAATGAAGAACGAGATGAGGTAGAAATAAATCACTTACAGAACGTAGCAACTCAGCATAGATTTGTCGAGGTCGCGCAGATTGAACAGCTGGAACAATTCACTCATATGAACTTCTACAGAGTACCGTTTGGTGTGATGCTCATCTGTAACATCCGCATAAACATATTCTTTGTCGGCCCATGTTATGAATTGCTTGTACCAACGTAGCAGATTTCGCATTTGTGGTGGTAGACTCTTTTCCTGCGCAGGCTCGACGAGAGGCCCATTCCGCACATATTGTAATGCTATCTCACATACTGGCACATCCTCAAGGCCTAAGAAGGCACGAAGAGTCAAACCCATCTCGGACGCTTGTTTCATGGCACCCGCTACAGTCAATCCAAGTGCTGCCGCAGCTGCTATGATCTCGGGGTCCTCTTCCGGACCGGCTTTCACTATGAGCGGGGGGATCGATTGTTTCTTCTGCATCCCGAGCTGGTCAACTTGTTTCCCGCTTTTTTACTTTCTTCTTTCTCCTCCTTCAATATTTTTGCTTGCCTACGAAGTTCATGTCCATAGTCGTCAGGCATATTCAGCTCGGCTTGGGACGGTGTCGTAAAAAAATCCTTAGCCCACTTCTTTTGCTTCTCAGTGAATACTTGCTTGGGCTCAGGCTCTCTTTTCGCCTTCATATCCGCCTTCCATTTCTCATAATCAGCAGACGCGGCCAATTTGGTTTCAACTTCACTAAGTTCCCCAGGCCTTGGGAGGAGAGGCTTCAGTGATGGCTCCGGTACCCTTGTGGTCTTAGGTACATAAGGGTCTGGGTTAATAGTCCAGGAGCGGGTTTCCTTGCTGTCCGCCTGCTTCTGCTTCTTCGCCGGAGGTGGATTGGGGGGCGTCGTACCCGCCGGAGGTTGTGGATCGGGGGACGGCGTTGAATGGCGTGAAGGAGGTGTAGGTGAACCACCACGACCACCACCACCGCCACCACCGCCACCACCACCACCACCATCGGAGGGGGGTGGACTTGCTAGCCTTGGCGCCTCGCCTGGAAACACTATGTACTTCTTTTTCCATAGAATGAACTGGCGCTTGACATATCCAAGTCTTCTCTCCCCTTCGGGTGTAGGTTTGTCAATCTCCAGGTCCTCAAACCCTTGGACTATGTCTTCCACCGTGACACGAGCATAGCCATATGCAATGGGGTTGTTGTGGTGGAGTGCTCCAGGTGTACAGGGTAAAGCACTTCCGCTAGCTACCTTCGTGGAAACGTTCCCCACGGGATAATGCAGATCACATTCTTTCATCTCCTTTACATCATCCACGGGGTAGTGAGGCTCCGGTGCACGAATCTCGATCATCGGTGCACTAGCACCAGGCGGGGCATCCGTGGAAGCCACGCTGCTTCTCCGCTGCTGGCTTCCGCGATCCGCTTCATGATCTTCATGCGGCCCTGCAGCCGATTTTTCTTTCACTAGTTCATGCACGGTCTGCTTCAACTCATGGAGTTCCGATGCAAACTTCGTCATAAGATCTGCATCCCGGTCCGTCTTTCTCTTACGGCTTCTGTAACAGTACGGGTCATTGTCCTGGGAAAACCCTACTTTCCACGAAACTTTGCCTTTACCTCGTACACGTCCTCCGTGTTCATCATTCCCGAGGGCTGTTGTCAGTGCGTCTTTCTCTCTGTTGAACTTCATCAAGCCCTCTTGATCTTGGGTCATTGCGTCAATAAGGGCTTGGGTGGGAGCAAACTTTTTCTGCCGGTGAACACACACCCCTGTCTCCGGGTCTAGTGATCCCCCATGCCCGTACCACCAGCTTTTGGCCCTTGGGTCCCATCCCTCTGTACCTAGAGGGATTCCTCGCACCCTCAGGTCCTCCTCCATCTTCTGCCACCTAGGCTCCGAAAGGAGGTATCCTCCTGGCCCCATAATATGATGGTACTTTTTCTTACTCGCATTATCCTTATTTTTTTTCGATATTTCCTTGAAATGCTCCGATTGCTTTTGCCTCACAAATTCTGGCCAATCATCTTTTAGTTTCTCATGTTGTCCATTGAAATCCGGAGTCTTACCCTTGTTGACATAGTCACGGGTTAAATTTTTCTTGAAGTTCCGGAATGCTTCGCCCATCTTCTGAAGAGCGAACTCTTTAACTAGCCTCCTCCTCTGACGTCCACCCGGAACCTCGTTACCGAATTCATCGACTTTGTTGTATTCCGGAGGTAGAATGAAATGTTCCATAAGCTTTCTCCAGCAATCCTATTTCGTTCTCTTGTCGACAAAACTGAAACCCAGACGTGCCTTCTTTGGCTCCTTCCATTCCTGGACGGTGATCAGGACGTTGTCTCTAACAACGACTCCGCATTGGTTGACAAACTTTGAGGTGTGCTGTAGGGGCTTGCCGGTTTCACTGACAAACTCAATGGCATATGTTTCTCCTGTTTTCATCGCCTTGGATTTGCCACGCTTTGTCGTACTCGATCCGGAGGGCTAAAAAAAGAAAGAGAGTCGCGCGCGTTAATACATATGTATTCACATTTCAGTAAGTTTGTATCACGAGAGGCTCTCAATGTATATATATACCTCGCCGGAGGTGGTTGCTACTTGCAATTCGAGATCGTCGGTTGTTGACGGTTGACCTCCGTCGACAATGTCCGTTCCTTCACCTTCTTGATCATCGACAATCTCTGTCCCACCGTCAAGGTTCAGATAAGAAGAGACTACATCCTCTTGTTGCTCATATTCTGAGCCCGACACATAAGGAATCTCGTTGTTGATGATGCCCATTAAATAACGTTCAGCCTCCGGATCCCTAAGCGGCTCGGTTCTATCGTCCGCCATATGTCACTCCTGCATGTAGTAAAAATTCTTTAAGTATAAAGGAATTAAAAAATAATATTAAGGGGACATAGAGGAGGAGGAATTAAAAAATAAGATTCTTTAAGTAAAAATTCTTTTTTTTCTTCTTCTTCCTTTCTTCTTCCTCTTTCTTCTTCTTCCTTTCTTCTTCTTCCTTTTTCCTTTCTTCTTCTTTCTTTCTTCTTCTTCCTTTCTTCTTCTTCCTTTCTTCTTCTTCCTTTCTTCTTTCTTTCTTCTTCTTCCTTTTTCTTTTTTCTTTCTTTCTTCTTCTTCCTTTCTTCTTCCTTTCTTCTTCTTTTTTTCTTCTTCCTTTTTCTTTCTTCTTTCTTTTGGTTTTCATTTGGTTTTCATTTTTTTCTTCTTCCTTTTTCTTTCTTGTTTTTTCTTCTTCCTTTTTCTTTCTTCTTTCTTTCTTCTTTCTTTTTTTCTTCTTCCTTTTTCTTCTTTCTTTTTTTCTTCTTCCTTTGTTTTTCTTCTTCCTTTCTTTTTCTTCTTCCTTTTTCTTTCTTGTTTTTTCTTCTTCCTTTTTCTTTCTTCTTTCTTTCTTCTTTCTTTTTTTCTTCTTCCTTTTTTTCTTCTTTCTTTTTTTCTTCTTCCTTTGTTTTTCTTCTTCCTTTTTTTTCTTCCTCCTTTGTTTTTCTTCTTTCTTTTTTTCTTCTTCCTTTGTTTTTCTTCCTCCTTTTTTTTGTTTTTTTCTTCTGTTTGTTTTTCTTGTGTTTTCCCTTTTTTTTCTTCCTTTGTTTTTCTTCTGTTGTTTTCTTTCTTTTTCTTTTTTTCTTCCTTTTTCCTTTTTTCTTCCTTTTTCTTGTTTTTCATCTGTTTTTCTTTTGTTTTCTTCTTCCTTCTTTCTTCTTCTTCCTTTTTCCTTTTTCCTTCTTCTTCTTCTTCCTTTTTCTTCTTCTTTCTTCTTCTTCTGCCGGCGCGCGGAGGACGGCAGGCAGGGCCAGCGGGCGGCGGGCGGCAGGGCGGCGGGCGGCGGGCGGCGGGCAAGGGCGCAGGGCACGGGCGGCGGGCAAGGGCAGGCACGGACGTAGGCGGCGCTCACTGGGGACGGGGGCGGCGGCGCACAGGGCTTCGGCGTCGGGGCAGGGCTTCGGCGTCGGGGCAGGGCTTCGGCGTCGGGGCAGGGCTTCGGCGTCGGCGTCGGCGTCGATCGGCGTCGGGGCAGCGCTTCGGCGTCGGGAGAGAGGAGAATGGGAAGTGGCAAAACTGCTAAGTGCAGTATTTATAGACGCACCTTTAGTCGCGGTTGGGGAGGCGGACCGCGACTAAAGTACCCTTTAGTCGCGGTTCTATTCGCGGTCCGCCTCCCCAACCGGGACTAAAGGGTTTTGGCGCCGCTTTCGTTCCCGCGCAGAAAGACCCTTTAGTCGCGGTTGGGGACAACAACCGCGACTAAAGGGTACCCTTTAGTCGCGGTCCGCCTCCCCAACCGGGACTAAAGGGTCTGTGCTTTATTTATTTTGTTTTATTTTTCTTCTTTTTTTCTTCCTTTTTTCCTTTTTCCTTTTTTCTTCTGTTTTTTCTTCTGTTTTTTTCTTCTGTTTGTTTTTTTCTTATGTTTTTCTTCTGTTTTTCCTTTTTTCTTCTGTTTTTTTCTTCTGTTTTTTTCTTCCTTTTTCCTTCTTTCTTCTTCTTCCTTTTTCCTTTTAAAATCAGAAAAATAAAACTAATTCATTTTAAAATCTTAAAAATACAATTATATATCAAAAAAAACAGAAAAATAAAACTAATTCATTTTAAAATCCCTTCTTGCATGCTTACGATTGATACATCATTCAGTTCATCGACCAAATACAAAGTTTGGTACAATAAATTATTACACATCAATTCTTCCCTTGTGTCCCTGCTTGCTTACGATTGTGCCGTATCCATGGAGCATCCTCATCATTTAACTTAATGCTTGGGTCAGTGTTCACTTTGAAGGGCGGAATTTCACCAAACATATTATAATCTTCTGACATGTCTGTCTTGTCCTCCACTCCCACGATGTTTCTTTTCCCTGAAAGAACAATGTGGCGCTTTGGATCATCGCATGATGTACTGATCGTTTTCTTATCTTTTCGTTTCCTCGGTTTGCTACTCATGTCCTTCAAATAAAAAACCTGAGCGACATCTTTGGCAAGGACAAATGGTTCATCAAGGTAACCAAGATTGTTGAAATCCACCATTGTCATTCCGTATTGCTCGTCCACCTTTACCCCACCTCCTGTTAGCTTGAACCATTTGCACCGGAACAAAGGGACCTTAAAGGAGGGTCCATAGTCAAGTTCCCATATCTCCTCTATGTAACCATAATATGTGACCTTTTGCCCATTCTCGGTTGCTGCATCAAAGCGGACACCACTGTTTTGGTTGGTGCTCTTTTTATCTTGGGCGATGGTGTAAAATGTATTCCCATTTATCTCGTACCCTTGGAAAGTCGTTATAGTCGAAGATGGTTTCTTGGCCAACATGTACAGCTGATCTCCAACATCATTGTCATTCATTAAATGTTTTCGCAACCAACTGCCGAAAGTCTCCATGTGGGCCTTTCTAATCCAGGATTCAGGCTTCCCTGGGTTGTCCGAGCGTAAAATATTCTTGTGTTGCTCGAAGTACGGAGCCACCAAGCTGGAATTTTGCAGAACTGTGTGGTGTGCTTCAGTCATAGAATGACCGTCCATACATATCGTGGATTCCCTTCCGATCTTGCCTTTTCCACTTAGTCTCCCCTCGTGCCGCGATTGAGGAATACCAATCGGCTTAAGGTCAGGAACATAGTCAATACAGAACTCAATTACCTCCTCATTTCCATAGCCCTTGACGATGCTTCCTTCTGGCCTAGCACGGTTACGAACATATTTCTTTAATACTCCCATGAACCTCTCAAAGGGGAACATATTGTGTAGAAATACAGGACCGAGAATGAAAATCTCTTCGACTAGGTGGACCAGGAGGTGCGTCATAATATCGAAGAAGGATGGTGGGAACACCAACTCGAAACTGACAAGGCATTGGACCACATCTTCTGTAATCGTGGTAGATCTTCTGGATTGATTACCTTCTGAGAGATTGCATTGAGGAATGCACATAGCTTCACAATGGCTACTCAAACATTTTCCGGTAGGAGCCCCCTCATACCAATCGGAAGCAATTGCGTCATAATCACGTGGCAGTCGTGAGACTTCAGGTTTTGGAACTTTTTCTCCGACATGTTTATTATTCCCTTTATATTCGATGAGAAGCCAGACGGGACCTTCATACTGCTCAGGTAAGAGCGTAGCTGGCACGACCTTGAAACCATTCCGGATGCCGGTCATCTGGGTCTTTCAAAAGTTGCTGGTCCTGCCGTGCTTCCTTTGTATCATTTGTCTTCCCATACACGCCCAAGAAGCTTAGCAGGTTCACGCAAATATTCTTCGTAACATGCATCACGTCGATTGCAGAGCGGACATCTAGGACTTTCCAATATTCTAACTCCCAAAATATAGATTTCTTCTTCCACATGGGTGCGTGCCCGTCAACTCCCCGCGGAACTGATTGTCCGTCAGGACCCTTTCCAAAGATGACTTTCAAATCCTTGACCATATCAAATATCTCAGCACCAGTACGTTCCGCAGGCTTCGGCCGGTGATCTGCCTTCCCGTTGAAATGCTTGCCTTTCTTTCTTACGTTATGATTTCGGGGAAGAAATTGACGATGACCCAGGTACACGTTCTTCTTACAATTAACCAAACGTACACTTTCAGTCTCATGTAAGCAGTGCGTGCATGCATTTTATCCCTTATTTGTCTGTCCCGAAAGGTTACTGAGAGAAGGCCAATCGTTGATGGTTACAAAAAGCAACGCTCGTAGGTCAAATTCCTCTCCTTTGTGCTCATCCCAGACACGTACACCAGGTCTGGCCCACAACTATAAAAGTTCTTCAATTAATGGCCTTAGGTACACATCGATGTCGTTGCCGGGTTGCTTAGGGCCTTGGATGAGAATTGGCATCATAATGAACTTCCGCTTCATGCACAACCAAGGAGGAAGGTTGTAGATGCATAGAGTCACGGGCCAGATGCTATGGCTGGAGCTCTGCTCGCCAAAAGGATTAATGCCATCAGTAGTTAGACCAAATCTTATGTTCCTTGCATCAGCTGCAAAATCTTTGAAAACTCTGTCGATCTTTCTCCATTGCGTTCCATCAGCGGTGTGTCTCAACTCCCCGTCGGACTTACGGTCCTCTTTGTGCCATCGCAACGACTTGGCATGCTTTTTGTTCATGAACAGACGTTTCAACCGTGGTATTATAGGAGCATACCACATCACCTTGGCGGGAACCCTCTTCCTGGGTTTCTCGCCCTCAACATCGTCACCAGGGTCATCGCCTCTGATCTTATAACGCAATGCAGTGCATACAGGGCATTCATTCAAATTCTCGTATTCACCGCGGTAGAGGATGCAGTCATTAATGCATGCATGTATCTTCAGAACCTCTAAACCTAGAGGGCAGACAACCTTCTTTGCTTCGTACGTACTGGCGGGCAACTCGTTATTCTTCGGGAACATATTCTTCAACATTTTCAGCAAATTTTCAAATGATGAGTCACCTACACCTTCCTGTGCCTTCCATTTTAGCAAATCCAGTGTGCAACTCAGCTTTTTCAGACTATTATCGCATCCTGGATACAACGACTTTTTGTGATCCTCTAACATGCGATCCAAATTCTCCCTCTCCTTGTCAGTTTCGCAGCGTCTCCGTGCATCAGCAATGGTCCGACCAAGATCATCAGCGGGCTCATCATGTGCCTCTTCTTCACCTTCACCTAACCCTTCCCCACCTTCAGCATCATCCTCCATGAAAGTATCACCGAAATGATCAGGATAGTTGTCATCGATATCATCCCCTTCTTCATCTTCTTCCGTTCTAACCCCTCTTTCTCCATGCTTGGTCCAACAATTATAGCTTGGCATGAAACCATGCCGAAGCAGGTGCATGTGAACGTCTCTTGAGGAGGAGTAACCCTTCTGATTCTTACAGACAGCACATGGACAGATAATAAAACCTTGCTGCTTGTTCGCATTTGCCACTACGAGGAAATCTTTCAAACCCGTAGTGAACTCACCGGAGAGTCGGGGACCGTACATCCATTGCCGATTCATCTGCATTATTATTATATAAAGTATATAATTAACCATCATACATTTGTTAAACTAACTAGCTAGAAATAATACAAATTAAACAATGAACTACACACATGCGTATTTTATCAATGACACATGAAAAGTTCAAGTTGCTAACCGCGATCGCGGAGGAAAAATAAATGAGAAAGCTCAAGTGTGGCTCGGACACTTCATATCATGTTTGTTTCAGGCTCTCGGGCATTTCATCAAACACCTTGTGTGCATAGGAGAAACCAAAAGCAAACCCACCACCACCTTCTGAAAATTGTGAAGTGAGCTGAGTGAAGTGAAGTGAGCTGAGTCCTATATATAGGGATGGGCCTTTAGTCGCGGTTGGCCAGGCCAACCGGGACTAAAGCCCCTCCCGTCCGCCAGCTGTCGACCGAGCGCGCTGGGCCCAGATAGTTGGTCGCGGGTCTTCTCCCGAACCGCGACTAAAGACCCCTTTGGTCGCGGTTCGATTGTTTTGGGGACTAATGGGGGCGTATGAAAGCCTCTTTTTCTACCAGTGTGCCGAGAGCAATAATAGTACAAAATACTAAACTAAAATGTGTTAGGGGGAAACCAAGAGATGTGTGATTGCGGTTGGGCACAATATAGCTCGTCAGGTGCATGCCTGGGTGTAGGTCCTGGAACATCATATCTCACGACGGCAGGGATCACCAGGCCCCGAGAGAGGTAGAGATAAAGGGAAGGATCACGAGGCTCTCCGATCCGGCAGCAGAGCATGGGTCTCCGATGGCGACGACCTTGTGAAAGCTTGGCCGGCCGTGGTGCAATACAAAGGGAGAGAGGTATGTATATAGACGAAACATGAGAAGAACCAATGTGTGTTTTTTTTTCAATGAGGGAATAGGTGGAGCTTCGTTCGTTCACGGCGATGAAGGATCCTTCGGCGGTTCGTCGATCAGATCAGATTAATACGGTAAGACGAACGTTTGGCAGATGCCCAATAAGATTCCTACAGTTATGGAAAATAATAGCGCATGCACGGTGATAATCCCATAGAACCCGGGCAGTTATTGCATGTGCCCTTTCTCTCGGTTCCTCTCCCTAGCACGATCTGCATGCACGTGAATAGCAAAATCAGGTCCTTCTTTCCCGCGTATGCATTGTTGTTTCTGTTGTGCCACTGATCACTCCAATCAAGGATAAATTTATTCCTGGCAATAGCTTGCATGCTCCATTAATTCTCTAATATTCCAGCCCTCTAAATATGGACGCGACTGAATTGGAGTCTAGCGATAGACATATTTTTTTTCCTAATTATTTGTTAATGCGGTCTAGAGTGGAAGGATGCCTGTCTCATGAGTGGGTGCATGGATGAGGAATTGCTGATGTGGTAGGCTGATGACGTGGACAGTGTGCATGCTAAGAGAATTGCTAGAAGTGGGAAGCAACTTCTTAAGAATGTTAGATACCAGTGACGGTCCATGCTGATTACATAGCGACCAATAAGCCAGCTAGAAGCTCCCCGCAAAAGAAAAAGCTATCGAGATTTTTATAAATTTACCATTTAATTCTTCTAATTTCTAAGGCTTGTTATTTTAGCCATAAGCATGATTAAATCCAACTATGATTAGAATATTTTTTGGAATATTTATTTCACTAATCTCTACCTAATAATAAAGCACGGTGGGTTTCGGCCGTCCATCATCCCTATTTGCAAAAAAGTCCCTGCAGTTTGTTGAAATCAACCCGCAGTCCATCTATAAGTCATAACGAACCGTTTTTTAACTTTTTCAGAAAACCCCCTGAAGTTTCAGGTAATCAACCCGCCGTCCATATTTAAGTCATACGAATCTTTTTTTGTGTTTTAACAGAAAACCCCCTAACCTTTCAGTTAATCAATCCGCAGTTTATCTAAAACAAAATTATCCATATCTTTTAAACCGTAACTCCGAATTTAACATATTACATATGAAATTTGATTAGAAAAATGTGTGGAATCTAAATATGATGTTACTTTTAGCTGTTAAATATTTATAAACTATTAATTTGGGTGCAAACTTAATCTATAGTGCGCGAACTGTTTTTTTTTCGCATCGGCGGCGATCCAAATTGCAAATGAACACACATTAAAACCAGATTGAGTGGGAAAAAACATTGATAACCACGCATGCACAACTCTGAAAAACCTCGCGGGAAAAAACAACACTTTTCTCATCTTATTCTGAGCGATTATGTGCGTGCGAGCGCGCGCGCGTGTGTGTGTGAGAGAGAGACGCCTTAGGACTGACCACATTCAAATGCGTTTTCGTTGTGTGAGCAGTGAGACCACCGTCGGGAACACAAATGTGATGCCATTTTAAATAAAGAACGCAACCTATCAGGGTCTCGAGTCGTGGTTATTGGGTTAAGAGCGTGTGTTTTTTCTGTCCCGTTGCAACGCACGGGCTTTTTTGCTAGTTAAATCAAATAGAAACTCAAAATAAAGGAGTCATGATTTAATTATTGATGCCTAAACCTCGCAAAGGAGAAATGTGTTTTACCGATTGTTAGCTTTGTATTGTCAAAGTTGCTCAGGAGAATTGTGAACATTAAATTCCTCCCAATAAAAGCACAAATCAACCATGCAAAATAAAGATACATGTGCCAGAAATAAGCTAGGTATGCTAGATAATAATCCATAAAAAGCAAAACACTTGTTCTTCCATTAAGTGTACGCTGCGTCTTCTCATAAAACAGAAGTGTGTTTCTGACAAATAACTGAATACTTATGCAAAAACAAGCTAACTAGATTTGGACTAGAGAAGGAATAAAAAAAGATTACATCAAAGTCCTCCGTGTCCCACCATGGGTATTCAACTAGTGTTCCCATGTCGGGGTTATAATACGCCAAGTTATTCATGTCAACCATAATATTATCTCCTTGACTAGTTTGACGCCGAAGATCTGATAATCCGCCTTGGTACACTATCTCATCATCAAATGTGGCTATGAGACGAACAGAAGACGAAAAGCCAAAACCATAGTGTTGCTCCCACCGTTGCAGTTTGTTGCCTTCCGCATCAGCGCACATCCATATCTCAACTGATCCATAGGTGGGCGCTAGACGAAGGACGGCTAACTCACCGTTCAACTCAGCAACGCTGTATTCTGAATAGTCGGGTCCTTCAAGCCGTGGAGGACCCGTCATGATGTTAAATGACTCGTCCTCGAGGCTAAACCAGACAAAGCACGACATACGTGCACGATCATGTAAAACTAAGTGATCATATTCATACATAAGTGAGTGTTGGTCAACTATCCAGATCAAGGAACCCTTGAAGAAGGTGGCAATTCACCCTACTAGAAATGGGTACGGTGGCTGTGCGGCCATCTCATGCCAGTAGTGGTCCTTTCTGATAGTGAACACCTCCATCCCAATACCACCCATGGCACACTTTTCACGATAGAAGAAGCGAGCGGCCTTGTAGGCGTTGGAGCAATGGCTGCGACCAAAGCCAAACGCCTGGTGGCCTTTGTGTGTACAACACCGGCGCGGTGCGATGCAGTTGGGGCTCCAAGGCAGCTCAAGGACTTGGTGTGTGGTTGGATTGAGCACGCGCACGATATCCTCGGTCGGCAACAACACAAGTCCATCGCAGTGTGCGAACCCGTGCCTGATCCGCGTCTCCTCCACAGGGAACGAGGAGGTGTCATGTAAGAGGGTCGCGGCATGCTGCCGGCTCTCCTCCCACATGTACAATCCCGGGTTGGTGACCTCATACCGGTCTATCCTAGATTCGACCACTTTGCGATAGACACGTGGTGCGATGAGCAGGCTATGGTATTTTTCTTTTTGCTTGCGAAGAGGTGCGACTGAGCGAAGGAAGGATCGCCGGAGATGGTGTCGCGCCAGTCCTTGCAGACGCACCTTATCCGCCACAGTGATTTGACGGGAAGACGAACTAGGATTTCCCACACGATCAGCTCGTTTGGCAGACACGCCATCTTCGCCGATTGTGTTGGCTGCCGAAGCCGTCAGGACGCGAGGACCAAAAGTTGTGGCTTCGTTCGTATCCTTCTATTAAGTCTTTGATTTGATTATTAATCTTGTGCTTATATATGCCCACGATAGATTCCAAACCGAGTCAGACACTAACTCGAACTTCACCATCTATGGAAACTAACTCGAACTTTTGGTAACAACACTTGGAACTTGACTCGGAACTTGTTGCCTCCTGAAATCCGACGTTTCAGTTGCTGTGTGACTATGAACGGTGAGAGAAATGCAAAATATTCTTCGCCTGGAATTCAATTTTCTCTTGCGATGCGGCCATGCATGGCGTACTCCTCGGCTGCAAACCAAGTAAGGATTTTTTTTTGCAGAAATCGTTAGTGACCCAGTTATCAGAAGCTCGTCATCATGCAATCCCCGGCCTTATGAAATCATATGGAAGTCTACAACATTTACGTTGTTCAAACAAACTTTATTAAAAATAGCAGTGATGGTCCTTGCTGATTACATAGCTAGCAATAAGCCCGCTAGAAGCTATCTAGATTCTAACTAAGGTCGGAACATAAAATATTACATCGAAGCTTTTGACGGTCCTCCATGAGTACTCAACAAGTGTGCCCATATCGGGGTTGTAATATCTCAAGACATTCATGCGAGCAATAGCCTTCTCTCCTTTACGAGTTCGACGCCAGAGATAGTCTACTGTATCTTGATACACTATCTCGTCACCAAACGTGGCAATGAGACGCATAGAAAATGGGTAGTCGAGCACATGCCGCTGATGCCACCGTGGCGGATTGTCGCCTTCCACATCATCGCACATCCATATCTCGACCAATTCACTGTTGGGCCCTGGATGAGGCATGGCTAGCTTCCCGTTCACCTCGGCAAAGTTGGTGTCAAGATAGTCGGCCCCTTCGTACCATGGAGGACCCGTCATGACGCTGAATGACTCGTCTTCAAGATTAAAACGGACAAAGCACGGCATGTTTGCAGCATCATCGAGATGTGAGTAATCATACATAGGCGAGTAATGGTCGATCGTCCAGATCAAGGAGCCCTTGAAGAAGGTCGCCGTTAGTCCTGCTACGAAAGGGTACGGCGGTTGCACGGCTGTCTCACGCCAGCACTGGTCCTTTCCAATAGTGAACACCTCCATCCCGAGACCACCCATGCCGCACATTTCACGGTGGAAGAAGCGAGCGACCTTGTAGGCATTGGACCGATGGTCGCGCCCGAAGCCGAACGCTTGGTGGCCTTCACCTTCGGGGCACCGACGCGGGGCAACACAGTTCGGGCTCCAAGGCAGCACACGAATTTGCCGTGTGGCCGGGTTGAGCACACGCACCGTATCCTCGGCGGGCAGAAACACGAGCCCGTCGCAGTGCGCGAGCGCATGCCTTGTCGCCACCCCCTCGGCGGGGAACGAGGAGATGTCAAATAAGAGGGTCGCGATGTCCTTCTGGCTCTCCTCCCCCAGGTACAGCCCCGGGGAGGTAACCTTCATGCCAACCCAAGGTCTTCTTGCGTCGCGGGGATCTTCCACATCGCTTTCGCTTTTGATACGTGGCGCGATGAGCAGGCTGTAGGGCTTCTTGACTTGCTGATGAAGGTGGTAGAGGTGCGCCTGAGAGAAGGAGGGGTCGGCGCCGGAGATGATGCCGCGTCAGGCCTTGCAGACGCACCGTAGCTGCAGCAGCGACTTGGTGGGTAGCCGGACCAGGATCTTCCACGCGATCAGCTCGTGAGGCATGCACGGCATCGTCTCCGGTCGATGGACCAACTTGGAGCGTCCATCGTCGGCCATCTTCGAGCGTTTTGGCTGCCGCCGGTATGATTTGTGGCAGCGTGCATACACATTGTGGGATTTCGAGCGTCCCAGCATCAGCCGTATATAAGCACGTACATACTCGACCGAGTCGGACATGGAAACTGTAGCTAACTCGAACTTGGAAATTTGGATAACATGGAGATTGACTCGGACTTGCCTCCTGAAATCTGATGTTTCGTTTGCCGTGTGAGGTGTGACTACGAACGGGAAAAATACTAATAATCTAAAACGTTATTCTCTGGGAATTGTTCACGGCATCGTCCTGGACCACAATCCAAATTCGGTTTCAAATCGAAAATTATCTCGAACTAGATCGTGGCTTGATTTTTTTTAACATAGACTCTCATACATATGCACGTACAGTCACCCATATGAACGTATGCACATACACCTAACCCTCTGAGTATCTTCGAGAGACTAAACCGTCATCATCTTGAGATAGACAAAATCAACTCAGACGCCTCTGTAGTCGACAGTCACTGTGGCAACCGCCCATCTCCTCCGTGCAGGTGTTCGGGCAGGAGGGCAATCGTTGTCGACGGTGGTGGTGTCAATGTCCGACACTGAGGAGATGTAGCCGGAGAGGTGGCGGTGGGCGCGCGCCTACTACTTCGCGTGGCGTGCCGCCTTGGCCTTGGCAGACTCCTCCCTCGTGAGGTGCTCCGAAGCTTCGATCCCGAGCCAAAGCGCCTTCACATTATGCGCCGGAGGCGCCTGACATCCGTCTCCGTCGAGGTCAGCAAATAGCGCATGACCTCGCGGAGGAGCTGTTGCTCCGGGTCGATGGGGACGGAGCAGGAGGAGCCGACCTCCGCTGGCTTTGGCCTCTGACTCTGGCATGTGCATCCGCAGGGAAGCCACTAGCACGAGGACCTAGCATTGGAGGGGGAGGAGAGAGGACCACCCTGCTCCAGATTTGCAGCGGCGCAGAGCGGGGCGGCTGAGCTTGCTGGAGTGCACTAGTGCTGCTTGACAGGGATGAGCTGGCGGAGGACGTCGTGGAGCTCAAGCTCTCGCCTGTGTCCAGCCGCAACCACTAAATGGTGATGCGGACCGCGAGCTCCTCCTTTTTCGGCGCATCGCTAATGAAGCCAGAGTCCTCCTTCACATGGTCATCCCAGTTCATGGGTCGGGCTCGTTGCCGAGACGTGGCCGGACCTGGCCATGGCAGAGGGGGCGGAAGAGATTGAAAAAGGTAGGGGAGGAGATGGAGGGAACAGAGAGGGCGACAAGGCTGAGAGAGGAGTGCGATTTGACTAGGGCTTATCGGCCAGATAGGGTTTTTGTGGGGATGGTGGTGGGGTGGGGGTGGCCCATAGCGGGCCGGTCTGACATGGCGGCGGTATCCGGGCACGTCAGGGCCTTCCATATCCGACCCACATATGGGCTGGATATGGGCTTCCGGATAGCCCGGACGTTTGGGCTAGTTGTGTGGGCCCCGACTGGGTGCGGTTTCTGCATCTGGGCAGTGATCAGGCAACCCGCCCAGATGTTTGGGGTGGATGTGGAAGGTCCGGTTGAGATGCTCTAAGAGACCTTAGCTTTAGAAAACTAAGTCCACGTAGTACAATGCAATGTATTACATGTTAGATCCTAAATTGTTGTACCCAGATAGCCAATTCCTAATTTGGAACTAATTTATGAAACCCTGATTCCTAAATTGAGGTACAAACAGAGAAAGTCTAATAGCTAAGCCATTTTCTAAGGTACAATTGCTACACTTGCACAATCACACGAACAAAAATTAAAAATTAGATGAGATCAAGGAAAGAAGACTCACTCAACGCCGCTGAGGCCGTAAGTGAAGCGTTGGCTCTCCCTACGATTTGGCTTCCAGAATCCAGACCTAGGCCAAACTTGATGCTGCCCGTGAATCGATGTCGTACGAAATGGCCTTGAACTGGCCGCCTTGCTATCGCGCTCCTCGCCGCAGGATCTCCAACTGTACCGGCAAGGATAGTGGGAGAGCGCCGCCGCCGCCGGTGGCCATGGAGGGGGAGGACGGAGGGGAAGCGATTTGGGGGGAAGTGGGTGGTCGGGTTTGGGCTTGTTAGGTTTTTCCCGAAGGTGTCTAATGGCGCGCCACGGGGGCCATCTTGCCTGCACATGTGGCGCCTAATAGCAGGCCCCATCCATTAGGTTTGCACTCGGACACCGCAAATCGTCCAATCAGCGTTATTTGAAAACTGTCAGCACAGTGATGGCAGTTTTAGAAGAAAAAAAAGAATGGTGACGGTTAAAAATGAATGGTGACGGCTTTCTGAATTAGGGTCAATGGATGGGGCTAAAAGTTATACAACCGCATAAACCGAACAAACTGTACACAGGTACTCTCCCATCCTATCAGCCTCGACCTCCTTTGATCGATCCTCCTACCCTGCTGGGGCGTGGAGCAGCGACATCTTCCCTCCACAACGAGGAGTTCGAGTGATGATGGATCGGAGAATAGTGTGTGCGTCCTGCTGCTCCTCAGATGATGGAGCAGCGACCTCCTTTGATCCATCATCACTCGAACTCCTTGTTGCGATCAGTCCAGCCACGCGAGCACCCAACGGCCACATGTTCCCTCCACAACGCCATAGTCCTTCTCAAGATGACAAGATCGCCATGCCGCTGTCCTCCTCTAGATGTTTAAATCGAGTTTCCTATTCACCCCTATCAAGTTGTATGGATGGATGAGTGTTGCCGATACATATGTCGAACCAAACAGATTTCTGTTTCGATCGATGCCGTTAACAGTACCTGCATAATCTGATTACGATTTACGCTTGTGTTACATTTTCCCAACCAAACACCTCCGAAGTGTCACTTGCATCAGCTTTTTATTTCGATTTTGGTCTCCCGCTTGGAAGTGTGGCTCGTCATCACGGTGGCATTATGGTGTCGAATGATGGTTAAGTGCGTTTCTAGGCTCTCCGGTCTGGCTGATAGGTGCCTTAGTCTCTGTTCGGAATCCCTCCTCACCGCTCCGACTCCGTGGAGTCGTGGAGCTCAGTTTTAGCAGCTCCGTGAAAAAATGAGCTAGCACCTGGTCCGCTCCGGAGCGGAGTGGAGGGAGCGGAGAGGAGCCGAACGCGGCGTTAGTTACAAGAGACAGAAAAAAAACGACTCACTTGTTAACAGAGACTATCGATTAATGAAAATAAAATGAACTAAAAGCTACAATGCACTTAAACCTCGAAGAACAAATGATTGCGACCTTAACATCATCCTAAATCGATAAAAGCAGCAATGAAGAAAAAAAAACAACGTTCAAAGAGACAAAACTACTCTATTTTGTTCCCTCAATGCAGCTGGCTGTACGTACTCTCATATAGTTAAGATTTTTGATCGTTTGATTGTATCACGGGAAAAATCAAGAGGTTTGAAAAGATACTAAGAGCCTTTGGAATGTAGTATAGATGAGTCATTAGAAAAATCTGATAGATTTAATTCTATGATCGAATCAATGACGACACAGGATTTTTTTTTTCCTAAAGATTCCACTCTCTTCAAATTCCTATGAAAACCCATTGTATCAAATAGTCCCTAAACACTTGGTTGAAATTTGGATACGGGTGATCAGCCAAATTCAGGCCAAGTAGCAGTGTACCAGAGGCTAACGCTCGCTTCGCCATGCCGTTCTTTACTCGTGAGATTAACTTTTTTATTTCTCAAGCAGGTTATTGCCGTCAATTTTTTTTTGGTTTATCTATGTTGACTTGGGTTATAATCATTTTCCGGCGGCGTTTTTTCGTTGGGTCTGTCTAGGACACATCTAGATGTGACATAATTATGTCACATCTAACCTTGTGTCCACTATGTTTGTGGTCTATTTTTTTTGTCTCAGGTTTCTTTTATTCCTTATTGTTGTGTTATTTATGGGAGCTTAGATGTGACATTCTTAAAAAACATCTAGATGTGAACTAGACAAACTGTTTTTCGTTCGTATAACGTGTTGAGCTGTTGTTTAAGATGGTATTTATTCTGAGTGAATAGTTGAGTTGTTCGTTGCGTGGTTGTGGTGTTTGATGAATAGTAAAATCACAAAATAAGAAAAATATCAACAAAAATAATGTATGGCTTTGGGAACGTTATAATGTTTTAGATGCTTGTGAAATATCATGACGACAAACTGAGCCTAGCACACATAGTTAGGTTCTTTGTGGTGGAACCAATCCACCAGGGTTCAAGTCTGAAACATGACACCAGTGCTTGTATTTTTTCGAAACTTTTCGGTGATGTTTGTTTAGTGAGAGGAGATGTTCCTGTCAATTACACAGGCTACTGTAGTGACTTGATCAATTTTAAGATGATATGCATGCTTAGTCTCTCGAGGATATGGTGGGTGTGTGCGTTCATAGTGATGAGTGTATGTCCATATGTATAAGCGTCTACGTGTGTACTATGTTAAAAAATATTAATGATATATTCTTGCAAAATATCATGATGAAATAATATCAGACGAAAAAAGGAAAATTAGTGCTCATACTTTCGAGCACTTTTGAGTTTTGAGTACTGATTTTGTTAGCATTGACTCGTTGACCTGAGTGTTGCGAGGTGGTTTCCCCTCCCCATTCATTCTGATCCCCTTCTGTACTCAATATACTACAACGTCAACTACATCTGTTCTTCTGTACTCAAATTCAGTGTTCTGTGGGTGCTCTTGTGTACTGCAGCGTCAAGTACATCTATTCATTGCAATCGATGTAATCAAGTGTTCAACATTCAGTTTAGGTTTCTATCAAAAATCTAATTCATGTAATAAAGTGAGATGAACAATTTCATTCCATTCTATCTCTCAAACCAAACACCAAAATGTAACCGTTTCATTTCTCGGAACCGCTCCTACCAAACATAAGGACGGAACCAACCCATTTTAGTGAAATGAAACCATGACATTCCGTTCCACTTCCTTCCCAAACCAAACACACCATTCCCTTCCGGCCACACTTCCCCGCTAGCTAGCTACCCATTGACTGTGCCGGTGATTCCCGGCCAAGGAAACGGAGAGCAATGGAGGCGGCGATAATCGGCGCGCTGCTGAAGACCACGCTGCCGAAGGCCCTGTCGGCGTTGGGCGAGAGCAGGGGCGCCCAGTCCATCCAGTCGGAGCTCAGGTACATCGAGGCCGCCATCCAGGACCACCGCAGGAGGACCGGCGAAAGGGACACGAGCCACCTGCGGGCGGCGTGGATCCAGGACCTCACGCTCTTCGCCTTCGACATCGAGGACTGCGTCGACTGCTTCCTGCGGCAGGAGATGCCGCCGGAGGACGGCGAGGCCGGCTTCCTCCGCCGCTCCGCCCGCGTCGCCCGGAGCACGGTCTTCACCCGCATGTTGTTCTCACTCAAGATCCGCAAGCTCAAGGCCAGATCCGAGGAGATACACCGCCGGCTCAAGTGCTACATCGCGGAGGAGACAATTCCCCAGACGGGGGCGCGGCGTCGGTCCCCGCCGCTCGATGCGGTGCTCCGTCGGCCGCGGCGGCCGTGGGGATGGACGAGCCCCTCGGGGAGCTTCTTGAGCTACTGCGGGAGACTGGGGGGTCGTCGGAGGGGAAGCTCAGGGTGATCTCCGTCGTTGGCTTCCATGGGGAAAAACGCTTCTTTATCTATCATTTTTAAGAAGTTGCTCCTCACTTGTTCCCATTCTCTCATCATGCACATTATCCACATCAGCGTTCACAAGAGTTCATCATTTCATTCTGTCTAACCACTAATTAATCTCCTACTTTTGAGTGCCTACTCAAATGCACATGCACGTACAGTTCAACAACAAGAATAGACGCTTAGTTCCCCATTAATTAATTGTTCAGTTTCCGACCGTGAGAGCCGAGCAACCTCTCTCTTAATAGTTCAGTTTCTTTTCTTAAACACTAATGGTTCATAATCGTAAGAGCCAGCCGAACAACCTCTCGCCTTAAAAATCCTCTCGATCTCCCACATAAAAAATAAAAAATAAATTATTTCACGGAAGCAACGCTCCATAAGAAGAGGTCACCTTTTCCCCTACCTGCACACAGCTATGATCTCCTGCTCAGAACAAAAGAATCCACTTCTCTCTACAGCAGAATCTGGCAACCACAGGCCATTTCGACGTGATGTCCACTCTTGCACGTCCGCAGGTCTTCCTCGCCTTGTACTCCTCTCTACGCGGTTGGGCTGCCGTTGTACTTCGGGCCACCAAGATCGTCAAGGAAGGCATAGCCGATTTGGTGTGTGTATGCCGTTGCTCTACTCCTCTGCTCCTCCGGCAAACACCGCAGTCTGCCTAGCCTCCATGGCTCCATCTCTTTGGGCGTTGGCACACGAGCCGGGTGGCCATCCCGTCGCCGGCTGCCTAGACTCCCTGATCGTTGATGAATGCACAACGCCACAACCAATGGGACCTCTGTGCACTATTGCTCTGCTCTGCAGCTGTCGGCGGTGGCGACGACCGTGGCTGGGTCAACAAAGACGACTTCCACAAGGGCTCCACCTACGAGGATGGCACATCATCTATCAGCGAGGGCCGGCGCACTTTCTTTCAACAATGAGGTGATGAAATCTACAGTAGACATTTAGCAATAATATTCATGTCTAATGGCATGATGTGCAAGAAGGGGTTGCCAAAATTTACCACACACCATGTTATATATGTACCAGTGATGCCTCCTTTTCTTGCACCTTCACTTAACTATTCATGTCTAATGGTATGATTTATTTTGGTGGCAGATTGAATTTTCATCCCAAATTAAACCTTCACTTAACTATCTTTGCTGCAGTTTTTTTCTCTCTTTATACTCACTAAGGTGCAGTCCTTTTCCTTTGAATTTGATAACTATTACTCCATCAGTTCCTAAATATAAGTGCTTTGAGAGATTCCACTATGACTATATTCGGATGTATATAGACGCCTTTTAGAATATAGTTTCACTCATTTTGCTCCGTATGCTATAATGGAATCTCTAAAAGGACTTTTATTTAGGAACGGAGGGAGTAGTATACAAGTTGCAATTTATACTCCATCCAACATGTTACTGTAAAAGTGCTCCTCCCAGTAGATCATTATGTAACTACTAAAATTTTAAGCCAGCTCTTTATATGTATTTACAGAGTCTATAATATATGGAAGCATCGAAATTAAATATGTGCCCATCCTAAATATGTTGAAATTTTGCATACTGTTTTTCTTCCTATTAACAGAGTCATGAAATGATTCACTGAGGTAGCCAAATACATTACTTTTGTATAAGACATCTACACGCTTCCTTTTTCTTTGTTAATAGTTAGACATATTATTGTTGATTGTACTAAATGATCTTGATTTTTCATTTGCCGACACATTATTTCTTGCCTGCTGCATCTTTTCCATTTGGAGAAGGAATTGTAAATTATTATTGCACCCTATTCTTTCTTTGATGATTTTTCTTACACTTAGCAGAATGTATGCCAGTAGTTCGTCGTTGTGTTTCTTATAGAGTATATACGTCCGTTCTGAATTCAGTGCTCCGTGCTCTGAATTTTAAAGGATGGTTTCCTGTTAATGTTTGCATCTTACAATATTTGTATCTGTCATTGGTTTTAGAACTGAAAGTAATATTAGTTTGCATCCATGCAGCAAAGGTGACCCATTCATTATTGTCTGTGAGACTCCATAATTGAAGTGAGGTTCTAAGTTTCTAAATGAAATTTCTGTTCGTTTAAAGTTAACAGAAAACTTTCACGTTGATGAGAATGATTCTTAATATGGGGTGCCAGGGATCAGGACAAATTATGATAGCGAGTCACATTTTACAAGCATTCAAACAACTTTTTTTATCCAGATGGTTGGTGTTTCCTCTCTCTGAGACTTATTATGCATGAGAATCTTTTTGTGCTTGCGGCAATATACAAGGCATGTAGTAAATGGGTTTCTATACATCATTCAATGTTACTCAAAATATTATATATAAAATCTTTTGCATGTAATTTTATAAATAGGTGTCGATGCATTCCTGCAGCAACGCGCGGAGTATTATCTAGTTTGTTATAGTTATTAATTTCCGTCAGTTAAAAAACGTTACTGATTTCCATTTATACAGGCCAAGCGGGCGGATTCACTGTTGATTTCACGTAGCAATGTGACATCTACCCTTTATAAATTTAATTCAAGGAGACAGGCAAGAAAACGCAGATAGCACATAAGGAACTCCGCACGCACATGTATGGTGATTGGTGAATCCTCTCGTACGTGCAGCTGTGCTGGTGAGAAGACCAAGAATATCGACATTTGCCGTGAGGTACTTTTTTTTTTCCCACAAAAAAAGAAGTACCTCCATGTCCAACTAAAAAAAAAGTACCTCAATTCAATGTATCAGTGTTATTGTCGCCCTGTACAACCCACAGATATTTAGCTAGCTCTTAATAAGAAAGAGATCATATAAAATCAAATGTACAGGCACTAAACTTTAATATTTTGCTTTGCAATCACATAGATAATCACTTAAACAATTGTATATTATAATATATACATAAATCCTCATACATAGACACGATAATCTAAACACGATTTATTGGAGCATCTTAATTATAAAATCAGTCTAGCTATGACCAATCAACGCAACCAACTAACAATGCAATACTTAATGCAATAGGAGAATACAGAAGATGTCGCAAACTAGGCAGTCATGTACGCAAACTCAATCTCAGACCTGGAACCATGCACATGAGACAAGAGCCGGTCATTTTACTAATGTGCTGCCTGGCTAGATGGATGGTACTGCTACTTCTTAGGAATTCTTGAGGGCATCTGATTGGCGGCCACTTGTGGCATGCTTAGTCCACACGAGGGGCAAGCGGTGGCTCGTACGGCTAGACATGCATGGGTGCCAATTTTTCACCCACAGCTTGAAACCCGCGAAGCTCTCGCGGCCTCACAGTTTATTTGTGCAACACCTCCTATTTAAAGTAACAACCACCTTCATAAGCCTCCAGTACCGCGCAAGCACCGATCTCATTGAAAGTAGCAACATCTTGTTGAATCATCCCTCTATCACTTGTCAATCAGAGCAATGGCGCATTGCAGCGACACTAATCCTTGAAGTCGGCATGGTGGCAACCGCATCGTTGCTGATGATAAGCTACATCCTCGACAAGACCAACAAATTCGCCTTCGAAAAAGCTGACACCAATCGTCAAGACGACCCTTGACGACATCGTCGCCGCCGCCACCATCCACAAGGTCCAAAGTAGAAGAGGTCGTGACGAAGCAGAAACTCATCGCATGGCCATGGTGGCCATATCCAATAGACACAAAGAAAAAATAGGTGCATATATAATGGCCTACAAGATGGCCACTAAGCTAGTCACTGGCGCGCCAGCCACTGAGGAGTTCTCGGTTATGGAAACAGCCTTCACCAACGACGTATATATAGAAGAATGCACAACATAACCGTCCACCACAAGACGACATATGTACCCGACACACAAACACCTATATTCGATCGTGTTTTAAACATTGTCTTCTTATTTCTTTCTATTGGTGACTTTGTTTCACTCGATTAAGCACTTGTAATAATCCAGATATAGGGAAACCTCTCGGGCCATCAAGATAAATGTATGTACTTTGTTAATTTTCACACATATATCAACAAAGAAGTTGTAGTACTTGTCATTCTTTCAATTAATTGATTACGATGCATGATCGGCTCTTTCTTTTAACTAAGACTAGCAAACATGCCCGTGCATTGCAACGGGAGAACAAAATATCATGTGCTCGTCTGTCACCAACCTCATGGTGCAACCGTCACTTGTGTGCAAACAATTAGATGTGCTTTTTTATACTTGCGCTTGTCCCTAGTGTCTCAAATGAAAAAATATTAATATCATGGATGTTTTTTTATATGAGATCTCATTAGGATCTACTGTCTTCGATTAAGAAGTTTCGGCTAAAATTAGAAAAGGAGCTCAGGGTGGAGAAGGAGAAAACTAATTGGAGAAGACATACCTGGTGATTAGAAGTTATAGCTAGCTGTGCAAGCATTCATGTTCAAATTATAGATTGTGGGGCAAAGGATCAATCGCCAAGACCACCAGCACTATTGTGATTATGGGCCTTGCCATGCACATCTATCACGTCTGAGGTCGAGGCCGGCATGCTGCCCGACGTATCGTTCCGCCACATGCATGTACAGTACCGCATCATGTCCATGTTGTGTGTGAGTGTGGCATCATATAGCTGAGTATATTCGCGATGGCAGAGACCGGTGTCACGGTTGGAAAACCTGGTCCATGGTGTACGTACGTGTAAGGCCATCTAGTCCAGTGTGATGCTCACACAGTCACACCAAGTAATCATGTACTTTCACGATGGGAGAGACCGGTGTGCAGTCCCATATCGAACACCTCAATGGCCACCTCAAACAGCTCGGTGACAATCTGGATGTCGCGCCCACGGCTTTGATATGTGATTGAGGCCCGAGGCGTACATGGAGGCGACGATGGCATCGTCAGCCTGAAACGCCTAGAGCACGTGGGCAGAGGCGGCGGTTATGGGACGATTGGGTCGAGGTTATGTGTATATATTTAACATAATAGCTAGCCTAGCCGGTTGATTATTCCGGTCCAAGCCAGACATGGAGGACGTAAGTTTCGATAGCACCTGTTACTACTTACTAATACGTTTTGCATGCATCCGTTACCAATGCGTTTTGATGACTATTAATTTTTGTGGGCACACGACGGCTCACATGGGACGGTGGACGACAAATGAAACATGAGCACCCGCGTACGTAATTTTTTGTGCCATAGAAAAAACGTGTTAAGTCCTAATTGAGTAGTGAGCAGAGGGATTTGTACGCTAACTTTCCATAGAGAGCTCCTATTGGATGCCCGTGTGCATCCAATAGGCGAGCATCGCTGAAGCGGGCGCGCAAACGGGCCGGCCCATTCCCAAACTTTGAACGAATGTATAAATGTCACGAGAAAATATAATGGCACGTGTTGCAGTCGAACTCGTGACAACCCAATGGATACATGTGTTGCTAACCAGTAGAGAAACCGACTGACTGTGGCAAAGCGCAGCACTAACTAATGTACTAAGTATATCGGCAATCGTTATTTCAATTTGTCAACATTTCTTTGAAAAGATATGAGAAAAATCTTAAAAATTGTGAATAATGCATGAAAATTGTGAACACATTTCGAACTCGAACAAACTTTTAAAACATGGACAATTTTTGAAAAAGTGATCAAAATTCTGAAGTACATGAAGAAACATTTGAAATTATGAATATATATATATATAGAACAATTTGTTTATATATGCTGAACAATTCTAAAATGCACACCATTTTTTTATATACACTGAAAAATATTTAAACACACATTGAACATTTTTGTGATATACAATGAACAATATTCTAATACATATTGAACATTTTTGTGATATATGAAGAATAACTTTAAAATACAAAATGAACATTTGATGAAAGATGATGAACATTCTTAATATAGGGTGAGAAATTCCTTAAATACGATAAATATTATCGTCTATAAACACACAATGAATTTGTATAATACACAAAAAATAAAGAAAAATAGAAAATAAATAAGGAATACAGAAAGCAAAAGGAACAAAAAGAAGAAAAAACAGCAGAATATACGTGGGCCAGACCAAACTGGAGCGTCTGGAGGTCAGCCCAGTTAAATTTTATCTTTGCCTGAAAAAAGTTAATTTATAGTAGACCAAACTGGGGCGTCTGGCGCTTACCATACTTGAGGATGGACTTCCTTAATTTTCTCAAAAGCATTGGCTAGGTGAGTTGGCTTCCGAAGGAAACAGTGCACTAGTAGAAAATCGGCCTTTTGTCCCGGTTCATAAGGGCCCTGAACCGGGACTTACTAATACCCTCATCCTTTAGTCCCGGTTCAAACCAGAACCGGGACAGATGGGCCTTCACGTGGCCGCTGCCGGCAGCCCAGGCAGGGGGGCCTTTGGTCCCGGTTGATGACACAAACCGGGACCAAAAGGCTTCCACGCGTCAGCAGCTGGCTGGAGCTGAGGTTTTTCTTTTTTAAAAAAAGTGGCTGTTTTAGGGGTTTAGAGGGTTATTTTTAACTTGTTATTAGCTA
Source organism: Aegilops umbellulata (assembly GCA_032464435.1). NCBI lineage: Eukaryota > Viridiplantae > Streptophyta > Magnoliopsida > Poales > Poaceae > Aegilops > Aegilops umbellulata. The sequence goes on along the minus strand of CP136060.1, from coordinate 586,799,579 downwards.
GCTAATAGAGAGAAGTGTCCTCTCTTATATCTTCATCCTTGGTTTACCTACGCTACTGATATGTTCATTTCACCCGCAGATATATATATAATAATTCATGCATGCTGGCATCATACATCATCATATATAATAACAAGTCCTACTAATTAATCAAGCATCGTCATACAACTTCTACTCGTTATTAATAATAAGTCATACGATCATCATCCTCATAGTCATCAAACCCAACCCTACATAATTGTTCTTAGCACATGATCATCAGTATCAGGTCGGACCTAAACACACTTAAGGTAAAATAGCATAAAACAATATAGACCCTGACTCTCCATTATGAAGAATGGAGATCATTCTGTCTCCAATTCTTGCGCCTCGCTTCTTTTTGCTTCCAAGAAGCTCATTACGACTGTCCATACATTTTTTTCATCCTTTGATTGTCATGTCTCCACTTCTTTTAGAAATCCGGTATGGACAGTTGAGATTCATAGGATGACCTGGATATATGTTCAAAACACGAAGGCTGCCGCCATTCTGATACATCAAATGAGGCACACAATCCTCTGAGATTCTCTGTTGAAAAACATAGTAATAACTTCGTAGTTAGCAATGATGTACTAGTTTTAGTAGTATGTAAAAAGATGCACGGATGTCGTAATAGTAAAAAATCTTACCAGGGTATCTCCATGGTAGTTACAGTAGTTCAACATGTGCACTAGTGGCACGTATTGACTATAATGTTGAAGAGTTCGATTGTAGATATTGTAATTCTCAAGATAATTACAAAATTCAACCAGATGAGTTTTCTCCTTGTAAGTTAACCCAGAGCCATCGGTGTAGTAAGTCTATCTACCATCTTCTGCACATTCTTTGATATTTCAAAATAAGCTGTTAATGGAAATAAGTTGTCAACTATTTTGAAATGAACAATATAAATTAGTTAATAATTAACTATGTTTGAGAAACTCACATAGCGGTAGAACTGGAGGAGTATCAACAAGGACCCAAATGTCCATATTGTCTTGCTCGATTTCAGGATCACCAAGATCCATGGTGACAAGCATACCCTCATCAAAACCATAAAATTTGCAAAATGCTTCCCAATTTTTGCAACCAAAATGGGTTACGCTCTCAGCATTATACAACTTTATTTCAAAATCCACATCATGATGGGTCCTTAGGTGAATTTTCTTCGTTTTAAAATTTTCATGGTCTTCAAAATCCATCCTCTCCAAGACATAGCGTCTTGCATGTCATGGGATAAACTATACTCGAATTGTAAAAGATGAAAATTACACGCTGAAATAGTTGAAGTCATGCTTAATTATGAAAAAAACACTTGTCGTCGTTGCGTACCGTTTCAATTTCGAAGGTCTCCTCGAGCTTAATGCTGAAGTGCCGACCATCGTCCAGGTGAGGCCTGTCGCACTGACCTCGATCGTCGTGGCACCAGTCGCACTCCCCCGGAAGACTTTCGTCGTCCGATGATGACATTTCCTATACGTTCATAATTCAAAGACTAAATTAGATCATTATTATTCAACTAATCATATGCATATGCCTTGTATAGTGCTCTCCAATTTGAGCATTCAATAAGAAAAATCAAATCGCAAAATAAAGTAGTATTCAAATTAGGATGCCTTCAATTATAAGAAAAACTACATCATCTCCATGTGTCCGTACATCGAATATTATCAGTAATACACGTCGAATACTATATATCATACATATCGCCAGTACAGCTAGAACCGTAGCGCCCGACGGGTATCGGCGCGGGCGGTGGACACCCAAAGGGAAGGAACCATCACAGGATCATAGCTCCAGTGAGATCCCTGAAGAACCTGCCAGGTATTCTTGAACCTGCCATCCAACGCAACCATGTAGCGACGGACGTGCTCGTCCTCCTCGCTGACACGGTGACGTACCACCTCCGCGGTGTCCGGAAGCCTCGGCACCGTCACTGGCCCACGCGACCGCCACCAAACAAGGATCGGGTCAACGACGGGCTGGCTCCTCACCAAGCTACGCCACCCGGAAGGTAGCGCCTCCCAGTACCACCCTGGCGGAGCCCAGTCCCGGACATGGCCCATCTGGTCAAGCAGGTGTCGTCCGCCGCCGACTCGACGACAAGGATGCGGGATAGGCATCGTTCACGTCGATGCGGGAATAATTGCTTTAACTAAAAATAAACTAGTTTTATTAATTTTCTTGCTAAAAATAAACTACTTCTATAGTAAAATAAACCAGTTTTATTAAATCAACTAGTTCAACTACTAAGCACTTACTATAAATAGAATAATGTAGTACTTACTAAAAATAAACAAGTTTACCTAGTTCTAAGTAATTCCATTAAACACTTTCTAAATAGTACTAATTACTAAAAGTTATTGGGGAGGGGGGGGGTATGTCGACAACGACATACCCGATAACAAAAAATAAGAAGAGGAAGAAGAAGAAAAAAAGAGGAGAAGGAGAAAGGAAAAGGAGAAGAAAAAAAAAGAAAAAAAAGGAGAAGAAGAAGGAATAATAGAGGAGGAGAAGAAGAATTCTTCTCCTCCTCCTCTATTATTCCTTCTTCTTCTCCTCTTTTTTTTCTTCTTTTTCATCTTCTTATTTATTTCTCATGTTATTTCTCTCCTCTTCTTCTTCTCCTTCTTCCTCTTCTTATTTTCCTTTTCTCTCTGCTTCTTTTTCTTCTAAATATGAACATATACATAAATGACTTTGATCATATATAATTTGCAGATTCCTACACAATATGAACAAAATTACAACAGAAAAAAATAATAAAAAATCTATGAACAAAATAAAAATTCTATGAACAAAATTACAACAAAAAAATCACAAAAATTCTATGAAAAAATTGACATATTATTTGCATATATATGAACACACAAACTTTTGCATATGCAACAATAATATCACCAAAAAAATGTACGAACAGAAAAAATTCTAACTTTTGCATCTAAACTATACATCTAAATTAAGTATAACTAAATTAACTATACATCTAAATTAACTATAAATCCTAACTATACAACTAAATTAACTATACATTCTAAATTAGGAAATTACGCAAGCCGGGGCGGCGATCGACGAGAAGGGGCACGGCGGCGATGAGGCAGGGGGCACGGGGCGGCGACGGCGACGGCGAGGCACGAGCGACGGCGACGGCAGGGGAGGCGGACGGCGACAGTGAGGGGCACGGCGTCGGCGGCGAGGAGGCAGGGGGGCATGGGGCGGCGACGGCGACGGCGAGGCACGAGCGACGGCGACGGCGCGGTCGGGGGCGACGGCAGGGGAGGCGGACGGCGACAGTGAGGGGCACGGCGTCGGCGGCGAGGAGGCAGGGGGGCATGGGGCGGCGACGGCGACGGCGAGGCACGGGCGACGGCGATGGCGCAGTCGGGGGCGACGGCAAGGGCGGCGGACGGCCTCGGGGCAGCCTGGCGGCGTCGATGTGCTCGGCGTCGTCGGGGGCAACTGCGAGGGAAATGTGAAAATTTCTCAAGTCTTTGCTTATATAGCAAAGCCATTGGTTCTGGTTCGTGGCACAAACCTAAACCAAAGGCCACTTTTCGGCAGCCCAAAGGGCGGGAAGGGGCGGCCTTTAGTCCCGGTTGGTGCCACGAACCGGGACCAAAGGCGCCCTTTCATCCCGGTTGGTGCCACCAACCGGGACCAAAGGGCGTGTACTGAAACTGCCGCGGTGCGTTGGGATGTTTAGTCCCACCTCGCTAGCCGAGAGGGGCTCGGAGTGGTCTATAAGCCCTGCGGAGCCGACCACTTCGAGCTCCTCTTTACTGCAGGCTTACGGGTCTAAATCCACTCTCTGTGCCTGTGGGCCTACTAGGCCTACTGTGGGCCTGCATCCTGGCCCAACTAACGGGTTTCTAGTCGTATGCAGGCTGTGGTGGCCCAGTAGGCGGCATTTTTTTTAAAAAAATCCAGTGTTTTGTTTTTTTACTAACAGCAAAATACTTACTAGTTTTTCAGTTATTATTTTAGGTTTTAGGTAATATAAAAATTATAAACTTTCAGTTAGTGCCATTAATTTTCCAATTTGAACAGAAAGTACTTTTATAATTTTATTCTTTGTTGCTTTATTTTTTTATTTTTTTTTCTACTTATAACAAAATACTTATTGTTAATATAAGTATTTTTTTCCAGATTTTTTGTTTTGTTTTCTGCATTATTCATTTTATTTTGTTTTTTGCTTTATTTTTTAATTCTTTATGCTTTTAGTTTTAGAAAAATTATAAACTTTTTGTTAATGCCATTACTTTTCAAATTTGAAAACACACTTTTTCTTTGTTTTCTTTGTTGTTTTATTTATTTTATTTTCTTTCTACTTATAACAAAATAGTTATTGTTAATATAAGTATTTTTTTCCAGATTTTTTGTTTTGTTTTCTGAATTATTCATTTTCTTTTGTTTTTTGCTTTATTTTTTAATTCTTTATGCTTTTAGTTTTAGAAAAATTATAAACTTTTTGTTAATGCCATTACTTTTCAAATTTGAAAACACACTTTTTCTTTGTTTTCTTTGTTGTTTTATTTATTTTATTTTCTTTCTACTTATAACAAAATACTTATTGTTAATATAAGTATTTTTTTCAGATTTTTTGTTTTGTTTTCTGCATTATTCATTTTCTTTTGTTTTTTGCTTTATTTTTTAATTCTTTATGCTTTTAGTTTTAGAAAAATTATAAACTTTTCGTTAATGCCATTAGTTTTCAAATTTGAAAACACACTTTTTCTTTGTTTTCTTTGTTGCTTTATTTATTTTATTTTCTTTCTACTTATAACAAAATACTTATTGTTAATATAAGTATTTTTTCCAGATTTTTTGTTTTGTTTTCTGCATTATTCATTTTATTTTGTTTTTTGCTTTATTTTTTAATTCTTTATGCTTTTAGTTTTAAAAAAATTATAAATTTTTTGTTAATGCCATTAGTTTTCAAATTTGAAAACACACTTTTTCTTTGTTTTCTTTGTTGCTTTATTTATTTTATTTTCTTTCTACTTATAACAAAATACTTATTGTTAATATAAAAACTTATCTGTTAATGAACATAGATGCACTTATAGAGAAAATTAAACATAAATTCATAATTCATTTCTATTTATGAATTTAGGTCCAATTTTTCTCTATAGGTGCATCTATTTTCACTTTGAGAGGAGCTCAGCAACGCAGAGAGGGACGGGCTTATAAGCAGGTGTGGGCGCCCTTCGGTTGGCGAGGTGGGACTAAACTCTGGGTGCAACGAGGGCGAACCCAGAGTTTAGTCCCGGTTCGTGGCACGAACCGGGACTAAAGGGGAGCCTGTGGTCCCGGTTCGTGCCACGAACCGGGACCAATGGTGGTGGGCCAGGAGCCAGGCCCATTGGTCCCGGTTCGTCCCACCAACCAGGACCAAAAGGTTCAGAAGAACCGGGACCAATGGCCCACGTGGCTCGGCCGGCCCCCTGGGCTCACGAACCGGGTCCAATGCCCCCATTGGTCCCGGTTCTAGATTGAACCGGGACTAATGGGCTGACCCGGCCTGGACCGTTGCCCCCTTTTCTACTAGTGGTGGATGAACCAAAAGGATTTCAATCTCGGCCGTCAATCTCTATCATTGATATAAAATCAATGAATATAAAGGGATGATGTACGAAGAACTATGAAAGTCTCCGTCCTTTAATATTAGATATAGATATAGATGTACCTGAAACTCTAATAAAACTATTATAGGAAATACAAGAAAGTTATAAAATACAAGGAATACCTCCTAGAAACTTTTGAAAACCAGGAAAACCGGCTGGCGCGTTACGGTTATGCAGGTGTGTGCTTGACACACACCGGTCCCGTAGCCCCCCACAGCCCACGATGGACCAGAAGGCTTCAAGTTGAGCGCTTGGCCAACCTCATGACCTGAACCGTATGTCCGTATCCCATAAATTGTGGTTTTTGATGAATAATAACTTGGTTTACCCCTAAAAAATCTGAATAAATAGATGGCCTAAAATAATCTTAATAAATAGATACACATGAGTGATAACGATGGGCCTCACTTTTTGTCGCAAAAAAAACCGATGTGCCTCACTTTTCTAAAGAAGTTAAGTGACTCACTTTTGAACTTGTCAGTGGTGACCTCTTTTCTTAAAGTGCATCATTTCTCGTCGGGTATCACTTGGATGTTCGTCTCGAGAGACGGATTTCTGTAAAACGTAGTGCATTGCACCCATGACGAACGGTAAAATCAGAAGATAAGAAAAATATCAGAAAAATCTTAATTTTGTGGCTCTAGGGATGTTATAATGTTTTAGATGCTTACACAATTTCATGAGGAAGTAATATAAAAAGAATACAAAATCGGTGCCCGTACTTTCAAGCACTTTTTAGTGCTGATTTTGTTACACCATTGACTCGTTGACCTGACTGTTGCGAGGTGGCTTCCCCTCCCCATTCATTCTCATACGGACGCTGCTTCGGTGCCTTAAGGCACCTACCTTTGGGTCTATTGTTAGGGCCACCTGTCATAGACCCAAAGGCAGATGCCTTAAGGCACCGAAGCTCAATCCCGGATTGACCATGCGGTTAGCACCCCACCGGTGAGCAGCGCTGAGTGATCCCCGCCCGGCAAAGGGAAGGGATATCGATGGAGGTGGCGATAATCGGCGAGCTGCTGAAGACCACGCTGCCGAAGGCCCTGTCGGCACTGGGCGGGAGCAGGGACGTCCGGTCCATCCAGTCGGAGCTCAGGTACATCGAGGCCACCATCCAAGACCACCTCAAGAAGACCGGTGGCAGGGACACGAGCCACCTACGGGCGGCGTGGATCCAGGACCTCACACTCTTCGCCTTCGACATCGAGGACTGCGTCGACCGCTTCCTGCGGCAGGAGATGCCGCCGGAGGACGGCGAGGCCGGCTTCCTCCGCCGCTCCGCCCAGAACACGGTTTTCACGTGCACGTTGTCCTCCCTCGAGATCCGCAAGCTCAAGGCCAGATCCGAGGAGATACACCGCCGCCTGAAGTGATACATCGAGGAGGAGACGACGACCATAGTCGGCGGTGCGGCGGCGGTCCCCGCCGCTCGATGCGGTGCTCCGTCGGCCGCGGCGGCCGTGGGTATGGAGTATGGACGAGCCCCCCGGGGAGCTTCTTGAGCTCCGGCACACATGGTGCAACGGCTACCTCCAGCGCCAACGGCGTCGCCTCACAGGTTGAGGAGCATGGTGTTGAGCAAGTCCAGAATGATAGCATTAATCTTGACATGCATAGGTTAGTTAGTGGCATAGCCGGCCGCGTCGTGTAGATAGTACGTGGTTAGTTGGTGTGTAGCCGAGTCAAGTGCATGCGCTTGATGGTTGTTAGCTAGCGTGGTGCGTTTGTGTATGTGTTTTGATTTTTGGTTTGAGTTTTTTTTCGCCCTAGGCCGAGATGGCCGAATTTCGGCCATTTTAAAAAATTTCGGCTGAAACTTGATCAAATTTTGACTGCGATTTGACTTTAATTTGACCAAATTTGAGCAATCTCGGCCTAAATATACTTTTCGCCCCAGGCCGAGATGGCCGAAATCCACTTTTTCCAGCCGAAAATCAAAACACAAGTGTGCATGTTGGCCTAGTCTTGTGCGTGAATGGCATAGGAGCCGGGCAGGCTGTTGCCCTGATAGCGTGTGTGCGCGTGTGCTACTTAAACAGATTTGGTGGTTGAGCGGGTTGACCTAGAGAGAGATGTAGCCTTTCGGAGTGTATGTGTGCTCGCCGTGGGGTGGTGTGTGTGGCAGAGTTCGAGCTCGCCGGAAATACAAGGGGCTGTTCGTGCGGCCGGAGGCGTTTGTGCGCCGGGAAACCTCGTGTCCTCTCTTTCTCTTGTTTCTTCCTTGTTTCCGGTGATCGCCGTGGTTCAGTGAGTAGGCTAGACAACAACACAGAATGGTGAGAGTACCACAGCCGGTGTCGCCCTCGGCGTGACCGTCAGTACAGGTTGGGCCCGCAATGCCAGAGTTGAATGCCACTCTCAACTCTAATGCCAAACGTTAGAACCGAATCACTGGGCTCCTTTTGTTTATACTTAACCTAATTAAAGAAGTTCAACCATATGATTTGAACTGAAAAATGGGATCACAGCAAAAGCACAAAGAGAGGGATGATCACCAAGGGGTTGGCTTAATTAGGACCAGATGCATCTTGAATCCTAGCAGTACTGAACCTCCGATCACAAGATAACCATAGCAGCTGCAGGGCTACCTTCTATCTTTTTCGCGGGGAGATCAGGAGGAGCATTCGTTCATTAGTTACCAGGATTGCAGCCACTCTATTCTGTTTCCCAGCATTGTATTCTCTTGGTGTTGGAGCATCCGTAACCAGTCCCATGGATTGTGCACGCTTCACTTTGTTCAGCAGCTTATCGTAATTTATGAAGGGATATGGCAAATGAGGCCAATAAGAGGCTTCATCAACCTATTGAAGTCGGAACAAGCTGGCCTGCTCCAGTTTTGTGCTAAATGCACATTTATAGGCACGAAAGTAAGACTTTTTCTTTTCTTTTGCGTAGTTGAGGAATGCAAAATGATGGTCAGAACACGAACTCGGCGCACCCATCTTCAAATTCCACACCATGCAGTAAGATCGAACCTACCAATGCTTCGCTGCTGACGAAGCACGTTTGAAATGTTAAAACGACATGGAAATAAACAAGGTAACTCACAGTCACAAGTCACATATACTTCACCCAGTGCTTGCCTTTTTTCGATAAAGACCCAATGCTTGCCTTTTTTCGATAAAGACCCAGTGCTTACCTGAAGGAGGACCATACCTCTCAACAATCAAACAAACAAACTAGGTGATCCAGCTTAATAAATTTCCCAGACCAAGATTGAGCTCAACTTGATGATATCATCGTTGGCTCAATCAGCATTTTTATCAAAGCTTGACAATATCAGCAAGAAGATATTACCGTACTGAGACAAAGAACAACCAGTCATCAGTTTCAGCCTAAATTAACGTGCGCTTACAACACATATGAAGTACTCCAATAAGTAAGACCAAAGCTCCACCCCAAGAGGTGAGCTCGATTCTTAACATGAGTAACCAGTGAAAATAATCAGATATGGAGTTCCAGAAATAAACTTGAATATTACGTAGCAAATAACAATTATGACCACTCCATACATGGCTGGTCCCTTTGTTCGAGCTTCCATGACAGTACCACGGCATTGCATCCACACGAGCAGCAGCACGCCATCTCTCTCTTGTTACCAGTCCATAAATTTAAGTTTCCTAGAAAAGATAAACATGTGACTGAGCAATAGGTTTCTCATGGATACAGGAAAAATACATAATAGAGAAAGCAATAGAGTGGTTGCGGGAACCATGAGCCACTAAAAACTTGGTAAAAATAACTGATACCTTTTGCTTAGTTGTATTGGCAACTAGTTCTGGATCTTCAGAGTAACTCTGTCACGGTTCTGTTACGACATTCCTCAGAGCAATAATCCACTCTGTTGACATGTTCTATCAGAGTTACTGTGGGATGGTTGGGATGGGCATCCGCTTCATTCTTTATAGCAACTTCTGCAGAAGTGATAGCAGAAGATGTTGCGCCCTCTTTGTAGAGACGAACTCGTGCATTTTTCAGTCTTGGGAGGTGCTGAATACCCAAGCAGAATCCATGGGCATTCGCCATTGACACACAGTAGACTAGGTCAAGATCCTCGAGCATTGGCAGTGCCCCTTCCTCAAACAGAAGGTTTTCCGATGGTAATACAACAGCATCATAAACAAACTTCTTCAAACATGGGAATCGTCTGCCGTGAAAAGCTAGCCTTTCTTTTCTGAATGACTGGCATGTTAGCCCCAGATAAAGCAAGGAAGGCATCTCTCCAAGTATGTGCAGATCCTTCTCCGTTACTTCCAGTACATTAATTTCAGGCCATTTACGAACCTGTCTGCCCGCTACCAATCACCATGACAAAATTATCTTCAACTGACTTCAAAATAATGCGGTCAAGCATCCTGTCATGGACTCTGACGTGCATGAGCCTTGCCATCGTGAGAGATGTCCACTGTCTGATAATGTTCCATGCCCATATGGACCAGATATCATCAATGACGACGAGATACCTAGTATTAGAGCAGTCAATTATTATGAAAAGTAATTCAGATAGAAAAGGTAAAAATTCCATAAAACTCCAATATGGTCCATGAGCCAAGCCATCGCTGCTACAAGCAAAAGTGATTTGGTGAAGTTGAAACAATATATCCACTTTGCTTGAACAAGTTGCAAATCCCGCCTGCGCATTAATTTCTCATTGCACCCTACGAGTCTGCACCATCCAAGTGACTTAACTTTTACTTTTTCATCCCCATCAACAAACTCATAGCTGAAAAAAACAAACAAACAAAAACCTCATAGCGACTAATTACTTGCCTTAAAACAAGAAGCAGATAGAGCTCCGGATCCAGTTAGTTACCAAAATGTGATGATTTGATTCTCCAGCGATTGGCACACCAAGAAGAAAAACAAAGAAGATAGTACTCCCTCCGTTCCTAAATAATTGTCTTTCTAGAGATTTCAACAAGTGACTACATACGGAGCAAAATGAGTGAATCTATACTCTAAAACATGTCTACATACATCCGTATGTTGTAGTCCATTTGAGATGGCTAGAAAGACAATTATTTGGGAACGGAGGGAGTATATCCTTACACCATTTTTTTTATTGGTTTGGGGTTTGGATCGGAGGAGGTGGGTGGGATTATTCATGGATGCCGGCCGAAGGCATGGTGGATCTTTTTTTTTTTACGAAAATGCTGTTGTGCAACTTTTCATTGAATATGAGAGAGGGAAGACAACGTCTGTTAGTTACAAAATTTGCACGAAATGTGCACCACCGCCTTCCGTATCCTAATGTCTAGTCTGGTTCTAGAGGTCTATGCAGCAGGTTGTTGATCTTGTTACGGCCGGCTATCGTCCAAGTGTCGATGTCTTCAATCAGGCGGTGGAAGACCTGCACCCTGTCGAGAACTTGTTATCGAAGATCCGCGCATTTCTTTCTTTCTCCACCAGACCAGCTGCACCAGCGAGCTCCATCCACGTCTATGGTCCCTCGGCACCCTGGACCGGCTTTGATCCCACCATTCTAGAAGGTTTGCCGCGGTCGCGGACGGTGCCAGCGTCGCCGGTAGATCGCACCAGCTGAGCACCCTCTGCCAAAGCTCCATGGTGAAGGAGCATGAGGCGAGCAGGTGAAATGCGCTCTCCGGAGTCCTCTGGCAGAGACTGCATGCTGCATTGTGTGGCCATCCTCGTTTGGCCAGGTTGTCGGCTATGAGGCATCGATTTAGCACCGCAAGCCAGGAGAATATTTCGCACTTCATGGGTGCGTCGGCCTTCCAGATGATCTGCTTGAATTCAGTCCATGTCGATCCCTCGAATTGAATCGCATACGCTGATGCCGACGTGAATCGTCCGTCAGCCGTCAATTTCCATTCCGCTGCATGGTGGATCTTCTTGATGAAATCCTCGGACCGCTTGCTCAACTTCGCTGCACCGATCGACGGCTCATGGGCCCTCGGCCGCGGCACCGGAGGGGAGGTGGAGGATGAGGCTGGCACTGTCACACGATGCTTCTGCATGATGGCGTTCCACGTCACATCCAGGTCGTCGTTGCGGCTGCTGCCGTCATTATTGGCATCGTCGAAGTATTTCCACATAAGCTAAGAAATAGAAAAGGATGTTGGAAATAATCAACATTGCCAAATGAATTTACAAGACAGGTTGGGCACCTCAATACCATTTATTTTTAGATCTCACACGCCAAAATATTTTTTGAAAACATTAAATACTTAATGCAACGTTTTCCATCCATGTCTAAATCCTATATTTTAGGACATGTTATTGGCTACACTATTATCTTTTTTTAAGATATGTCAAAGCCAACTTAGTGAGTCAAATAACAGTTGAAAACAAGAGAAGCAAGAGTAAATATCTAGCCGCGCAAATGCGCGGGTCACTCTGCTAGTTCCTCCTGAATCTTGTGTTGTTTGAGCAGTGTCATGTGTTGTTGTTCTTGTGTCAGCGCCTCCCTTGATCTCTCGGTTCCTCCATTCAGCCCTGCGTCTCTGGTTTGTGTTTTTGTACTTGGAGTGGAAATAAGGAGATCAGCAAAGAGGATCAATCAATTCCACTTGTGTCTCGTGTTGTTTTCTCATAATCCGGTGTTCTTGTTCTTGCTCCATCGATCTTTCCATTTGTTCACCTGATTTCATAGAACCGTCGCCATTGATTACAGATGGAGTACGTTGACAAACGGAATCAAAAATATATACGGAGTAATTTAATTGATGACCTACCAACGAGCGGTGCGGCCGAAAAGAAGAATGCTGGAGCTGCGGGAGAGAGGCGTTGGCGACGGTGCTGGCCTGCGCGCGCACGAGCGCCTGCATGCTCTGCAGCGTGGCGGCCGCCTGCTTTCGCACGAGGTAGCCGCGCACCAGCGCTTGCAGGTTCACCACCGCCTTGAGCGCTCGCATCGCCTTCCTAGCCTGCAAAACAGCGCGAGATTTCGTCATGGCAAGAACACGGAGGAGATCAAGGGTTTGCAGTAGATGGCAAATGGTCTTGCTGATTCTGATTGATGCTTACCAAGAAGCCTCGGAATGCCGCCTGGATCCGGACCGCCGCGGCCGACGGTCCGTGGTGCTCGCCGGCGTCGGCGGTGCGGCCCTTGTTCGTGAGACGCACGATCTCGGCGGCGGCTTGGGCCGCAGCCACGGCCGCGTCGGCGGCTGCTGCGGTGGCCGCCGCCACGGCGATGGCGTGCTTGTTCTGTTCCCGCTCCGTCTCGTCGTACAGCGACCTGAGCCAAGCCGCCTCAGCCGCCCTCGCGATCGCCGCGTTGCCCCCGTGCGCCGACGTAGCCGCAGCAGCGGCAGCGGCCTCCGCCGAGTCCCGCGACGACCTGCCGAAGCGCCACCACTTGGCATTGTTTGGCGGAAGTATCGGCTTCTGGTCCTTGCTCTGCTCCTTCTTACCGCTGCCGCCGCCTCGGAAGCCCCGGATCCACCGCGCCGCCTTTCCCATCGCCGGACCTGAGGACTCCGGCCGGTGAGAGGTGGCGGTGGGCAGGGCTTGCTGGTGAACCAAGAGAGCAGTGGGAACCGTGAGTGAGCTACTCTAGTAGAAAAAGAAGGGGAGGTTTGAATAAGAGAGGGAAACCGAAGGGAGCAATGGTTCTAACGTACTCCATCCCTTGTTTGTGTTGGTGTGCTTGGAGTGCAAGGAAGTTCAGGAACAGGATCAAGAGTCCAGTGTTCCTGTTCTTGTGTCAGCACTTCAACTAATCTATCTCTTCCTTCATCCTGCTCTCCATATCTCATTTGTGTTGGTGTGCTTGGAGTGGAAATAAGAAATTCAGGAAGAGGACCAAGCAGTTCCTCTTGTATCTCATGTTGTTCTTCCAGAGTCCAATGTTCTTGGTCTTGTGTGAAGGAACCGAATAAAATCTGATCTACACATTGTACTCTGACTATAGGAGAAGGAGTGCATGGATGATTGGCAATGGCACCACTTAATTTCGACTCAGCGTACCTTTTATCGGATTCATCAGCACCAGTGCCCCAAACTTCTGCAGTGATCTCTCTAAGTTCTATCAGGTACTCTAAACCAGGAACTACCTCGGGGTATTGCTCCATCCTATTAGCATTGAATGCTAGCTTGAGCTCCCGGACACTAGGCATTGCCCCTTTCAGAAATGCCATGCATGGGGCAGCACATGCGAACTTGAAGTATTTGAGCACCGAGAATCCCTCATTATCAAAGACGACCTTTCCTACAGGGGCAGTGCAGACATACAGCGAGAGAGCCATGAGGGCAGGCAATCCTTTGAGGATATCAATGTCTTCTCTCAACAGCTTCCTAACTGCAATCTTCAAAATACAGAGATTGCCAAGTTCTTTTGTCCACTCGGGTAGGCTGGAAAAGATGCAACAGCGCCCTGACAGCTCAAGCCTCTGAAGAAGAGCCGGAGGAGAGGACAAGCTGCTCAAGACACTCACACTTGCACCACCAGCATCTTCCAGAACATCTGCATGAGAGGCTGCAGGTACTAGAGTTAAAGACTTGAGGTTGCTGAGTTTCCAGAGAATTGAACCCAAGCATTGCATATTGTTCTTCATATTATCAGGCTCTGCAATGTTAGACCAGGTGAGATGAAGGTCTTCGAGATTGTTCAGCTCGCCAAGGCTCTGTACATTCTCAACTGAGTTCTTGCTGAGATCAAAATAGCCCAGAGTGCGAAGTAATGGCAAGCAACTAATATCCGATGGCATATCATTTACTGGTGCATGCAACTCTAGTGTCTCCAAGAATTTTAACTGTCGAATCTTGTCTGGCAGATGGACAGTGATGTTGCAATCAATTTTCAGATATCTCAGCTGAAACAGTTCACCAATTCTGGTGAGGTCAAATATTTTGCTTCCATCAGCCCAGATATGAAGAAACAGCACTCGAAGAAGCTTATATTCCACAAAGGAAGGTACACAGTTCAAGAAGCCAAAAAATATAAGCGATCTAACTTGAGTCATCATAAAGTCTGCCGGCAAATTAGCACATTTTGCACCACCGAACTGGACAGACAGTCGGCGAACCTTGTCAGGAAGACCTGGAGTTGTTTGAAAACAGCTCACATTAATGATAAAATTCTCCTCCAGTGATTTCTACCTAATAAGATCTAGTACCATGTGGTGAACTGTGCATGTCAACACCACATCATTATAATTTCTGTCAACAGGTTGGATCATTCCTCTACTGACAAGCTCATCGAAATAACCCCGTGCAGTTCTCTCTCTGTCTTGCCCTTCGCCTATTAAATCTTCAGCTACCCATTGCTTCACCAAGTCTTCCTTGCTGATAGTGTCGCCCTCTGGATACATAATAAGATATAGCAAGCATGTCTTCAAATATGGTGAAAGATTATTGTAAATAATGTTCAGAACTTCTTTCAACCCTTCGGGACCAGGGCTTGTCCTCAAACTCAAAACAGAGGGTAAAGAATCTTGCACGTGCTTCCATAGATCGATGTCTAATTCACATGCCAACATGCTGGCTATATTTTCAATTGCTAATGGTAAACCTCCACATTTCCGGGTAATCTCATATGTAACTTCTTTGAAATCTGGAGGACAACCACTTTCAGACCCAAAAACTCGACCGAGGAATAACTTCCTTGATTGATCACCATCAAGAGGATTCATCTCATACATGTACTTAAGCTGATACCTACTGCATGCCAATGCTACATCCTCAATTTCTGTGGTTACTATTATTCTGCTGCAACAATCACCATCAGGAAAAGCACGGCTAATAACTTCCCATGTTGAGGAGGCCCATAAGTCATCAATTACAATCAAGTATCTGCAGAATTTTTATTCACAGTAAATATGTTTTGTCAAACTGACACAGAGAAAAAACAGAACTATAACAAAGATAAAATAAATAATTTAAACATAACAATTGCTGGTAAAAAAATAGAAGTGCACTATTGTTAGTAATCTTAAATAAGAAATATTATATCCTAGAATGTCTCTGACTGAAACTATTTAGCCCATTTTGTATTGCTCTAGGTTATCTATATGGTACAAATATACTTAAGTGGTGCTTAAGACACTTATCAAATATTTTCAACAATGCACCATTTGTGTAGTTAAAAGATCAAACATATACCTTCTCCATTGCAGATATTCTCTGATATGATCAATAAGGTCCTGCACGTCAGGAAAGCCATGGACGGGTGGCGCCTTAATTTGTGAGAGCATGCTGGAAAGCATCCTCCTCATATCTGGATTTCGTGACACCCGCACGAAAGCCTGGCACTGGAACTTTCCGCTAAAGTTACGGTAGAAGGTTCGAGCAAGTGTCGTTTTGCCAACACCGGCAGATCCAAAGATAGGTACCACCTGAACTTGTTCCTCTGCTTCTTCACTGTCAAAGGCCAGCAGATCTGCAATCTCTTGGTCATCCAAAGCCATCAGTTTGACAAGCTTGTCCATGGACTCCTCAAGGTCAAGAAGTTGTGGATTGGAGTGGATGACATTGGCTTGCCCAAATTCTGGCTTGATGGTTGTTGTTGTTGGGCCAATGTGGAAGCTTTGGCGTCTTTGGCTCGCATCCCTGGCACGAGTCCGCAGAACTGAGAAAGCTTCCCCAGCCTGGCGCCGCTGCTTCAGTTTACTGGGGATCCACAGGATGATGGAGAGGAGAGCGCTCCTGCCGGCGCCGGCGGAGGAGCGCGGGACCTCGTTGAAGAAGTCCTCTGCGTCATAGCGGAGTTCCCGCACCTCCTTCATCCAGCATCCGGCCGTGAAGCTGGGGTCGTCCGCCTCCGCCACGACCTTGAGCTCAGTGAACAATGTCTCCAGATCTTCTTCGAGGCGCCGGACCTGGCCCTCGCTAAGCCCATCTGGGAGATTGTTCGTGGTAGCCCTGAATGAATGGAGCGGCCCGTGGAGGGGGCCAAGAGAAACAGTGACAGGAAAATCCATCGCCGCCCGAGGCAATGCGACACAATCAGAATCATCCGCCGCCGCCGCCTGAAGCCAAGCAGTGATATACCGGAATACCGCCTGCAGCCAAGCATTGATAAATCGGAACATCGATCTCCACATGTACCTGAAGCAAGCACAAGATAGTTAGGTCTAGTTATGGGTGAGTGACGAGGAGCCAGATTGAACATTTGAAGAGAGGTGGACTTACCAAGACCAAGATATTTCGTTTGAGGAGCGGGACTATGGCGGGTGCGGGCAACGGGACTCACAGATGAAGAACAAAGACTCTTGAAGACTTGGGCAATCCCAACGGCAACCCGCAAATTTTCTCCCGCGTCCGTCCGTGGACCTGGCCGCCATCCGACGCTAGTCGCATATATTTCAAGTTTTTTTAGGAAACTAGATGAAATTCATGCAAACACGGGTCGGATTTCATATAAACATGACAGATTTCATACAAGCCGGACCAAAACGATTACATTTTGGACATATTTTAACTAAGAGGGTAAAACTATGTTCGCATACGGTTGCACGGAGCTCCACTCCCACGGTACGGATACACTACTCTAGTTTACAGCGGCCACGACAGATCCTTTTGTCTTCTCCATGTCCGGCAACCCGCTAACCAAACTGTTGGGAGTCCCGGAGGCATATTCTTCTCACGTATCTTCCCTGTGTTCGACTGCGCTGCTCATCGGAGTGGCAAAGAGAGTGCTTCAGCCGGAGGGGACGGGTACTTCCATGGAGCCCACACGGGTGGCCAGAATGGTTTGAGATAAAGAACTGGATAGGTCACTTGCCACTGGCTGTACAAGCCGCTGACGCGCCGGCGGCGGCCTTCCTGGGACCCATGCGGCGAAAGCCTCCCGTGTTCTACTTTTTCTTGATGTCGGCAGAGGACGCAGGGCCACCGACTCGTCAATCTCCACGCGGCCGGCTTCTTTCTCTGCCAGCGGGGCGCGGCTACGTGTGCGTTGACGACAGATGGGGCAGTTGCAGGCGCGGGACGACGCGGCGTCGTCCACGATAGTGACGATGCCCGTGCTGCCGTGCCCCCCCCCCCCCCGCCCTTTGTGCCGGCCTGGCGCAACTCGCTGCTCCAGGAGTTGGCCTGGAGCGGCAGGTTGATCCGCCAGAGCCTGCCTAGAATTGTCGCCTACCGGGGCCGATGCCCACGACCTGCCCATCGCCGGAGTTGTGGACGGAGATGGGCGGGGAGAGGGAAGGAGGAGAAGGAGGATAGATTACCGTGTGGATGGCACTGGAGCATGGATTATGTTGCCGCGGCTAGACCATGCGAAGGGTCGGTCAGCCGGTTCAATGCAGTGTAGCGGCCGGAGTTGGTTCCTCAGAAAGCTCCGTCCACATTGAAATGACGGCTCCTGAGGTCATGTTGGTAGCGCCGCCCTCTCTCCCTCCGGTCAATGTCGGCCGTTGCATGCTCTCGGTCGGCATGAATACGACGTGGTAAGTGACGCATGCATCGGAAAGAAAGCACGAGAAATACGGCGGGTGAAGGTTTGAATTGACCAGGGCGGTCAAAAACGGGTGTGCAGCAGTTCAGACTCCTGCAAAGCCTCTCATATTTGTCTTTGTGTTCGGACCGCCTGCGGACTGATACAACCTCGCATTGAATTGTTTTCCGCGGCCCGGACAACGTGGTTCAAAGCTTATGCGGGCGGTTTAGAATATGAATGGACAAGCCAATGTTCCAAGCGCCAACCGTTTTTTTAGACTAATAGCATAGACTCAGAGGGTGTTTGTTTACAGAGATTTATTGGTTTAGGGACTTAAAAAAGTCCCTATAAGTCCCATCTAAACCAAACAGGAGGAAGTTATAGGGACTTAAAGTGGGCATTTGGGACTTATGAAATAAGACTCTCAAGGAGGGACTTATAAGGACTTATAGTTGTAATATAGTCTTATAAGGACTTATAAGTCCCAGGAACCAAACGAGTAGAGACTTTTTAGGGACTTGGGACTTATAAGTTGGGACTAAAAAAAGTCCTAAAACTTATGAACCAAACAGGGCCTGAGGCCACGAGCGACAAATAGATTATTAAACAGCTAAAGCAGCACCAGTGACAGGGATATCACCATAGTACCCGCAAGTGGACCTCCACTTTCTTTTCTCCCAAGGTCGCATCTGAAACATAATTTGTTGCCCTTGGCAGAAAAGGCAGGACTATTTTAGAGCCCTTGGCAGAAAAAGCGGGTCTATTTTAGAGGATATTTGGATTGTTACTATGTTTGTTATATATTGCCACATTTTTTTGCTATATTTGTCTTACTTGAGTTGCTAGGTGAAGCCCACATGTATTTAACTTGGGCCCAAAACTTGCGTAAAAGAACCTTGCTACACGTACGATAGAATGCCTGTCACACACTGTACGATTACAGATAATTCAGTTTGTGGACCATAGCATTTAGAGATGCTTTGCTCTCTGGTTGGACAAGAAAATCATCGTACGTAGAGTAGTTTCGTGCGTAAAGTAAGGTGTGACTCACAACCAAACAACACCACTTAGTTTCCCCTGACTTATCAGAAATTTGGGAGGGCACTCACGCCACTCCAGTCCAGAGCAAGTGGCAATTGGCAACTAGCAGTACCTTTTAGAATCTTTTCACACGCTGGCTGTTGGATTTTGCGCAAGCGGAGTTAGGGTTTTGCCTCTAGGGGAAAGGGCTTGTGCCGGAGACGAAGCAGTATTAGTATCATCAGGCGGCGGCTAAAGTGCAGGCGGCGTTACAAAGCTACTCCCTCCGTTCCAAACTACTTGTCTTTGATTTGTCTAGATACGGATGTATCTAGCACTAAAATGAGTCTAGATACATCCGTATCTACACAAATCTAAGACAAGTAATTCGGAACGGAGGGAGTAGCTGGTACTCTGAAGCGGTGTGCCGGAAAAAATGGTAGGCCTCAACCCTAATTTTCCTAACAAGATGTCAAGATGCACCAACGAGATCATTCGTCTTGACATCAAGCACACGCATATAAATTAGGCAACCGGGAAGCCAGCCTAGAGCCCGAGATGCCATGGGAACGGTCATAAAAAGGAGAAAAGTTCACCATGCACGTGATGAACTCTTTATCCATAGACAGGGTTTTTTTTTTTTTGAAATGGAGGAGGACCCCCGGCCTCTACATCTGGACGATGTATGTAGCCATTTTATTAATTATTCACACAAGACCTTACAAAGTCATACAACAGTAAAACTAAAGTCACCGTCTAGGCAACATCTGTCGCTACTCCTATCCAGTTGATGTAGGGATGCTTATAGTCTGGGCCTAATATCAAACAGACCTCGCAGCCAAATCTAACATGTAAGACCTGAGCTCCCAACCAGGACGCCTGCCGGGTATGGGGCACCCATCAGTCCGTTGCACTCCTTAACCAGGACGCCTGCCGGGTATGAGGCCGCTACAGCCACCTGCCACCAATCCATCTTCAGTGATGTACTGATGCATCTACCTTGCCCAGTCTAGCTGCCCTCGACGCCACCACGACTCCAGACAATGCCATCATCTTGTGCTCGTCCATCATCACACGCCCACCGCGCGAGACCCCGCTGCTCCATGCCGCCGAGACCCGCCATCGTCGACGCGAGAGAAGGCACGCCACACCACCTCACGCCTCTTCCATCCGGCGCCGCTCCACAAACGGTGCCCCCAATAGGGAACACGACACCGCAGTGCCGCCATCATCCGATCCGGAGATCTTAGGATTTCTCCTGGAGCGGCACGAGCAGGTTGACGATAGTTGCTTGACGATGCCTTCATGACGGTAACAACGTAGACACCGCCATCGCCCGCCATGACCGAAGTCGGCTCGGTTTTCACCGGCGACTATGTCTTTCCAACTTGCCGCCGGTGCTAATAGTGGGATCCAAGATCCGTCACTACCAGCCTGGCCAACCACCTTCGATGGAGAAGGCAGCCACCACCACCATGCCCGGGCCAAGAGACCCAGACGTACTTGTGCCGCGAAGATTACCCAGAGGGGATCTCCACTTACCGTTATCGAGACGAGGCGCAGCCGTAGTGGATCTCGATCTAAACCCCTCGGGCCCAGATCAGATCTCATCGCAGCCAAAATCTCATCCGCCAAACGGCCGCTGGAGATCTCCTAACCACCGCCAACCCGCTGCGCACTGCCGTTGAAGGAGGAGGGAGATGGACGCCGCTGCCCCCACGCGTTACCACCGGCTGACGACGCCGACGCCGCCGCCGCCTCACCACAAGGGCTTCGCCCCGCGGCGTCATCAGCGACGGCGGTGGTAGTGGGAGGCGATGGAGGGGGAGGGCTGAGGGCGTATGGACGGAGACTCCCCGGGGGCGGCGCGGCGCCGCCGCCTCGGGGGAGGAGGTCGGGGCAGAGAAGGGAGAACAACGAGCATCCATAGACAGGTCTGAAGTGGGTGTAGTGGTGTCAGATATCAAGTGCATGTGAGTTTGCTGTTTCGCGTGCTGTCTACTATTCCACCCCAGATTGTATCAAGCAAACTCTTTGTATTGATGTTTACTGTTTCAGCAAAAAAAAATGTTTACTGATCAATAAAAGGCAAAGTTCTAAAAACTACGTTGAGGTACTTGAAAAATATGTTTTGAGAATCGAGGACGAATGTTTAATTTTTGGTAGTACATGGCATAATCTTTATTAAATCTACGGCCATCTCGTGGGTGCATGAATACTGTATGGAAAGTATAAATCAAATAGGAAAAGGTGATAGCAGCATATTTCGAATTCCAGTACCATGATACCATCAACCAAGGGGATTAGCCAAAGCAGTGAACTAAATTAACAGGCAAGACGATATAGGACAACGCACCATCACTTTTGTCTGTCCCAAGGTTGCATCTCAATATTGCTAGCCATGGCACTGGCCGACTGGCGACCGGATATTGTAGTCTTTGTTGCGCTCACTCGACTCAAGGAGGTCTACAGTGGCGATTTTGATTCTTTTGAGTGGCACGTGCACTGGCGGCTCACAATGCCACTAGTGGCATCCACCGTAGCTTTCAGTGATGTATATTAACATAGAAAAAGATAGAAGTGAAAATGTTGTAAAAATAGATTGAATTTTATGTGTAAGGCGCGGGTTTCCGTTTGAAACCATGATACTACGTTTGAGAGTGTTTAGTTTGCACATGAAGTGTACCAAGTTTTTCCCATTGTCTAGCTCATAGGGGACGCACCACCCAGCGTACCATGGTTTGGCTAGGCTCTGGGCTTGAGGATCTTTCTCTTATTTGTGAAAACGAGTGTAACACCTTTTCTTAATTAATACAATCTCGTTTCACCCGCAAAAAAAGAGTGTACCAAGTTTTTCCCATAACGATCTCAAATTTTTTGACCACGCCTATAGGGTTACATAATAATCACATGCCAAGTTTCATCCTATTCAGAGGTCATCTACATATTTGTTTGAATCGAAGAGCATTTTGCTCATTTTAATGACCAAAAAATCATTTAATGCTTTAAAAGTAGCAAACCAACTAAAAAAGTGGTCAAAAGTGAGCATCATACTTCCAATGGTGTATATCATACATAAAAAAGGTTGAAGATAAAATGATGTAAAAAAATGAGTTCTCTGTGGAAAGCTCAGGTTTCCGTTCGGAAACCTGATACCATGCTAGAGAGTGTTCAGTTTGCACACGAAGTGCAATACTTTTTTGTGTAACGCTCTCAAATTTTACCACACCTTATAAGGCTCATATAATGAACTCATGTCAAGTTTCATCCTTTTCAGAGCTCATTTGCATATTCGTTTGAATCAAAGATCATTTTGCTAATTTTAATGGTCAAAAATTCATCTAATGCTATAAAAAATCAAACTAACTCAAAAAGTGATCAAATTTGAGCATGTGTGTTTCATTTGTGTATATTAATACACATATAAAAATTGAATGGGAATTTATGTAAAATTAATTGAGTTCTATGTGGAAGGCTCGAGTTTATGTTCGAAACCCTGATACTATGCCGGAAAGTTTTCAGTTTGCACACGGAGCGCATCAAAATTTTCCCGTAACCCTCTCAAATTTTACCACTCTATATGGGTCATATAATGAACGCATGCCAAGTGTCATCTTTTTTATCAGAGCTCATTTGCATATTCGTTTGAATCAAAGAGCATTTTGCTTATTTGACATTCATTTAATGCTTTAAAAATAGTAAACCAACTCAAAAAGTACTCAAACTTGAGCATGAGATTTTTAGTGGTGTATATTAAACATAGAAAAGTGTGCAAGCAGAAATGATATAGTTCTTTGTGGAAGGCATGGGTTTTCGTTCAAGACCCTTATACTACGCCGAAGAGTGTTTAGGTTGCACATGAAGTGCATCAATTTTTTTCATGTAACCCTTTAAAAAATTTAACACACCCTTTAGGGCTCATATAATGAACTCATGCCAAATTTCATACTTTTCAGACCTCATTTGCATATTCATTACAATTGAATAGCATTTTGCTCTTTTTAGTTGCCAAAAAATCAATTGATGCTTTAAAAATAACAAACCAGTACTTGAAAAGTGGCCAAATTTGAGACGACTCTCCTTGTGATGTAAATTCAAACCCAAAAAAAGGTACACGTAAATCTACAAAAATAATAAAACACTAAAATTACTAAAAATACAAAAAAACAAGGTGCTCCTCCTCGGCTGCGACATCTGGCCCCCGTTCACTGCGATGTCGCAACCGCCGCACGCCCTCCTGCTGTGTCGTCGCCTCCGGCTTCCCCGTCAGCTTCCCCGTGCGCCCGGCCGACTCCCATGTTCCCTCTCAGCCGTCGCGCGCAAGCTCCTGTTGTTGAAATGCACACAAGGGGTAACTTTGCTCCAGTTGTTGTAGATGTTATTTTTTTGTTATTAATTAGTAGTTAACAAATTAACCCGGTATAGATGCTTCTCCTCTCATTTGCCACGATATCACCGATGTTTTGTTGCCCGTGATAAATTCATGTTTTTTTGTTTAAGTGTACAAGGATCAAAATAAGTGCCAATGTTTTGGTGAAACAACGATTAATTTCCGTTTCGCCAAATTTCTGGCACTCACTACATCCTATTTTTAGCAAAGGCCATGCCACATTTTTCTGCTGATATTTCATTTTTTTTATGATTCTAATAAGTCCTATTATACTGCATGACTCATTATGGCCATACTAAAGATTAGCAGATGCAACAAATAAATTCTGGACAAATCAAAGGTCAACAAATTTTAAGAGGTGTTTTTGTTTGTAGTGTTCCAGCCTAGGGTAAATTGGAGTAGCTTTCCTTTCTATTTGCAGGGATCAAAATAAGTGCCAATGTTTTTGCAAAATGTTGATTAATTTCTGTTTCACCAATTTTCCATCTATATTTTGCCTTTTATGTTTACAACATGTCCTACTTTGCTTTATGACTCTTTACTGCCATATTAAATATTAGCAAAGACAATTAATGGATTTCGAAGGATCATCTGTTCGAGGCCACCGGCCTAAAAGACACAAAAAGTGAAAGCACTAACAAATCGGACGACGGACCATCCACCGATAAGGCACCAAAGGAATATGTGGTTCGTAATGCGCCCAACGTCGTTCATGAAGGGCGCATATGGCCTATTTTATCTGTCCGGTGAGGAAATGCTACCGGCCAAAGTGTTGAAGACACTAAGTATTGAAGTTGAACTTCTACACACTGACGTAGTAGCTAAGTCAAAAGAAGGTGCCCACTGTTACACGACCAAGGTTAGAGCATCTCTAGCAGACCCCACATAAGTGGTCAAACCCGCAATTGTTTTGCATTTTATAGTTTTGGGCGAAAAAAGTGTCCAGAACAGAAACCGTAAAAGTGATCCAACCCGTAAATTTTCTAAGGGCCACCGCAAATGAATACCCGAAACCCTTATCTTTGGAGGTTGGAAGGCCGAATCTAGGGGGCCCCGTATACCGGTCAACCTCGTCGGAGCAAACACGCCGCCGCGGAGTTTGCCGGAATCCGCCCTAAACTCGTCGGAATTCATCGCCGCACATCGGAAAAGGCCGCTAGATGCCGCAATCGATCGCCGCTGGTTCGAATTGGACGAGCTCGACATCGTCGTGGCCTCCCATGACCTCAGCCTGGCCGCCGGAATCCTCCCATCACGGCAGGCAAAGGGGCACGGCTCACCTGGCAATAGAGCAAGGTGCGGACGACGGAGGCGAAGGGGCGTGGCCGGCAAGGCTGGGCACGGACGACGGAGGCGACGGGGCATGGCCAACGAGGCTGGGCGCGACCGGCAGGGACGGGGCGTGACCGATGGGCGATGGGGTGCGGCCGGCATGGCCGGCGCGGCCGGCTGGAGGAAGGGGCGGCAACGGCCGAACTAGTGGAAGGAGCTCTTTATTCCAGTTTTACAGTTTGTTTTGCAGTATCTATTCTGCCGCGCTAGTTTTCGACCCGCAAACGCCATCTTCGTGAAACTGCAAACGTGTTTTGCGGGTCAAGTTTTTGCGAGGTCTGCTAGAGTTGCTCTTACACAGGGTAATGGATTCGTCGATTATTTCCCCGCTGATAAAATATAGCTGGGCTTTGAGCATGTTTTTTAAAGGAGGATGTATCCCCGGCCTCTGCATCTGGGTGATGCATGCAGCCATTTTATTAATTATTCACAAAGCCCCTACAAGGTAATACATCAGTAAGCCTGGAACCACCATCTTGGCAATACATGTCGCTACTCCTATCCCCGTGATGAAGGGGTGCTGAATGTCCGAGCCTAATACCAAACAGACATCGCACTAACACCTAACATCTAATGCCGGATGCCCCATCAAAGCCACAATACCTGGACTGGGTTACACACCGGTCCAACGCACTTTCAGTGGGCACCACATGTGCATGCTGCAAGGGCCGTCACCTCCTTCATCCATTGATCCATCATCAGATCAAATACCGAGGCATCGACATTGCCAGGCCTCTCTGCCATCGACGTCACCACGACACCAGTGTAACACCCCGGATGTAACTTGCCATATTTGTAACTCCGACTCTTGTCATTTTCGGCTTTAAGTTATGAGATTCCCTTCGTGGTTGGGTTTTGTCTTTCGTTTTGCATTTGTTCATGTCATGCATTTCATATCATGTCATCATGTGCATCGCATTTGCATACGTGTTCGTCTCATGCGTCCGAACCTTTTCCCTGTTGTCCGTTTCGCAATCCGACACTCCCACATGCACCGGCGCACCCCTCTTGTCTCTTTTAGTGAGCGGGAGTGAAACGTTCTTGGAATGGGCCGAGATTTGTCAAGTGGCCTTGGTACATCATCGGTAGACCGCCTGTCAAATTTCGTTCCATTTGGAGGCCGTTTGATGCTCCAACGGTTAACCGGGTAATCGCAAAAGCCTCTTGTGTGTTGCAACCCAACACCCCTCCAAAACAGCCCAATAACCCATCTAAACCATCTCCATGTCCTCCATCATCGAATCACGATCGTGTGGGTGAAAACCGCACCTCATTTGGTTACTCCAAACTCCCTCTACCTATAAATATGTGTCTTTCCCCAAAAAATCACAGGTGAAACCCTAGTCTAACTCCTCCCCGCGCCGCCGGACGCGTCCATCCGTGACAAACACGTCCGCCGGCCACGCCACCGCGACCAATCACGTGCCGCCACCTCAGCGCCGCCGCCGCTCGGGCCTGTCGTCACCTGCCACGTCGCCTCCCCGCGCCCACATCGTCGCCGCCGCCCGGGGCCCAGATCCAGCCCGCCCCGGGCCGAACCGGGCCTCGCCGGGCCCCGCGACCACCGCCTCCGGCCTTAGCCTCCTCCTGTCGCGCGCCGTGCCCTTGCCGGCATCGCCCGCCTCCACCGCCATCCGCTTGCCTCCATCGCGTCGCCCCGCGCGCCGCCGCCGCGCCTAGATCCGCCACGCCGCCGCCGGAAGCTCCGCCTCCTCCGTCGGCTCGCCAGAGCTCACCGGAGCTCGCCGGAGCCGAATCCGCAGCGGGGTGGATGAGATCCACCACCCCCGTCAACCAAACGCCGCCCGCCGTCTCGGATCCCTCTATCCCGTTGACTTTTTCAGAGGGTGAGATTCCACTAAGTCCCGAAACCCCCTGTTATTTTTATGCCCACTTTGACATGTCGTATCTCGGTGGCTGTGGCTCCAAATGTTGCATATGATATGTCGAATTGTTTGTCTCATTGAGCTCTTCACGTTAGAAGCATTTCCATGCATGTTACTCCCATTACGATGTCATTTCCATTGATGCGAGAGTGCTATAAAATGTTAGCTGCTGGTACTTATCAGATCATGATGATTTGTCATTTTTGTTGCATTTGATGTGTACATCATATGAGCATTAGGTATACATGTGTTTTGAACTACATCATTCCGTATTTACAGAGGTGCAATCCTTGTATTTTTATGATCTATGTGGTGACTATCACAAGCATGTAAACTAGACTCCGTGATGTTGCTGTTTTCAGGGACTTAGGATTTTGCTAAGTCTTTTTCCTGCTGTTATTTTGATGCCATGTAAACTTGAATCTACAGTGAGATCCATGCTTATTTTGGGATACTTCAGTAAGGATGTTTTGAACTGTGGTTATGTTCTATCTATCCATTCCCCTGGTTACAATTATGGAGAGCTTTAGCGTGTCTTTTTCTTGCTCTACTTTTGCTATAAAATGTTCCTGGCAGTTTCTTAACATTTTAATCAATATTTCCATGGTTGTTGCTAGTGATATATACTAGGATTAGCTTCATGAACATGTCATCTTCCTATTTGTATGCTTATGTTATCATGCAATGCTTTGTGATGAGTGGCATGAGCTCACAAAGTTGCTATCACAGATCTGTTTATGCCATGCTCTGTTTTTCTACCAAGTCTGAAACTATTAATAAAACTTGCTATGTTTACATGGGTGCCATCATATCTTATGTGCCTTTTGGCTCATATTCATTAAGGTAATTTTTATATATGCTTTTAGTAGAATCATTCCATTTCTTTGTTTGTTATGATATGTTCCTGTAGCATGATGTTTGCTTGCTCTAAACATTGCTTCCTGATGTTGTTTTTGACATGTTAGTATTTTCACTAAGTCTGTGATGCTGATATCTTTTGCACTTTTGTCATGCTTGTTTGAACCTGTTCTAACGTGATTTAGCCGTAGCTCAATGTTCATGTTTTGTCAAGCATCTCTTGCACATCACTTCCATATGCTTTGTTGCGATGTTGGAGTGCAGTAGCTTAGTTTGTTGCATTCTAAGCGTCATCATGCTGTTAATCACAGTTCTGCACCATTATTGTTTTGCTTGCCATTTGCAAACCGTGCACCCGTTTCCGGTGATCTTTATGACGGTTTCAACCGAAATCATGTCATATTTCCAGCGGCATACTTGGTTTCCCAAGTTGATGCCATGATCATTCTTTCCCTTCCGGAGCACGCATATGCATTGAATATCATATCTTGCATATCATGCCAGGTATTGCATCATGTTGCTTGTGCATTGCACTGTGATTAATTGTTGTTCCATTGCTTGTATTCTTGCCTTGGGTAGATCCGGGAGACGAGTACGTGAACGACGAACCTGTTGAGTACGCTATCGAGGATCAAGCCTTCGACAACTCTGAGAACTTTGCAGGCAAGATGACCATACCCTCGAAATCACTTCTATCTTTGCTTGCAAGTTGTTTCGTTCTATCGATGTGTCGCGCTAACTGCCACTTGCTATATCATGCCTCCCATATTTCCATGTCAAGCCTCTAACCCACCTTCCTAGCAAACCATTGTTTGGCTATGTTACCTGTGACGCCCGGATAATTAAGCTACAGTAATTCTCTGCTAATGGTGCCACGTCACCACAGTTACTGTTGCTAATCTCATGTAGTTTGAAACCGATTCAAATTCAAATTCAAAATCAAATCAAACGGTAAAAGTTTTCAAACTTTAAAACTAAAATGTTTAGGTTGTGCCAGATAATGCATAGGTGATTATGGTGGTGAAACCAAACTTTTATGAAATGTTTAAGGGCTCTAAACTAATCAAAATAGTAGTGAAAACAATTAAACAAATACCTATTGGATTTTATAAAATATTAAAATTATTTTATTATGGGTTAAGAATTGATGTGGCAGCAATTTGTTTATAAATACTAATTTAGGTACTAGGGGTGATTTTTGTAAAAACTAAAAATTAAAAGAAACTAGAAATAAAACAGAAAAGAAAATAAGAAAAAGAATCAAAACAAAAACAGGACTAACACAAAAATAAAATAAAAGAAAGGCCGAAACCCCACTCTCCCTGGGCCTCTCGGCCCAACCGACAGCCAGCCCAGCCCGGGGCCCCTCGCTACTGACCCTAACGCTTCTCATCCCGATCCCCATCTCTCCCTCATTCCCACCTCGCGCCGCCAGGGACGAGCGAGAGCGCTCCCCCGCAGCTCCTCCCGCCAGCCACGCCCTGCCCCTCCCCTGAGCTCGCCTCACCCTCCCCTGCACCTACCTCCGCCGCCACTCCCGTGCCAAAGCCCTCCCCCGCAGACGCCTCGCCAAACCGACGCCGCTCGGTGCCGATCCCCGGTGCCAGCGCTTGCTGCCGTCGCCCTCGCGCACACCGAGCTCCCCGGCGCCTAAGAACGTGACCAGCTGCTTCACCATCATCGACTACGTCGACTACGTGAACGAATTCGTCCTCGAAGCCCCTGCAACGCCGGATCGAGCCATCTTCCTCCGCCACAGCCACCGCGACCTCACCTGATCTACCTCGTCAGAGCTACTCTGCCCCGCCGGACACGACCTATGCCTCCCCCTATGAGCGCCATGCCAATTCCCCTCGTCTCCCCCTCTATTCATCGTTTCGTTGTGCCGTCCCGTGCCGCCGGAGTTCCGGCCAGTGGCCGCGGTCACCGCGACCGTGCCCACCTCCTCGCCCGCGCTCTGGCGCACTCACCGCGCCACGGTCGCGCCACTTCTGTGCTTCGGCGACGCCCGTGCTGCTGCTCCTAGTTGCTATTTTGCTTTGCTGCCGCTGCTGCTCGTTTGCTGCTGCCACTGCCTTAGCGTCGCCCCGACCGCTGCCGGCGCCGCTTGCCGCTGCCCCGCGCCAGGCTAAGGCATTCGCCCGGTAGCGGGCACCCGCACCCATTAGCAGCACCCGTAACCCACCTGTGCCAGCGCCCGCTAAGCCCTAGGCCAATGACAGCCGGGGCCCACAGCCCAGAACGTTGAAAAAAGATATGAAAAAAAAATTTAAAATAAATAGATACAAATATTAATTAATTAACTTAATTAATTTTGATTAAAATTAACTAATTAAGATTAATTAATCTAACGATTAATTAACCTAATTAACTGCTGTTAATTAACTAATAGAGTATGACAGTGGGGCCCACCCCCCTAATTAATACTAATTAGGTTAATTAAAATGTTCAAATAAAATGTGTCACTGACCAGTGGGACCCACTGGTCAGGTTGACCAGTCAATCCTGTTGAGTGCTGACGTCAGCATGACATCATGCTGATGTCATATTTCCATTTTCGAATTAAATTAAATAGTTAATTAAATTCCAGAAATTAATAAAATCTTTAGAAAATCATATCTTTTAATCCGTAACTCGGATTAAATTATTTTCAACATGAAAGTTGATCAGAACGACGAGACGAATCTGGATACGTAGCCCGTTCGTCCGCCAACATCCCTAACCTATCGAACTTGCAACTTTCCCCTTCCGGTTCATTTGTCCGAAAACGCGGAACACCGGGAATACGTTCCCGGATGTTTCCCCCCTTCACCGGTATCACTTACTACCGCGTTAGGTCACCCTAGCACAACGTATTGCCGCGTCTTGCTTTGTGTTACATTTGATTGCTCTGTTATTTATTGTGTTCCCCATCCGTTACTTCTTTCCGGTAGACCCCGAGACTGCCGACGACCCCCAGTTCGACTACGGTGTTGACGACACGTCCTTCTTGCCAGAGCAACCAGGCAAGCCCCCCCCCCTTGATCACCAGATATCGCCTACTCTATTCTATACTGCTTGCATTAGAGTAGTGTAGCATGATACTGCTTCCCGTTATTCCTATCCTGATGCATAGCCTGTCCTTGTTACTACTGTTGTTATCTTTACCTGCAATCCTACATGCCTAGTATAGGATGCTAGTTTTCCATCAGTGGCCCTACATTCTTGTCCGTCTGCTGTGCTATACTATCGGGCCGTGATCACTCGGGAGTTGATCACAGGTATATACTATACTTTATACATGATACATGTGGTGACTAAAGTCGGGTCGGCTCGAGGAGTACCCGCGAGTGATTCACGGATTGGGGGCTAAAAGGACCTTTGTCCCGACGGCCCTCTGGGTGGATCTTTGTGCTGGAGCAATAGGGCAGGTTGAGACTACCTGGGTGAGAGGTGGGCCTGGCCCTGTCGGCGTCCGCGGTTACTTCAGAATAACACGCTTAACGAGATCTTGGTATTTGATCCGAGTCTGGCCATTTGGTCTATACGCACTAACCAACTACGTGGGAAAGATATAGGCACTCGGCGTCGTCGTATCAGCCGAAGCATTCGTGACGTCAACGACTGAGCGGCACGCGCCAGATTGGACCGCGTGACGTGACTTTCGTTGTACTGGAGGTTGCTAGGTCTGCTTCCGGCCGCCCACGCAACGTGCAGGTGTGCTAAGGGCGATGGGCCCAGACCCCTGTGCGCTTAGGTTTAGACCGGCGTGCTGACCTCTTTGTTGTGCCTAGGTGGGGTTGCGACGTGTTGATCTTCCGAGGCCGGGCATGACCCAGGAAAGTGTGTCCGGCCAAATGGGATCAAGCGTGTTGGGTTATGTGGTGCACCCATGCAGGGAAGTTAATCTATTCGAATAGTCGTGTCCCTGGGTAAAAGGACAACCCAGAGTTGTACCTTGACCTTATGACAACTAGAACCGGATACTTAATAAAACACACCCTTCCAAGTGCCAGATACAACCCGGCGATCGCTCTCTAACAGGGCATCGAGGAGGGGATCGCCGGATGGGATTATGCTATGCGATGCTACTTGGAGGACTTCAGTCTACTCTCTTCTATATGCTGCAAGACGGAGGCTGCCAGAAGCGTAGTCTTCGACAGGATTAGCTATCCCCCTCTTATTCTGGCATTCTGCAGTTCAGTCCACTAACATGGCCCTTTACACATATACCCATGCATATGTAGTGTAGCTCCTTGCTTGCGAGTACTTTGGATGAGTACTCACGGTTGCCTTGTTCCCCCTTTTCCCCTTTTCTCTACCCGATTGCTGCGACCAGACGTTGGAGTCCAGGAGCCAGACGCCACCGTCGACGACGACTCCTTCTACACTGGAGGTCCCTACTACTACGCGCAGCCCGCTGACGACGACCAGGAGTAGTTAGGAGGATCCCAGGCAGGAGGCATGCGCCTCGTTCGATCTGTATCCCCGTTTGTGCTAGCCATCTTATGGCAAACTTGTTTAACTTATGTCTGTACTCATATATTGTTGCTTCCGCTGACTCGTCTATGATCGAGCACTTGTATTCGAGCCCTCTGGCTTTTATTATGATGCTTGTATGACTTATTTATGTTTTAGAGTTGTGTTTTGATATCTGCCCGTGAGTCCCTGATCTTGATCGTACACATTTGCGTGCATGATTAGTGTACGATTGAATCGGGGGCGTCACATTACCGCTTTTGCTCAGCCCCTCTTATTGCGTTGCTAGTTGCAGGTGAAGTTGAAGTTTGTTCCATGTTGGAACTTGGATATTGTTGAGATATCATTATTATCTCTTATTTACTTTAATGCATCTATATACTTGGTAAAGGGTGGAAGGCTCGGCCTTATGCCGGGTGTTTTGTTTCACTCTTGTCGCCCTAGTTTCCGTCATACCGGTGTTATGTTTCTTGATTTTGCGTTCCTTACGCGGTTGGGTGTTATGGGAACCCCTTGACAGTTCGTCTTGAATACAACTCCTCTAGCAAGGCCCAACCTTGGTTTTATCATTTGCCTACCTACCACCATATACCTTTTCCTTGGGTTCCGCAGAATCAAGGGTCATCTTTATTTTAAACCCCCTCGGGCCAGTGCTTCTCTAAGTGTTGGTCTAAAACGGGCAACCTGCGGGGCCACCTCGGGGCAACTTGAGGGCTGGTTTTACTCGTAGCTTGACCTATCCGGTGTGCCCTGAGAACGAGATACGTGCGACTCCTATCAGGATTTGTTGGCACATCGGGTGGCTTTGCTGGTCTTGTTTTACCATTGTCGAAATGTCTTGTAACCGGGATTCCGAGACTGATCGGGTCTTTCCGGGAGAAGGAATATCCTTCATTGACCGTGAGAGCTTGTGTTGGGCTAAGTTGGGACACCCCTGCAGGGTATAAACTTTCGAGAGCCGTGCCCGCGGTTATGTGGCAGATGAGAATTTGTTAATATCCGGTTGCAGAGAACTTGACACTTAACTTAATTAAAATGAATCAACCGCGTGTGTAGCCGCGATGGTCTCTTTTCGACGGAGTCCGGGAAGTGAACACGACCTTGTGTTATGCTTGAGCGTAAGTAGTTTCAGGATCACTTCTTGATCACACTAGTGCAGAACCGGGCAATAGCACCAGTTCTTAAGGCCCTTTAGTGCCGGTTCCATAACCGACACTAAAGTGTGGGCACTAAAGCCCCCCCCCCTTTAGTACCGGTTCACCACGAACCGGTGCTAAAGGGCAACCACGTGGCACGAGCCAGCTCCGGGGGCCAGGAGCCCTTTAGTACCGGTTGGTAACACCAACCGGTACTAAATGTTTGTGGGTTTTTGTTTTGTTTTTTATTTTTCATTTAAATTTGTGTTATCAATTTAATTTAGGATTGTTTTACGTTATAATGAGTTGTAGTCGTCGTCATCATCATCATCATCATCATCGCATATTAATAAATAAATAAACTCTAGCTTGCTAAAAATCATCGTAGTCGTCTAATTAATTACCACTATTTAATCATCATAGTCATTCCCGCTAGCTAGCTATCTAATCATCACCAACACTGGCTAGCTTAAAGAGGAAACATTCAGTTTGTAACAGAAGCAAAGATATCATCGAGTTGAATACAATCATCACCAACATCGAAGTTCAGGACACGGACATGAGACAAGTACTAATTAAGAGCATGAAAACTAGCTACTCCTGCTGCTCCCTCTCAGGTAGAATAGCATAGAACATATATAGCTCTCCTGATTCATCATACTGGAGCATGCAGATGAATCTGTCTCCTAATCTTGGGTTGCGCTTCTCCTTGCTGCCCCCTAGTACTTCTCTGCGATCGTTAACAATTTTGCTCCAATCTTTCACTATTAAGCATTCTTCGCTTTCAAAAATCCTAAATGCACTCATGTGCAATGTAGGATATCTTGGTCGTAAGCTAACCATTGGCATGTCACCTTTAGTCTCGATCCACTGAGGCACAACTGTCATCGGAAGTCCCTGTTAAAGAACATCGTATAGTAATTAATATACTAATTAGCAATGAAAGTTTAGCTTCAAAAATAATGTATGCAAAAGATGCACTAATTAAGGACAAATAGTTAAAATCTTACCATCTTTCGATTATAGATGTGACCGTAGTTCAATACGATCACCATTGGTCGCACGTTTTGAGTACTAACATTTCTAAGTTCAGGAATTTTTTTTGTCTTGACAGTATTAAGATCCTCAAGCCATGAAACATAATGACTTATCTCCTCGCAGTTTAGTTGAGCCCCGGGGCAGTAGTAGGTCCTGTCTACCAAGCGCCGGACATGTTTGCTTGAACCGAAATAAGCTGACAATACAAATTAGTTGTCAACTATTTTTGAATAAATTGTATCAAAGACATAAACATATGCATGCATGGTTGAGAAAAACTCACATAATGGTAGAACTGGAGGCGTTTGCACATCGACCCATATGTCTATATTACCTTCAATATCATCTTCCGGGCGAATATCAAAGGTGATAACCATATCAGGCTCAAATGCATAAGCCTTGCATAGTGCTTGCCAAGTTTTGCATTCAAAATGGGTGTATGTGTCTCCATTATATAATTTGACGTTGAAAGTATACACATGCTCCGTCTTCAAGTAAACTCTCTTTACCTCCATATCATCTATAGCACTAAAACCTATCTTATCCAAGACAAAAATTTCTTGCATGGCAGGGGATGCGCTAGTAGAATAGTGAAAATTTAAAATTATAAGTTGAAGCAAATGAAGCATAAGTTTTGCATTCAAATAATAATTGACAAAGTGACTTACTGTATCAACTTCGAATGTCTCATCCAGCTTGATGCTGAAGCGCCTACCATCAATAAGGAAATTTCTGTCGCACAGGCCGCGCTGGTCTTCACAGTGTTCTCACATAATGAAATATTTTTCGTCGTCAGATGAAATTTCCTATGTTTATATAGGTGAAACATAAAACACCTATTACTATCTAACATTAATTAATATCTAGGCAAATATATATTCATCTAACATTTGACATTAATATATCTAACTATATTCATCTCTAACAATTGACATTACTATATATTTAACTTTTCTATCTAATTCATCTAACATTCGACATTAATCTAACATTTATATAAACTCAAAATATATAAAAAATTAAATAAACAGAAAAACGCATTAACAAATAATATTTTACTTAGATCATCAAATCTCAGATACCTAAATTTTCTTACTAAAAATAAACTAGTTATATTAATTATTGAATTAGTTCAAATCTCATATACCTAAATAAACTAGTTCGACAATTTTTTTACTAAAAATAAACTAGTTATATTAATTATTCAACTAGTTCAAATCTCTAGTTCGATAATTTTCTATCTAACTAATTCATCTAACATTCGATCATTTAATTAACTTTTCTAAAAAACAGAAAATAAGTAAAAAAAATGTGTGTGTATGTGTGTGTACATATATATGTGTGTACGTATATGTGTGTGTGTATGTGTGCATGTACGTGTACGTATATGTGTGTGTGTATGTGTATGTGTGTCCCCGTACGCCGCCGCCCCGTACGTACGAGCGGGGGCGCCGGCGTACGGGGCGGGGGCGGCGTACGTACGGGGTGGCGGCGTACGTGTGCGGGGAGAGAGAGAGCGAGAGACGTACCACGGCGGAACGACGACGGACGGCGGCGCGCGGCGTTCGGGGCGGCGGCGCGAGACGGCGACGACGACGGGCGGCGGCGGGGACGACGACGGACGACGGGCGGCGGCGGCGACGACAGGCGCGCGCGAGAGGTTGAGACGAAAGAAGTGGAGATCTAACTGAATTTTCGCAAGTGTTGTATATAGGAGACGCCTTTAGTACCGGTTGAAGCCATCAATCGGTACTAAAGGCCTGCTCAGCAGGTCTTTAGTACCGGTTGGTGGCTCCAACCGGTACTAAAGGGTGGTCTTTAGTACCGATTGGAGCCACCAGCCGGTACTAAAGGCCTTGCGCTGCCACCCCAAAGTTTAGTCCCACCTCGCTGGGCAAAGGGCAGCCGCACTGGTTTATAAACCCAGCAGCGACTACCTCTTCGAACTCATCTATATAGCAGGCTTCTGGGCCTAAATTCTGCGCGCTGCCCTGTGAGTCTGCTGGGCCTTTAAAGGCCTGTAATTGCACTCCCATGGCCTAGCAGGCCCACAGGGCAGCGCCCCAATTTTTTTGTAGTTTTTTTTTGCTATTTTTCTTCTATTTCTTTCTGCGTAGTTTTTTGTATAGTTTTTTCTTTTCTGTTATATTTATTTTTCTTCTATTTATTTGTGAGTAGTTTTTCATCTAGTTTGCCAAAATTCAACATTTCAGAGTTCATTTTGTAGTGATTTTCAATTTCACGGTCATTTTGTAAACGATTGAAAAATAGCAAATATAATTATTTTCTTTTCTGCTTTATTTTTTCTTCTATTTATTTCTGAGCAGTTTTTTCTTTTCTGCTATATTTATTTTGTTCTATTTATTTCTGAGTAGTTTTTTTATATAGTTTTTTTTTCTTTTCAGCTATATTTTTTTTCTACTATTTTTTCTTTTCTGCTATTTTTTCTTTTCTGCAAAACTTGATGGTCAAAGTTTCGAGTTATAACCAAAGTTAAAAAAAAGAAATGCCGACGTGCAATTAGTTTTTGCCATAACAGAAGAAATCCGGAGTTGTAATAAGTTATAAAAAATAAAAAAGAGGTGCAATGCTCGTTAATTTGCTTCAAGCCTTTCGGAATAGTGTAAACTGCACTGCGCATAGCTCCGTGCAATCTACCATATTCCTGAAGGCTTGAAGCTAAGCAACGTGAGCATTGAGCTTCTTCTTCATCGTCTCTGCACTCATGGCTTATAAACCGCTCCTAGTCCCTCTCTCTTGGTGAGGTGGGACTAAAAAACAGCTTCCTAAGCAACTGTAGTACTGGTCACTCTTTAGTACAGGTTGGAGCCACCAACCGGTACTAAAGGTGGTGCGCTTAAAACAGTTATGGCAAAAACAGATTAAAAAAATCATTAAATGCATGAAAAATATCAAATGAAGGCAGAAATGGTTGAAAGTTGATGGCGTGGCTTTGAATGGTGCATACTGAATGCACAAAAAGTCTGGAGTTGTAATAAGTTTAAAAAAATGAAATGCCTTTGTAACAGATGAGTTTAATTTCGTCAGAAACCTGAATACTTCGAAAGAGATTGTCCAGTTTGTGAACGAAGTGCATCCAGTTTTTGCCGTAACCCTCTCTACTTTTTTGAACAATCTATGTGGGTGAAATGATGATACCATACCAAGTTTCAACTTTTTCAGAGTTCATTTGTAGTGCTTTTCAATTTCCGGGTCATTTAGTTCTCAAAACAAATCATTGAATGCATGAAAAATAGCAAATGAAGGCAGAAATGGTTGAAAGTTGATGGCGTCGCTTTGAATGGTGCATACTGAATGCACAGAATATAAGAGCATTTAGATCATGATCTTATATTTCTTTACAGTCTAAATTGTCAATATAATCTTATAACATCAAAAAAAATACTTTGATCATCAATGATCTTTGTGTGTACAATCTGAATTGTCAATATGAGTCATCAACGATTTTTAAACCGATGAAGACTCATATTGAGGCCACAAATTCTACACATAGAGTTCAATGAAGACCAAGTGCTTATGATAGTTTGAGAAATAACATATTTAAGGTGGTAAAAGGCTTGTTAGGAGAGCGATGTGGGACTAAAAACAGCCTGCCATAACCTCATTAGTACCGGTTTGTGGTACGAACCGGCACTAAATGGTGATGGTGGGGCCATAGCCTGACCGCAGGCTGACACAGCCTCTTTAGTGCCGGTTCGTGGCACGAACCGGTACTAAAGGTTCTCCGCGAACCGGTGCTATTGATCGCCGCCACGAACCGGCACTAGTGTACACATTAGTGCCGGCTGAAATTCAAACCGGCACTATTGTGCTTCACAAAAGACCCTTTTTCTACTAGTGTCACTTCTAGCTTCTCGACCGATGCGTTGCTTCTCTTCTCGCTCTCATTTGCGTATGTTAGCCACCATATATGCTTAGTGCTTGCTGCAGCTCCACCTCACCACCTTCTCCTACCCATAAGCTTAAATAGTCTTGATCTCGCGGGTGTGAGATTGCTGAGTCCTCGTGACTCACGGATACTTCCAAACAGTTGCAGGTGCCGAGGAAACCAGTGCAGGTGATGCTACCGAACTCAAGTGGGAGTTCGACGAGGATTCAGGCCGTTACTACATTTCGTTTCCTGATGATCAGTAGTGGAGCCCAGTTGGGAGGATCGGGGATCTAGCATTTGGGGTTTATCTTCCTTTTATTCGGATTTGACCGTAGTCGGTCTTTGAGTGTATTTGGATGATGTATGAATCATTTATGTATTGTGTGAAGTGGCGATTATAAGCCAACTCTTTATCCCTTTCTTATTCAGTACATGGGATGTGTGAAGATTATCCCTCTTGCGACAAGCCTACCATGCGGCTATATGCCTCTAAGTCGTGCCCCGACACGTGGGAGATATATCCGTATTGTGGGTGTTACAGCCAGACAACGTCGTCCTTCTGCACGAGTCCATCGCCACCCATCGGATGCCGAGTATCCACTGCGCCACGCCGCCGAGATCCGCCGCCATCGATGTGTAGGATGAAGTGCCACTCCACCACCTACCAACGCCCGACCACCAAGCCGTCCACATGTCCGTCCAGCCGATGAATGTCTCCAAAGATGATTCCCCCACGAGGGTGACGACGAACAGGTCGCCATCATCCGATCCAGGAGGCCCCTCAACGCCTCCAATGAGGGGTACGACGCCCACGGGCCGCCGTCAATGCTAGCCTCCTCCAAATCTGAGGTATCCCCCGGAAACAATGGAGCGAGGGACGCCCCCGGCATCACCTCCAACGAGGAAAACGACACCCACGGGCGCCGCCAACGATGGTGGCATCCTCACTCACTTCAGCAACTAGGTCACCATCTCCTCCTCCACTTGATCCGCCGCCGGGAAGCCACCGCGAGCCAACACCCACCGACCAGATCCCTTTGGTCCGACGATGAAGACAACCAAAGGTAGAGAGGATCACATCGCTGCGTGATCGGCGCCATGGCCACACACACGTCGTCTCGAGGCGCCCGCTCAAGATCCACCGTGATAGCCACGCCTCCAAGCCGCGATGGAGGGATGCCCCCCCCTATCACCCCCCCCCCCCCCCCCCCGCATGGGCTTTGCCCAGCCGGGATCTGGCAGCGGCGGGAGCGAAGGGGAGCCGGAGGCGGAGAGAAAGAGAGAGAGATCTGGATCGGGAGGGGAGATGGAGGCAGAGCAACTTATTTTCTACGTCAATACTGCCAGCCCTGCCTTAATGAGGCTTTGGGTGCTCTATCAAGCTTCAAATCCCTTAATCCATACGTAGTGAGGCTTTGGGCAGAGCAACTTATTTTCTATGTTAATAATGTGGAATGTGAAGAAGGCCAGAAAATCATCACGGATTACCTCTACAACTACAAGTGCATGCTTGCGAAACATCAGCACAATTCGTCCATAAAGTAATCCATACGTAATCTGTATGATCGAACTATATACAGATGTATATAAAGGCATTTTAGAGTGTAGATCCACTTATTTTGCTCTGTATGTACTCTGTATTGAAATCTCTAAAAAGGCTTATATTAGGAACGGAGGGAGTAATGATAACCTACTTGTTAGTACTTTCTTTGTCCTGAATTATTTGTCTCTTATATTTGTCTAGATACAGATGTATCTTAACACGTTTATACATCTGTATCTAGACACAATAACCAATGTTAGAATATATAGACTATGTAACCCAATTCGTACATAAACCACTTTGCACCCCATTGGTCAACAAGCGTTGGTATCTACCCTCGAGATCGCAGGACGATTTTTCTCTGAAATCGGTTTGACCTTATTTAATCAAATAAACAAGATTATGGCCTAAATTGACACTTCCTGAGTTCTTGGCCTAAAGTATGCAATCAGTTTGAGTTGATTAATGGTGCATTTCACTCACCTTATCATCCTTTCTGCATATCTACACCCATGTGCCCCATTCATGTGAGTTGATCCTTCATCATCTGCCCTCTCAGTAGTTCGCATAAGCATCTTTTACTCGAGAGATTAAAAAACATAGGAATAGAAAAAAATGAGAATTGTAATATGAGATCCATCTAAATTTACAGGATTTTTATTTACTAGTGAAAATGCCCGTGCATTGCAATGGGAAAAGAAAAAATATCGCACACTCCTAGTCCCATAAGTATGGCTCAAGATCCCCCACAAGCTCACACCCTCTATTTTACCCTCACAATTACTGACTTTGCTAATTTCTACTTTTCAAGTAAACATCGGAGCTTCAAAACCATACTGCCATGAAAAGGATAGAACAAGATTACATCGAACCGGAAGGATCTTGTCACTGTTGCATAAAACCACTCTTGCGATAAGCTAAATCACATAAAAAAGATAAAAGTAACCAAAGTAACATGTTCGATTTAGCACACGTGAGACTTGTATTACTCATGTAAAGCGAGACCAGAATTATATTAGTCACTTCTTAGCTAGTTATGCTAGGCGTAGCAATCGTACTGCAGTTTGGCTTTGTTCTGGCCTGGAGAACGTCGAGAACTTGTGTCTCGCTGATTGTACCCGTGGGGGTTGAGTAATATAAGTTTCATTCGAAAAAAAAAAGGTTGAATTGTAACAAATAACAAAATTGAAGTGCCATGGACGAAGTGACACTGGCTGTTGTCGTCTAACTTGCGTTGGTGAATACGGATCGAGGGGGAATGGGATGTGCCGCCTTGTTCTTCCTGCGTAGAGAGGGATGGCGTCAGAT
Organism: Aegilops umbellulata; assembly: GCA_032464435.1. Taxonomy (NCBI): domain Eukaryota; kingdom Viridiplantae; phylum Streptophyta; class Magnoliopsida; order Poales; family Poaceae; genus Aegilops; species Aegilops umbellulata. The sequence goes on along the minus strand of CP136060.1, from coordinate 586,758,730 downwards.
TAAGATCCCATGAATCGGAGGCAAGACAATCCACAGGCGACCGTGGGAAGAGGGCTTACCTGGATAGAGGGAGAAAAAGATGGCGGCAGTCCGACGGGCCGTCGCCTCATAATTTTCTGCTGCTTCTCAGCGCATGGAAGGGAAGCTGGCTGTCACCGCTAGAGTTGCGGCGGCCAGTGGCGGTGCTAGGATTAGCACCGACCGCCCGTGTGTCCGTGAAAGAAAGAGAGAAATGGTGGCTAAGAAGAAAGAGAGAGGATTCCGGATCGAATCCGGATCAAGCAACCTGCTTTTCTTTCTATCCTGGGCCTCAACTTGTCTTATGGGGCTACTCAAAGCACGGAGCACTTGCAGTAGCAACGTACGAAGAAAATTCCGTAAAAACTTACGAAAGACAAATTGCCTCACAAGAAAAGTACGGAAGAAAATATATGATGGACCAAAAAATGGAGAAACAATTCGCCCTTTAATATTATTATTATTAGGTATAGATACAGATTTTTATTGCAGCACAGAAAAATAAATGATTTTTCGAAGATTTAGTGGATGCAAAATTTCATACGAAATGTGGTGCTAATCAGTCTTATAAAAATCTATATCATTCAGTCTTACTTCAAACAATCAACATAAGAAAATATCATAAAGGTTCTGCCTCTATGATTCCTATGAAAATCTTTGAATCAAAGAGGCACTGAATCATTCACTTCTTCACCGACCATGTAGCCTGTTGGTTCTCTCTAGCATTTTCGGTTATTCAGGTTCGAATTATAGAATAATCTGTAGTATGAGAATTATTCAGAAGCCTAGAATGAAGTACATTTCTTACATATATATAGCACTCTCTCTTTATGACAGTGTAGTAATCAAATTGTCCTTTGAGGACCTTCCAAAAGTTTCGCCTTTGAGTTCATCCATTTCGAAACAGGATATACATAGAAGAACAACAACAAATATATATTCCACTAATTAAAAGATAGATTACAATAATACAAGATGGACTCTCTTGTCTCTGTCTCTGTCCCAAAAACAACAATGGGAAGCAAGTAATCTACATAACTTGGAAAAGGTACATTGACCAAGGTGGTGTTTCAGAACCCAGCACAGGACAGGAGGAACCTCTTGTGTGAACCAAGACTGCACACGACCAAAGGTTCAACAACAGATACACGTGAAGAGGAAGAATGCCTCCACAAAAGAAGGAATGAAGACGACGAAGGAGATGGACAAAACTAACCGTGGCACTGCTTCAAGAATCAGTACTCAGTGAAGCAGAACGTCGGGCCTCTTAGGATGTCCCCTTGCATCTTCCTTCCATGCATCTTTTGTTCGTTGATCGACCCCAGAATGGAGCCTGACTTCCTTTAATCCTTCTAGGCGTCTGATTTCGATGCCGGCAAGACCATCTAAAGATTCGCAGATCATATGAAGTGAGGTAAGATGCGGCAGAGCTCCAGTCGTTACGTCGTGCAGGCTTTGTGCGCCGACGAGCCATATCCGCCGGAGGCTTGGGAAGTGCTCGTGTCGTATTTCAAGAGGCCCGATGTTGTCTTCAATGAGCTTCAGATACTTCAGTGTGTCCAGGCGACCATCAGATAGAAGAACACCCCGGCTTAGGCTAGTCGACGACAGACACAGCTCCTCAATCCTGTTCAGCTTTGTAACAAACTGAGGGAATCGCCCGAGATTGCCCCGCAGCTTCAGCGAGGCAAGACTGCCAGGGGCTTTCAGAGAACCCAGGAATGGGTCCGAGCATTCTTCGAAGTCAATGGATAGGGAGCGATAAGGCCATTCGTTCCCATCACGAATGAACACCTTGACGGCTTCTTCAAGATTGTTCAGGTTTCTTCTATTTGCGGTGGATTTGCACCATATTTTCACCTTTCTCAGCCGCTTCATGTAGCTCATCAGCTGTGCAAATCCTTCGCTCTCTCCTGTGACAAATCCTGAAAGAGTCTCCAAGGTACTTCTCTTGGACAAGTGCTCTGGATTAGCCTTCCCGCAGTCACCTTCGATAAGCTGAAATTTGCCATGGAGATGTTTTAATAGGGGAAGCTGGATGACTTCCACGGGCACCTTCTCTATCTTGGTTCTCCTCAAGTCCAGTGTCTCTAACTGTTGCAGCCTGGCAATTTTCTTTGGGACCTCACTAATGAGGCCCCCAAGGCTCAAATATTTCAGAAACACCAGGTTGCATATGTTCTGGAGGTGCCTGTCATTTAGACCATCACATTCTTCTAAATCCAACACTCGTAGTAGGTCATACTTCGCAAGATCCAATGTAGGTTCATTTTTGGCAGCATCCCCAGCAGGGAATACTGCCAAGGTCCGGAGACGAGATAAGACCTTGGGCAGTTTTGCAGCACAGTAACCATGGAGCGAAAGCCGGCGAACGTAGTCCCATTCTTCGGCCGTCTCACTCTCACCACAAAGCAAGGTGATGAAATTCTGAGACATGGACTTGCGGACGATGTACTCGAGCATCATCCCAGGAGGTTGGCATCTCTTCACATTGCCACAGGTGCTCACTTCCATGGACTGAATGATACTGCGGTCGATCAGGGTCTCCAAATTCTCAATTGCGATGTCTTGGGGTGTGGTGCTCACTGCATCCCCTGGTTGTACATGTACAAGTCCTTCCGCCAGCCACCGCCTGATTAGAGGATTCCGCCTGACACGATGGCCACGCGGGAACATACAGAAATATAGCAAGCACTGCTGGAGAACAAGGCTACATAGACTCTCATAGCTGCTGGCAAGAACCCCGTGCATTCTTCCCAATGTGTCGTCACACCCTTCTGGAGCACAAAGCTTGCGGCAGGCATCTTCACATTTACTCTTAGTCAGGTCTTCTTCACTCTTCAGAAACTTTGCTTTGCTTTCAAGGGCAAGCGGTAGGCCGCCACATCTCTCCACGAGGGCAGATGCTTTCAACTCCATTGCATCTGCATCTGAATATTTACCCTTGGAAAATACTTCGAAGAACAGCTTTCTTGAATCATTGTCATCAAGTGTTTTCATTTTGTACACACGACCATTGGCAGAGCTGCAGCGTCTTGCTATTTTCTTAATGGTTGTCGTCACAATAACTCTGCTGTCCACTCCGTTATCCACAGGGAATACAGATGTTATGTTGCACAACTCTTCTGTTTGCATGCCATCAATTACAATCAAATACCTACAAGGCGTAAATTGAGGAAATAAAAATATTAAGTAATATATCCCTTCTCCTCTGCAGTAAATAGATCGACCAACTAAAGTTATTCTTGAGGCTGACCGAACAATCAGAACTAGATCTTACGAAACAGAGCTGAGTGAAGTGTTGCCCATTACATTTCTATGTCAGAATTAATCACTTCATACATACATAAGATTGTTCAAAGCAACTATTCTCGTAAGTCCTTGGTTATATATGGAGCACTCATTTAGCTGTTGAAATTACAGTAGTGTAGATTTACCAAATTATTCCATCTTTTTATGTGTTAGAGAAAATTAATCAAAAAAAGATAAAAATAGATCACCTTTCATTCTTCAGGTATGACCCTAGACGTTGTTCGGTATCATCTACACCGTCCTCGTGAGTGTCCTCCTGAATAGCCTTGCCCCTGTCAGCTTGCCTCTGCACTTGGACACTCATTTTCTCATCAACTTGTGCGACGATCTTGGTGCTGCTGGAGATACTCACATTGGCAGTAGCACTACTTATGCCTGCAGGCTCAACTTGGATAGAAGAGGCTCGCACCATGTTTGCCACGGTGAACGCCGGGGACAAGATGTACACCAGTATCGTCGCCAGAGCCCACCAAACTGCTTGGATGCACTGGCACCATGTACCGACGGGTCCGACGCCATGGGCGACACCGGCTAAAGTACTCTCACCATTCTGGACTTGCTCAACACCATTCTCCTCAATCTGTGAGGCGACGCCATTGGCGCTGGAGGTAGCCGTCGTACCATGTCTGCCGGAAGGCACCGAGTCAACTTGCCGGGCGCCGTCGACGGAGCTGCCCGCACTATTCTGGAGCACTTTATCGAGCATCTCCTTGAGAACCTCCGGCTTGCCCTTGCCCGCCGCGGAAACCCAAACTCGCAGAGGGAACTGTTCGCGCACATCGACGTGGTCGAACACTTGGTGGGCAAGAAGAGTCTTGCCGAGGCCATGGAAGCCGACGACGGAGATCACCTTGAGTTTCCCCTCTGACGGTCCCCCAGGCTCCCGTACGAGCTCAAGAAGCTCCCCTAGGGGCTCGTCCATCCCCACCGCCGCCGCCGGAGCACCGGACCATGTGTGCGCCCCTGCGGTGGGAATCGACGCTGCACCGTCGGGTGTCACTGTCACCCCCGTCATCTCCTCCTCGATGTAGCGCTTGAGCCGGCAGTGTATCTCCACGGATCTGGCCTTGAGCTTGCGGATCTTGAAGGAGAACCACGTGCGGGTGTACACCGTGCTCTTGGCGGCGCGGACATAGCGACGGAGGAAGCCCGCCTCGCCGTCCCCTGACGGCATCTCCTGCTGCAGGAAGCGGTCGACGCAGTCCTCGATGTCGAACGCGAAGCGCGTCAGGTCGTGGATCCACGCCGCCCGCAGGTGGCACGTGTCCTTGCCGCCACTCTTCTTGCGGTGGTCTTGGATGGTGGCCTCGATGTACTTGAGCTCCGACTGGATCGACCGGACATCCCTGCTCCCGCCGAGCACCGAGAGGGCCTTCGGCAGCGTGGTCTTCAGCAACGCGCCGATTATCGCCGCCTCCATCACTCTCCCTTTCCTTGGCCGGGGGTCACCGGCACGGTCAATGGGTAGCTAGCTAGCTAGCGGGGGAGTGTGGCCGGAAGGGAAGGGGATGAGAATGGATGGGGAGGGGAAACCACCTCGCAAACTCCGGTCAACGAGTCTCTTATAACATCTATTTTAAGGACCCGGAATTGATGAACATGGATGCGCGCATCCTTTATGAATAGTAAATTCAGAAAAGTGCTAGAAAAAAATCAAAAAATTTAAATTTATTTTTTAAATATACATAGTCAACTGGTATACTCGCATATCAAGTTTCACGAAGAAATTACATCTGTGATAATCTAGGCAAAAATGACAAAATCAAAGCTAATCGAAACTATATTAAAATCACTGTTTAATGAATAGTATGATCGCATTTGTATTTTCTTCACTAAGAATACCATGGGTGTTAATACATCATGAAACTTCACACGTGAGTAGAATGATCTACTAAGATCCATACTGCGAAATTTCAGAATTTTTTTATTTTTCCTAGTATTTTTTTATGAATTTACTATTCATATGGGTGCGCGCGCACCCATGTTCACCTTTGTATTTTCGCTATTTTAAGAGGAAAAAAGTGATGGAGTACAAAAATTTAGGCACCAGAATTTTTGAGAAATATCACGCTTTATTGACAAGGATAATTAAGAGAGAGTGTCTCCCGGATACAATCCGGAGTTATATGAAAAATAGAGTCAGTAGAGATTTTTTTACAAGAAAACTTTTAAATTATTTATCATCAATTATGACACTACTAAACATTAGAAATAATAAAAATTACATTCAAATCCGTAGACCATCTAGCAACGACTACAAGCACTAAAGCGATCTGAAGGCGTGCCTCCGTCATCACCCCTCCCTCACTGGAGCCAGGCAAAGCTTGCTGCAGTACACAATCACTACAGGACTCGAAAGATGTAGCTAGTATATTTGCCGCGACATTCGACAAAACATAACTAAAGTGAACAGACGAGAAGAATGATGCCAACTCCTTGATATCAGCAGTGATGAGCCCCGTCGACGAGCGATCAACCGTTGAAGCATTGGTTCTCTGGATAACGGACAAACAGTCTGACTGAAATACACCATTGAAAATACTTCCTGACAGGTGAGAGTAACTGCATGGCGTAGCGCCAGTGCTCCAGCTAATTCCGGGGCGGTAACCTTATCAACATGCTCGCGGCAAGCCAACAAGCAATCCCAGATGTGGTTCCTAATTACCACGCCAATTCCATCTGCCAGACTCCTTGAATAGTGCATCATCCACATTAACCGCCACTGCATTTGCCGGCGACGGAACCCATTTAACAGGAGATACTGGGGTATCACGCCTAGAAGCAATTGTTGTCGTACCACAAATCTACACAATGAAGTCAACGTAAGCCAACGCAAGGATGCGTCTTAACATCATTGTTTCTTGCATCATTACGGGCCTACCAAATGTGCCAAATTGTTACAGTCGAAGCCACGGGCTCAAGAGAGGTCGCACTCTGAATGAAATTAAATATCCACTATTTGGCATGAACAAAAACTTTACGGTGTAGATGGAAGTCTAAAGTCTGCTTCACCACTCGCCATACCTGACGCGCCAAATGGTAAAGCATAAAGAGATGCCCAATCCGCTCCTCTCTACTATAGAAAAAAACATACCACTGTATTCGGAACATGCCGCCGTAGCAAATGGCTGCCGGTCGGCACACAATCATGGGCCATTCTCTAGGACAGACCTTTTGCGTCGTGTTTGTAATAGTTGTAGTGGCTAATATTTTGATTAGTTAACTCCACACTTGTTGTTCACAGCAAGTTGTAATTTCTTTGAGTTGTTTTCTGCGTTTTATGAAAATATGGTACACCTGGGCATACTCTAGTAAAAGCATTGCATATTTAAAAAAAATATGGCTTAACAACATTTCATTCCAGGTCGCGAAATTAAATGCTCCAATTATGCTACTACTAATATGATGACTGCCTAAGTTGCCGTGTTTGATTACATTTAGTACACCTAGGATTTATGAGCAAAGTTTCATATTAAACAAAAACCGTTTGCTAGCAAAACTAAATGCAAAACAGTAAAATAGAAAATAGAAAAGAAACAAAACAAAAGGCCTATGTGGACTGGGAGAAGCCCAACCCACACCCCCACTCATCTCCCTCCTCGCGCTACACGAGCAGGGGGGCCATGTGCCGGCCATCCCCGCCCCCCTGAGGTCAAGAGCATCCCCGCGACCCTCCCTCCCCCCCATGAACCCTAGCTCGATTCTTTCCCTCCCATCGCACCGCTGCCTTCTTCCCCACGCTGACCGAGCACGTTCATGGCCATGTCACAGCCATCCCCATGGCCAGAGTCGTCTCCAAGCCTCGAAAGGATGTCTGAAAGCTCCGCGTGCGTCGTCTACGTCACTAGCCCCTTCGGATTAGAGCCGAGAAGCCTCACCGCGGTCGCCCACGTACGTTCCCTTCTCCGGCGTCCGGCTCAGCCGTTGCATCGATCTGCTCGCCCTCAACCGTCCTCGGCACCCTCGAGCCTTCCCCGAGCATCGTTGTGAGCTCGCGCGCCTTTTCCTCTTCCCTCGTGCTCTTTTTGCCTCATGCCCGCGCTGATTCGAGCTCCGGTCGTCGCGTTGGTCACCACCGTCGCCGCTACAGCCCAGCCCCACTCATGCCGCGCCCCGAGCCTTTGTCGATGCGCCCGTGCCTCGCTAGCCATGCGCTGGTTCACCCGGGCGCACCCACGTGTGCCGCACTGCCGCCGCCACGCCCGCGCGCACCCGCAACTTCTAACGTTCGCTGCTCCCGTGCACGCCTCCTGGCTTGCAATGGCCGCCGCACGCCTCTGTGCGTGCATGTGTGCTTAGCCACAGTAGAGGCCGGCCTGTGCCACTGACTAGTGGGGCCGGCCCAAAATTAATTATGGTAATCTTAATTATTTAGTTAGTTAGCCTAATATCTCCCCTCTCGTTAGGGTTTCCGCTCCTCTCGGCGGCGGCGGCGACCCCCGTAGAGACCTTCCCTCCCCTGCCGATCTCCACCGTCGCCGGACTGACGGGGCTTGCGGGTCCTGGCAGTGGGTGATCGCGGGACAGCTAGGGTTCCTACCGCCCGCAGATAGAAAAGAAACCACGGGCAATTGATGGATGAAACTGCTGAGAGTTTGGGTTCTTCGGAACTCGAAGCGATGATGGAAGAACTAGAGCTGCAGGAAGAAGACTTGCAGGATGTGATCGTGGAAGAAGACGAGATCATGGAAGATGCGACCCATTGGATGGCGGTGGCTAGGGTTCATACAGATAAACCCTACAGCCAATACTAGTTTTTTAGAAACATGAGGGTGGCTGGGATCTAGCCCAGGAGGTGAAGATCAAACCACTCGAGGAAAATCTCTATACAATGCAGTTCTCGTGCCTCGGGGACTGGGAACGGGTCATGGAGGACAGACCTTGGAATTTCAAAGGAAAAGCAGTGGTGATGGTGCACTACGATGGTTTCACAAAGCCCTCTTCTATAGAGCTCAACCAAATTGAGATGTGGGTGCAAATCCATGACTTCCCTCAAGGATACTTCTCCAAGATCAAGGCTCTGTCTTCTACAGTGGGTGATTCATATATGCAGAACCAATGGCGCAGGACTTCGAAGGAAATATTGCTCGAGTGCGCGTCAAGATTGATGTCACATAGCCACTAAAAACGTTGTCTCCCCGGTGGTCAAGAAGAAAGGTGAAGTTCAGAGAGTTCTTTTTAGGGTCAAATATGAGAGGTTGCTAGACTGGTGTGCAGTGGGTGGATATCTTGGTCACACCTTTAAAGAGTGCGGGGATGGAATTCACCTCCCAAAGGCACTTGTATTCAAGGAACTGCGTGCAACATGGTTCAGAGACCTAGGAAGGGGTCCGGTTTAAGGGTCTGGGAATAGAGGAGGCCGAGATGGCAGAGGTAGAGGAAGGGGTTTCTCGCAGCAGAACTCTAACCCGCCTCCGGGTCAAGATGGAACAGAGAAGGATGGGGAAGATATTGAGATGAAGGAGGCAGAGAGGAACCGGAAGAGAGGTGCCAATCACAAGGTCGGCCCCAAGAGCCTACCCAACATTGCCAACCAGTCGGGGAAAGCGAACATGCCACTGTTGCTACCACCACCAGAGATAACCCGTGACAGTTCGTGAGCTTCGTGATCTCACGAGGCAACTTGCCCCATGTATCATTTGTATTGTTGAAACCCAAATAGAGGGCTCTCGAGTAGAGAATATGCTAGGCTCTTTAGGATATGAGAAAAGTTTCATAGTTAGCAGTTCTGGTAGAAGCGGAGGACTTGGTATTTTTTGGAATAAGGAAATAAAACTTCAAGTTGTTGGCTATTCTGAGTATCATATTGATGTCGTAGTGGATGAGCTAGTGGACATCCAAACCAGAATCACCTTTGTTTACGAAGAAGCGCAAGTAAGTGAACGCTATAAAACGTGTGATTTACTTCGCGAGATAGTAGGATCTAACAACCAGCCCTGGGTTGTGATGGGGGATTTCAACGAAGTCCTGCTGTCGAGTGAACATGATGGAGTGGGGAATAGGAGCCAAGCTCAGATGGGTGCCTTTCGTGATGCGCTTGATACTTGTGGTCTGGCTAATATCAGCTATAAGGGAAGGGACTGGACATTTGAGAAAAAGGTTGCGGGAGGAACGTATACAAGGGTGAGGCTGGATAGGTGCGTTGCTAACACGGCTTGGTGCATGGCTTTCCCAGACTCAATCACAGAGCACAAAGAAGCAGCCTCCTCCAATCACGTACCCATATACCTCAGCGTGAAAGATATGCATGCATGCAAGCGGGGCTCGCGCATCTTTAAATACGAGCTTTGCTGGGAGAGGGATTGTGACGCCCTCGATTCAACCGTACACTAATCATACACGCAAATATGTACGATCAAGATCAAGGACTCACGGGAAGATATCACAACACAACTCTAGACATAAATTAAAATAATACAAGCTTTATATTACAAGCCAGGGGCCTCGAGGGCTCGAATACATAAGCTCGAATACATAAGAGTCAACGGGAGCAAAAATATCTGAGTACAGACATAAGTTAGACAAGGATGCCTTAAGAAGGCTAGCACAAAAGCAACACCGGTCGAAAAGGCAAGGCCTCCTGCCTGGGAGCCTCCTAACTACTCTTGGTCGTCGACGGTCTCCACGTAGTAGTATGCATCGGCGGTGGCATCTAGCTCCTGGGCTCCGACATCTGGTTGCATCAACCGGAAAGAAGAAGAAAGGGGGAAAAGGGGGAGCAAAGCAACCGTGAGTACTCATCCAAAGTACTCGCAAGCAAGGATCTACACTACATATGCAACATTATCAAAGGAAGGCTGTATATGTGGACTGGGCTGCAGAAATGCCAGAATAGAGAGAAGGCCTAGTCCTATCGAAGACTAGCATCTTCTGGAAACCACCATCTTGTAGCAACCGGAGGGAGTAGAGTAGCATAAAGTAAAGTAGTAGAAGTGTTATCAACCTTAGCCGGAGATCCTTTCTCGACTCCCTGCGAGAAAGTAATCCTAGAGCCATACTATCCAGTTATCATCACAATCCATTACTCATCACCATCCAGTTCTCATTACAAGTATCCAGTTCTAGTTGTATCGATCGGGATACAACTCCAAGTGTCCGTTACCGTAGGACAGGCTATCGATAGATGTTTTCTTCCCTGCAGGGGTGCACCAACTTACCCACCACGCTCGATTAACTCCGGCCGGACACACTTTCCTGGGTCATGCCCGGCCTCGGCCAAACAATAAGCCGCAACCCGACCTAGGCTTAATAGAGAGGCCAGCATGCCAGACTAAACCTATGCCCCCAGGGGTCATGGGCCATCTCCCCGGGAACTCCTGCACGTTGTGTACGCGGCCGGTGAGAAGACCTAGCTACCTCCTTCAACAAGGCAGGCGCTTACGCAGTCCAACCCGGCGCGCGCCACTTAGTCGCTGACGTCTATTAAGCTTCGGCTGATGTATACGACGCAGAACGCCCATACTATGCCCACGTGATGGTTAGTGCTATCAGGCCAGAGGCCCCTCGGATCAAATATCCAAATCGTAGTGGATTAGGAACGCGCGGTAACAAGCAGAGACTCACGAAAGATGTGACCCCGTTGCCCCGTCTCGAGGACTTGTGGCAAGGGCTAGGAATGCCCGGCCACGCCTCGTAATTATCACGCGGGCACCTTCCAGGTCCGGCCGACTCCACATCACTCGCAATTAAGCTCGCGCGGGTACCCCTCAGGGTCGACCCGTCTTTCCAAGTAACAGTGGTAAAGTCCAGGTATCTGTGTGTCCAAACATCAAGGGGAGAACCCAAGGAATCACCCCCGATGAATTCCACTAGATGTAATCATCAAGGTGAACGTAATAGGAATCACCCTCGAAGTTCACACTTGAGGGGTTGCACGACAGAGCCGTATCGGAAGTGGTTAAGGCGGAATCACCCTCGATGACCACGACCGAATGACTACACTACAGGGTTAGCATCAGAAGTGCTGAAGAGGTTCACCCTCGGTACTCAATAGTAACCCAGTAGTGTCGAGCAACTAAGGGGAAGTGATGTGCGGTGTCGGGGCCTGGTCTTCGACCACGTAGATCGAGTCGTCGATGATGAAGCAGGGGCAATAAGGACAAGTGGGGGTCACTGATGGATCACTAACCAACCTATACTAAGCAGTTTAGGATAAGCAGATAAGGTACAACAACAGATACAAAAGCAGGCTATGCATCAGAATAGGAGCAAACAATAACATTAGCAAAATCTAATGCAAACATGAGAGAATGGAATGGGCGATATCGGGATGATCAAAGGGGGGCTTGCCTGGTTGCTCAGACAAGAAGAAGGGGTCGTCAACGACGTAGTCAATCACAGGGGCATCAGCAGCGGTCTCGAGGTCTACCGGAGAAGAAGAGGGGGAAGAAACAGTAAATACAAACAAGCATAAGCATAACAAGACAATAAGCGGTGCTAGAGGTGTTCTAACGCAGCGCTAGGCGATACTGGCGAAGGAGGATAACATCCGGGAAAGTTTTCCCGGTTCCAGACGTCTGTCAGACAGATGAACCGGAGGGGAAAAGTTCAACGTTTGCTATGCTAGAGACGTGTGATAGACGAACGGAGGGCGTATTCGGATTCGCCTCGTCGTTCTGAGCAACTTTCATGTATAAAGTTTTTCGATCCGAGCTACGGTTTATTTTATATTAATTTTCAAAATTTTAATGTTATTCTAAAATTATTTTAATTATTAAAATTCGAATTAGTAAATAGCTAAACTGCTATGGGCACACATAAGTGTACCCAGCGTTGCAACAAAGAGGCTGTCAGGTGCTGAGTCAACTGCTGACTCAGCATTGACAGTTGACTTGGTCAAATGGTGAACAGTGTATGTGGGACCCGCATGTCGTTCTCACTGGTACATTTTAACACTGATTTAGCATTTAAACTTAGCGGTGGACCCCGTCTGTCATTGCCACATATTGCATTAGGATCATTTTAAACTAGTTATTTAACAAGGGGGCCACACATCAGTGTCTAAGCTTAATCCTAATTAACCCTAAACACTAATTAAGCTGGCCCCTAGACAACGCACAGGGCCAGCAGAGGCCATCACCATGGCGCACGCCAGGCACAAGGCGCCGGCGGCCAGGCCCAACAGCTCGCAAGGGGGCGGGTGACCGGCGTGGAGGTAAGGCGCAGGGCGAGACCGGTAGGGCCGCACGTGCACGAGGGCGCTGCGAGCGAGCAGGAGCAGCAGCAGTGTCAGGGCGGTCGCGGGCGGAGCGTGGTGGCAAGGCGGCGACGGCCATGAAACCGGCGACGAGGGAAAGAGAGGAGGGCGGACGGGGCTCATAGGGGGGGTCGCGTGCGAGCTCGAGGGGTGGTGCTGGGGCGGTGCGGCGAGGAGGGCTCCGCGCGGCAGCGGGGTCGGGCGGTGAGGCGACGGCGGCGACGTCGGGCGGTGGCGTCGTCGTGGTGCCGCGGCGAGGCTGGACGTGGTGGCGCAGGGGCGCGCGTGAGGGGTTGCAGGGTGAGGACGGTGGTGAGCGCGGGCGCGGTCGTCGGGGCGGCGGCAGGGGGCAGCGGTGTCCAGGCGGCGGTATCGCGGCGTCGGGAGCATTGAGGTTCGGGCGTCCGCGAGCGAGGGTGGGGGAAAAATATCCCGACCCAGATCGGGATTGGGAGAGGGGGAGAGTGGTGGGTGAGATCGAGGGAGGAGTGGGGGATCGAGGGGCAACCGGGCTAGGGTTTCTGGTTCGGGGATGGGGCCATATAGGCCGAGCGGGGGGGAGGGGTGTAGGGGAGTGGGCCGACCTGGCCGGCCGGCTGAAAGGCCAGCTGGGCCACGAGGCCCACTGGGAGAGGGGGGGGTTTTGCTCTCTCTCCCTTTTCCTTTTTTTTAGGTTTTTTAGCAGCTTTTGCATTTTCATTTTAGTCAATAATGACTTTGCAAAATTGTGCCACTGGCCAAAACAATTTCAAATAATTAAAGTGCACTGCCACAAAAGGTTGGGAGGCCTTTGGAATAGTTGCCAATTTTATATATTAAAAAGGCATTTGATTTATTGCTTAGGCCACTCAAACCCTTTGCAAAAATGTTGGTTCACCACCAATATTAGTTGTGGAATATTTGGCACATGATGAACATTTTGGTTTTTATGTTTGAGAAATTTGAATTTTTGACATGAATTTGAAATTGAGATTTGGAGTGTAATAGAATCAAAGTGAGATTAGCAACAGTAACAATGATGACAAGGCATCATTTAAAGGTGATTACTGTAGCATGATTCTCGGGGTGTTAGAGGGATTCACTCTGTCGGACGTGGTTCAACGGGCTGCATGGGAACGGGACCCAACTGATTCTGTCGCAGAGATTCGCGACAAGCTGCATGCACTGGTGGGAGACCTGTCACAGTGGGATCGGCAACACTTTGGAAACGTCAGTAGTCAGATTGGACAGTTGCAGAACCCGCTACAGGAGATGCGCGGAGTTCAAGGAAGATCAGGTCCATTAGCCACGGAAATTAAAGTGACTGACCTTCTGGTTGAGCTCTATCACCGTGAGGAAATCCTATAGACAGAGGGCAAGGATTGAATGGCTCAAGCACGGCGACAAAAATACTTATTTCTTTCATCTAAGGGCATGTCGCCGGCGCCGGAAAAACCAAATAAAAGCTCTCCAACGGCAAGATGGTCAGCTAACAAAGAACAAGGAAGAGATGGAGGCCATGACCACGAGTTTCTATAAGCAATTGTACACATCATAAGGGGTCCAAGATATGGAACAAGTCCTAGAGACAGTCCCAAGGAAGCTAACTGATGATATGAATGAAACCCTAAACGCTCCTTATAGTGGACAGGAGGTCAAAACTGCTCTCTTCCAGATGTTCCCCACAAAAGCTCCTGGGCCAGATGGGTTTCCAACACACTTTTTTCAACGCCACTGGGAGATATGTGGAGAAGAGATCACAAGGATGGTCCTACGGATTATTGATGGAACGGAGTCAGCAGAATGTATCAATGAAACAATTCTAGTCCTAATACCGAAGGTCAAGAACCCCACCCTCTTACCTCAGTTTTGCCCAATAAGTTTGTGCAATGTTTGTTACAAGACTGCGTCAAAGATAATATCTAATCACCTAAAACTAGTTTTGCCTGACATAATTTTTGAGGAGTAGTCTGCCTTTGTGCCTGGAAGGATGATAACTGGTAATAGTATTGCATATGACTGTCTGCATTTTATGAAGAGAAATAAAGCAAAGAAACACCAGTCGTGCACGTTGAAGTTGGATATGGTGAAGGCATATGACAGAGTAGAGTGGCCATACCTCAAGGCTATAATGCTAAAGTTGGGGTTTACTGAGAAATGGGTAAGCATTGTAATGAACTTAGTCTCCATAGTAAACTTCTCTGTCGAGCCTGCTAAAATCGAGAAGACAGTCATCCAAGTTTGAGGGGTTACAGGTGGCACCTTCGGCACCTGGTGTTAACCATCTCTTATTCGCTGATGACAGCCTGCTATTTTTCAAGGCAAATAGTGTGGGAGCTCCTGAGGTAAACCAAGTCTTCGACACATACTGTAGAGCAACTGGTCAGAGAATAAACCATGCTAAATCATCTATATATTTTAGCAAAGGTGTTCCAGAAAGCACCCGCAATGAAATCAAGGTCACCTTGAATGTTCCGAATGGAACTTTGAATGAGAAATATCTTGGTATGCCCTCTGACATCGGTAACAGTAAAAATGGTGTTTTCAAATACCTGAAAGACCGATTGTGGAGCAAAGTACAAGGCTGAATTGAGAGCTCAATGTCGTCAGCGGGGAAGGAAGTACTTGTCAAATTAGTAGCCCAAGCAGTGCCTGTTTACTCCATGTCTTGCTTTAAATTACCAAGAGGCTTATGTGGGCACCTGGATTAGCTTATAAGAAAATTTTGGTGGGGATGCAAGGATGGGAAGAGAAAACCACACTGGGTTTCATGGAAAGAGATGACCCAGCCAAAAGGAATGGGAGGACTGGGTTTTAGGGATTTTGAGCTCTTTAACATGGCAATGCTAGCTAAGCAGGTGTGGTGCCTCCTTCAATAACCAGACAGCCTGTGTGCCCGCATGCTTAAAAGTATATATTATCCGGGGCAAACTTTTTTGAACTCAGCTGTTGGGAATCACCCAAGCAAGATATGGAGAGCTATTATGGAGGGAAAGGATGTCTTGAAGCAAGGGTTAATTCGATAAATAGGTAATGGGCAGACCATGCAAATATGGGAGGCAACTGGGTCCCACTACTACCTCTTGATCACTGCGTTGAATTTCCCCGGAGAGGAGAGGATGATGCAGCAAAGTAGCGTAAGTATTTCCCTCAGTTTTTGAGAACCAAGGTATCAATCCAGTAGGAGGCTACGTGCGAGTCCCTCGTACCTACACAAAAACAATAGCTCAACGCAACCAACGCGATTAGGGGTTGTCAATCCCTTCACGGTCACTTACGAGAGTGAGATCTGATAGAGATGATAGATAATATTTTTGGTATTTTTGATATAGAGATGCAAAGTAAAAAGTAAAAAAGCAAAGCAATAATAAAGTGATGGAGATTGATATGATGAGAATAGACCCGGGGCCATAGATTTCACTAGTGGCTTCTCTCAAGAGCATAAGTATTCTATGGTGGGTGAACAAATTACTGTTGAGCAATTGACAGAATTGAGCACAGTTATGAGAATATCTAGGTATGATCATGTATATAGGCATCACGTCCGAGACAAGTAGACTGACTCCTGCCTACATCTACTACTATTACTCCACTCATCGACCGCTATCCAGCATGCATCTAGAGTATTAAGTTAAAAACAGAGTAACGCCTTAAGCAAGATGACATGATGTAGAGGGTGTAACGCCCTCGATGCGGCTATATCTCCCATGTGTCGAAGCACGACTTAGAGGCATAACCGCATTGAAAGCAATGTCGCAAGTGAGGTAATCTTCACACAACCCATGTAATACATAAGGGAAAAAGATACATAGTTGGCTTACAATCGCCACTTCACACAATACATGAGTAAAGCATTACATCATCCAGATACAATCAAGGTCCGACTACGGAACCAAAATAAAAGAAGACTACCCCAAATGCTACACAGATCCCCGATCGTCCCGCCTGGGCTCCACTACTGATCAACTGAAACGAATCAACACAATGAACAAGATCTTCATCGAGCTCCTCCTTGAGCTCGGGTGCGTCACCTGCACGGTTTCATCGGCACCTGCAAACTGGTTTTGGAAGTATCTGTGAGTCACGGGGACTCAGCAATCTCACACCCGCGAGATCAAGACTATTTAAGCTTATAGGTAGGGTAAAAGGTATGAGGTAGAGCTGCAGCAAGCGACTAGCATATCTGGTGGCTAACATACGCAAATGAGAGCGAGAAGAGAAGACAAAAGCACGGTCGAACAACTATGATCAAGAAGTGATCCTGAAACTACTTACGTCAAGCATAACTCCAACACCGTGTTCACTTCCCGGACCCCGCCGAGAAGAGACCATCACGGTTACACACGCGGTTGATGTATTTTAATTAAGATCAACTTCGGGTTTTCTACAACCAGACATTAACAAATTCCCATCTGCCACATAACCGCAGGCACGGCTTTCGAAAGTTCAAACCCTGCAGGGGTGTCCCAACTTAGCCCATGATAAGCTCTCGCGATCAACGAAGGATATTCCTTCTCCCCGGGAAGACCCGATCAGTCTCGGAATCCCGGCTACAAGACATTTCGACAGCAATAAAACAAGTCCAGCAACGCCGCCCGATTGTGCCGACAAATCCTGCTAGGAGCTGCACATATCTCGGTCTCAGGGCACATCCGGATGAACACTCCGTACAGCTAAAACCAAGTCTCGAGTTGCCCCGAGGTGGCGCTGCAAAGGGCTCTAGTTCGGACCAGCACTTAGAGAAGCACTGGCCCGGGGGGGGGGGCTGAATAAAGATGACCCTCGGGCTGGCCGACCCAAGGGAAAGGGGTAGGTGGTAGGCAAATGGTAAAACCAATGTTGGGCCTTGCTGGAAAAGTCTTATTCAAAGCGAACTGTCAAGGGGGTCCCATAAATCACCCGACCGCGTTAGGGACGCAAAATCCGGGAACATAACACCGATATGACGGAAACTAGGGCGGCAAGAGTGGAACAAAACACCAGGCATAAAGCCGAGCCTTCCACCCTTTACCAAGTATATAGATGCATTAATTAAATAAGATATATTGTGATATCCCAACAAGTAAAACATGTTCCAACAAGGAACAACATCTCCATGTTCCAACAAGGAACAAACTTCATCTTCACCTGCAACTAACAACGCTATAAGAGGGGCTGAGCAAAGCGGTAACATAGCCAAACAACGGTTTGCTAGGACAAGGTGGGTTAGAGGCTTGGTTTAACAATATGGGAGGCATGATAAGCAAGTGGTAGGTATCGCAGCATAGGCATAGCAAAAGAGCGAGCAACTAGCAAGCAAAGATAGAAGTGATTTCGAGGGTATGGTCATCTTGCCTGAAATCCCGCAAGGAAGAAGAACGAGTCCATGAAGAAGACGAACGGACGTAGTCGAACGAATCCTCACAACTCCGGAACAAAACCGAAGCTAACGAGAGAAGCAACCCGGAAAGAAACAAACAACATAGTAAACAACTATCACATAAACATGGCATGATGCACAATCAAGTATGATGCATGTCCGGTTTAACTAGCATGGCATGTCAAAGTGCAACAAACAACACTACAAGTTAAGTGGAGCTCAATATGCAACGAGTTGCATATTGATGAAACACCACAATAATTGTTTAGTTCTCTCTCGTTTAGGTACTCAACAATATTAAATGTTGTTAAACATGGCAAGGAGTGAAGCATATGAAAAACTACCTACTAGGCAAATTTAAATGAGGCCGAAACAACAAACAACAAGTCCGGAAGAACCTCATGTGCATATTTTAGATTTGGTGCTGATCTGTCCTAAAGCATATTTTAATGTTGTAAAACAGGAAAATAAAGTGCATCATGTTAAACTAGGCATTTTTCAACCCAATTTACATATATAGTTTATTTAAAACCGAGTTACAGTTAATTAGTTATGAATTAAATCATTTTAACATGGCATTTATACAAATTAATGCAAACAGCAAATTAAACATTTTAAACATAGTTGAAAGTGGCATATTCTGAAACTAGAAGAAATTCTAAGCACTTTTCTTATATAAAACATTTTAATCCGATGCACTGATCTGAAGTTATTAAATGCATGAAGTAAGAGGGTTTTTCTACAAAACTGGTAAATCACTGGATAATAGAGAAATTCGCCAAACGGGAAAAAACACATCATGGGCCGAATCTGGTGGAACTGGGCTGCTCACATTGGGCTATGGCCCAGATCGGTGGAGGTGGGCTCGCGGGTAGCATCTAGCTGGGTTGGAGGCCGGAAGGGGGGCGCTGTTCTGGCGCGCTGGCGCTGGTCAACGCGCGTAGTTGGACGAAGCGGGCGAGGAGGCACGGGCTTGTGTTCGTCCTCGTCTCCGTGAAGTAGGACGACGGCGGCGGACTTGGCGCGGCTGGCCGTGGGATGCAGGGCAGGGCGTCGCGGGGACGGACTGGGTGCAGCGGAGCTTGGGGCCATGGCGAGCGGAGCACCTGCAAAGGGGAAGAGAGAGGTCAGGGACGGGCGAGAGAAGAGGAAGCATGGGAAGGAGAGGGGCGGCACTGTTCCTGGAGGACGAGGTCGCTAGCGGCGGATCCGGGGCACCGGTGCTCCTGCGAACAGCAGCGACGGGCGGAGCACCTCCTGTGCACGGACAGACGAGGGCGGCGGGGTGACGAGGAGGGGCGCGGTCAACGCGAGGCAGGGCCGCGTGCAGGGACTTGATGCAGGACGGCGACACGGGGACTTGGGGCTCCGGTAGCTTGAATCGGAGGCAGCGAGGAGAGTTGAGGAGGCCGGCGTCGTTCTTGGGCTGGTTGTCGCGGGAGCGGCGCGGTGACGAGGCCATCCATGGGAATCGGGAGGAGACGCGGGGGTTGGTCAGGCACAGAAACAGAGGAGGCGGGTGGCGACGGATCTGGGTGATGGGATGGAGTCAGTGGCGGCGGCTGAGAGGAGGATCCCTAGAAATTAGGGATTTGGTCTCAGGTTAGACAAATATATATAGCAAGTGGAATTTTGGGTAGGGAATTTCGTCCCTCCGATCGACATCGAGCGGACGGAAAAATAGGCTAGGGAGTCCAAATAAGAAAACGGTGATGTTTTGTAGATGTTAGGGGATGATCCGGACACAACGGTAGCGGCAGTCCGGTTCGGGTCCGGGACAACTTTCGGATGCGCGCGCAAGGAGGTCCGCGGGCTGACGAGAGAGGTTAGGTTGGGTCCGGCGGATTGTGAAGAGCGGGTTGGTCTGAGAGAAGAGGGGAGAGATGCAGCCCGGCACGGTTTCCGGAGACCGAAAACGACCGACGTTAGACCGGCTATAATGCCGCTATATTTATCCGTTGGGGCGTCAAACGAACTCCGAACGCGATGAAACTTGGCAGGCGGTCTACTGACACCAAAACAACACCGCACGCCAACTTTCATCCCATTCCGAGAACATTTTCTGGCCACTTATAAAATACTATTTCGGACATGCCGCGGGCGCGTGCAAGTGTGGTTGGTCTCAGAATGGACAAGGGAGAGAACTCGGAGAACCCGGACGGATGCAAGTTTTGAAAACATGATGATGCAATGCGGATGATGACATGGCAAGATGCGACACGCAAGCAAATGACAAAGCAACAACAGCGAATAACGGGAGGACAACTGGCACATCGGTCTCGGGGCGTTACAACACTCCACCACTACGAGAGGATCTCGTCCCGAGATCAAGAATGGCACCGGAGGCGAAAAACGGAAGAGAAGAGGTAAAACTAAGTTGTTTCTTTGACAAATGAGTGAAACCACGAACCTTGAGAGGTTAAACAATTTAAAGAAGAATGAAATGGAGATGAATGAGATTGCGAACACTCCGTTAGATAAGAGGAACAAGGAACACCATGTGAACCTTGGAGGTTGCAAAATTATGAATTACGAGCACAATGGACAAGAAGGAACTGAAAACACTCTGGTTGAAACGAGATAAACAAGGAATAAGGAAGAACAAATTCGGACAACACTCCGGTTAAATGGATTAGCAAGGAAAAAGACATGATCTTGACAATTCGAGATAATGAGTGAAGAGAGCAACATCACCAAGCCTCCGGAAGAAGAAATAGAGGTTAGATCATTGGAATAAAGGAATGGAGCAGAAAATGACAACTTCTGCCACAAATGATCTTGGAGAGCACCCTTCCAAGAAGGTTGGAACGAAGTTGTTGGAAAACCAACAACGAAACGAATAAGCTTGTAGTGGCTTATGGCAAACATCTCAAAATGATGAGGTGACAACCGGCCACTAATGGAAAACAATTGATTGCTTGAGAGCAAGACGGAGATGAAAACTCTTTCACCGAGAAGAGAAGGAGAAACTTGGATCATTAATAAGCACCATAATTAGCAACATTCCTTAGGGAATGCTTTAGGTGAAATCTTTACCAAGATAACTCCAACGGAGAAATAGATTGGTTGAAAGATCTCTTGAACGAAGAGAAAATGATGGATTTAAATATCTCATTCTTAACAACATGTGAATCATGAGACATGACCTCAAATTATCAAGAATGACATAATACCACCTCAAAAGATAAGATAGAAAGAATTGCACTTCGGAATGCAAGATGAAGAATGCTTGAACTCCTCAAAACAAAACATGTGTTGACACCATGTTTATTTTAGAGTATGGTTTGACGGATCTTAACTCCGAGAGAAAACTTGAAGAACAATTTAAGAATGACAAGGGTCCTTGATAAACCACCATGTAAAGCTTCCATGAAGAACTCCGGTAATGAAAGGATGATAAAAATCAAGAGAAGTTGAAAACACAAGGTGAAGCCTTGCGATGATTTAGATGGAGCTTCGCGACGAGATAATGCAGAAAACTTGGAACTCCGGAAAAGAAAAAGATGAAGCATCTCGAACCGAGAAATGTGACAAGATGAACAACTCTGGAAAGAAGAAACTAGATCACTTGGATGAAACCATAATAAGAATTACGTTATGCATATCCGTCACCAATTTAGATTGATGACAAGCAACGGATTTGGCATACTACTTATTCTCGTAGAAAGGATTAAGAGAGATATAGCGCAACCTTGGGAAGGTCTTCAACGAACCACCGGTAGGATTTAGAAAGAACGAATGAATTGATATGATAACAAAGAAAGAGAAATCTTGAACGAACCACCGTAAGAATTGAAAATGAACGAAGAAAAGATAAGGAAACACCGGGAAGAATTAGCAAATGAACGAAGATGCTTGAGGGTATTTGGATACAAATGAACGAATAGATCACGAGCTGATTAGAGAATATCCGAACGATTCACCGGTAAGATTTGGAGAACAAGAGCTGAAAGCTGATAACGAATAATTCTGAGATGATGGGCTCCGGAGAATCAAACTGAAAAGACTCCTGAAATGCTCCGGATGGGTAAAAATTATTCTCACAATCGAAAACAATTATGAGAGGATGGCATCAATCTAGAACAATGAATCTTGAAGAGAATGGAGCAAGATTTAAGAGAAACTCTTCTTCGGTCTTCAAATGTTGAGAATGATGACGAGAAACACCACCATGAATTGTTGAGGCACTCCAGAATGAAGAATATAAAGGTTGAACCAACGATGAAAAGAATTTGAAAGCTCTTGGGGAAAAACATTTGGCTGATGGTAACCCATTCTTACGTCAAACTTTGAAAAGAATTTGAGAATAACTCCGGGAAAATTAGAAGAGTCAGGTAAGATCCTGGGAAAAGACCTGTGGGTTAGGGCCCACTCAAAAGAAACACCATTGAAAAGATTGCTTGAAAGGGATATTGCACCGGTTGAATTAAATGGCTTGAATGAGGTAACAACCTCATAAGAACTTGAGTGAAATGAGAATGGAAACTTGAATCTTCTGAGATATCTTCAGCACACCGGAACAAATGGAAAGCGAGAGGTGAATGATTAAGAGGTGCACCGATTCGAGAAAACATTAGAAACGAGGAAAAGATATGATCGACAAAGCTTGAATTGAATCCACCGGAGAAGAAAAGAGAACGGAGAATGATACACTTGACACTGTTGAGCATCTTCATGGGAAATCACCGGATAAGAACATTGAAAGAAAAGAATGAAGAGACTTCCATCGATAAAAAGGATACTTGATTGAGAAATCTGAGTCCTTGAAGAAATAAGGGTGGGAGGGCGGGAAAACAAAGACAACTTGGGACGAATGAAACAAACACCATTGAGAATACTTAGAGTTGATCTTGCGGATGTTGAAAATGATTGGATTTACTTGGAGAAAAGCGCACCGGTTGGAAAGGATTGAAAAGACAACCTCAATGATTGAAAGGATTAGCATCCACATAAAAAATATGAGAACACCGTTTAGAAAAAGGTATGGAATCAACACTTGCCTTCGAAGCAACTCAAATACCACAAACCAAAACAAAACAAAGGATTGGCTTGTAGAATAAGCCGGAAACAAACATATGATAGATCCCATATCGTATCATGTGTGTGTTGGAAAGATATCCTACGAGATACTTGAATTCCCACTTATGAACTCCCGAAACTTACTGGTTATGCAATCAGGTGTTGGGGATACAGGGGACACAAAATATATCACCCAAACTAACAATACCTAGATCCAGCTGTATCCATCCTTCAACACAAAACCAAGAAACCTTCGGAAATCGTCTACCTCAACCTTCGAAAAAACATCCGTTATACGAGTTATGGCAATACTCCCGCACTCGCCTCAGTACTGGGCTATCAGGGTTATCTCACCAACAACTATACAAAAGAGATTTTCGATGTCGGCGTACTAAACTCAGGTATTCCAGAACTGTAACGATAAAATTATGACGACAACACCTCAGAGCTCAACTCCCCGGGGCACCTCCACTAAACCCCTGCTGACAGGAGGCACCAAGACAATGTTGTCATCACAAAACCATCGGAACGATTCTAAGATACCCGCGTGATCCAAAAAAAATTAGTGAAATTTGAGAAGAGAAGAGTCAAAAACTCTACATCAGGATGCCTTACCAGAGCGATGAGGAGACTGGGAAGTAAAAATAATTCCTAAACTCTCCGATACATAATTCCTACATGACTCAAAACATTTTTCTAGACACAACTCGGCCGCTAAAAACGATCAATCAGTGGGGGCTCCTAAGGTCAGGGAAGGCTCTGATACCAACTTGTAACGCCCTCGATGCGGCTATATCTCCCACGTGTCGAAGCACGACTTAGAGGCATAACCGCATTGAAAGCAATGTCGCAAGTGAGGTAATCTTCACACAACCCATGTAATACATAAGGGAAAAAGATACATAGTTGGCTTACAATCGCCACTTCACACAATACATGAGTAAAGCATTACATCATCTAGATACAATCAAGGTCCGACTACGGAACCAAAATAAAATAAGACTACCCCAAATGCTACACAGATCCCCGATCGTCCCGCCTGGGCTCCACTACTGATCAACTGAAACGAATCAACACAATGAACAAGATCTTCATCGAGCTCCTCCTTGAGCTCGGGTGCGTCACCTGCACGGTTTCATCGGCACCTGCAAACTAGTTTTGGAAGTATCTGTGAGTCACGGGGACTCAGCAATCTCACACCCGCGAGATCAAGACTATTTAAGCTTATAGGTAGGGTAAAAGGTATGAGGTAGAGCTGCAGCAAGCGACTAGCATATCTGGTGGCTAACATACGCAAATGAGAGCGAGAAGAGAAGGCAAAAGCACGGTCGAACAACTATGGTCAAGAAGTGATCCTGAAACTACTTACGTCAAGCATAACTCCAACACCGTGTTCACTTCCCGGACCCCGCCGAGAAGAGACCATCACGGTTACACACGCGGTTGATGTATTTTAATTAAGATCAACTTCGGGTTTTCTACAACCGGACATTAACAAATTCCCATCTGCCACATAACCGCGGGCACGACCTTCGAAAGTTCAAACCCTGCAGGGGTGTCCCAACTTAGCCCATGATAAGCTCTCGCGATCAACGAAGGATATTCCTTCTCCCCGGGAAGACCCGATCAGTCTCGGAATCCCGGCTACAACACATTTCGACAGCAATAAAACAAGTCCAGCAAAGCCGCCCGATTGTGCCGACAAATCCTGATAGGAGCTGCACATATCTCGGTCTCAGGGCACATCCGGATGAACACTCCGTACAGCTAAAACCAAGTCTCGAGTTGCCCCGAGGTGGCGCTGCAAAGGGCTCTAGTTCGGATCAGCACTTAGAGAAGCACTGGCCCGGGGGGGGGGGCTGAATGAAGATGACCCTCGGGCTGGCCGACCCAAGGGAAAGGGGTAGGTGGTAGGCAAATGGTAAAACAAATGTTGGGCCTTGCTGGAAAAGTCTTATTCAAAGCGAACTATCAAGGGGGTCCCATAAATCACCCGACCGCGTTAGGGACGCAAAATTCGGGAACATAACACCGATATGACGGAAACTAGGGCGGCAAGAGTGGAACAAAACACCAGGCATAAGGCCGAGCCTTCCACCCTTTACCAAGTATACAGATGCATTAATTAAATAAGATATATTGTGATATCCCAACAAGTAAAACATGTTCCAACAAGGAACAACATCTCCATGTTCCAACAAGGAACAAACTTCATCTTCACCTGCAACTAACAACGCTATAAGAGGGGCTGAGCAAAGCGGTAACATAGCCAAAAAACGGTTTGCTAGGACAAGGTGGGTTAGAGGCTTGGTTTAACAATATGGGAGGCATGATAAGCAAGTGGTAGGTATCGCAGCATAGGCATAGCAAAAGAGCGAGCAACTAGCAAGAAAAGATAGAAGTGATTTCGAGGGTATGGTCATCTTGCCTGCAATCCCGCAAGGAAGAACAACGAGTCCATGAAGAAGACGAACGGACGTAGTCGAACGAATCCTCACAACTCCGGAACAAAACCGAAGCTAACGAGAGAAGCAACCCGGAAAGAAACAAACAACATAGTAAACAACCATCACATAAACATGGCATGATGCACAATCAAGTATGGCATGTCAAAGTGCAACAAACAACACTACAAGTGAAGTGGAGCTCAATATGCAACGATTTGCATATTGATGAAACACCACAATAATTGTTTAGTTCTCTCTCGTTTAGGTACTCAACAATATTAAATGTTGTTAAACATGGCAAGGAGTGAAGCATATGAAAAACTACCTATCTAGGCAAATTTAAATGAGGCCGGAACAACAAACAACAAGTCCGGAAGAACCTCATGTGCATATTTTAGATTTGGTGCTGATCTGGCCTAAAGCATATTTTAATGTTATAAAACAGGAAAATAAAGTGCATCATGTTAAACTAGGCATTTTTTCACCCAATTTACATATATAGTTTATTTAAAACCGAGTTACGGTTAATTAGTTATGAATTAAATCATTTTAACATGGCATTTATACAAATTAATGCAAACAGCAAATTAAACATTTTAAACATAGTTGAAAGTGGCATATTCTGAAACTAGAAGAAATTCTAAGCACTTTTCTTATATAAACATTTTAATCCGATGCACTGATCTGAAGTTATTAAATGCATGAAGTAAGAGGGTTTTTCTGCAAAACTGGTAAATCACTGGATAATAGAGAAATTCGCCAAACGGGAAAAAAACACATCATGGGCCGAATCTGGTGGAACTGGGCTGCTCACAATGGGCTATGGCCCAGATCGGTGGAGGTGGGCTCGCGGGTAGCATCTAGCCGGGTTGGAGGCCAGAAGGGGGGCGCTGGGCCTGGCGCGACCCACACGCTGGCGCTGGTCAACGCGCGCAGTTGGACGAAGCGGGCGAGGAGGCACGGGCTTGTGTTCGTCCTCGTCTCCGTGAAGCAGGACGACGGCGGCGGACTTGGCGCGGCTGGCCGTGGGATGCAGGGCAGGGCGTCGCGGGGACGGACTGGGTGCGGCGGAGCTCGTGGCCATGGCGAGCGGAGCACCTGCAAAGGGGAAGAGAGAGGTCAGGGACGGGCGAGAGAAGAGGAAGCACGGGAAGGAGAGGGGCGACACTGTTCCTGGAGGACGAGGTCGCTAGCGGTGGATCCAGGGCACCGGTGCTCCTGCGAACAGCAGCGACGGGCGGAGCACCTCCTGTGCACGGACAGACGAGGGCGACGGGGTGACGTGGAGGGGCGCGGTCAACGCGAGGCAGGGGCGCGTGCAGGGACTTGATGCAGGACGGCGACACGGGGACTTGGGGCTCCGGCAGCTTGAATCGGAGGCAGCGAGGAGAGTTGAGGAGGCCGGCGTCGTTCTTGGGCTGGTTGTCGCGGGAGCGGCGCGGTGACGAGGCCATCCATGGGAATCGGGAGGAGATGCGGGGGTTGGTCAGGCACAGAAACAGAGGAGGCGGGTGGCGACGGATCTGGGTGATGGGATGGAGTCAGTGGCGGCGGCTGAGAGGAGGATCCCTAGAAATTAGGGATTTGGTCTCAGGTTAGACAAATATATATAGCAAGTGGAATTTTGGGTAGGGAATTTCGTCCCTCCGATCGACATCGAGCGGACGGAAAAATAGGCTAGGGAGTCCAAATAAGAAAACGGTGATGTTTTGTAGATGTTAGGGGATGATCCGGACACAACGGTAGCGGCAGTCCGGTTCGGGTCCGGGACAACTTTCGGACGCGCGCGCAAAGAGGTCCGCGGGCTGACGAGAGAGGTTAGGTTGGGTCCAACGGATTGTGAAGAGCGGGTTGGTCTGAGAGAAGAGGGGAGAGTGCAGCCCGGCACGGTTTCCGGAGACCGAAAACGACCGACGTTAGACCGGCTATAATGCCGCTATATTTATCCGTTGGGGCGTCAAACGAACTCCGAACGCGATGAAACTTGGCAGGCGGTCTACTGACACCAAAACAACACCGCACGCCAACTTTCATCCCATTCCGAGAACATTTTCCGGCCACTTATAAAATACTATTTCGGACATGCCACGGGCGCGTACAAGTGTGGTTGGTCTCAGAACGGACAAGGGAGAGAACTCGGAGAACCCGGACGGATGCAAGTTTGGAGAACATGATGATGCAATGCGGATGATGACATGGCAAGATGCGACACGCAAGCAAATGACAAAGCAACAACAGCGAATAACGGGAGGACAACTGGCACATCGGTCTCGGGGCGTTACAGAGGGATAGTTTCATGCAATATGATAAAAACCCCATCTTGTTATCCTCAATGGCAACAATACAATATGTGCCTTGCTGCCCCTACTGTCACTGGGAAAGGACACTACAAGATTGAACCCAAAGCTAAGCACTTCTCCCATTGCAAGAAAGACCAATCTAGTAGGCCAAACCAAATTGATATTTCGAAGAGACTTGCAAAGATAACCAATCTGACATAAAAGAATTCAGAGAAGATTCAAATATTGTTCATAGATAGACTTGATCATAAACCCACAATTCATCGATCTCAACAAACACACCGCAAAAGGAAGATTACATCGAATAGATCTCCACGAGAGAGGGGGAGAACATTGTATTGAGATCCAAAAAGAGAGAACAAGCCATCTAGCTACTAACTATGGACCCGAAGGTCTGAGGTAAACTACTCCCACTTCATTGAAGGGGCTAGGATGATGTAGAAGCCCTCCATGATGATGGCCCCCCTCCGACGGAGCTCCGGAACAGGCCCCAAGATGGGATCTCGTGGGTACAGAAGGTTGCGGCGGTGGAATTAGGTTTTTGGCTCCTGTTCTGATCGTTTGGGGGTACGTAGGTATATATAGG
Source organism: Aegilops umbellulata (assembly GCA_032464435.1). Lineage (NCBI taxonomy): Eukaryota > Viridiplantae > Streptophyta > Magnoliopsida > Poales > Poaceae > Aegilops > Aegilops umbellulata. The sequence goes on along the minus strand of CP136060.1, from coordinate 586,730,514 downwards.
AGGAAGGAGTACGTCGGTGGAGCTTAGAGGGGCCCACAAGGCAGGGGCGCGCCCTAGGGGGGGGGGGCGCCCTCCACCCTCGTGACCGCCTCATGGCTTTCTTGACGGAGGGTCCAAGTCTCCTAGGTCTTGTCTGATGAGAAAATCATGTTCCCGAAGGTTTCATTCTGTTTGGACTCCGTTTGATATTCTGTTTCTCCGAAACTCTGAAATAGGCAAAAAACAGCAATTCTGGGTTGGGCCTCCGGTTAATAGGTTAGTCCCAAAAATAATATAAAAGCTGGAAATAAAGCCCAATATAGTCCAAAATAGTAGATAATATAGCATGGAACAATAAAAAATTATAGATACGTTGGAGACGTATCAGGCATCCCCAAGCTTAATTCCTGCTCGTCCTATAGTAGGTAAATGATAAAAAGAGAATTTTTGATGCAGAGTACTACTTGGCATAATTTCAATGCAAATCTTCTTAATTGTGGTATGAATATTCAGATCCGAAAGATCCAAGACAAAAGTTCATATTGACATAAAAATAATAATACTTCAAGCATACTAACTAAGCAATCACGTCTTCTCAAAATAACATGGCCAAAGAAAGTTCATCCCTACAAAATCATATAGTTTAGTCATGCTCCATTTTCGTCGCACAAGAATGCTCTCATCATGCACAACCCCGATGACAAGCCAAGCAATTGTTTCATACTTTAATAATCTCAAACTCATAAACCTTCACGCAATGCATGAGCACGAGCCATGGATACAACACTATGGGTGGAATAGAATATGATGATGGGGGTTATGAGGAGAAGACAAAAAAGGAGAAAGTCTCACATCAACGAGGATAATCAATGGGCTATGGAGATGCCCATCAATTGATGTTAATGCAAGGAGTAGGGATTGCCATGCAGCGGATGCACTAGAGCTATAAATGTATGAAAGCTCAACAAAAGAAACTAAGTGGGTGTTCCAACTTGCTTGCTCACAAAGACCTAGGGCATTTTGAGGAAGCCCATCGTTGGAATATACAAGCCAAGTTCTATAATGAAAAATTCCCACTACTATATGAAAGTGACAAAACAAGAGACTCTCTATCATGATGATTATGGTGCTACTTTGAAGCACAAGTGTGGCAAATGATAGTAACATTGTCCCTTCTCTCTTTTTCTTTCTTTTTTCTCTTTTTTTCATTTTTTTGGGCCTTCTCTTTTTTTGGCCTTTCTCTTTTTTTAAATTCCTCACTTGGGACAATGCTCTAGAAAATGATGATCATCATACTTCTATTTATTTACAACTCAATGATTACAACTCGATACTAGAACAAAGTATGACTCTACATGAATGCCTCCGGCGGTGTACCGGGATATGCAATGAATCAAGAGTGACATGTATGAAAGAATTATGAACGGTGGCTTTGCCACGAATACTATGTCAACTACATGATCATGCTAGCAATATGACAATGATGAATGTGTCATGATTAACGGAATGGTGGAAAGTTGCATGGCAATATATCTCGGAATGGCTATGGAAATGCCATAATAGGTAGGTATGGTGGCTGTTTTGAGGAAGATATAAGGAGGTTTATGTGTGAAAGAGCGTATCATATCACGGGGTTTGGATGCACTGGCGAAGTTTGCACCAACTCTGAATGTGAGAAAGGGCAATGCACGGTACTGAAGAGGCTAGCAATGATGGAAGGGTGAGAGTGCGTATAATCCATGGACTCAACATTAGTCATAAAGAACTCATATACTTATTGCAAAATCTACAAGCCTTCAAAAACCAAAGCATTACGCGCATGCTCCTAGGGGGATAGATTGGTAGGAAAAGACCATCGCTCGTCCCCGACCGCCACTCATAAGGAGGACAATCAAATAACACCTCATGTTTCAAATTTGTTACATAACGTTTACCATACGTGCATGCTACGGGACTTGCAAACTTCAACTCAAGCACTTCTCAAATTCACAACTACTCAACTAGCATGACTTTGATATTATCACCTCCATATCTCAAAAACAATTATCAAGCATCAAACTTTTCTTAGTATTTAACGCACTCAAAAGAAAGTTTTACAAATCTTGAATACCAAGCATATTATTATTATTAAGCAAATTACCATGCTATTTAAGACTCTCTAAATAATCTAAGTGAAGCATGAGAGATTAATAGTTTCTCTAAAACAAATCCACCACCCTGCTCTAAAATATATAAGTGAAGCACTAGAGCAAAACTATAAAGCTCAAAAGATATAAGTGAAGCACATCGAGTATTCTATCAAATTCCAATTCATGTATGGCTCTCTCAAAAGGTGTGTACATCAAGGATGATTGTGGCACACTAACAAACAAAGACACAAATAATACAAGACGCTCCAAGCAAAACACATATCATGTGGTGAATAAAAATATAGCTCCAAGTAAAATTACCGATGGAAGTAGACGAAAGAGGGGATGCCTTCCGGGGCATCCCCAAGCTTTGACTTTTTGGTGTCCTTGGATTTGGGGGTTCCATGGGCATCCCCAAGCTTAGGCTCTTGCCACTCCTTGTTCCATAATCCATCAAAAGATTTCACCCAAAACTTGAAAACTTCACAACACAAAACTCAACAGAAATCTCGTGAGCTCCGTTAGCGAAAGAAATCAAAAGACCACTTCAAGGTACTGTAATGAACTCATTATTTATTTATATTGGTGTTAAATCTACTGTATTCTAACTTCTCTATGGATTATAAACTATTTTACTAGCCATAGATTCATCAAAATAAGCAAACAACACACGAAAAACAGAATCTGTCAAAAACAGAACAGTCTGTAGTAATCTGTAACTAACGCAAACTTCTGGAACTCCAAAACATCTACCAAAATAGAACGACCTAGACAATTTGTTTATTGATCAGAAGCAATTGGAATAAGTATTTTATCACATTCTGGTGATTTTTAACAATTGTTTCCGTGAACAGAAAGATTCTGGAAATTACAGCAAGATCAAATAACTATCATCCAAGAAGATCCTATAGGTCTAACTTGGCACAAACACTAATTAAAACACAAAACCACATCTAAAAATAAGGTAGATGGAATATTTATTACTAAGCAGCAAGGAAAAATATTGGGTTGTCTCCCAGCAAGCGCTTTTCTTTAAAGCCTTTTTAGTTAGGCATTGAGATTTCAATGATGCTCACAAGAAAGACAAGAATTGAGGCACAAAGAGAGCATCATAAAACATGTGACAAACACACTTAAGTCTAACATACTTCCTATGCATAGGCATATTATAGGCAAACAAATTATCGTAGCAAGCAAAAACTAGCATATGCAAGGAAGCGAAAAGGAACAATAGCAATCTCAACATAACGAGAGGTAATTTAGTAGCATGAAAATTTCTATAACCATATTTTCCTCTCTCATAATAATTACATGTAGGATCATAAGAAAATTCAACAATATAGCTACCACATAACATATTCTCAACACGATCCACATGCATGCGAAGTTGACACTCTTCCAAAATAGTGGGATTATCATTAACTAAAGTCATGATTTCTCCAAGCCCACTTTTATCAAAAATTTCATAAGATTGAATGTTATCCAAATATGTGGGATCTAAAGTTGACACTCTTCCAAACCCACTTTCAATATTATTGCAAACACTATTATCAATCTTATATTCATCATGGGGCTTAAATAAATTTTCAAGATCATAAGAAGAATCTCCCCAATCATGACTATTGGACATAGCAGAACTAGCATCCCCAAGCTTAGGGTTTTGCATATTATTAGCATAATTTACATCAATAGGATTTGTAATAAAATCATTGCAATCATGCTTTTTATTCAAAGATCTATCATAGAGCACTTCATCACAATTCTCAAATTTACGGAATTCAGGCAAAAGCTTATAAAGGTAATCTAGTGCATCTAAATCACTAGGAATTGGTTCATCATAATTGGATCTCTTAAAAAGATTGGCAAGCGGATGAGGATCCATAGATATTAGCTTCTTTGTTTAGAAATAAATACTCAACTATTTCAACCAAACGAGCAAACGAGCCAAGTAAGACATCAAGGCAAACGAAAAGACGAACGGAAAAGAGAGGGCGAATAAAACGGCAAGGGTGAAGTGGGGAAGAGGAAAACGAGAGGCAAATGGCAAATAATGTAGTGCAGGAGATAAGGATTGTGATGGGTACTTGGTATGATGACCTTTGCGTAGACTCCCCCGCAACGGCGCCAGAAATTCTTCTTGCTACCTCTTGAGCACTGCGTTGGATTTCCTCGAAGAGGAGAGGATGATGCAGCAAAGTAGCGTAAGTATTTCCCTCAGTTTTTGAGAACCAAGGTATCAATCTAGTAGGAGGCTACGCGCGAGTCCCTCGTACCTACACAACAACAATAGCTCAACTCAACCAACGCGATTAGGGGTTGTCAATCCCTTCACGGTCACTTACGAGAGTGAGATCTGATAGAGATGATAGATAATATTTTTGGTATTTTTGATATAGAGATGCAAAGTAAAAAGTAAAAAAGCAAAGCAATAATAAAGTGATGGAGATTGATATGATGAGAATAGACCCGGGGGCCATAGATTTCACTAGTGGCTTCTCTCAAGAGCATAAGTATTCTACGGTGGGTGAACAAATTACTGTTGAGCAATTGACAGAATTGAGCATAGTTATGAGAATATCTAGGTATTATTATGTATATAGGCATCACGTCCGAGACAAGTAGACCGACTCCTGTCTGCATCTACTACTATTACTCCACTCATCGACCGCTATCCAGCATGCATCTAGAGTATTAACTTAAAAACAGAGTAACGCCTTAAGCAAGATGACATGATGTAGAGGGATAGTTTCATGCAATATGATAAAAACCCCATCTTGTTATCCTCGATGGCAACAATACAATACGTGCCTTGCTGCCCCTACTGTCACTGGAAAAGGACACCGCAAGATTGAACCCAAAGCTAAGCACTTCTCCCATTGCAAGAAAGACCAATCTAGTAGGCCAAACTAAATTGATAATTCGAAGAGACTTGCAAAGATAACCAATCATACATAAAAGAATTCAGAGAAGATTCAAATATTGTTCATAGATAGACTTGATCATAAACCCACAATTCATCGGTCTCAACAAACACACCGCAAAAAGAAGATTACATCGAATAGATCTCCACAAGAGAGGGGGAGAACATTGTATTGAGATCCAAAAAGAGAGAACAAGCCATCTAGTTACTAACTATGGACCCGAAGGTCTGAGGTAAACTACTCACACTTCATCGGAGGGGCTAGCATGATGTAGAAGCCCTCCGTGATGATGGCCCCCTCCGACGGAGCTCCGGAACAGGCCCGAAGATGGGATCTCATGGGTACAGAAGGTTGCGGCGGTGGAATTAGGTTTTTGGCTCCTGTTCTGATCATTTGGGGGTACGTAGGTATATATAGGAGGAAGGAGTACGTCGGTGGAGCTTCGAGGGGCCCATGAGGCAGGGGCGCGCCCTAGGGGGGCGCCCTCCACCCTCGTGTCTGCCTCGTGGCTTTCTTGACGGAAGGTCCAAGTCTCCTAGGTCTTATCTGATGAGAAAATCACGTTCCCGAATGTTTCATTCCGTTTGATATTCTGTTTCTCCGAAACTCAGAAATAGGCAAAAAACAGCAATTCTGGGCTGGGCCTCCGGTTAATAGGTTAGTCCCAAAAATAATATAAAAGTCGAAAATAAAGCGCAATATAGTCCAAAACAGTAAATAATATAGCATGAAGCAATCAAAAATTATATATACGTTGGAGACGTATCACCAACGAAGTGAGATGATGAGACCTTATGGAAGTCGAAATCTGAATCCACCAACGTTTGTCTCGGAGCTCATTGATAACCCTTCTGCTTCCTGGGACAGACAGAGGGTGAATGCTACATTCATGCCAATGGACGCAAAGGTAATACTCGTCATCCCATTGTGCACCAAAAACATAGATGACTTTTGGAGTTGGAGCCATGAAAGAACGGGCATTTTCTCTGTCAGAAGTGCTTACAGGAAGCTGGTTAGCACTAGGTTGCGAAGAGAAGCATGGATAGAAAGTAGGTCAGGATCTTCAAACACAGAACAGGAGACAGGAGCGTGGAAAACACTATGGAAAGTTCAGGTCCCTGCAAAAATCCGTATGTTTCAGTGGAGATTATCCAAACACTCAATTCCAACAAATGATATTCGAGCACATCGACACATGACAGATTCTAGTTCTTGCGGCATGTGTGGGTAGCCGGATCCATGGAGACATTCCCTATTACAGTGTACAATGTCACGTTGTACATGGGCTTTGGTTGATGACGAGCTTTTGCAACAGCTAGCAGACATTACAGAACCAAATGCGAAGTAATGGCTCTTTACCCTTATGGAGCTACTACCACACGATCAATTCGTCAAACTATCGGTGACTTTATGGGTTGTATGGGCAGCGCGCCGGAAAGCCATCCATGAGGGCATCTTCCGGAGTTCTCAGAGCACCTACGGGTTTATCTGTAGGTTTATTAGAGAGCTTGAGCTGATAAAAGAACCAGCGCAACAAAACTCAAGACGAGGGACAACAACAGTGCAGGCTAGCGTTCAGCGTCCAAAAAACCCTCCGCCAAGCTTCGCAAAAATCCATGTCGACGCTGCTTATCGTCGCGGTACAGGGGGGACAGCAGCGGCAGTGTGTAGATATGCCAATGGAAACTTCTTGGGAAGCTTAGTCCTTTGCATAGCAGGGATGGATGCTCTGGTTATCATGGAGAAAATTGCATGCAGGGAGGCTCTTGCCCTTGCTCAAGATCCGAACCTCCATGATGTGGTAGTGCTGTTAGATGCAAAGAACTTCGTTGGTGCAATCAACAATTCAGGTCAAGGACCAGATGGTGCCATCATTGCAGAGATCAATAGTTTATGACCTCTGTTTAGTAGTACTTTTACTTTCGAGTGTCGTGTCGTTAATGCTGAGGCACATAGTTTAGCCAAGCATGCCTTTTCTTTGGGTTTGGGACGCCATGTGTGGTTTGACCAATCCCACGATCAGCGATGTATCCCACAGGTTGTGGCATTTTTTTGAATAAAGCTTGGTTTTACCCCTAAAAAAGTTAGTTAGCCTATTAGCCAATGACACGTGGGACCCACATTGTTTATTACCTTCTAATTAAACATTAGGCAATGACAAATGGGCCCAACTGCACTGTTCACTTTGACCAGTCAATGCTGACTAGGCATTTGACCAAGTCAACTGGCCCCACCTGCCATACACTGGATGGGTACACTTCTGAGTACCCTTAACCATTTCCCATTTAAATTCGAATTAAAAATATTTTAGAGAATGTCATTAAAACTTTGGAAAATCATATAAAATAATCGGTAACTCAGATAAAAAAGTTTAATATATGAAAGTTGATCATAAAAATATGAAGAATATAAATATGACATCCACATACCTATCAGACCTCTCTAACATAAGGAATCTTGACATTTTGCATCAGGATCATCTGACCGAAAAATACCTAAAGCTAGGAAAACATTGCCAGATGTTTTCCCTCTTCTTTTAAAATCTTTAGGGATGCATTAGAGTATATCATCGTCACATTTTTACATGATATGCATTTGTATTGCATTTGATTGCTCTATAATTTATTTGTTTCCCCCCTCTCCTGTATTCTATGGGTAGACTCCAAGACTGTCACTGCCCCTGAGTACGACTACTCCGCCGACGACCCATCCTTCTCAGCAGAGCTTCCAGGCAAGCAAAAACCCCTTGATCATTCTGACACCGCCTATTATTTTCACTCTATTGCTTGCATTAGTGTAGTGATAATTGTTACTGCTTTATCGATAGATCATATACGGCTGCATAGACTGTCTTTGCTACTACTGTTGATACCATATATGTTATCCTATATGCATAGTATAGGTATGCTAGTATTCTCATCAGTGGCCCTACACCTTGTCCATTTGCCATGCTATACTATCGAGCCGCGATCCACTCGGGGTAGTGATCACGGATATATACTATATACTGCTACAATACTTATGATACTGTTCGGATGTGGGGGCTGAAAGGACAGGTGGTTCCATCCAGGTAGCAGGCCTGGATTCCCGACGGCCCATCGAGTGATTCCTTGTGGCGGAACGACATGGCAGGTAGAAACCACCTAGGAAAGGGGTGGGTCTGATCCCTGGTCGATGTCCGCGGTTACTTAACAATAACACGCCGGACGAGATTGGTATTTGATCTGAGACCGCCATTGGCATATATGCACTAACCGCTGAAGGAAATATGCCCTAGAGGCAATAATAAAGTTATTATTTATATTTCCTTGTATCATGATAAATGTTTATTATTCATGCTAGAATTGTATTAACTGGAAACTTAGTACATGTGTGAATACATAGACAAACAGAGTGTCACTAGTATGCCTCTACTTGACGAGCTCATTTATCAAAGATGGTTAAGTTTCCTAACCATAGACATGAGTTGTCATTTGATGAACGGGATGACATCATTAGAGAATGATGTGATTGACAAGACCCATCCATTAACTTAGCACGATGATCGTTTAGTTTCTTGCTATTGCTTTCTTCATGACTTGTACATGTTCCTATGACTATGAGATTATGCAACTCCCGAATACCGGAGGAACACTTAATTAGTGTGCTATCAAATGTCACAATGTAACTGGGTGATTATAAATATGCTCTAGAGGTGTCTCCGATGGTGTTTGTTGAGTTGGCATAGATCAAGATTAGGATTTGTCACTCTGATTGTCGGAGAGGTATCTCTGGGCCCTCTCGTTAATGCAAATCTCTATAAGCCTTGCAAGCAATGACTAATGATTTAGTTGCAGGATGATGCATTACGGAACGAGTAAAGAGACTTGCCAGTAATGAGATTGAACTAGGTATTGGGATACCGATGATCGAATCTCGGGCAAGTAACATGCTGATGACAAAGGGAACAACGTATGTTGTTATGCGGTTTGACCGATAAAGATCTTCGTAGAATATGTGGGAGCCAATATGAGCATCTAGGTTCCGCTATTCGTTATTGACCGGAGATGAGTCTCGGTCATGTCTACATAGTTCTCGAACCCGTAGGGTCCGCACACTTAACGTCCGATGACGATCGGTATTATGAGTTTATGTGTTTTGATGTACTGAAGGTTGTTCAGAATCCCGGATGTGCTCACGGACATGATGAGGAGTCTCGAAATGGTTGATACATGAAGATTGATATATTGGAAGGCTATGTTTGGACACCGGAAAGGTTTCGGATGAGTTCGGGCACTTCCGGAGTACCGAGGGGTTACCGAAACCCCCCGAGGGCTTAAATGGGCCTACATGGGCTTTAGTGGAAGAGAGGAGAGGCGTCCAAGAGGTGGGGCGCCCCCTCCAAGCCCAATCGAATTGGGAGGGTGCGCGGGGCCCCTTTCCTTCCTCTCCCCTTCCCTTCCTTCCTCTCCCCTTCCCTTCCTTCCCCTCCTAGTAGGAGTAGGATCCCCCCCTTAGGGGCGCACAATGAGGCCGACCGGCCCCTCCTCCCCTCCTTTATATACGGGGGAGGGAGGCACCCCACAGACACTCAAGTTGATTGTTTAGCCTTGTGCGGTGCCCCCCTCCACAAATTTCCACCTCGGTCATATCGTTGTAGTGCCTAGGCGAAGCCCTGCTACGTCAATAAATACATCATCACCGTCATCACGCCGTCGTGCTAATGAAACTCTCCCTTGGCACTCAGCTGGATCAAGAGTTCGAGGGACGTCACCGAGCTAAACGTGTGCAGATCGCGGAGGTGCCGTGCGTTCGGTACTTCATCGGTTGGATCGCGAAGACGTTTGACTACATCAACCGCGTTACTCAATGCTTCCGCTCTTGTTCTACAAGGGTACGTAGACACACTCTCCCGCTCGTTGCTATGCATCCCATAGATAGATCCTGCGTGACCGTAGGTAAATTTTTTGAAATATTGCGTTTCCCAACAGTGGCATCCGATCCAGGTCTATGCGTAGATGTTATATGCACGAGGAGAACACAAAGAGTTGTGGGCGATAATAGTCATACTGCTTACCAGCATGTCATACTTTGATTCAGCGATATTGTTGGATGAAGCGGCTCAGACCGACATTACACGTACGCTTACGCGAGACTGGTTCTACCGACGTGCTTCGCACACAGGTGGCTAGTGGGTGTCTGTTTCTCCAACTTTAGTTGAATCAAGTGTGACTACGCCCGGTCCTTGTTGAAGGTTAAAACAACACACTTGACGAAAAATCGTTGTGATTTTTGATGGGTAGGTAAGAACGGTTCTTGCTAAGCCTGTAGCAGCCACGTAAAACATGCAACAACAAAGTAGAGGACATTTAACTTGTTTTTGTAGGGCATGTTGTGATGTGGACGTAATGATATAAATTGTTGTACGAGGTGATCATGTTTTGTAACGGAGTTATCGGCAACTGGCAGGAGCCATATGGTTGTCGCTTTATTGTATGCAATGCAATTGCCATGTAATTGCTTTACTTTATCACTAAGCGGCAACGATAGTCGTAGAAGCAATAGTTGGCGAGACGACAACAATGCTTCAATGGAGATCAAGGTGTCAAGCCGGTGACGACGGTGATCATGACGGTGCTTTGGATATGGTGATCAAAGGCACAAGATGATGATAGCCATATCATATCACTTATATTGATTGCATGTGATGTTTATCTGATACGTCTCCAACGTATCTATAATTTTTTATTGTTCCATGCTATTATATTATCGGTTTTGGATGTTTAATGGGCTTTACTATACACTTTTATATTATTTTTGGGACTAACCTCTTAACCCAAGGCCCAGTGCAAATTGCTGTTTTTTTGCCTATTTCAGTGTTTCGCAGAAAAGGAATATCAAATGGAGTCCAAACGGAATGAAACCTTTGGGAGCGTGATTTTTGGAACAAACGTGATCCAGAGGACTTGGAGTGGACGTCAAGAAACAACCAAGGAGGCCACGAGGCAGGGAGGTGCGCCTCCCCCCTGTGTGTGCCCCCACCCTCATGGGCCCCTCGTGGCTCCACCGACTTACTTCTTCCTCCTATATATACCCATGTACCCCGAAACCAACCAGGAGCACCACGAAACCCTATTTCCACCGCCGCAACCTTCTGTACCCGTGAGATCCCATCTTGGGGCCTTCTCCGGCGCTCCGACGGAGGGGGCATCGATAACGGAGGGCTTCTACATTACGGATAGCAATGGGGACAATCCCCTATGGGGATACCTACAACATCCCCATTCCCATCAATTCCCTATCGTCCCATCCCCATCCCCGTTTACATGACTGGGGACGAAATTTCCCCATACCCATGCCCCACTGGGGAACGGGGCCTCATTAGGGTCCTCATCCCCATGAACAAATACTCATATACATAATATGACACCCTATAATCAACATACATACATGGTGTTGTCCTTGTCCTGCTAATGCCTATCTAGGTCGTATTGACTTCTTGGTCATGGTGGCAGCTGAGGTGAGGATGTGAGATAGGTTTAAGGTTTTTTCAGAGTTTTTTTTGTTTTCGCAAGTTTGTTTGTGAATATTTTAAGGTTGACCGCAGTATCACAGTTACTAACCGGGTCCCCGATGGGTATTGGGTCTGGGGAATAGGATATCATCCCCATCCCCGTTGTACCCTATGGGGAATAAAATAGTTTGGTAAATATCCCCATGGGGATGTTTTTTGCCCATCCTCACCCCCTAATAGATGAAATCCCCACGGGTTTGGCGGGTATGGGGCCCCGTTGACATCCCTATTCTACATCAACACCATCGCCTCTTCGATGATGTGTGAGTAGTTTACCACAGACCTTTGGGTCCATAGTTATTAGCTAGTTGACTTCTTCTCTCTCTTTGGATCTCAGTACAAAGTTCTCCTCGATCTTCTTGGAGATCTATTCGATGTAACTCTTTTTGCGGTGTGTTTGTCGAGATCCGATGAATTGTGGGTTTATGATCAAGATTATGTATGAACAATATTTGAATCTTCTCTGAATTCTTTTATGTATGATTGGTTATCCTTGCAAGTCTCTTCAAATTATCTGTTTGGTTTGGCCTACTAGATTGATCTTTCTTGCAATGGGAGAAGTGCTTAGCTTTGGTTTCAATCTTGCGTTGCTCGATCCCAGTGACAGTAGGGGAAACGACACGTATTGTATTGTTGCCATCGAGGATAAAAATATGGGGTTTATATCATATTGCTTGAGTTTATCCCTCTACATCACATGTCATCTTGCCTAATGCGTTACTCCGTTCTTATGAACTTAATACTCTAGATGCATGCTGGATAGCGGTAGATGTGTGGATTAATAGTAGTAGATGCAGGCAGGAGTCGGTCTACTTGTCACGGACGTGATGCCTATATACATGATCATGCCTAGATATTCTCATAATTATGCACTTTTCTATCAATTGCTCGACAGTAATTTGTTTACCCACCGTAGTACTTATACTATCTTGAGAGAAGCCACTAGTGAAACCTATGGGCCCCGGGTCTATTTTCCATCATATAGTTTTCCAATCTATTTTTACTTTGCAATCTTTACTTTCAATCTTTATCATAAAAACACCAAAAATATTATCATCTCTATCAGATCTCACTTTTGCAAGTGGCCGTGAAGGGATTGACAACCCCTTTATCGCGTTGGTTGCAAGGTTCTTATTTGTTTGTGTAGGTACGAGGGACTTGCGTGTGGCCTCCTATTGGATTGATACCTTGGTTCTCAAAAACTGAGGGAACTACTTACGCTACTTTGCTGCATCACCCTTTCCTACCCTTTCCTCTTCAAGGGAAAAACCAACGCATGCTGAAGAGGTAGCAAGAAGGATTTCTGGCGCCGTTGCCGGGGAGTCTATGCACAAGTCAAGACATACTAAGTACCCATCACAAACTCTTATCCCTCGCATTACATTATTTGCCATTTGCCTCTCGTTTTCCTATCCCCCACTTCAACCTTGCCGTTTTTATTCGCCCTCTCCTTCCATTCGCCTCTTTTTCGTTTTCTTCTTGTTGCCTGTTTGCCCTAATGGCCCTGCCTAAAAGCATTGATCCTTACCTTAAAAGGTTGAAAGAAATTGAAAACAATGTCAGAAGCTTTATGACTTTGCAATTTGAGCATAATAATTTCTTTAGAAATGAGCTTAAAGAACAAAAAAGCTTTATGGAGTACATAAATGAAGAGCTTGATGATATGTCTAAGGAATTTTATGGCTTGAGATCTCAGTTTGCTCATCTTGAAAAAATAATAGCCCAAATTTCGGATAAGCTGGCCACCTTAGTCAATAAGATGGCCGCTAAACCGGAAGATTTAGAAGGTAATAAGGACGAAGATCTAAAAGTGATTGATGTGTCTCCTATTAAATCTTTGTTTTCCAATATGAATCTTGATAATGATGGGACTGGAGATGAGTCAACTTTAGTTAAAAGGCGTCCCAATGATTCAGAGTTTTCAGATCTTGATGCAGAAATTGGTAAAAGTGGGATCGAAGAGGTCAAAACTTTACATAGCAATGAACCCACTATTTTGGATTTCAAGGAATTTAATTATGATAATTGTTCTTTAATAGATTGTATTTCCTTTTTGCAATTCATGCTAAATTCTCTGCATGCTTATAGTCAAAATAAAGCTTTTACCAAACATATCGTTGATGCTTTAATGCAATCTTATGAAGAAAAGCTTGAATTGGAAGTTTCTATCCCTAGAAAAATTTATGATGAGTGGGAACCTACTATTAAAATTAAAATTAAAGATCATGAATGTTATGCTTTGTGTGATTTGGGTGCTAGTGTTTCCACGATTCCAAAAACTTTGTATGATATGTTAGGTTTCCGTGAATTTGATTATTGTTCTTTAAACTTGTACCTTGCGGATTCCACCATTAAGAAACCTATGGGAAGAATTAATGATGTTCTTATTATTGCAAATAGAAATTATGTGCCTGTAGATTTCATTGTCCTTGATATAGATTGCAATCCTTCATGTTCTATTATTCTTGGTAGACCTTTCCTTAGAACGATTGGTGCAATTATTGATATGAAAGAAGGGAATATTAGATTCCAATTTCCGTTAAGGAAAGGCATGGAACACTTTCCTAGAAAGAAAATAATATTACCTTATGAATCTATTATGTTATCCACTTATGGATTGCATGCCAAATATGACAATACCTAGATCTATCCTTGCCTTTATGCCTAGCTAGAGGCATTAAACGACAACGCTTGTTGGGAGGCAACTTAATTTTATTTTTGTTTCTTGCTTTTTGGTTCTGTTTAGTAATAAATAATTCATCTAGCTTCTGTTTAGATGTGGTTTTATGTTTTCATTAGTGTTTGTGCCAAGTAGAACCTTTGGGAAGACTTGGGTGAAGTCTTTTTGATCTTGCTGTAAAAACAGAAACTTTAGCGCTCACGAGATTAGCTACAACGTTTTACTGGAGAGTGATATTTAGTTGATTCTTTTTGCATATGATTAATAGATAAATTCCTCACGTTCAGAAATTTATTTTAGAATTTTTGGAGTTCTAGAAGTATGCGTTTGATACACATTACTACAGACTGTTCTGTTTTTGACAGATTCTATTTTTCGTGTGTTGCTTGCTTATTTTGATGAATCTATGGCTAGTATAGGAGGTTATGAACCGTAGAGAAGATGGAATACAGTAGGTTTAACACCAATATAAATAAATAATAAGTTCATTACAGTACCTTGAAGTGATGTTTTGTTTTCTTTCACTAACGGAGCTCACGAGATTTTCTGTTAAGTTTTGTGTTGTGAAGTTTTAAAGTTTTGGGTAAAGATTTGATGGATTATGAGGCAAGGAGTGGCAAGAGCATAAGCTTGGGGATGTACGAGGCACCCCAAGGTAAAATCCAAGGAAAACCAAAAATCCTAAGCTTGGGGATGCCCCGGGAGGCATCCCCTCTTTTGTCTTCGTCCATCGGTAACTTTACTTGGAGCTATATTTTTATTCACCACATGATATGTTTTTTGCTTGGAGCGTCTTGTATGATTTGAGTCTTTGATTTTTAGTTCACCACAATCATCCTTTCTGTACACACCTTTTGGGAGAGACACACATTAATCATAATTTATTAGAATACTCTATGTGCTTCACTTACATCTTTTGAGCTAAATAATTTTGCTCTAGTGCTTCACTTATATCTTTTAGAGCACGGTGGTGGTTTTATTTTATAGAAATTATTGATCTCTTATGATTCACTAATATTATTTTGAGAGTCCTTTAGAACAGCATGGTAATTTGCTTTGGCTATAAAATTAGTCCTAATATGATAGGCATCGAAGATGGATATAATAAAAACTTTCATATAAGTGCATTGAATACTAAGAGAAGTTTGATACTTGATGATTGTTCTGAGATATGGAGATAGTGATATTAAAGTTGTGCTAGTTGAGTAGTTGTGAATTTGAGAAATACTTTTTTTGAAGTTTGCAAGTCCCGTAGCATGCACGTATGGTAAACGTTGTGTAGCAAATTTGAAACATGAGGTGTTCTTTGATTGTCATCCTTATGAGTGGCGGTCGGGGACGAGCGATGGTCTTTTCCTACCAATCTATCCCCCTAGGAGCATGCGCGTAGTGCTTGGTTTTTGATGACTTATAGATTTTTGCAATAAGTATGTGAGTTCTTTATGACTAATGTTGAGTCCATGAATTATACGCACTCTCAACCTTCCATCATTGCTAGCCTCTTCGGTACCGTGCATTGCCCTTTCTCACCTTAGGAGTAGGTGCAAACTTCGCTGGTGCATCCAAACCCCGTGATACGATACGCTCTATCACACATAAACCTCCTTATATCTTCCTCAAAACAGCCACCATACCTACCTATTATGGCATTTCCATAGCCATTCCGAGATATATTGCCATGCAATTTTCCACCGTTCCGTTTATTATGACACGCTTCATCATTGTCATATTGCCTTGCATGATCATGTAGTTGGCATCGTATTTGTGGCAAAGCCACCATGCATATTATTTTATACATGTCACTCTTGATTCATTGCCCATCCCGGTACATCGCCGGAGGCATTCATATATAGTCATATTTTGTTCTAGTATCGAGTTGTAATTATCGAGTTATAAATAAATAGAAGTGTGATGATCATCATTAATAGATCATCTATTATATATAAAAAGTGTTTGATGGATCACTAGAAAAAAGAGAATATTTTAGAAATTCCCACAATAATTTGAAAGATCTGTCCGCTTAATTAGTAGAAAAAGAAAGCATAACCGTTGGATGAATATAATTTTTTTTGCAACACAAATCAGTGAAAAATACCCACCATTGCCATTACGCAAAATAAGTGCTTTACGGGCTAACCAGAAAAAAAATTAGTCTATAAAATCCCACAATAATTAGAATCGTTAGATCTCCGTAAGCTGGTGGACCCCACATGTATCAAAATCCCGCAATAAGTACATGTGACCATTATTTTGATAGATCTGCTTTAGTTAACAAACCATGGCCGTAAGATCTTCCTAATCTGATGGACCCCTCACGTATACATGCAGCAAAGAAATACACAGGCCTCACGCATCCATCAAGGAATCACGGAAATATGGAGTAGAAAATAAGCAATCTCCTCCACGCAAAAAAAAATCCCCCTCATGTAGGTACCTATGTTGACCTAACGTATGCATCTAGGGAAGAAAATAGATCGAATCCTCTTCTCGACTCCTCTTTTCCTCCCATCCTGCCAGGAAAGATCGATCTGAGGTGCTTTCTTGGATGAGTTCCCAAGCAATTTCCGTCATGCAGCTACCTATTTAGACCTGAGGTATGCATCCAGCAAAGAAAATAGATGGAAAGATCTGCGCTTCTCGCCTCCTTGACTCCCTTTTACTCAGCCGGATGAATGAGAGCGTGGATGCAACTAGCGGCATTGGTTGATGCAGATCGCTATGGGGTAAACAGATGTACGCATCATGCCTGTTATTCTTACAGGCACATCCACCATGATATCAGGCAAGACAACTTGCCGCATGCGGAGGTACGTGCATACATCCCAGCTCCTTGACCTAAGGATCCGTACATACATATTACAACTAACAGATATCTTCTTTTGACTGCATCATCTATTTTCCAATATAGTATCAAGATATGTAGGTCTTTTAATTAATCGTTCTTCTTAGGAAAATCTATAGTGTTACGGTGGATGAAGACCTTCCCGCGCATCATGTGATCGGCCGTTTGTTAGGACAACGCACTGGATAGAGAGCTGGCTGCATCATCTATTTTTCATGTATGATTAATCTTTTCCTTTTTGTAAAATCTGCAGCATGTACAGTGGATGAGGATCGTGCTGCACGATATGGGGGCTTGTAGGTTGATTGGACACTGAGCTATATGAAGTCTCGACAAGCCGTACAGTTGATAAGAAATGTCACATGATGTGTCGTGTGTGCAGACTACCAACATTCACGCTGGATTGCTTTTTCAGGTACTAGATGACCCGGTTGCGCCAATGGCGCAAGAAGCAAATTAGAAAGAATATTAGTAGTGAGTAATTAGAAGATATAACTTGAAATATAATGCAATGTGGATTGTATTACATCATGTATTAACCAAAAATTATGAAATCAATACCAGAGAACCAAATAATGTCACCACCCCTGTACTAACAACCAACATTTTAGCATAAGGATTATCAGATGAGTGTTTACTTGCACATCAGGAGTATCACAACTACAACTAAAGACATTGTCCTCACTGTTGTCCCTGAGCCCTTCACGAGGAGAGTTCCAAGCCTCGCAACTTCTTCCTCCAGCTCTGCAGATGACCCTCAGTTACGAACCTCGTCCCTCAACTATGATTATTTTAAGATGAAATCAACATGCTATTTCTCTCACATGGAACATGTTCAGAATTTAGTCAGTCTCACTAATCTTTCAGCTACAAAGGCAGAAAGAAAAATGACATAATCAGTATGTAGCATTAAAAAACCAAGAAAGTGAATTGAGGACAACAGAACAATTATTTGTAACAACGGCAAGCTTGGCTGATACAAAATGATCAATCTGAAACTATATCTTTAGAACCAAATTAAAAAGGAACAAAATAATCTAATACTCCCTCCGTTCCAAAATAACGGTCTCCACTTTGTACAAAAACATCATGTATCTTTAGGACCAATTTTTAGACCATGGTACCACATAAATCAAGAATTAGACATATCAGATTGCAACGTATTCATGGTCAGTTACCAATCATGTCACATCGAGGATTTGCACATATAACCTGAAATAACTGCAGCTAGCTTTAAGTCTGAAATCTACCAGGTGACAGACAAAAGCAATACCACCAAACGTATTGGACGAGCACAAGATTTATGAGAAGATAACACACAAAAAATCCTATTTGGTTTCTGGATGCATGCACTTTCTGGATTGTGCACATCAAAGCATGGAAGAACATTCCTAGGAGAGCCGTTGTAGCACAACGTAGTAAACTAAAAATCAAAAAAGAGAAGTGAGTTTGTATCATGTAATTTAGCAATGTATCAGCCCATATCACCATTTATTTTTCAGGGACCAAAGAAAATGACAGAAGTTCCCCTATTCTTTCCTGTACCTTTCTACTATAATGCTCTCTATTTACAAGCGCCACACAGACTATTTCCACTTGGCGGCAGGTTGGACACAGCAATCCTCGCTGCGAACTGCAGAAGAATCACACACGCACATACGTCAAGCCAGGAGACACGGACACGGGCGCCATGAGGGGGGAACGGAACGGACCGGAAGGGGAGAGACAGATCGAAAGAGGGAACGTACAGAGGCATAGTCATGTTGGGAGGCCGTGAGCGCGGCGGCGGTCTCGGCGGGGAGCTCATCGACCCGGTCTCGGCTGCGAGCTCGTCGGGCTGGCAAGTAGGATAAACAATCAATAAGGTCTTGTATGATCAGACTACGGTCTTTTTCGACGCCACACATATGATCTGTTTCATCCCAAATAGGAATGATTTGGCTTTCAGTTTGTAAAAATATAGAATAGTTAATAAATCGGGCCCTAGCAATCAATAATTTTCTCTAGAAGTCCTTTCATCAGTTCAGGGTAATAACTCTATAGAGTAAAGCACATCAAAGGATAGCCCGGGGTAATAACTCTATAGAGTAAAGCACATCAAAGGACACACAGTTAAGATGCAAAAAGCAAATCCCAGTTCAGTTCTACTCAAAGACAAAGATGATGATACAGATTCTAAGCTAGCTGGCACATCTACACAAAGAACCATCATAATTTTTCCCATCTGAATTGAGATACAGATGGGATGTCAAGAATGATTCATTCTCTTCATAGCCAGGACCATGTTGATTTCTAGCATTCGCGACTAATAAATAAAAGCGCATACAAAAGTGAATATGAGTTGACTGCAGATATACCTATGTACTCTAATTACTCTACACACAATTAGTACATAGCAGTATAGGACATAAATGGATGCTCAAGGGCTCTCTACTCTGTGGAAGATACTCCGTATTACTTAGCAATTAAAAACAATACACTACAACTTGATCTAGGGAAATGCATTTGAATATTTGGTTGTTCTATATTGATGTTTCGACTAAGCTCCGGGAAAACCTGTGCACAGCCTCTGCTCATAGCTTCAATTCCTACAGATCCAGTACCACTGTACAAATCTAACCACAGACCAGGTTTAAGTGAAGCAGGAGAACCACCAGCTGACTGCAAATCATAGCCAACAACCAACAAAGATCTATTAGTACATCCAGAAGATGAAACTTGTACAACTGACATAATCAAATTAAGCTAAGTAGTACTTGTATAATGTCAAAGGCTGCTCCTCGGACAACTTCCATCATCGGACGGACATTCCTATCTTTTGGTGATAGTAGTTTTATTCTGCGTACTTTCCCAGCTAGTACCTGAAAGAATCAAAAGAACTCTCAATCTAAAAATACCGCAGTGTAAATTAATTAGAGAGACTTGTAGGCAAAAATGTATGAACAAGTTCGTGCAAATATCCTGCAGATTACACCCATCACAAGGACATGCTTACAGGATCCATGAAAAATGGTAGATCTACAATTCTGAAATTTATTACTACGTTGGACATGATTTGGTTAGCCAGAAAAACAATGAGTTGTGCCAAACATCTGCCTTTCTTACACAAGACAAGTAGGCAACAGGTAGTGCATTCACCGTCAGTTTTAATGGTTGCTAATTAGTCACAAACAAATAGTGTCTTTTATTTACCCATGCATATGAACACGAGCATGCTCGTCCTCAGAAGTTGCAGCCTTTACTTGATTTCATTTACAGAACCTAACATATTCGTAGCAACAACATTGGCTGCATCAGGATCAACATTCATATCTGGATTCAACTTGCAACCCAAGTCCCCAGCTTTAGCTTTGTTCAAAATGATATATACCGTACATTCCAAGATGATACAAAAATAAGTATTTTTTGATTGCTTCCATAACTTATAGATGAGCCCACCGTAAGATGATTCGTAGACATGATGCATCAGACCACGTGAGAAATTTTACAGGTGCCTAAATGCAAGGACCACAAATCATGAGGCAGCCTAAATTGGAACAGACAAAGTAACACTTACACAAAACACAAACTGTATCCATAGGGACTACACTACTACAATTCTGAAGCAGCCTATATGTCCCCCAAGCAGTGGCCAGTGGCCACGGTGTCATGACAGCACCATCACAGACATGTGGTCTCTCAGTTCATCTCAACCAAAATGCAATGCACAGTGTGCAAGCATTAATATAATCACCAGAAGGAAATAGAAAGAAAAAAGAAAAAAACCACATGAATCTCCAGGCAATATCAATGACGTATGACTTAGATGTGCAATACTTAAGGCACGTCTAGATGTAATTTAGCAAAACCGTTCTTTATACCAACAAGGTATTCGGAAGTAAGCTCGCCAGGAAATGAAAACTTTATTAGGCCTCTAGGGATCAACAGCACCTCCACTACCTCATACCAAATATGCATTCAATCTCTGAAAGAAAAGAAAAACACAATGATGATGTTGCTCCTTTTAATTATTTTATCAGGAACTCTTCGAGCAATGAAATCGTAGTCATGGAGTAAAACTAACATATAGCTATATTATACACAGAACAACATAAACATGCAGCCATCGTTTCTAGGGGAAAACATGGATATACAGATGGAGAAGCTTACCACCTTATCTTGCAAGAAATGATCTTCTTGGCACTTGAAGCGAGTCTTTTAGTTAGCCCTCTACAAATATTAGAAGATATATATATCATTAGAAAGCATCGACCGATTGTGCACCAGAATAGACTCATAATCAAACAAAATGTTATGAGTTCCCACATAAAGCAAGGAACCAAATAATCCACGTCCATCCAAGAAGACACTGCATTTCTGTCAAGGGAGCCAACAAGTGATGTTCTTTCTGCATCAACCTGGAATTGACAATGTGGTCATTTTCTGTACCAAAATTCAGAAAATTAAGGCCACACATGCGACTAAAACAGAGTGTGGACCTTTGTTTTTGGCAAGCTACTTGCCTTGCTCTCTGTTATCTGAAGCAAACCGGATGAAGATGCATCAGTTCTGTTGATGTCACCCCGTCGCCGGCAAAGATCAGCCCGCCAATTGAGCAAGAGATGCGGGGCCAGAACTCTCAGGGATTCAGATCAAACTGACCTCCCACTCACTGCATCCAGCACAGAAACAAGAACTTTTCAGATTACGACCTACCAAATGATCCATCCAAACATCCAGTCAAACAGAGTCATTCAGATTTTGCAAGCATTAATATAATCACCAGAAGGTACCAGGATTAAGACCGGATTGAAGTTTTGCTGAAAACGCATGAATGTATGAACGCACTCCACAAGCATGCTAACAGGCAATGGTGCACTGGGAACATCATACACGAATCAGAACCTAGGACGCAGTTCCGGCCCAAACCTGAAGCATCTTATGAGTCTCCCGGCGCTGCACCGGCCTGGCAGGAGCAACAACGGCCTCCTCCTCCCCTCTACCCGACCGCCCCATCCGCCTCTCACTCCTCCTCTCTTCCTGCAAAACAGGAAACCCACTCAAGTCAGCCCAGATGAGAGAGAGAGAGAGAGATGGAACGTAATGCAACGAGAACACAAAGGGGTGGATTGAGCAAACCCTGGGATCCGGCTCGACATCCTCCTCGAAGTCATCAGGGTTGAGGCCGTAGCGCTCCAGGAAACGCCGCCGCTCCCTCACCGCCTCCGACGCTGCCGCACCCTTAGGAGCCGCGCAGGCGGCCACCCCGAGACGGCGAGCGGGGTAGCGGAGGGAGGGGCGCCTGTGATTTGGACTGGGGAGCGACGGGAGGAAGGGGGCGGAGGCGACAGTGGAGGAAGCCATTGGCGAAGAGCGGTGGAAAATCCGAAGGTTAGGGGCTGGTTCGAGGCGGGGGATATGTACGGAGGGTTGGAGGCCAGAGCTCGGGGGCGTGCGGCGGCCGGAGCTTCCCCGAAGCTTCCCGGAACCGGCCGGCGTGGGTAGGGGCGATGGGGAGAGAGAGAGGGGCTGCCTTTTATATGCCTGCGCGTGAAATGACTAAAATGCCCCTGGCGGGGCACGGAATTTACAGGCGGTGGAACGAGTACTGTTCACAGCGATTTAAAGGCGACGTGGCCACCTTCGTCGTGACTACCACTCTAGGAGGCTTTATATGTTCAATTGCACACATGAGACTAGACAAGGAACATAAGATGGACGACATTGTTAGTTTGCTGCATGTATGTTTTTTATCACGTTCTGCCTGTGAATTACATCTATGTACAACAAATATCTCCTTTTGTAATTAGCATCACCGCCTATATAATCACTGTAATCACGCCGCCTCCATGAGGTGGCCCTTATTAACATCTTTGAAGTAAAAAATTTCATAGAACTAATATATATTCAGTCCTGTGAATCACATGAAAGCAATGTTTGCATTTGTTTGACAAAGTACCTTAATAATATATTTCCATTAGAAAAATAGTATTAACTTGATTTCCAAATTTATGCTCTGACTAATATCCAATAGTATGTGGATGCGGATGCTCTTAATAACACTGTTGTTAATGTCCAATTGCCTTTTAAAATCTTGGACACCCAAAGTTACTACTAGAGCCTCCGTTTCTCTCTTTGAAGATGTGAAATTAAATAAATATGTTATTGCACTCTTTTGTTTGTAGGTTATATATGGAGTGACGTGGAAACGCGTGAATGGACAACCCGTTCTAATAATAACATACAAACATCATGTCCTGAGTTTTTCATCTATTTATTATTCCTACAAATCCTTTAATTAAATATGTGTATGTAATAATATATGTTTACTATGTCTCACCACTAGCCACACAAAAGCACGGGTTGGAGATGACCTTCAAAGAAGTATCACCATAATACAAAATTATTGTGTAAATACATAATAGAATTAATTATTTCAAGCAACCAGCATGAGCTCTACCTCTTCCTATGCAGAAAAGGTGCAACTTATATCCTGGCATCAAGGGGCAGCTACTACAGATGTTATCACTAACTTAATTCATTTTGTGCATCCTTCTACTTATTTACAGAAGAGAAAATGCATACTCGGTGCTTGATCCTGACTTCGTTCAGTTCTTGTCTTAACAAACCGATTACACCCAAATGGGAAATATACTAGAAAGAGTGGTATATTTTTCAAAACAATTAAAACTTGAATATGGTTGAACTGACTCATATAAGCAGCTGAGGACCTGGAAAAAAGGTAATTGCCCATTACATCAGAATCGCACTTCTGTGCTCAATACTTCAGTGTATTTTGTATCAAGCTTACATATATTGGTTCTTTTTTCAATAGTACGAATATATCAATACCCCCTTATTTGGTGATTCTACGAAACAATATAAGAAATAATAGTTTTCGTTAGCTCAAAACAATGATCCCATGATATTTTAAATATTTCTCTTGGACTATCCAGAAAAAACTCTGTCCGTGTTAGGATTACATCATAATGTTATGTAGTTGAATATAATGGAAAATGTGACAATACCGATAACTGGATGCACTTAAGTTGTGTTGATCTAGAAAATGGACACCATATGCTTTCTACAAATTGATATTACCAGTGGGTGTATGGAGAAACAAATATGACATTTTGGTTGAATAGAAAATTCGAATCATGCAAAAAATGTGTTCTGTGATCTATTTGTGTCATCAATATGATAGACAAATAATAGATTATCCAGAGTAAATCTTCCATTTATGTATGCATGGAAGACCAAGTATGTATAATGAGTTTGTGATGTAGTACAAGAATGTAAATTGTCTAAAGTTCTAGCCCGCGCATCGAGCGGGCCACTTTGCCAGTTGTCCCAAATAAAAAAAATAGAAAGGCCAAATAAAAAAAGGAAGGCCCAAAAAAAGAGAAAAATAAAAAAAGAAAAAAAAGAGAAATAAAAGGGACAATGCTACTATCCTTTTTTCCACACTTGTGCTTCAAAGTAGCACCATGATCTTTATGGTAGAGAGTCTCTTGTTTTGTCACTTTCATATACTAGTGGGAATTTTTCATTATAGAACTTGGCTTGTATATTCCAACAATGGGCTTCCTCAAATGCCCTAGGTCTTCATGATCAAGCAAGTTGGATGCACACCCACTTAGTTTCTTTTGTTGAGCTTTCATATATTTATAGCTCTAGTGCATCCGTTGCATGGCAATCCCTACTCCTTGCAATGACATCAATTGATGGGCATCTCCCTAGCTCATTGATTAGCCGCGTCAATGTGAGACTTTCTCCTTTTTGTCTTCTGCACACAACCCCATCATCATATTCTATTCCACCCATAGTGCTATATCCATGGCTCACGCTCATGTATTGCGTGAAGGTTGAAAAAAGTTTGAGATTACTAAAGTATGAAACAATTGCTTGGCTTGTCATCAGGGTTGTGCAAGATGAGAGCATCTTGTGTGACGAAAATGAAGCATGGCCATACTATATGATTTTGTAGGGATGAGCTTTCTTTGGCTATGTTATTTTGAGAAGACATAATTGCTTGGTTACTATGCTTGAAGTATTATTATTTTTATGTCAATATTAAAGTTTTATCTTGAATCTTTTGGATCTGCACATTCATGCCACAATAAAGAAAATTACTTTGAGAAATATGCTAGGTAGCATTCCACATAAAAAATTATGTTTTTATCATTTACCTACTCGAGGATGAGCAGGAATTAAGCTTGGGGATGATTGATACATCTCCAACGTATCTATAATTTTTTATTGTTCCATGCTATTATATTATCCGTTTTGCATGTTTAATGGGCTTTACTATACACTTCTATATTATTTTTGGGACTAACCTATTAACCCAAGGTCCAGTGCAAATTGCTGTTTTTTTCCTATTTCAGTGTTTCGCAGAAAAGGAATATCAAATGAGTCCAAACGGAATGAAACCTTCACGAGTGTGATTTTTGGAACAAACGTGATCCAGAGGACTTGGAGTGGACGTTAAGAAACAACCGAGGAGGCCACGAGGCAGGGAGGCGCGCCTGCCCCCCTAGGCGCGCCCCCACCCTCGTGGGCCCCTCCTGGCTCCACCGACCTACTTTTTCCTCCTATATATACCCATGTACCCCAAAACCAACCAAGAGCACCACGAAACCCTGTTTCCACCACTGCAACCTTATGTACCCGTGAGATCCCATCTTGGGGCCATTTCCGGCGCTCCGCCGGAGGGGGAATTGATCACGGAGGGCTTCTACATCAACACCATAGCCTCTCCGATGATGTGTGAGTAGTTTACCACAGACCTTTGGGTCCATACTTATTAGCTAGATGACTTCTTCTCTCTCTTTGGATCTCAATACAAAGTTCTCCTCTTTTGTCTTCGTCCATCGGTAACTTTACTTGGAGCTATATTTTTATTCACCACATGATATGTGTTTTGCTTGGAGCGTCTTGTATGATTTGAGTCTTTGATTTTTAGTTCACCACAATCATCCTTTCTGTACACACCTTTTGGGAGAGACACACATTAATCGTAATTTATTAGAATACTCTATGTGCTTCACTTACATCTTTTGAGCTAAATAATTTTGCTCTAGTGCTTCACTTATATCTTTTAGAGCACGGTGGTGGTTTCATTTTATAGAAATTATTGATCTCTTATGCTTCACTTATATTATTTTGAGAGTCCTTTAGAACAGCATGGTAATTTGCTTTGGCTATAAAATTAGTCCTAATATGATAGACATCGAAGATGGATATAATAAAAACTTTCATATAAGTGCATTGAATACTAAGAGAAGTTTGATACTTGATGATTGTTCTGAGATATGGAGATAGTAAAATTAAAGTTGTGCTAGTTGAGTAGTTGTGAATTTGAGAAATACTTTTTTTGAAGTTTGCAAGTCCCGTAGCATGCACGTATGGTAAATGTTGTGTAACAAATTTGAAACATGAGGTGTTCTTTGATTGTCCTCCTTATGAGTGGCGGTCGGGGACGAGCGATGGTCTTTTCCTACCAATCTATCCCCCTAGGAGCATGCGCATAGTGCTTGGTTTTTGATGACTTGTAGATTTTTGCAATAAGTAGGTGAGTTCTTTATGACTAATGTTGAGTCCATGGATTATACGCACTCTCAACCTTCCATCACTGCTAGCCTCTTCGGTACCGTGCATTGCCCTTTCTCACCTTGAGAGTAGGTGCAAACTTCACCGGTGCATCCAAACCCCGTGATACGATACGCTCTATCACACATAAACCTCCTTATATCTTCCTCAAAACAGCCACCATACCTACCTATTATGGCATTTCCATAGCCATTCCGAGATATATTGCCATGCAACTTTCCACCGTTCCGTTTATTATGACACGCTTCATCATTGTCATATTGCCTTGCATGATCATGTAGTTGGCATCGTATTTGTGGCAAAGCCACCATGCATATTATTTCATACATGTCACTCTTGATTCATTGCCCATCCCGGTACACCGCCGGAGGCATTCATATATAGTCATATTTTGTTCTAGTATCGAGTTGTAATTATCGAGTTATAAATAAATAGAAGTGTGATGATCATCATTAATAGAGCATTGTCCCAAATAAAAAAAATAAAGGCCAAATAAAAAAATGAAGGCCCAAAAAAAGCGAAAAAAGGAAAAAAAGAAATAAAAAGGGTTAATGCTACTATCATTTTTTCCACACTTGTGCTTCAAAGTAGCACCATGATCTTTATGGTAGAGAGTTTCTTGTTTTGTCACTTTCATATACTAGTGGGAATTTTTCATTATGGAACTTGGCTTGTATATTCCAACAATGGGCTTCCTCAAATGCCCTAGGTCTTCATGATCAAGCAAGTTGGATGCACACCCACTTAGTTTCTTTTGTTGAGCTTTCATATATTTATAGCTCTAGTGCATTCGTTGCATGGCAATCCCTACTCCTTGCAATGACATCAATTGATAGGCATCTCCCTAGCCCATTGATTAGCCGCGTCAATGTGAGACTTTCTCCTTTTTGTCTTCTGCACACAACCCCCATCATCATATTCTATTCCACCCATAGTGCTATATCCATGGCTCATGCTCATGTATTGCGTGAAGGTTGAAAAAAGTTTGAGATTACTAAAGTATGAAACAATTGCTTGGCTTGTCATCGGGGTTGTGCAAGATGAGAGCATCTTTTGTGACGAAAATGAAGCATGGCCAAACTATATGATTTTGTAGGGATGAGCTTTCTTTGGCTATGTTATTTTGAGAAGACATAATTGCTTGGTTACTATGCTTGAAGTATTATTATTTTTATGTCAATATTAAAGTTTTATCTTGAATCTTTTGGATCTGCACATTCATGCCACAATAAAGAAAATTACTTTGAGAAATATGCTAGGTAGCATTCCACATAAAAAATTATGTTTTTATCATTTACCTACTCGAGGATGAGCAGGAATTAAGCTTGGGGATGATTGATACATCTCCAACGTATCTATAATTTTTTATTGTTCCATGCTATTATATTATCCGTTTTGCATGTTTAATGGGCTTTACTATACACTTCTATATTATTTTTGGGACTAACCTATTAACCCAAGGTCCAGTGCAAATTGCTGTTTTTTTCCTATTTCAGTGTTTCGCAGAAAAGGAATATCAAATGAGTCCAAACGGAATGAAACCTTCACGAGTGTGATTTTTGGAACAAACGTGATCCAGAGGACTTGGAGTGGACGTTAAGAAACAACCGAGGAGGCCACGAGGCAGGGAGGCGCGCCTGCCCCCCTAGGCGCGCCCCCACCCTCGTGGGCCCCTCCTGGCTCCACCGACCTACTTTTTCCTCCTATATATACCCATGTACCCCAAAACCAACCAAGAGCACCACGAAACCCTGTTTCCACCACTGCAACCTTATGTACCCGTGAGATCCCATCTTGGGGCCATTTCCGGCGCTCCGCCGGAGGGGGAATTGATCACGGAGGGCTTCTACATCAACACCATAGCCTCTCCGATGATGTGTGAGTAGTTTACCACAGACCTTTGGGTCCATACTTATTAGCTAGATGACTTCTTCTCTCTCTTTGGATCTCAATACAAAGTTCTCCTCTTTTGTCTTCGTCCATCGGTAACTTTACTTGGAGCTATATTTTTATTCACCACATGATATGTGTTTTGCTTGGAGCGTCTTGTATGATTTGAGTCTTTCGGATCTGAACATTCATGCCACAATAAAGAAACTTACATTGAGAAATATGCTAGGTAGCATTCCACATCAAAAATTAGGTTTTTATCATTTACCTACTCGAGGACGAGCAGGAATTAAGCTTGGGGATGATTGATACGTCTCCAACGTATCTATAATTTTTAATTGTTCCATGCTATTATATTATCCGTTTTGCATGTTTAATGGGCTTTACTATACACTTTTATATTATTTTTTGGACTAACCTATTAACCCAAGGTCTAGTGCAAATTGCTGGGTTTTTTTCCTATTTCAGTGTTTCGCAGAAAAGGAATATCAAACGATTCCAAACGGAATGAAACCTTCGGGAGCGTGATTTTTGGAACAAACGTGATCCAAAGGACTTGGAGTGGACGTCAAGAAACAACCGAGGAGGCCACGAGGCAGGGAGGCGTGCCTGCCCCCCTAGGCGCGCCCCCACCCTCGTGGGCCCCTCCTAGCTCCACCGACATACTTCTTCCTTCTATATATACCCATGTACCCCGAAACCAACCAGGAGCACCATGAAACCCTATTTCCACCGCCGCAACCTTATGTACCCGTGAGATCCTATCTTGGGGCCATTTCCGGCGCTCCGCCGGAGGGGGAATCGATCACGGAGGGCTTCTACATCAACACCATAGCCTCTCCGATGATGTGTGAGTAGTTTACCACAGACCTTTGGTCCATACTTATTAGCTAGGTGACTTCTTCTCTCTCTTTGTATCTCAGTACAAAGTTCTCCTCGATCTTCTTGGAGATCTATTTGATGTAACTCTTTTTGTGGTGTGTTTGTCAAGATTCGATGTATTGTGGGTTTGTGATCAAGATTATCTATGAACAATATTTGAATCTTCTCTGAATTCTTTTATGTATGATTGGTTATCTTTGCAAGTCTCTTCGAATTATCAGTTTGGTTTGGCCTACTAGGTTGATCTTTCTTGCAATGGGAGAAGTGCTTAGCTTTGGGTTTAATCTTGCGTTGCTCGATCCCAGTGACAGTAGGGGAAATGACACGTATTGTATTGTTGCCATCGAGGATAAAAAGATGAGGTTTATATCATATTGCTTGAGTTTATTCCTCTACATCATGTCATCTTGCCTAATGCGTTACTCCATTCTTATGAACTTATTACTAGATACGTCTCCAACGTATCTATAATTTTTATTGCTCCATGCTATATTATCTATTATTTTGGGCAATACTGGGCTTTATTATCCACTTTTATATTATTTTTGGGACTAACCTATTAACCGGAGGCCCAGCCCAGATTTGCTGTTTTATGCCTATTTCAGTGTTTCGAAGAAAAGAAATATCAAACGGAGTCGAAACGGAACAAAATCAACTGGAGAAGTTATTTTTTGAAGGAAAGCTACCGGATGGACTTGGACCCCACGTCAGGAGCCAAGGGAGGTGCTCACGAGGGTGGGGGCGCGCCCACCCCCCTAGGGCGCGCCCCCTTGCCTCGTGGGGCCCCCGAAGCTCCACCGACGTACTTCCTGCACCCATATATACCTACGTACCCTAAATCTTCCAGAAGAGAGATTAGATCGGGAGTTCCGCCGCCGCAAGCCTCTGTAGCCAACAAAATTCAATCGGGACCCTGTTCCGGCACCCTGCCGGAGTGGGGAACCCTCACCGGTGGCCATCGTCATCATCCCGGTGCTCTCCATGACGAGGAGGGAGTAGTTCACCCTCGGGGTTGAGGGTATGTACCAGTAGCTATGTGTTTGACTCTCTCTCTCTCTCGTGTTCTTGATTTGGCACGATCTTGATGTATCACGAGCTTTGCTATTATAGTTGGATCTTATGTTTCTTCTCCCCCTCTACTCTCTTGTAATGGATTGAGTTTTCCCTTTGAAGTAATCTTTTCGGATTGAGTCTTTAAAGATTTGAGAACACTTGATGTATGTCTTGCGTGGGATACCCGTGGTGACAATGGGGTATTCTATTGATCTACTTGATGTATGTTTTGGTGATCAACTTGCGGGTTCCGCCCATGAACCTATGCATAGGGGTTGGCACGCGTTTTCATCGTGATTCTCTGGTAGAAACATTGGGGCACTCTTTGAGGTTCTTTAATTTGTGTTGGTTTAATAGATGAATTGAGATTGTGTGATGCATATCGTATAATCATACCCACGGATACTTGAGGTGACATTGGAGTATCTAGGTGACATTAGGGTTTTGGTTGATTTGTGTCTTAAGGTGTTATTCTAGTACGAACTCTAGGGCTGTTTGTGACACTTATAGGAATAGCCCAATGGATTGATTGGAAATAATAACTTTGAGGTGGTTTCGTACCCTACCATAATCTCTTCGTTTGTTCTCCGCTATTAGTGACTTTGGAGTGACTCTTTGTTGCATGTTGAGGGATAGTTATATGATCCAATTATGTTATTATTATTGAGAGAACTTGCACTAGTGGAAGTATGAACCCTAGGCCTTGTTTCCTTTCATTGCAATACTGTTTACGCTCACTTTTACCGCTCGCTACCTTGCTGTTTTTATATTTTCAATTTACAAAAACCCATATCTACCATCCATATCGCACTTGTATCACCATCTCTTCGCTGAACTAGTGCACCTATACAATTTACCATTGTATTGGGTGTGTTGGGGACACAAGAGACTCTTTGTTATTTGGTTGCAGGGTTGCTTGAGAGAGACCATCTTCATCCTACGCCGCCCACGGATTGATAAACCTTAGTTCATCCACTTGAGGGAAATTTGCTACTGTCCTACAAACCTCTGCACTTGGAGGCTCAACAACGTCTACAAGAAGAAGGTTGTGTAGTAGACATCAAGCTCTTTTCTGGCGCCGTTGCCGGGGAGGTGAGTGCTTGAAGGTATATCTTTAGATCTTGCAGTCGTATCTTTTTGTTTCTTGTTTTAGCACTAGTCTAGTTTACTATATAAAATTACAAAAAAATGGAATTGAGCTTGCCTCATACGCTTCATCTTTTTTATATCTTTCGTGAGTATGATGGAAAAGAAAATTATGCCAAAGTGTTAGAAGAAGAATGCATTAAAATGTCTGGAACTAAATCTTTGAATGATGAGCATGATTGCAATGTTGTTAGTATGAATTCCTTGAATATCCATGATGCTAATGATATGCAAAGCCACAAGCTTGGGGAAACTATGTTTGATGAAGATGATATTTTCTGTCCCCCAAGCTTTGATGAGCAAATTTACTTTGATGAAAGCATGCCTCCTACTTATGATGATTATACTGATGAAAGTGGGTTTGGAAGAGTGTCAACTTTAGGAAGTAATGATCCCACTATTTTGGAGGATGTTGAATATATTGTGATAATGATGAAAGTGGATTTGGAGAGGTCATGACTTTATTTAGTGATGAATCCACTATTTCGGAAGAGGTTCCAATTGATTACGAGAACAAAGTTGCTATCTATGATGATTATTGTGATGACTTGTATGCTATAGAGAATAATGATAACCATGAAAATTGTCATCATGATTTTAGTTTTCAATTGGATTATGCCTCACATGATAGTTATTTTGTTGAGTTTGCTCCCACTATTATTCATGAGAAGAAATTTGCTTATGTGGAGAGTAATAAAAATTCTATACTTGTAGATCATGAAAAGAATGCTTTAGGTGCTGGTTATATTTTTGAATTCATTCATGATGCTATTGGAAATTATTATGAGGGAGGAACATATGCTTGTAGGAATTGCAATAATATCAAGTTTCCTCTCTATGAGCTTAAAATTTTGAAGTTATGCTTGTTTTGCCTTCCTATGCTAGTTGATTATTGTTCCCATAAGTTGTTTTCTCACAAAATCCCTATGCATAGGAAGTGGGTTAGACTTAAATGTGCTAGTCATATTCTTCATGATGCTCTCTTTATGTTTCAATTCTTATCTTTTATGTGAGCATCATTGAAATCATCATGCCTAGCTAGGGGCGTTAAACGATAGCGCTTGTTGGGAGGCAACCCAACTTTATTTTAGTTTCTTGCTTTTTGGTTATGTTTAGGAATAAATAATCCATCTAGCTTCTGTTTAGATGTGTTTTTCTATTTTAATTAGTGTTTGTGCCAAGTAGAACCTTTGGGAAGACTTGGGTGAAGTCTTTTTGATCATGCTGTAAAAAACAGAAACTTTAGCGCTCATGAGATTAGCTAGAACTTTTTACTGGAGAGTGCTATTTAGTTGATTATTTTTGCAGATGATTACTAGACAAATTACTCAGGTCCACCAATTTATTTTAGAACTTTTGGAGTTCCAGAAGTTTGCGTTAGTTACAGATTACTACGGACTGTTCTGTTTTTGACAGATTCTGTTTTTCGTGTGTTGTTTGCTTATTTTGATGAATCTATGGCTAGTAAAATAGTTTACAAACCATAGAGAAGTTGGAATACATTAGGTTTAACACAAATATAAATAAAGAATGAGTTCATTACAGTACCTTGAAGTGGTGTTTTGTTTTCTTTCGCTAATAGAGCTTATGAGTTTTCTGTTAAGTTTTGTGTTGTGAAGTTTTCAGGTTTTGGGTAAAGATTCGATGGACTAAGGAATAAGGAGTGGCAAGAGCCTAAGCTTGGGTATGCCCAAGGCACCCCAAGGTAATATTCAAATATAACCAAGCGTCTAAGCTTGGGGATGCCCCGGAAGGCATCCCCTCTTTCGTCTTCGTTCGTCGGTAACTTTACTTGGAGCTATATTTTTATTCACCACATGATATGTGTTTTGCTTGGAACGTCATTTTGTTTTCTTTAGATTTGCTTGATGTTTGAATAAAGTATTAAGATCTGAAATTCTTAAATGTTAGAGAGTCTTCACATAGTTACATAATTATTAAACTACTCATTGATCTTCACTCATATCTTTTGGAGTAGTTTGTTGTTTGCTCTAGTGCTTCACTTATATATTTTAGAGCTTGATGGTGGTTTTATTTTGAAGAAATAGTTGAACTCTCATGCTACACTTATATTATTTTGAGAGTCTTAATTAGCATGGTAATTTTCTCAAACAATCCTAATATTCTAAGCATAAATGATTTGTAAGAATTCTTATGAGTGTGTTGAATACTAAGAAAAGTTTGATGCTTGATAATTGTTTTGAGATATGAAGATGGTGATATTAGAGTCATGCTAGTTGGGTAGTTGTGAATTTGAGAAATACTTGTGTTAAAGTTTGTGATTCCCGTAGCATGCACGTATGGTGAACCGTTATGTGATGAAGTCGGAGCGTGATTTATTTATTGATTGTCTTCCTTATGAGTGGCGGTCGGGGACGAGCGATGGTCTTTTACTACCAATCTATCCCCCTAGGAGCATGCGCGTAATACTTTGCTTTGATAACTTCCAGATTTTTGCAATAAGTATATGAGTTCTTTATGACTAATGTTGAGTCCATGGATTATACGCACTTTTCCCATCCTTCCTCCATTGCTAGCTTCTCTAATACCATGCACTTTTCGCTGGTATCATACACCCACCATATACCTTCCTCAAAACAACCAGCATACCTACCTATCATGGCATTTCCATAGCCATTCCGAGATATATTTCCATGCAACTTTCCACCGTTCCGTTTATTATGACACGCTCCATCATTGTCATATTGCTTTGCATGATCGTGTAGTTGACATTATATTTGTGGCAAAGCCACCGTTCTTAATTCTTTCATACATGTCACTCTTGATTCATTGCACATCCCGGTACACCGCCGGAGGCATTCATATAGAGTCATACTTTGTTCTAGTATTGAGTTGTAATTCTTGAGTTGTAAGTAAATAAAAGTGTGATGATCATCATTATTAGAGCATTGTCCCATTGAGGAAAGGATGATGGAGACTATGATTCCCCCACAAGTCGGGATGAGACTCCGGATGAAAAAGAAAAAAAAGAAAAAAGGGGCCATAAAAAAAGAGAAAAGGCCCAAACAAAAAAATAAAAAAATAAAAATGAGAGAAAAATAGAGAAGTGGCAATGCTACTATCCTTTTACCACACTTGTGCTTCAAAGTAGCACCGTGATCTTCATGATAGAGAGTCTCCTCACTACAAAAAAAATACACTTCCATGATGATACGTGTTTGTCATAGTAGGTCGCTTTTTTTGTCATGCATGTACATCCATGACAAATTTATGACAGAACCAAGATAGTCATACCTGTGCTGTCGTAGAAGTGTTCCATGACATTACCAAAATTATCATCACAGAAGTGTCCACTTCCATGACGATAAATCGGGCGTCACAGAAGTGCTTTCGTCAAGGATGACCGACACGTGGCATCCACCATAACGGAACGCTGTTAAGCTATCGGGTCAGGTTTTGGATCCGATAACCCGTTAACAGCCCCGACCAATGGGAAATTTCCATGTGTAAAATTCTTATTGGCCGGACGAAACACGTGTCAGCTCGTCAGTGGGCCAGATAGGCGCTTATGATATGTCGAAACGTGGCACGGCCCAACAGAAGCCCGTTCCTATGAAAAGGCCAGCCCGTTTGACTTGGTCAAAAGCTGGCATGCCGGCCCATGGAAAGCCTGTTAACGGCATGTTCGCATATAGCCCATTTACAGCCCGCTAACCCAAGGCCCGTTACGCCCTATCCGAATTAGGCCCAGTAGCGTCATCTAGGCCATCCAATATGATTCCAGCCCATTTTCACTTCTGGCCCATGTATGGCCCATGACGTCTTTCGGCCCACATGAGGCCCTATGTAACTCTTGGCCTATTAACGGCCCGTGGTGAAACTGGCCCGTAATGAACAGTGTATCACTTTACACCCATTAACGGCCCGTGGTGAAACTGGCCCGTAATGAACAGTGTATCACTTTATACCCATTAACGGCCCGTTATTCCGTTGGGCCGTTTCCAGCCCATGTTATATTTCGGCCTTCTCAGAGCCCATTTATTCTTGGGCTCATTTCCAGCATTCCTTTACTTACGGCCCGTTACTGTCATTTTCTGCTTGTGGGCCAAATTCAGCCCGTGGTTACAGTTGGCCCGTTTGTGGTCCGTTAATACGTTGGGCTGTTTTCATAGCGTCATCAAATACGGCCTATTAACGATGGCCTGTTACGGTCGGCCCATGAACGGACGATTCCAACTCTAGACCGTTTACGGACATAATGCGGCATGTTATTGGCCCATGTTTGGCCAATCGATCATACGGCCCGTATAAGGCCCATTGATGATACGGCCCGTAGAAGGCCCATTGTTTCTACGGCCCATAGAAGGCCTACTGTTTCTACGGCCTGTAAAAGGCCCACTGTTTCTGCGGCCCGTAGGAGGCCCAGTGTCACTACAGTAAATATTAGTCCATGGTTATTATGGCCTAGTTTTAAAAAATAGGTTATTGCAGCCACTAGTTAACCGCGGAAAAAGAACTGCAATGACTACAAGCAAACAAATAAACAAGACAACAAGGAAATAAATAAGCAAGCAACTAACGCTAGGCTATCACAGCTATTACACATATTACATCCACTGGGCATCAATGTTCGCCACCAGTGCAAATATAGGGAACAAAGCAGCATATCATATACACTGGCCGTCAAAATTGGCCACCAGTGCAAATAAACGCGGCAGCAAAACAGGAGCATAACTGAAACAACTTCAGAAGAGCTCAAGAAATGTTATCTTGGGTATCCACCATGCTGGCAATAAGCTTAGCAGGCTGATTAGCTTTGTCCTGTTTGGCGCTAAAATCCTCCAACGCTTGCTGTTGCACCAGAAAGTATGCATCTGAATGCTCCAGGGGCTTCCGCGGTCCTTCCGCTCTTGTCGCAACACAGCTGATCGATGTCTTTCAGCTTGTAGTTGAGACTCAACAAACCGAACTGATTCAGACAGTGAGTTTGAATAGCTTGTGCAAGCGGTAGTGGCCAGTAACTCCAACACTAAACCAAGACAGGATGTGTCACTATCCTGAACCTTATCTGCATTACTTCCTTTACTGTTGCTTAATAAGGTACTCTTCCCCAATATACTGTCAGCATTCTAAAAGAAGAAACAAGCAGACACATAACAAGTTTAGCATGTACTAGTATATGAAACTCATTTCAGTGAACCAGTTCATTAGTAAGGTGGACAGGATTAAACTACCAAGTCTTCTATTGCCAAGTACTAGTACATAATAAAAGCATCAAACAAACATATATCTATGTCCTATGGTAGCAATGGAATCTTAAATTAGAACAGTTGTTCTTCAGGTATAGGCACTTGTTCTACATGAACAGAGTACAGTAAGACGCGAGAATATAATACTTAAAAATAGAAAATGAGCTCATAGACCTTACCACATTCTTGGTTCGGGACCAGTACAGAACAAGGCGTTCCTAGTCATCGTCCAGTAAATGTGTCTCAGGAGAACGTAAGGGAATTTGAGGAGTTTCTTTGCTGGTGAAGTACGTTTTCTTCAGGTAATTCCGATACTGCCACCAAGCATTCTTGAAGATAGCAGAGGTATTAGCACAGGTTAGCTCATCGTGAGTTTCCAAATCGGTCCTTCTCTATAGAGAAAAATGGGAAAATTTGTTGTATTATAACCATCATGGAGGTATGATGTATTGGAAAAAGCATAGTAATTGTCATGAATAACATTACTTACACATAACTCCTGGACAAACACCTGCAACTGGCATTTTCCTTCATCTTCAGTATAATATTTCCAAGATGGGAAGATACGCACATACGATTTAACAACATCAATTGCGATAGATGCTAAACTACGACTAGCTGGTTGTGCTTCCTCCACAGGAATAGGCGTACTAACTGGTGGAGTTGGGGTTCGCCGTGATGGTACTGGCCCTTTGGGCACTGGAGCTGCCTTACTAACTGCTCTTGTTTGGGAGCTCTGTGGTGGAGATGGTGTTGTGTCAACAGGAACTGGGTTACTATCGGCTGGGGTTGGGGTTAGATTGGGTGAAGCTGGTTCTCTGTCCATCATAGTAGGGGTACAATCTGCGAGAGTTTGGGTTATGTGTGGTAGGGCTGGTTCTTGTGCATGTACAACCGGGGTGCTATCTCCACCAAGAGGTAGTACTGTTTTATTTGAAGACCGTGTTTTTAGTCGGCTAGATACTGGCATCACCCGCTCCAATTCAAATGGCTGATAAACAGGAAACATAGTTGAATGTACAGACATTGTATGAGAGACAGATGCAATAGATAGTGTGGAAAAAGAGGGCATGAAATAGTTGACATGTATATTGTTTAACTAAAACGGATAGCATGACATAATTTCACATATCTGATGTCTATCTAAACTGGATAGCATAGCATAACATAATTCAAAGATATGATGAATAACTAAACAGGATCGCCTGACATAATTCACCTACATGTTATCTAAGTAATCATGATTGCATCATTTAATTCACATATATGATTTATATGCTAAACAGAGGGCACTCGATATGATGTCTGAACTAAGAACATGGTGTTGAATATTGTGTATATGATGTCTAAACTATGCAATGCAAGATACCGTATGCATGATATGAGCAGTATAACCGTGCCAAGTTAGAGCATACACCTCAGTGGAGGAATAGGACTGGTCATCTGTCTCTGAATCCATCTTTGAGGAGCTATCGGGACCCAACAAGAAATCTGCTTCGACAGGTAGCATTGTCTGCTCTGAAGGCCTTGTTTTCACTCCAGATTTTTCCATCTCCCACCCAAATGGCTGATTCACAGGAAGAGTAGTTTAATGTACAAACATTGTCGACAAATGGAAACGTAATGAAGAAAAGGATGGGCAAGATATCATTCAAATATATGATGCCTGGTTAAACATGATGGCATTGCACATTTCACATATATTATGGCTGGCTAAAAGACATGAGACTGCATAATTCCCATATATGATATAGAAACTAAACAGGTGGCTTTACAGAACATGTCTAAACTAAGCAGATGACATATATGATGTCAAAAGTAGGCACTGCAAGGCAACATATGCATGATATGACTAACATCATCATGCCAAGGTAGAGCAAACACCTTGGGGGGTAAATAGGAGTGGTCAGCAGCGTCCGAATCCGCCTTAGAACAGATATCTTCCTCTGGATTACAATCTGGAGAGGGGTGGGGAGGGTTTTCCATTGAACCCGCCATGGAGCGATGTCTGCATGACATTGTATTGCCGCGCAAAACTCTTCTCTTTTTCTCTACATATTCAGCATGACTGTGTACAATATCTGACATGCATACGAAAAAAATATGGTGAGATTATGTAAGGAGAGCATGCAGAAATTTAGAGTGATGGTAACAACCAGTGGATCGATGTTTTTCCGTTGAACAAAAATAGCCCTAGTGGATCGACGTGAATGTATAGTAATAAGTGATGCAACAAGTGTACAACCTCTTTGCCGTAGCCGTGTCGACCTCAGCATAATTGGGTTGGTCGCTGAAGCAGTTGAAGCAGAGGTGGCTGTCGGAGGTGTGGGGGAAGATCTAAGGAATCTGTCGACGGCGTCCAGTGCACTGCTCTGTTGTGATAGATTGTTCTGTCGTTGGAGCAGCTCTGGTGAGCCGTAAGACGTCAAGGTTGAAGCAGCACAAGACAGACATCGTCAATCTCAAGTGGGATTCTAATAGCATTTCCAATAGATGATGTAAAATGGATGTAAAATTAACATCACCAAAAACCACCTGACTACAACAGATGAGGTAAAAACTGTTGACTCTGAACTTAACTGTCGAAACTGAAATTTACTGTGGAATCTGAATACTACTGTCGAAACTGAACGCAATGGTAGCAGAGAGGCACTTGACATGTAGTTTAGGGAGGGCCTGTAGTTCATCTTCAACCTGCACCCCCCTGAGCCACCAGCCACCATCGGCCGAACCACCGGCCCCAGAGCCGCCTCGCCGCCCCGAAACAACTCGCCACCGCCGCCCCGGCCAGCCCTCTAGGCCCCCCGCCCCCCACCCTGAACCCAAAGATAGATAGTGGGGTACCTCTCCTGCGAGCCCCCGTCCCCGTTGCGGGTGGTTCTTCCTTAACTCCGGCGAGCCCCCCAACCCCTGAAAATTGACTGACCCAAAAGTCGATTCAATCGACTAAAGTGTGGCTTAGTCGGAGCAGAGCAGCAGCACGAGCGAGGGGGAGAGCAGCAGCAGCAGTTGGGCGGGCGAGCGATCGAGCGAGAGCCGGAGCAGCAGCAGCAGATCCGGCTGGTATGGACGCTGTCGTCGAAGGGGCCTCGCACTGGGGGAGAGCCGCCGTGGAGATGTCGCCCGCGGCGCCGGCTTCAAGGTAGCCGCTCCATGGGGGTGCGGGATGGAGCACCGTCGGCGTCGGGAGGTCGAGTTAAGGAGAAGGTGCGATGCGATGAGTGTGCAACCTCCTTGGTGGCGCCGAGTAGGCCTCGGCTTCGTCCGAGGAGTCGGTGAGGATGCTGCGGTTCCGGTGGAGTAGGTTAAGGCGGCGTTGTGGGGATGGAGCAGCGGCGATAGACGAGGCGATCGTCGGAGCAGCTCCTTGGAGGTGGAGGACGGGGCAGCTGAACCGGCGGGACGGTGAGATGGACGACAGATCCTCATCCGGGGAGGTGGACGAGGGACATCGTCGGGGAAGAGGCTCCGGCTGGGCGGCGGTGACGTGGCGAACGGAGGAGGGTGGGGTTTCGCGGCTGGAGCGGAGAGGTTATGGCGGCCTGGGATTTCGAATGGCGAAAATGGGGTGATGGGAGGGGGTGAAGCATGACTTAGGAACGCGCTTGTCCAAAATGTAGGGTGTGTTACAAAAGTACCCCCCACCGATTTGAACTAGCGGCGCTTTCGGCTCAAGGTTAGAAGGGGGATTTCGCGTGTCGGTATTTGGCAGTTGGAGGGAGTTTTCGCGCGCGTTGTAATTTCGGGATAGCAAGGCGCGGGTTGTGAAGGCGCCAGTTTTGGGAGCACGATATCTGAATTTTCAGGATATAACAAGACGCCGGGTTGAATTTCATGGACAAGCCTAACGTGTCGTAATATTGTACTTGTACGTACCAAATCAATTCGCACTTCCCTCAACAAAAAGAAAACGAAAAAAATAAAACTATTCACACCACACAAAGAGAGAGTCTTGCCCCGTTTTACTATACAAATGCTATTGAAAGCTACTCCCTCCTTCCATCTATATAGGGCCTAATGCGTTTTTCGATGTTAACTTTGACCAAATATTAGATCAATGATATATGACATGCAACTTACACAAAGCACACCGTTAAATTCGTCTGTGAAAGGTTCTTTCAATGATATAATTTTCACATTGTGCATGTCATGTACTATTAATCTTGTCAATAGTCAAAGGTGGTCTTAAAAATCTCATTACGCCCTATGTAGATGGAAGGAGGGAGTATGAATCCATGTTATGTCCGATTAAATTTTTTCGCTTGCTGTATAATGCATGTAACCTACTCATACCAACATTTTAGTGCATTCCAAATGTCTATACTACCGCTGCAATTTGAACTAAATTTGAATTTGTTTCTCTATTTCAATAAGAATCGATAATCATGATTGTTGCCAACTTCAACCATCATAGTTTCCTTGCTATCCGCCAGATATAAATTAGATGGCCTATAATGTAGGATGGCAGGCACACCATCATCAACAACTCCGTTTTTTATAACAGTAGAGATAAAATATATTAAATGTAGTATACCATGTTCATAACCACACCATGTGTATCACCGTTATATATATTCACACATCCGTCGGTTTCAAACACTATGATAAATTCTTCAAATATCCGAATTTGCTTTTTATAATGAAGTATATATGATCTCTATTCGTCTTTTACACCCACACAACCCTCTTATCTTTGTAGCTAGCGCTAAATTTCTCTTGTGCATGCACACGCCCGCATCCCTCTCACCCTCCCTCAGCGTTCTCTAGCTCCATCGCGCAAATTCGTCTTTTCATTTTAGGTCGTTCACCCATGGTGTGTGTAGGCCCCCCAGCTCCTTCTTTATGGCACACATCGATCGATATGCCTCTCTAGCCAGGTGTGCCTAGCACAAACACAAGCTCCCCCTCTTCTCTTGTCACCGTCCATGCCTCACTCCCACCACTCTTTTCATCGTTCTCGTACTCGCACACTCCTCCCCCTCGATATAGTATGCCTCTCGTACCACCTCCTACATGCATCCCTCTCTCTCTCTCTATCCTTCTCCTCGTGCCTCATTTGCTTATAACACACACATGCATGTATACCGATCGATCTCCCAACATATACCTCGATCGACTTTAACTTACCCCCCCCCCATCAATCGACGTACCTCACAAGTTATGTCTCTCCTTTCTCTTACAAAGGGCGATTGATCTTCCTATGTAGTTACGTCTGCTTACCACAGCCACATCGCCCCCCTCATCATTCGTGCATGCCTCCTGACCCGTCTCTCACACACACGTGCACAGACAACAAGCAGCCATCTCCTCTCTTATTGATATTGCGGGCGTGCCCTCCGTTTGTCTAGCAAGCCTATCCCATCATTTGTTAGAAGCAACTCCACTACCACCCCCTCCAACACTCTAGCTCTGTCTCTCTCCCAACCTTATTCATCTCCTGCACATATGCATGGATGCCGATCGATCTCCCTTAATACATGAGGCAGATCGATCTCCTTAATACATGAGGTAGGCCTCTCTCCTCCTCCACACATATACCAGCCATTGTACCTCTATAGTTAATTGGGCCTCCCTCTTCCCCCACCACACACCGATAGTCGAGCGCTGCAGGTAGGTATCCATGCCACAGAGACAAACTGCACATGTCCCATCTCACATTCCAGTAGACCAGCCACTCTATATCTTTGACGTGGGCACACACAAATTCAATGGCACTCTTTATCAATCGCGCGCGCACACACACACACACACACATCATCCCTCTCTCCGATTCTATAGACACCTCAAGCCGATGATACCTCCACTCTCTTCTCGTGGATCGCCCCCTCTATATATATGTTATATCCAGGACTCTATTTCACACACATTGCATATGTTAAATTTTTTGATTGACCCCCCCCCCCCCCAAAACTCTCAAGAACCCACACACTATATCTCTCTAGGTTTGTATCTCTCTCACACAACCCCACGTAGGTGGTGTACGTATACAAGAAGAGAATAGGTGCACCGTGCACATACTCACGCTTCGTGCCCAGCCACACTCACGCGGGTACACGGTGGAGCACATTTCTTTACGAAATGGCAGCCCACGTGCTAATTTGAACGCTTGTAGCGGTTGTTTACCTAGGGAGGTCGTGTACCACGCGTGCATGAAACAAAGTTCGACTTGACGCGTTGCCGCGTTATTTTTAAATAAAGTTATAGCGCTCAATGGCACATACACAGAATATAGAAGGATTTCTATGGAGGAAAAGGTAGTCCCCTCTTCAGAGTATCTCACAAAAGGCTCCGGTGGCCTCTCTCTATCTCACTGTTGGTCACTGATCTGGCCGCATCCCGTCTGCCGGGGGAAAGGGAGTGCGGTGGCCTCTCTCTCTCACAGTTGGTCACTGATCCGGCCGCATCCTGTCCGCTGGGGGAAAGGGAGTGCGGTGGCCTCTCTCTCTCTCACCGGTGGTCACTGATTCGGCCGCATCCCGTCCGCCGGGGGAAAGGAAGGAAGTGCATCGTTTCTCCGTTCGACGGCGCCGAGGCAGCACGTCCCGATCTGCGGTACACGCCGTTCTCTCTGACCAAGCTCCGGCGTGGCAGGGCCTACGCCACCTGCTCGCAGATTCCGCCCCACGCCGCTCACCTAGTTACATCCCGACGACCTCCAGGTATCCTCTCCGGCCTTGCTCCACTGCCCGTTTTCCCACGTCGCTGCATGTGGATCTTCCATAGTTCTTTTCCCAAAACGTAGCTCGTCCGGCGTACTTTTCATATTGCATTCTCGTCCTCACACCGTTTTAGACAAACGCAACCGTGTTGTTATCTTCCCTTAGGACAAGGAATATGCTTCTTTTTTGTCGTCGCATGTGTCATCAACTGTTATTGGCTAGTAATTGTTTCCTTTCTAGATCTTTTTTGCAAACAGGGCTATCCATTTCACCTCGTT
The DNA here is from genome assembly GCA_032464435.1 of Aegilops umbellulata. Classification (NCBI taxonomy): domain Eukaryota; kingdom Viridiplantae; phylum Streptophyta; class Magnoliopsida; order Poales; family Poaceae; genus Aegilops; species Aegilops umbellulata. The sequence continues at coordinate 586,686,701 of CP136060.1, read as the reverse complement.
GCTATTGCGACCTTTTGGTGAACTGCACAAATCACTTTTTTCTTAAGAGTGTTTTGTGCAATTGTACTAAAATATCACACGAGCAACGTCTCTACATTTCAGTGCGACTGCACAAAGGGAGATTGGTTTTGCTCTATCCTCCTCATCCAACTCCGAGCCTAATCTTCTCCAACTAGTTAGTCTTAAGAGAGACCGCAAAGGTGACCGGCTTCTATTTGTGTGTTTATTGTTTCATCAGCAGTCCTCTATTATCGTAATCGTAATCACACTTGATATCTTTGGAACAGGGATGCTCAGCTCTATTTTAGTGGAACTGCACAAAATGATCGGAATGTTGCATGCTCCAGATAGCTACTTTTTTTTCCCAACATGCCTTGTTGATTTAGACAAAGCTGGGGGGACATTGCTGCCAATGAAAGCATGGATCAATTTTAATTTAACACCTTCTCACAACTTTGTCTTCAGTTGTGATGTAATTATTAGCTCTGATCTGCTAATAATTGACACGCATTAGCAAGGAAGTTAGTTTTTTATTGTTTCGGAAAGAGCATCGATGGCAAGACACGCGAAACAAAAGCTGAAAGCTAACACCATTGCACAATTTCATGTCGCTGGAAAATTATTTGTATAGTACGTCAATTATGTAAACAAATGATGGAAGCTTCATAGCATTGCCAGAAGCCTCTTCATCATCCGGGTCCATGTGCCATGCATGAAATTATACTCCTTCGTTCCTAAATATTTGTCTTTTTACAAATTTCAAACGGGCATATTTTAGAGTGTAGATTCACTCATTTTGCTTCGTATGTGTACTCCCTCCATTCCTAAATATTCTATTCATCTTAACAAAGATTTCAACATATTTTAGAAAGACAAATACTCCGGAGTATATTTAAGAACCGAGGGGGTAGTGCACAACCGCATGGGAGACTTAGCCCGGTCGTTGCGCCGCATTAATAGTGAGTAATGAGCAGTCAAATCATAAGCCCCACCTTTCCCACCGTAAGTTGCTCTGAAGAAGCAACCATCAATACGCTCTTCCTTGAATCCGCTCATATTACTCCATCCGTCACTGTTTATATAGTGCGCTTCAGAAAAAAAATCTGTGGGACCAAGGCGACTAGCGATCGGCCTGAAAAATAGCATTGGTAGTTATAGCACGGCGTCTATTACTAGAGGGAATAATGCATACACACATGCATGCAGTGCTTCCATCCCGGGTACACACATGCATGCACTCCGTAGTACTCCCCCGTCTAGGTGTGTAAGTCATTTTACAAAAATCAGGTATTCCCAAAAGTCTAAGGTGCAATACATTAAAATCTATCCTCGTTTTCACCCAGCCTTGTGCTACTGTCCACGAGAAATATGCATGATAGAAAGAGGAGGCACCGGCACAAGAATGAGCCCGTGCATGCATCGCAGCTGGACGTTGATTAGGCAAGAAATTGATGACAGTCTTGCATGCATTCACGTAGGTGGCCTGAGAGAGCTCAAACGGCATCCTAATAAGTAGCAAATCAATGTTGATTTTGCTTCCGCTTAAAACAGTGCTATGATTGGAAGTTTTTCTAGTTGTGCTGCTGCTCCTCCTCCAATCTTAAGCTACCTAGGTTGTGCTGCTCCTTCTAATGTGACTTACTCACCTAGACGGAGGGAGTAGTACAGTACATAGAGAGAAAATTGTGGACTTGATTGCGGTTACCACGCCCTAATTAATTGCACGGAGGGTGGAGTAGTATGAAGGTGCAAAACGAAGTACGCGTATACTAGTACTGCGCTTGGCTCTTCGCCCCTTCGTGAAGTCGAACAATGATGGTACTCCGCATGTTGGGTACTATAGTGTATGCCTCTGACAATCTGACACCGAATGGACTGATGCATGTCCACCGAGGGTAGGTTGCATTAGTCAAAAGGCGTAAGCGAGCTTCACCTTGTCCTGCAAGCTTCTCCTCGTTCTGCGAGTTGACGGGACACACCAACAAGTAGTGCTAGTCCATACTCCCTTCTTTTCGGTTAATATGGCTTAATCTTTTTTGCGGGTAAATGAGAGAGCTTTATTCATATATAAGCATTCTTAGGACGATCAGCCAAGACACTGGTCACTAGGAAGCCAAAAAAGAAGTAGGAATCGAGGTGTTTCATCAAGCCAACTCTCGGCCACATTCAAAGTGCAGCAAGCACGGTTCACACGAAGATGCGCCGCAAGGTTTGCTGACCTGTTTACATGCTGAATTACAAAAAAAGAGGAAATATTACTGAGCGCTACTATTTGTAACAGGATATGAGCCAGAATTAAGCGAGAATTGTGGCGAGTGTTCCATGCAATAAACTTCCATTATCACATGCGAGAACCCTCGAAGAGAACCAAATGTGTTGAAGATTGCTTTATCACATTTTAAAATTATAATAAGAGTGCAGACGCTCCTCCATCCGGTTCCTAGTAGTATAGTGTAGTATGCTTCTGGCAATCTGACACCGAATTAACTGTTGTACGTTCACCGCCTGAGCGAGGGGGAGCTTGCATTAGTCAAAAGTTTCTCCTTGTCCTGCGAGCCACCGCGCGCAAGCTTCTCCCGTCCTACAACCTTCTCCTCGTTCGGCAAGTTGACGGGACACAGCAAAGTAATGCTAGTCCATGCTGCCTCCTCTCCGGTTAACATGGCTTAATTTCAAACGAGATAAATACAATGTCTGTCACTGTATATTTGTAAAAATACGGTCAGTTGACTTCCTAATACGCTCATTGCGCTCAATATATATATTTTCCGGTGTTCATACGGTCACTAGCTCACCCTTACCGAGTATGTGTGTGCATGCACGTGTAGGTTGAGCACTTGAGCATCACCGTGTGTGTTTCGTCGTGTGCTCGGATATGCATGCATTAGGGCGTCGCGCGTTTTTGCGTCCATGTGTACGTGTGACTGTTGCATACACGTAGGGGGAGTACGTGTAGGGGCCACTAAGAAGCAGTCAAATCACACAGTAATTTAGTCGGAAGAAGCAACCATCATTTCACTCTTGAATGACACGTACGCAATATAAAATGGTTGATATGGAGAGAAAAAGAAAACCACTATACTCCCTCCTTTCCGGTTTATAAGGCTCAATTCAAAATTCTCACCAACCAAGGTAGATGGTGAGTGGTGGAATACTTTTTGTAGTTTGCAAAAGCACCCAATTAATGCTCTTGTTTTCCTCAAAAAAGTATGTTTACCAATGCATTAATTGCAATGCATGCATGCATGCATAAATTACATGCATTGGTCAATTTTCTCTTAGTACTTGCATGCAATGATTTAATGCACCTTGGAATGTGAACATGTGATGGAAAACAACCAAATTAAGCCTTATAAAATGGAAAAACTAAAAATTTGAGATAAGGCCTATAAACCGGAAAGGAGGGAGTATATACACTAGCAGGGTGCGTGTGAGAGATGGGTCAGGAGGTGAATGACACGTGGCCCCAGGGGGTGGCTGGCCCACCTATCATACAGCCAAAGGCAGGTGCAGTAGAGGGCCGAGGAGTAGTACGAAATCCTACGCACGCTAACCAAGGGCTGAGTGATCACTCGAATCGCAAGATCAGTTGACTAGAATCTACGCTAGACCCATGGAGGCGATGAGCGCGAGCATCAGCCGGCTGTGCCAGATGGTCCACGACGCCGGTCTGCGGCCCGGCAGGTAGTATTGCTTGAGGCTGCCAGGGCGAGGGGCCGCTTGGACGACAGCTTCGCATCCTTGTTCGACGACGTCCTCGTCGGTTTCCTCGACAAGTTCACCGTCGTCAAGAAGCTTGCGGACGACTTTGACGTAAGCCTCCAGCCTACGCGCCCATGCTCTGCGATGCCCGCCACCCTCAACGGCCACTGTGGTAACAACCTCTTCGACGCACTGGTGGCCCTGCGACTGCCCGCCGTCGCGCCGGAGAATGTCCACCTCGAGGTCGCGCTCGCCGGGCAGCGCCTGGCGCAGCAAGGCACCATCGACCTAATCACCCACGTCTACGCGCAAATCGTCCACAAGGACTAGTACATGCAAGAGGAGGACGATAGGACGCTGGCCTTCTTGGAGCACAGGGCAACCTTGGACGGCACTGCTCAGAAGCACGTGGACCTCGCCGCCAACGCCGCTGCTCCTCACACATCGGTTGGTGACCCGGCGCACTAGGGCGTGAGGATGTCGTTGAACGTTGATGGATCTGTATGTATTTTTATCCTTCCGTCAAATCCATGTAGTAGTATATGATACTACAGTAATTATCTTACCTTTCGCATCAACTTCATAATTTTCGTACGTACTCCATGCATGAACGGCGCCAGAAGCAAACTTCTCATTACTCTACGCAAAATCGTTATTTTCTATCTATCGGTCGCGCCATGGAGCAGAACCAAATTTTACAAGGTACGAGTTCAAAAGCAAAAGCCTTCCGTGTTCGCGTCGCACCCCCACACGTTGGTCTGGCATTCCCCTCAAGAGGGAATGTGTGCGGTGTTGCATTTTCACTTACAAGTGGGACCGCAGTTGAGCAAACCGACTATCGGCAAACCCCCACCCCGCCCACCGCGCGATGGCTGAGAAAAGAGGACAGGAGGGAGAAGAGATGGCTGTAGCACGAACTCCAAGAAAATTGGTGTCGGATGGGACTCGTGTGGGTGGCATGTGCCGTACTGCTAGACGTGAATGCTAGTTATGGCCCATGCCACCCCACTATATCGAGCCTATATCGAGGTACGTAGAACAAATTTCCTGCAATCCGTACTCAGCCCTCCTCTATCTCTCTTCTCAGCCAGCCAGCGGACGTGCAGAGCCCATCGTCTGTTTGCTCACATGCGGCCCCACATGTCAGTGAAAACGCAAGAGGACCCACTGAACCTGCACATCTTTCACCTCGACGTGCTGGTGATGAAAAACAAATCCAATAAAGATCTTCGGTGGCCGCTTTTGGAGTTACTCAAGAGTAGTAAGATTCTATTTACAGTTTAACCCAAGATGCACATCTCATGGCTTCAACTACCACTCTATTTTATTTCATGACACGACCTGGATGCTGGATGTCCCACGTGTCGGCAAAAGGAGGAAGAACCCGACCAAATCTTCGGTTCTGCTCTCGGATTAGACTAGTTGTGCTAACTTAAAAAATTTATTGTGTACTCCCTCTGTTCCAAAATACTTGACTTCCATTTGTCCAAAAATGGATGTACCTATATACTAAGACATGTCTAGATACATATATATTTTGACAAATAGAAGGCATGTATTCTGCAATGGAGGGAGTAGAATGGATGCAAGTTTTTGTATTGGGAAGAAGAGTACATCCATATATTGATAGAGCGCAATTTAGTAGATGTTCTATCACTTTTAGCTAGTATAGAATAGAGGCTAGACATGAGACTAGATGCGAGGAAGCAACATCTACTTCTTTACACTCGAAGAAGAAAGAAGCACGCAAGATCGAGCCTCCGTAGATCAACAATGAATGCATCGAGAAGGCACTAATCCAACTTACTACAGGAGTAGTCAAATGTATTCTTGTGGTTCTTGTTTTCTTTGGTCTTGCTTTTCTAGTCAAAATTATCGTTGGAGTTCGTGCAAAACGGAGGTTCGTTTGGGGTCGTGCATTGGAGTTGGCCTTACAAGTGGGACCGCAGTTAAGGAAACCAACTATCGGCAAACCCCCACCTCGCCCGCGGCGCGATGGCTGAGATACTCTAACTCAGTTAGAGGTTAGAGTTAGATTATAACCCTGAACTAACCCTAAACTAACTCTAGCCAAAGAGGTGTTTGGATGGCAGGGTTAGATGGAACGCGGATACAGCGAGGCGCCTTCACGGGCGATGCGAGAGGGAGGGAGGGAAAGGACGAGAAGCTTCGAGGAAGTGGAGAGGGATCTTCTAAGGGGAGAGCGAGAGAAAAAAATGTGTTTTTTAATGATTCCAAGAAGAACTAACCCAAATAAACACCTCTTGGATGGGTTAGATTTTTTGGATGGGTTAGATGCATCTAACCCAAACTAACCCTCCTGTTTGGATACTTTTGAGTTAGTTGAGTACAAACTAACTCAAACTAAATCTAACCCATGGATCCAAACAGGGCCGCGAGGTTCAAGAGATTGCTCTCGCACGGACTTCAAGAAATAATATGGTGTCAGATGGATGTCGTGGTGGTGGCGTGTGTCGTACTCCTGGACGTGAATGCTTGTTCGGGCCCATGCCACCCTGCTACTCCTACTACTTACTCCTACTATATACTATACTACTAGTATATCGAGGATTCGAGGTGCTGGTTACGTACAACGAACACATTAACATATGGCTACAGTAAAAACACCCGCCCGACGGGCGAAGCATGTGAAGCTAGTACAAATAGTGTACTACTATTGTTGATTGGCCTCATCCGATAACCTGTTGCAATGCACGTACAATTATGTATTCGGGAAATATTTTTTTGCCTCGTCGCACCACTCACTAAGAGAAGCGACTCGAAAGCCATTCATAAATTTAGTACAGTAAGTTTATCACAGGCATATCATTTTATTACATAGAACAACAGGTCATCAACCCACATCGACAACGAGGATACATTATAAATACTAAAGTTTTCACCACACAACAAATAACAAGCCATGGAATGAACTTCAACTCAACCATTCCGCGGCATTGGAAACGCTTGCTTTGAACCACAAGTGATTCTCTGGGACGGGCCATCCATTGTCGATCTGGAGACCAACGCAGGACTGATCATCTAGGCTGAAGCGGCCTACTATATCAGTACCAGGGTAGGGAACCACCCAAATGTCCGAGGTATAGACACAGTTGCTTCTCATAAATGTGTCAACAGGTAGTTGGATCGCCTTTCACCATCATCGGATAGTTTTGTCTAAGGAAGAGTGAGTTTTCTCCAAGACTATCAATTCTGTGCCAGGGAGAAGGAGTTGGCTCTAGCACCCTAGTATCCATCCCGAATACCATGCAACGGGTGTTGGAATAGGTCCGGAGAGTGCGACCATGGGAGACTACACCTGCTTCCTTAGTAGTAACATCATCAGTGGGTTGTATACACACAAGAAGAGGTGATCCATTGGAATTAGTTTCCAGGCGCCACAGAGTATATCGGCGCTGCTCGTCCTCATGCTCGTGATCATCACCATCGTCATCTCCCCCTTGGTTATAAAAATCTTCAAGTATAGGTGGTGGAATGTTCACAGGACCTTGGAAACACAAAGAAGAAGGTTAATTAGTAAAGGGAAACTTGCTAACCCACATGCATGTGGATGAAACAATTATAATTACGATGGAAGACAAACGTACCGAAACAACGAGGATGCCATGCAAAAACAGTGCCACGAGTGGTGGCAGCAAACACAAGGCCCTCGTATTCAATTGCATCACAGTACTCATCCGTGTACAGAAACTGATTTTTGAGCAATATCCATCGAGTGAAACCATCAATGATGGCAACAAGCTTGTCTAAGATAGCAACAACATCATAGTTTTTGTAATTCCAAGAGCGGTTGGGAACTCGACAAATTGCTATCTTCCGTAGACGACAGTCACCATGATCATATTTGAACGTGCGTACATTACCGGTGTGCTCAACCTCTGGGCGGTGTGCTGAGATTATTGGAAGTGGAACTCGGTGACGAGTGTACACATTCGCAAGTTCCCACTCGCAGTTGGACCCAATCTAAACAACCCAATCTCCATTTGCGCCCGCCCAAGCCTTGCCCTCAAGCGATGGCATCTTAACATCACACGTATCATTATCAAGCGGCATCAACTTGCACAGGGTGAGGCCTTCGTCGTGTCGGTGCCCATCATCAGGGTCACGGCGAAGAAGATAGGGGAGATCAAACCGCTGCTTGACCCTTGGGTTCCTTGCAATGATGTTATTAGTTGAGTCGAGAATGGGCTGGAACGAACCTGCCATGCTAGCCGAGGTGATGACGTCGCACCGATCAATGAGTTCCTCCACCATGTCATCTTTCAGATCGGGGCAAGAATAACGAGGTCGTTTCCGGCCTGTTCCCTCCATGGAGAGGACGATCGAACAATGGCAGAAGAAAGGGTGAAGGGCTGAAGGAAAATGGAGGAGGGAGAGGAAGAGCGTGCGACAGCAGTTCCAAATCGAGAGGGAAAGGCGAAGAGTCGGTGGACGGTTGCAAGTTTGCCACGGTTCACGAAGAGGCGCCCCGGCCTACACGTCCGTTCGGAAATACTCCTACTACTCGTCGTCGTCTCACTGATATGTTGGAACGGGACCACATGTCAACGAAACATGGTGTGTAATTTCTCGTGCAAAATGCGATCTGGCCGCGTTGGCCCGAGGTGCCGCATTAGTTATCGACCTTTATTTTTTTAATGGCGTGCCGATCAGTTTTGAAGCACGACTAACTGGTATTGTACGCAGAGAAAATATAAACTACTCTACCACTACCCCACCTCCAGTACTAGTAGTATAAAAAAGATATACTCCCTCCGTTCCTTGATATAAGGTGTATAGATTTTTGAGAAAAAAACCCGAAATATAAGGTGTATTGCATTGCACCACTCGTTTGGACAATTTGTTTAGGAATTTGGTTACATTTCCTTATATTAGGAAAGCTCCTCTATTTTCTCATGCCAATTAGTCAGGTGTAATCTCGGCCAAAACTTGTGAAATTCCCCCCCCCCCCACGTGCGTTCTTTAATATCCGTGCCAAAAACTATACACCCTAAATTTAGGAACGGATGGAGTATATAGGCTGGAGCTTCAGCGCTTTCTTGCTAAGGGCTTCCCGCTTGCTTCTCCAACTACCACCCTCTCTCTAGATCTAAAAAAGACGAGCCCTCTCTCCCTCCTCACCGGTGGTCACAGATCCGTCGGGGAAGATAAGGACGTGCAGTGTTGACGCACTCGACGTCGGCGAGCGAGGTCACGCACTGACGACAAGGCCGTCCTCTCAGACCTAGCGCCCACGCGGGATGGCCTCCGTCCCCAAGCTCGCTGTCGTAGTGTGTGCGGAGGACGACGACCACGAGCGAAGCCACTTTCCACCGACCCTCAGGTATGCTACCTCTTTTTGAGCCATAACCTTGTTCTATTCCCCTATCTGCTACGTCGTTGCATGTGGATCTTTTTCCACTCCACCATCTTCCCAATTTGCTATCCTCTACTCTGCTGGCCACGCAGATGAAAACCATAATTTCCACTATTAAAGGAAACCCTACTTCATGCAGACTAATCCATGTCTGGGTTGAATAAGGAAAGGAAGGGAGACTGTACTGTCCAAGAGAGTAGGCATCGAACCCGCATCTAGGTTGAAAATGGGAAAATTTGTAGCTAAGGAACGAGTCTCGTGTCTCTTGGTTGAAGAAGGGTAGAAAGAAATGACAACGCAATAGAGAATGACCAGGTCGATCGGTTTGTTATCCTCGCATAGGAAAAAGGTGGCTAAAGAGAACAAAAATGGAACCGTCATCCACATATGCTGCCTGGATATTTGTTGCTCTGGGCAACCATAACTCCCTCACCACTCTGCGTCCGTGGAGGTACGTCGTACTGGTGCCCCCCATGCTCTTATTGCCACTTTTTTTGCTGTTGGTATAACGCCAGCAGTCAAGTCAAGCAATGCTACTGCTAAAGTGATGCCACATTTAACTTATGTCGCTCTCAGTCTAATGCAACCCATAAATTTAAGCAATGCCATTTAATGTCACTGGATTATTTCAGGGTTAGCTGTTGATTGTGGATGTATTAAAGATTTTTCAGCTATAAGGCATTCTAATGCTGTTGCACAGCCAGTATACCAACGATGAAACTTGTTACTCCCGTCAGATTTTTGCACTGTTAATGCTTATAGATTACATACCTCACTTTCATGAGATAAGTTCAATTTTTTCTACAGTGTCACCAAAATGCCAAGGTGCTGATGTCATTTTATTTTGGTTAAACTGCACAGACAATTATGAAGACAAGAGGAAAGGTCAAGAGTGGGCACCTCATCCTCCGGCTATTCTCTTGAGGAGGTCTGTATGTTTGTCTCTAATGCCTGTCGACTACATACCTGACATCGTGATGTAATGTTAAGTCATTTCCTTTTGTACAGTGTCACTGAATTGTCAAGGCGGTGATGGCATTTTATTTTAGTAGAGCTGCACAAAAATTGCTTAAAAGAAGAGGAAAGGTCAGGAATGACTCACTTTTCCAGAAAAAACTATGTATGCCTTCCTCACATCAGCCGCTGTTGCTTTATTTATTCCTTCAAACAGGTGGTTAGAAACAGTCTTGCTACCTTTTCCCATTAAGAAATTGGAATGCTTATATTTGTGGGCCTATGCTTCAACTGGTGCCACTTTTTAAGTAATCACACTTTCAATATCTATGCAAATAGGGATGCTCGATTTTAGTGGAACTGCACAAAAACTCCAACTGGTTCAACATTAGGAGCATGTTTTTTCCCAACCTTTATATCCAATTGGTGGCACTATGAGCTGTTCATTACGAAGGTACATGGTTTGCTACTATCTTTCTACTCTTTTTGTACTGTCATTAGATAGTAATACTAGTGGTTTGCATGTGAATTTATTGGCAGGGTGGACCTACATTGGAGGTGCAGGACAGGATTCAATGATTGGATGCTCAATTTCGGTTGTATCAATTTCACCTCTTCCATCACTGCGAACATGGATATCCTTGGTCTGATGAAGAATAGGCGCTATATTTCTGTTCTGAACCAGCAAATCAATTCAGTATGAAATTGTCCAAGGCAAAACATAACTGTATCAGATTGTCCAGTGCAGAAAATGACAGATGCTAAGCGGAAGAGACATGTTTAAACCGAAAATACAAGGTGTGGTATATGTTTACTAGCTGCTTGATATTTGTGCAGACAGAGATGTCTGCCCGTTGCTATTTGGCAAACCAACAAAGTGCCCGCAATTTTGGTTGAACTACACAAGAGAATAGTATAGTCACTGCATGCAGTGCCATTTGAAAATAGACAGAGAAAGATTGGATAGTCACTTCATGGATTGCAGAAAAGTAGTACTGTACTATTTATTGGCCAACACTAGGTGCTTCATTGCTTTGGTCTGATTATACAATGGACATCATTTTGCCTAAGTTAAAGTTTGTATTCCGAAAATTGTCTCGCAGTGTGATCGAGGGAAGACCAAATCATATTGCAGTGCATGTTCCTCCATCATGTCTGGTTCATTCTCATGGTTCCAGCTGTTGGTGAAACCACTTTGTTTGCAAGAGGAATTGTAGACTTCACAAACAAATTTTTCTTTCAGTCTGTACTGAATGTTGGCCAATAGAAGCATCCATGTTAGTAGGAAGAACAGATGTTTTTTCTAGATCTTTGCTTTTGGAGCTACATATTTGTATATGATCTGTGAATCATTGAGATGCATTAACAGTTACTTATTTCTGTTCGCTCAATGTTTACAAGTTACTGATCGATCACTAGCTAGCCTACAAATGCGCTCCTGGCAGTTTTATTTGTGACGCAAGATGCGAAGTGGCAGTTTTTTGAATAAAAATGCCTACCTATGAAGAAACTGACAAGCTCGTACGCAAGCAAGTGCCTCCTTATTTCAAGCCAATAGAAAAAATGGCTCCTCCTAGTGGATTTCTGACATCTGGGTCCCATGCCATTGTCAACGTAGTCAATAAACGAGAGAATTGCACAACGAGCGGCTGACACCAGGGACCCAGCAGCTCGCCCAGTTATTTTTGTTTTGGGTTAATTTGATAAATGCCACTCCAAATCTGGTGTATCTGAGAAATGCCACTGCAATTTCCAAACTTTGAAAAATACCATTTCATGCCATTTCTAGTGGCATTTTTCGATGTCTGGAGTGGCGTTTTTCAAAGTTTGCAAACTGCAGTGGCGTTTTTCAAAGTTTGCAAAAATTGAAGTGGCATTTTTTAAAGTTTGGAAATTGCAGTGGCATTTTTATGAATCGCCATAATTGGAGTGGCATTTATCTAATTTGTTTTTGAGACGGAAGCAGGGTGTCAACTGGGCTGTGCGGGACACTCTGGCCTGTCTAGACAGCCTTTTCTTTTATGTTTACCATAAACCAGCCTAGTAGTTTTTTTTCTTTCTGAAAATGGCTAGCCCAGTTTTTTGTGATTTGTCAAGTAAGTCGCTTTATCAGGCCTGTTGGGCTGCAAATCTTTCAAGACGAGGAGAGCTTCATTCGGCTGGCCGAGAAAATGGCCTATCAGTAATGAGAAATGGGCTGTACATTTTTAAAACACATCAAACCGGCAATTATTTTCAAATATCTTTTTTTCATTTCGAGATTTTAAATTGCATTGACTTTTATGCGTGAACAATTTATTGGATTTTATATTGATATACATTTATTTTTAAAATCAGTCTCAATGTGACTCGAAATTTTGGGATTAAAAACAGTTCAGACCGCACCGACATATGCAAAATTTCGTATAATTTTTTAACCGTGGCCACAATATGGGCTGTAATGCCAACATAAAGATTATGGGCTCCAAAAAAACCCGTAAGAATTAGCAAATGGGCTGTAAAATATTTGAAATAATGGCAGATGGGTTGTATGCCGTTTTCCACAGATTTGAGGCTTTCCACAGATGGCCTGTATACTGTTGGATGTCCATCCAACGGCCATCGTGCTTCTTCAATCTCTGCTCTTCCTGCTCCAGCCGCTCAAACAAGAGCCGGCGGGACTGCCTGCTCCCTCCTCCCCGCGGCCGGCTGTGCTGCCGCGCAGGCCTCACCGCCCCATCGTACTCCCATCGCTGGCCTAGCCATCCCTCTACTCACCCACACCTGTTGTTATTCTCCGGCGACGGCAGACGAACCAGTAAACCCTCGTACAGTCGTACTCCCCTCCGCGTGGGAAACAAAAACAACGGCCGAGTCTTCCCTGCCTCCGTGTCGTTCCCTTCCTAGGCCTCGCCGTCGTCCACCGCCCTGGTGCTCTCGGCGTGGCGTGGTCAGCATGGTCAACGACCGACATGCATCTGAAGTGGACTGTACGTGGAGAGGCTGACAGCTGGGTCCACGGCCGAAGGCAAGCAAAATAATGATTTCCTCCTCCTGACATCTGGGACCCACCGAAACGGCCTCTGTATTTCGCGAAAAAACGTTACCACCGCTGACAGCTCGGACCCACCAGCTATATCTTCGCACGCAAGGAAGTGCCTCCTTATTACGCACAAAAACATGAATACTCCCCCTGCTAGCTGGGACCCAGTATAGTGGGCCTACTAAGTTGACGGGGACGAAGGGCTTTGTCAACTTAGTCAATATGCATGATTCTAGCTCGACTGACCATACTATGTCCATCCAACGACCGTAGTGCTTCTTCAACCTCTGGTCTTCTTGCTCCAGCCGCCCAAACCAGCGCCGGTCATGCCGCCTGTTCCTACCTCCCGTGGCCGGCTGTGCTTCCGCGGAGGCCTCACCGCCCCCATACTACTCCCACCGCTGGCCAGGCCATCCCTCCACTCCACTCACCCACACCCCCTGTTATTCTGCGACGACGGCAGCACAGCCGAACCAGTGAACCCTCGTACTCCTCTTCGCGTGGGCATCCACTTTCGCGTCTTCCCCGGCTCCGCGTCGTCCCCTTCCTAGGCCTCGCCGTCGTCCACTGTCGTGGTGCTGTCGGCGCGCGTGGTCAATGTGGTCAACGACCGAATTCCATCGGAAGAATACTGTACGTGGAGAGGCTGACAGCTAGGTCCACGGCAGCCGCAAGGAAGTGCCTCCTTATTACCCGGAAAATAATTATTCCTCCACCTGACAGCAGGGACCCACCGGACGCCCACCAGTATATCGCGAAAAAAACGTTTGCCCCTGACTGCTGGGACCCACCCGACGGGCCACCGTATTTCATGAAAAAAATGTTCCCCCTGCTGTCAGCTCGGACCCACCGGAAGTGCCTCCTTATTACGCACAAAAAATGAATACCTCCCTGCTAGCTAGGACCCACCTTGGTGGGAGGCTGACTTGTTGGCCTACTAAGTTGACGGGGACAGAGGGCTTTGTCAACTTAGTCAATATGCATGATTCTAGCTCCATTGACCGTACGATGTCCATCCAACGGCCGTAGTGCTTCTTCAACCTCTGGTCTTCTTGCTCCAGCCGCCCAAACCAGCGCCGGTCGTGCCTCATGCTCCTGCCTCCCGTGGCCGGATGTGATGCGGCGGAGGCCTCACCGCCCCCTATCTCCTACCGCTGGCCAGGCCATCCCTCTACTCAGCCACACCCCCTGTTATTCTGCGGCGACGGCAGCCTCACACCGCAGCGAACCAGTGAACCCTTGTACTCCTCTACGCGTGGGCATCCACTGTCGTGTCTTCCCCGGCTCCGCTTCGTCCCCTTCCTAGGCCTCGCCGTCGTCCACCGCCCTGGTGCTCTCGGGGCAGCGTGGTCAATGTGGTCAAGGAACGACTTCCATCGGACGTGGACTATACGTGGAGAGGCTGACAGCTGGGTCCACGGCCGCAGCAAGGAAGTGCCTCCTTATTACGTGCAAAATAATTATTCCTCCACCTGACAGCGGGGACCCACTGGACGAGCCACCGTATTTCGCCCCCTGACTGCTGGGACCCACCAGCTACATCTTTGCAGGCAAGGAAGTGCCTGACAGTCGGGACCCACCTAGTCGAAGAGTATGTAACGTTGTCATTCTGGTCGCGAACGTGTACGTACATATATACTGGTCGATGTAGACGCGTGCACGTGTCGTAGTAGAGGCGCGCACGTAGCATGTACACGTATGTACAGCGGCCAGGGTGCAAGAAAGAAAATACGGCCACGTATGTGTACATACGGGCGGGGTCTCGAACGCCTACTCGCGCATACGTACGGCGAGGCTCGTGTACATGGCTGGGTCGGAACGGAGAAACAGCGTCATCGTCGTGTTCATGGGTCAGAACGGAATGCGTGGTCGTGTTCATCGGGAGAGCTTGTACGGAAGAGGCGATGGAAACGAGGCCTGGCGTATGGCACAAGGAGGAAACGGACCTCCTACGGTCGAAACGGGGGTCTTGTTGATCGGGAGGGGTGTGGCGTACCGCAAAACGGAGGAAACGGACCTCCTACGGTCGAAACGGGGGTTCTGTTGATCGGGAGGGGTGTGGCGTACCGCAAAACAGAGGAAACGGACCTCCTACGGTCGAAATGGGGGTCCTGTTGATCGGGAGGGGTGTGGCGTACCGCAAAACGGAGGAAACAGACTTGTGTTGGAGCGCTACGGTCGAAACGGGGGTCCTGTTCGTCGGGAGGGGTGTGGCGTACCGCAAAACGGGACTCCACGGGATACTGTTCATCTCCACCGTCGACCCCCTCCAGCCTCCACGAGCTACTGTTCATCCACCGTCGACCTCCTCCAACCTCCACGGGCTCCTGTTCATCCAGCCTCCACCGCGCGCTACTCCACCGGCTACTGTTCAACCACCCCTCCACCTTCTATTGTTCATCCAGCCCTCCACACCACGGGGTCATGTTCAACCACCCTCCACGGGCACCCCTCCACCATCTACTATTCATCCTGCCCTCCACACCACGGGGTCCTGTTCATCCACCCCTCCACGGGCACCCCTCCACCATCTACTGTTCATCCAGCCCTCCACCACACCACGGGGTCCTGTTCATCCAGAGGCAACGCCACCGCTCATTGTTCATCCACCCCCCCCCCCACACACACACACAACGCTCACTGTTCATCCAGAGGCAGCATCGATCGGCTTTAGTTAGCAGCAGTAGCCAAGGAATCGCTCGATCGGGTTCAGTTAACAGCCATCGATCGATCGCTCGGGTTCAGTAACGCATAGCCTGCAGTGCAATCGCTCAGGTTCAGTTAGAGCCCAACGCCTCGCTCGGGTTCAGTTAGAGCCAACGTCTCGCACACACGCGCGTACGTGTATGAGAGAAACGCGCATCGCTCGGCCCCCGACCTCCCACCGTAACCGGGAACTCCCCGAAATTTTCCTCCCCCTCGCTTCTACCATGGTTTTTTCCGTCATGGACGGCCCAAAGAATGTCATGCAGCTGCGTCTCCGGCCTGCCCAGGACGAAAAGCCCATTTTATATCATGATTTTTTGTCATAGAAGTAGGAGCCCACCACATCTATGATGATACCGGGTTTTGTCACAATTATCGTCATAGAAGTGTCATATGTATGACAGAAAAAATTTCGTTCGACCCAAAATATCACGGATGTGTCTTTTTTTGTAGTGCCTATGTTGTCACTTTCATATACTAGTGGGAATTTTACATTATAGAACCTGGCTTGTGTATTCCAATGATGGGTTCCTCAAAATGCCCTAGGTCTTCGTGAGCAAGCGAGTTGGATGCACACCCACTTAGTTTCATTTGTTGAGCTTTCATACACTTATATCTCTAGTGCATCCATTGCATGGCAATCCCTACTCACTCACATTGATATCTATTAATGGGCATCTCCATAGCCCGTTGATACGCCTAGTTGATGTGAGACTATCTTCCCCTCTTTTTGTCTTCTCCACAACCACCATTCTATTCCACATATAGTGCTATATCCATGGCTCACGCTCATGTATTGCGTGAAGATCGAAAAAGTTTTGAAAATGTCAAAAGTATGAAACAATTTTTTGGCTTGACATCGGGGTTGTGCATGATTTAAATACTTTGTGTGGTGAAGATAGAGCATAGCCAGACTATATGATTTTGTAGGGATAACTTTCTTTGGCCATGTTATTTTGAGAAGACATGATTGCTTTGTTAGTATGCTTGAAGTATTATTATTTTTATGTCAATATTAAACTTTTGTCTTGAATCTTATGTATCTGAATATTCATGCCACAATTAAGAAGAATTACATTGAAATTATGCCAACTAGCACTCCGCATCAAAAATTCTTTTTTTATCATTTACCTACTCGAGGACGAGCAGGAATTAAGCTTGGGGATGCTTGATACGTCTCCAACGTATCTATAATTTTTGATTGCTCCATGCTATATTATCTATTATTTTGAGCAATATTGGGCTTTATTATGCACTTTTATATTATTTTTGGGACTAACCTATTAACCGGAGGCCCAGCCCAGATTTGTTGTTTTATGCCTATTTCAGTGTTTCGAAGAGAAGGAATATCAAACGGAGTCGAAACGGAACGAAATCAACTGGAGAAGTTATTTTTGGAAGGAAAGCTACCGGATGGAATTAGACCCCATGTCAGGAGCCAAGGGAGGAGCTCACGAGGGTGGGGGCGCACTCACCCCCGTAGGGCGCGCCCCTGCCTCGTGGGGCCCCCGAAGCTCCACCGACGTACTTCCTGCACCCATATATACCTACGTACCCTAAAACTACCAGAAGAGAGATTAGATCGGGAGTTCCGCCGCAGCAAGCCTCTGTAGCCACCAAAAGTCAATCGAGACCATGTTCCGGCACCCTGCCGGAGGGGGGAAACCCTCACCGGTGGCCATCTTCATCATCCCGGCGCTCTCCATAATGAGGAGGGAGTAGTTCACCCTCAGGGCTGAGGCTATGTACCAGTAGCTATGTGTTTGATCTCTCTCTATCTCTCGTGTTCTTGATTTGGCACAATCTTGATGTATCGCGAGCTTTGCTATTATTGTTGGATCTTATGTTTCTTCTCCCCCTCTACTCTCTTGTAATGGATTGAGTTTTCCCTTTGAAGTAATCTTTTCAGATTGAGTCTTTAAAGATTTGAGAACACTTGATGTATGTCTTGCGTGGGATACCCGTGGTGACAATGGGGTATTCTATTGATCTACTTGATGTATGTTTTGGTGATCAACTTGCGGGTTCCGCCCATGAACCTATGCATAGGGGTTGGCACACGTTTTCATCGTGATTCTCCGCTAGAAACATTGGGGCACTCTTTGAGGTTCTTTGTGTTGGTTGAATAGATGAATTGAGATTGTGTGATGCATATCGTATAATCATACCCACGGATACTTGAGGTGACATTGGAGTATCTAGGTGACATTAGGGTTTTGGTTGATTTGTGTCTTAAGGTGTTATTCTAGTACGAATTCTAGGTCTGTTTGTGACACTTATAGGAATAGCCCAATGGATTGATTAGAAAGAATAACTTTGAGGTGGTTTCGTACCCTACCATAATCTCTTTGTTTGTTCTCCGCTATTAGTGGCTTTGGAGTGACTCTTTGTTGCATGCTGAGCGATAGTTATATGATCCAATTATGTTATTATTGTTGAGAGAACTTGCACTAGTGAATGTATGAACCCTAGGCCATGTTTCCTATCATTGCAATACCGTTTACACTCACTTTTACCGCTCGCTACCTTGCTGTTTTTATATTTTCAGTTTACAAAAACCCATATCTACCATCCATGTTGCACTTGTATCACCATCTCTTCGCCGAACTAGTGCACCTATACAATTTACCATTGTATTGGGTGTGTTGGGGACACAAGAGACTCTTTGTTATTTGGTTGCAGGGTTGCTTGAGAGAGACCATCTTCATCCTACGCCTCCCACGGATTGATAAACCTTAGGTCATCCACTTGAGGGAAATTTGCTACTGTCCTACAAACCTCTGCACTTGGAGGCCCAACAATGTCTACAAGAAGAAGCTTGTGTAGTAGACATCAATACTCTAGATGCATGTTGGATAGCGGTCGATGTGTGGAGTAATAGTAGTAGATGCAGGCATGAGTCGGTCTACTTTTCACGGACGTGATGCCTATATACATGATCATGCCTAGATATCTATACCTATACTAATCACAGACTTCCTAGGAAACCTCACCGTCCTCTCCTCCGCTGCTTGCCCCATGTGCGGCGCCTCGACTACATCATTATGGCGAGCGAGGTGTTCTTCTCCTTGCTAGGTATCAGTGGTCTCCCTCAATTAATAAGAGCAGCCCCAGGCGAGCTTGATGGGAAACTGGTCGTCGCTGATGTCGAACTCTCCGTGGGATCACGGTCCAACTACCAGTCCTTCCAACCATCTCATTGTTGACTCTTCTCTCTGCAGCGTCCGTCACAGCCAAGTAAACCATCAGATAATTAATTCAATCACCTCGATCTGATGAAGGCGCCCTATTTTGTGTGATTTATTTGTGTGGAGTTCATGCATGATGATGATGATCTTGAGCTTTGACTGAAGTTGGTTGGCGTCTTGAAGCTGAGAAGATCGGGTTGTGCTGATTTTTTTAAATTTCTGTTGTTTGTGCAGCCGAGTTGATGGTCACAGAGGTCATCATTGAGCAGGAGTATTGAATGCTTTTCCAATAGTACGAGCGCCCAGACTACAGGTTGCTTTAGGTTATGATTTCTTACTTTTTCTTCAGTTTGTATAATTAGTTTATTATATGGTTAGTTGATACGTGAAGATGTTTTACTAAACAGATTGAAGTTGCCATCAGGAATCATACCTGTCAGTTGGTTTGTACAGTGAATGCTAATTGAGTGATTAGATGCGTATGTCATTTCACCATTTAAAGATTGCTATATTGAGTGATTAAGATGCTGGAAGGTACGTACAGTTCAAGCTTCTCATAATGAGAAAGACAATACAACATTTTGTTTATACTCTAATTTGTAATTTTCTTTCAAATATCATTACAAAGATTTCCTCATTTTCTTCTAAATTGTGTGGGGCGCACATCATGGCTGCCATCATTGAAAATTAGCTCGGACTCCTCCTAATCAGTCTCACATCATTGTCGTGCTAAGAAATACAACAAGGAGGAGAGTCGGTTGGGAACATGTTATTTGAAGTGCAACCAATAACGACATGTGAGTTGTGACAAGCTTTGTTATTGCTCACAATGGATTCATGTTGGAAATTCAGTTAATTAGTAATACCCACTCCCCACGTACTAATAGTCATGTATTTCTTGATGTCATAGGCTTGGAAACTGGTCATCTCATGACTATTCTACTGTTATGTTTTCTAATGCTTCATCTGTGTCATTGGAGGGATCATTCATTTTATAGGCATTGCCGTCCTTTTTAGGCCGTAGCTAATGGAACATAAATGTTGATATTCTATCCAACTAGACATCTCAAACATCATCTTGCAAGGCTGCAACGTCAAGATTATGTATGGTTTAGGCCATTGATTTTTTTCATGTACAGTGATCTGTAGCCAAGAAAACAGCGATGCCATTCTCAACTGATTGCTGTCACATTCCAACCGAGATGCATGAAGCCATGAAATCACATGATGCAAATTATCACGGGATGGCGTTCAAGTGGCGTCCATGTTCTTGATTACGCTGATGGTGATTATCCTCATGGCGATCTTCATACCCCATGGAGTCTGGAAAATGCCCAATGCCTGGAGTTCAAGATCAAGAAGGTTACAAGGATGTTAGCATGTCTTCTTCAACAAAACAGGTAGCAGCGGTTTCATGGAGACTGGCGGCTGTAATAAGGTTAGACCTGCCGTGTTTGGCAAAAGTTTCCGTATATGGTTTAGAACTTTCTTAATTTAAATCTTGGTACACTAATTAAGATTAGGGACAACATATTAAGATACACCCTTGCTTCCATCATTCCAGTAATATTTGTTTGATGTCAACCGAGGAAGAGGCACTAGGGATTAGATGGTTGCTAGCTACCACCTACTGTAACATGAGACATGGACTTACTTGGAAACAAGGTATGAAAAATTCCGTTTTCCCATAATTAATCTACAAATGGATGAGTGGGCCTTTCATTCATGAGCATTTTTCAAGGTTCATGTACGAAGAAAGAAGAAACAATAATAAACATTATAGCCACATGCGTAGTTGGTGGAGCATTCTCCCCGGACATACCAGACTAATTTATTTTCAAAAGTACTTATGGCAAATGGCTTGATGGAACTAAACAACATGGCACCAAGGTGATTCAATTTTCCGTTAATTTTGCAAAGTTAAGTTACGTCTATTTGAAATAAGTAACAAATGACATGTGAAAAAGAAGTGCAAATCTTATGTTTGCTAGCTACACATGTTTTTCATGCTTCGGTTTTTTTTCTTTTACTCTATTGAGTGCTAGCCGTGTGTGCGTTGGGACCAGTTTGATTTAATTCTAAAAGGCAACATGTTCCAGCTTATATCATTATGAATTATGTGCTAACAAAGAAAAATCACCAAGTATATCTATTTTTAGCAGATTGTAGCCCTTCCGTAACCACCTTAGCCTAGACATATATCTTCCTGCAGATATGATGCACCCTAATCCAAGTTTCCTATAGAGTGCTATCTTTTATTCTTTCTGCACCTTTTGTTGGAAGTTGTCTATATTCTCCATCACCTTATTTTTAATTCGATAGAAGAGAGGAAGAAAGGATGATGACCCAGGCCAGGTATACAAGATTTGGAAAGCATAATAGTAGGTACTCTGGCGCAAGGTAAAATATGCATTTGGTGTTCTATGTATCAATTCCAAAGATAGCCATGTCTCAAATTACTAATCAGATTAAATATCCATTCCAATGGTACATGTGGCAACCCCAAAAAAATTCTAACAACTCATGTGGGATAGATGAAGCAATAACCTCCAATGAGTAATGCTTAAAATAATTAATAGAAGAGAACTCATAGATGAGAATACAAAAACAAGTTGCAATGCATACATATATCGTCCAATCCATTAACTATTGAAGCAAATATTCCCTAGAAAATCTATCAGTATAACTCCATACATCGAAGACACATCTATATAGTTTCTCTCCATTTCATACTAGCCCGTGCAAATGCACGGGTGGGCGACTAGTTCTCATAATTATGCACTTTTCTATCAATTGCTCGACAGTAATTTGTTCACCCACCGTAATACTTATGCTATCTTGAGAGAAGCCACTAGTGGAACCTATGGCCCCCGGGTCTATTTTCCATCATATAAGTTTCCAATATATTTTTACTTTGCAATCTTTACTTTCAATCTTTATCGTGAAAATACCAAAAATATTATCATCTCTAACAGATCTCACTTTTGCAAGTGGTCGTGAAGGGATTGACAACCTCTTTATCGTGTGGGTTGCAAGGTCCTTATTTGTTTGTGTAGGTACGAGGGACTTGCGTGTGGCCTCCTACTGGATTGATACCTTGGTTCTCAAAGCTGAGGGAAATACTTACGCTACTTTGCTACATCACCCTTTCCTCTTCAAGGGAAAAACCAACGCATGCTCAAGAGGTAGCATTATCCTTTATGCATCTTATTTTGCTTAGTTCGACGCTAGCATTATAAGATGATCTCTCAATTGTTCTCCCTGAGTATGCACCGTTGTGACTGTTCATCGTGCCCAGACACCACGTGATGATTGGGTGTGGTAAGCGCTACGTTCACATACAACGGGTGCAAGCTAGTTTTGCATAGGCAGAATACTCAGGTTAAACTTGACGAGCCTAGCATATGCAGATATGGCCTCGGAACACTGAGACCGAAAGGTCGAGCGTGAATGATATAGTAGATATGATCAAGATAGTGATGTTCACCATTGAAAACTACTCCATCTCACGTGATGATCGGACATGGTTTAGTTGATTTGGATCACATGATCACTTACATGAGTAGAGAGATGTTTATCTAAGTGGGAGTTCTTAAGTAATATGATTAATTGAACTTTAATTTATCATGAACTTAGTACCTGATAGTATTTTGCATGTCTATGTTGTTGTAGATCAATGGCCCGTGCTACTGTTCCTTTGAATTTTAATGTGTTCCTAGAGAAAGCAAAGTTGAAAGATGATGGGAGAAACTACACGGACTGGGTCCATACCTTGAGGATTATCCTCGTTGCTGCACAGAAGAATTACGTCCTGGAAGCACCGCTAGGTGCAAGACCCGCTGCAGGAGCAACGCCGGACGTTGTGAATGCCTGGCAGCACAAAGCTGATGACTATGATACGTCTCCAACGTATCTATAATTTTTTATTGCTCCATGCTATATTATCTACTCTTTTGGACTATATTGGGCTTTATTTTCCACTTTAATATTATTTTTGGGACTAACCTATTAACCGGAGGCCCAGCCCAGAATTGCTGTTTTTTGCCTATTTCAGAGTTTCGGAGAAACAGAATATCAAAGGGAGTCCAAACGGAATGAAACCTTCGGGAACGTGATTGTCTCATCAGATAAGACCCAGGAGACTTGGACCCTCCGTCAAGAAAGCCACGCGGCGGTCACGAGGGTGGAGGGCGCGCCCCCTGCCTCGTGGGACCCTCGAAGCTCCACCGACGTACTTCTTCCTCCTATATATACCTACGTACCCCCAAATGATCAGAGACGGAGCCAAAAACCTAATTCAACCGCCGCAACCTTCTGTACCCACGAGATCCCATCTTGGGGCCTGTTCCGGAGCTCCGCCGGAGGGGGCCATCATCACGGAGGGCTTCTACATCATCCTAGCCCCTCCGAAGAAGTGTGAGTAGTTTACCTCAGACCTTCGGGTCCATAGTTAGTAGCTAGATGGCTTCTTCTCTCTTTTTGGATCTCAATACAATGTTCTCCCCCTCTCTCGTGGAGATCTATTCAATGTAATCTTCTTTTTGCGGTGTGTTTGTTGAGACCGATGAATTGTGGGTTTATGATCAAGTCTATCTATGAACAATTTGAATCTTCTATGAATTCTTTTATGTATGATTGGTTATCTTTGCAAGTCTCTTCGAATTATCAATTTGGTTTGGCCTACTAGATTGTTTTTTCTTGCCATGGGAGAAGTGCTTAGCTTTGGGTTCAATCTTGCGGTGTCCTTTCCCAGTGACAGTAGGGGCAGCAAGGCACGTATTGTATTGTTGCCATCGAGGATAACAAGATGGGGTTTTATCACATTGCATGAAACTATCCCTCTACATCATGTCATCTTGCTTAAGGCGTTACTCTATTTTTAACTTAATACTCTAGATGCATGCTAGATAGCGGTCGATGAGTGGAGTAATAGTAGTAGATGCAGGCAGGAGTCACTCTACTTGTCTCGGACATGATGCCTATATACATGATCATACCTAGATATTCTCATAACTATGCTCAATTCTGTCAATTGGTCAACAGTAATTTGTTCACCCACCGTAGAATATTTATGCTCTTGAGAGAAGCCACTAGTGAAACCTATGGCCCCCGGGACTATTCTCATCATATCAATCTCCATCACTTTAATCTTGCTTTGCTTTTTACTTTTTACTTTGCATCTCTATATCAAAAATACCCAAAATATTATCTATCATATCTATCAGATCTCACTCTCGTAAGTGACCGTGAAGGGATTGACAACCCCTAATCGCATTGGTTGCGTTGAGCTATTGTTTTTGTATAGGTACGAGGGACTCACGCGTAGCCTCCTACTGGATTGATACCTTGGTTCTCAAAAACTGAGGGAAATACTTACGCTACTTTGCTGCATCATCCTCTCCTCTTCAGGGAAATCCAACGCAGTGCTCAAGAGGTGGCAAGAAGAATTTCTGGCGTCGTTGCCGGGGAGTTTGAGCAAAAGTCAACATACCAAGTACCCATCACAATCCCTATCTCTCGCACTACATTATTTGCCATTTGCCTCTCGTTTTCCACTCCCCCACTTCACCATTGTCATTTTTATTCGCCCTCTCTTTTCCGTTTGTCTTTTCCTTGCTTGCCTTTTGTTTGCTCGTGTGTTGGATTGCTTGTTTGTCGCAATGGCTCAAGATAATACCAAATTGTGTGACTTCACCAATACCAACAATAATGATTTCCTTAGCACTCTGATTGCTCCTCTTACCGATACTGAATCTTATGAAATCAATACTGCTTTGTTGAATCTTGTTATGAAAGATCACTTCGCCGGCCTTCCTAGTGAAGATGATGCTACTCAATTGAATAGCTTCATTGATTTATGTGATATGCAAAAGAAGAAAGATGTCGATAATGATATTCTTAAATTGAAGCTATTTCCTTTTTCGCTTAGAGATCGTGCTAAAGCTTGGTTTTTGTCTTTGCCTAAAAATAGTATTGATTCTTGGAACAAGTGCAAAGATGCTTTTATCTCTAAGTATTTTCCTCCCGCTAAGATCATGTCTCTTAGAAACGATATTATGAATTTTAAGGAACTTGATCATGAACATGTTGCACAAGCTTGGAAGAGAATGAAACTAATGATACGTAATTGTCCTACTCATGGTTTGAATTTGTGGATGATTATACAAAATTATTATGCCGGATTGAATTTTGCTTCTAGAAATCTTTTAGATTCGGCCGCGGGAGGCACTTTCATGGAAATCACTTTAGGATATGCTACTAAACTCCTAGATAATATTATGGTTAATTATTCTCAATGGCACACTGAAAGATCTACTAATAAAAAAGTGCATGCGATAGAAGAAATCAATGTTTTGAGTGGAAAGATGGATGAACTTATGAAATTATTTGCTACTAAGAGTGTTTCTTATGATCCTAATGATATTCCTTTGTCTACTTTGATTGAGAATAATAATGAATCTATGGATGTGAATTTTGTTGGTAGGAATAATTTTGGTAACAACGCGTATAGAGGGAATTTTAATCCTAGGTCTTATCCTAGTAGTCCTTCTAATAATTATGGAAATTCCTACAACAACTCTTATGGAAATTTTAATAAGATGCCCTCTGAATTTGAGAATAGTGTTAAAGAGTTTATGAATTCGCAAAAGAATTTTAATGCTTTGCTTGAAGAGAAATTGCTTAAAGTTGATGATTTGGCTAGGAACGTTGATAGAATTTCTCTTGAGGTTGATTCTTTAAAGCTTAGATCTATTCCTCCTAAGCATGATATCAATGAGTCTCTCAAAGCCATGAGAATTTCCATTGATGAGTGCAAAGAAAGAACCGCTAGCATGCGTGCTACGAAAGATGCCTTTATTAAAGCATGTTCTTCTAATGAAAATCAAGATGAAGATCTAAAAGTTATTGATGTGTCTCCTATTAAATCTTTGTTTCGCAATATGAATCTTGATGAAACTGAATATGATCTTCCTTTACCTAGAAGGCGTTCCAAAAATTTGGAGTATTTAGATCTTGATGATGAAATTGATAAACGTGGGATTGAAAGAAATAAAACCCTAGATGTTGCTAAACCCACTATATTGGATTTCAAGGAATTTAATTATCAAAGTTGCTCTTTAATTGATTGTATTTCCTTGTTGCAATATGTGCTAAATTCTCCTCATGCTTATAGTCAAAATAAAGCCTTTACCGAACATATCCTTGATGCCTTGATGCAATCTTATGAAGAAAACCTTGAGTTGAAAGTTTCTTTCCCTAGAAAGCTTTATGATGAGTGGGAACCTACTATTAAAATTAAAATTAAAGATTATGAGTTTTATGCTTTATGTGATTTGGGTGCTAGTGTCTCCACTATTCCCAAAACTTTGAGTGATTTGCTAGATTTCCGTGATTTTGATGATTGCTCTCTAAACTTGCATCTTGCGGATTCCACTATTAAGAAACCTATGGGAAGAATTAATGATGTTCTTGTTATTGCAAATAGGAATTATGTGCTCGTAGATTTTATCGTTCTTGATATAGATTGCAATCCTTCTTGCCCTATAATTCTCGGTAGACCTTTCCTTAGAACGGTTGGTGCAATTATTGATATGAAGGAAGGAAATATTAGATTTCAATTTCCATTAACAAAGGGTATGGTACACTTCCCTAGGAAGAAAATAAAATTACCATATGAATCTATCATTAGAGCCACTTATGGATTGCCTACCAACGATGCCAATACCTAGATCTATCCTTGCTTTTATGCCTAGCTAGGGGCGTTAAACGATAGCGCTTGTTGGGAGGCAACCCAATTTTATTTTAGTTTTCTTGTTTTTGCTTATGTTTAGGAATAAATAATCCATCTACCTTCTGTTTAGATGTGGTTTTGTGTTTTAATTAGTGTTTGTGCCAAGTTAGACCTATAGGATCTTCTTGGATGATAGTTATTTGATCTTGCTGTAATTTCCAGAATCTTTCTGTTCACGAAATCAATTGTTAAAAATCACCAGAACATGATAAAATACTGATTCCAATTGCTTCTGATCAATAAACAAATTGTATAGGTCGTCCTATTTTGTTAGATTTTTTGGAGTTCCAGAAGTTTGCGTTAGTTACAGATTATTACAAATTGTTCTGTTTTTGACAGATTCTGTGTTTCGTGTGTTGTTTGCTTATTTTGATGAATCTATGGCTAGTAAAATAGTATATAATACATATATAAGTTGGAATATAGTAGGTTTAACACCAATATAAATAAATAATGAGTTCATTACAGTACCTTGAAGTGGTCTTTTGATTTCTTTCGCTAACGGAGCTCACGAGATTTCTGTTGAGTTTTGTGTTGTGAAGTTTTCAAGTTTTGGGTGAAATCTTTTGATGGATTATGGAACAAGGTGTGGAAAGAGCCTATGCTTGGTTATGCCCATGGCACCCCCAAGATAATCCAAGGACACCAAAAATTCAAAGCTTGGGGATGCCCCGGAAGGCATCCCCTCTTTCATCTACTTCCATCGGTAATTTTACTTGGAGCTATATTTTTATTCACCACATGATATGTGTTTTTCTTGGAGCGTCTTGTATTATTTGTGTCTTTGTTTGTTAGCGTGTCACAATCATCCTTGCTGTACACACCTTTTGAGAGATCCATACATGAATTGGAATTTGATAGAATACTCTATGTGCTTCACATATATCTTTTGAGCTTTATATCTTTGCTCTAGTGCTTCACTTATATCTTTTAGAGCACGGTGGTGGATTTGTTTTAAAGAAACTATTGATATCTCATGCTGCACTTAGATTATTTTGAGAGTCTTAAAGAGCATGGTAATTTGCTTAATAATAATAATATGCTTGGTATTCAAGATTTGTAAAACTTTCTTTTGAGTGCGTTGAATACTAAGAAAAGTTTGATGCTTGATAATTGTTTTGAGATATGGAGGTGATAATATCAAAGTCATGCTAGTTGAGTAGTTGTGAATTTGATAAGTGCTTGAGTTGAAGTTTGCAAGTCCCGTAGCATGCACGTATGGTAAACGTTATGTAACAAATTTGAAACATGAGGTGTTATTTGATTGTCCTCCTTATGAGTGGCAGTCGGGGACGAGCGATGGTCTTTTCCTACCAATCTATCCCCCTAGGAGCATGCGCCTAATGCTTTGGTTTTTGATGGTTTGTAGATTTTTGCAATAAGTATATGAGTTCCTTATGACTAATGTTGAGTCCATGGATTATACGCACTCTCACCCTTCCATCATTTCTAGCCTCTTCGGTACCGTGCATTGCCCTTTCTCACATTCAGAGTTGGTGCAAACTTCGCCGGTGCATCCAAACCCCGTGATATGATACGCTGTTTCACACATAAACCTCCTTATATCTTCCTCAAAACAGTCACCATACCTACCTATTATGGCATTTCCATAGCCATTCCGAGATATATTGCCATGCAACTTTCCACCATTCCGTTCATCATGACACATTCATCATTGTCATATTGCTAGCATGATCATGTAGTTGACAGAGTATCCGTGGCATGATTCTTTCATACATGTCACTCTTGATTCATTGCATATCCCGGTACACCGTCGGAGGCATTCATATAGAGTCATACTTTGTTCTAGTATCGAGTTGTAATCATTGAGTTGTAAATAAATAGAAGTGTGATGATCATCATTTTCTAGAGCATTGTCCCAAGTGAGGAATAAAAAAAGAGAAAGGCCAAAAAAAGAGAGAAGGCCCAAAAAAAGAAAAAGAAAAAGAAAAAAAATGAGAGAAAAAGAGAGAAGGGACAATGTTACTATCCTTTGCCGCACTTGTGCTTCAAAGTAGCACCATAATCATCATGATAGAGAGTCTCTTGTTTTGTCACTTTCATATACTAGTGGGAATTTTTCATTATAGAACTTGGCTTGTATATTCCAACGATGGGCTTCCTCAAAATCCCCTAGGTCTTCGTGAGCAAGCAAGTTGGATGCACACCCACTTAGTTTCTTTTGTTGAGCTTTCGTACATTTATAGCTCTAGTGCATCCGTTGCATGGCAATCCCTACTCCTTGCATTAACATCAATTGATGGGCATCTCCATAGCCCGTTGATTATCCTCGTTGATGTGAGACTTTCTCCTTTTTTTTGTCTTCTCCACATAACCCCCATCATCATATTCTATTCCACCCATAGTGTTATATCCATGGCTCGTGCTCATGTATTGCGTGAAGGTTTATGAGTTTGAGATTATTAAAGAATGAAACAATTGCGTGGCTTGTCATTGGGGTTGTGCATGATGAGAGCATTCTTGTGTGACGAAAATGGAGCATGACTAAACTGTATGATTTTGTACGGATGAACTTTCTTTGGCCATGTTATTATGAGAAGACATAATTGCTTAGTTAGTATGCTTGAAGTATTATTATTTTTATGTCAATATGAACTTTTGTCTTGAATCTTTCAGATCTGAATATTCATACCACAATTAAGAAGATTTGCATTGAAATTATGCCAAGTAGCACTCCGCAACAAAAATTCTCTTTTTATCATTTACCTACTCTAGGACGAGCAGGAATTAAGCTTGGGGATGCCTGATACGTCTCCAACGTATCTATAATTTTTTATTGCTCCATGCTATATTATCTACTGTTTTGGACTATATTGGGCTTTATTTTCCACTTTTATTTTATTTTTGGGACTAACCTATTAACCGAAGGCCCAACCCAAAATTGTTGTTTTTTGCCTATTTCAGAGTTTCGGAGAAATAGAATATCAAAGGGAGCACAAACGGAATGAAACCTTCGGGAACGTGATTTTCTCATCAGATAAGACCCAGGAGACTTGGACCCTCCGTCAAAAAGCCACGAGGCGGTCACGAGGGTGGAAGGCGCCCCCCCTAGGGCGCGCCCCCCTGCCTCGTGGGGCCCTCAAAGCTCCACCGACGTACTTCTTCCTCCTATATATACCTACGTACCCCCAAACGATCAGAGATGGAGCCAAAAACCTAATTCCACCGCCGCATCCTTCTGTACCCACGAGATCCCATCTTGGGGCCTGTTCCGGAGCTCGGCCAGAGGGGGCCATCATCATGGAGGGCTTCTACATCATCCTAGCCCCTCTGATGAAGTGTGAGTAGTTTACCTCAGACCTTTGGGTCCATAGTTAGTAGCTAGATGGCTGCTTCTCTCTTTTTGGATCTCAATACAATGTTCTCCCCTCTCTCGTGGAGATCTATTCGATGTAATCTTCTTTTTGCGGTGTGTTTCTTGAGATCGATGAATTGTGGGTTTATGATCAAGTCTATCTATGAACAATATTTGAATCTTCTCTGAATTCTTTTATGTATGATTGGTTATCTTTGCAAGTCTCTTCGAATTATCAGTTTGGTTTGGCCTACTAGATTGGTTTTTCTTGCAATGGGAGAAGTGCTTAGCTTTGGGTTCAATCTTGCGATGTCCTTTCCCAGTGACAGTAGGGGCAGCAAGGCACGTATTGTATTGTTGCCATCGAGGATAACAAGATGGGGTTTTTATCATATTGCATGAAACTATCCCTCTACATCATGTCATCTTGCTTAAGGCGTTACTCTGTTTTTAACTTAATACTCTAGATGCATGCTGGATAGCGGTCGATGAGTGGAGTAATAGTAGTAGATGCATGCAGGAGTCGGTCTACTTGTCTCGGACGTGATGCCTATATACATGATCATACCTAGATATTCTCATAACTATGCTCAATTCTGTCAATTGCTCAACAATAATTTGTTCACCCACCGTAGAATACTTATGCTCTTGAGAGAAGCCACTAGTGAAATCTATGGCCCCCGGGTCTATTCTCATCATATTAATCTCCGTCACTTTATTATTTCTTTGCTTTTTACTTTGCCTTTTACTTTTTACTTTGCATCTCTATATCAAAAATACCAAAAATATTATCTATCATCTCTATCAGATCTCACTCTCGTAAGTGACCGTGAAGGGATTGACAACCCCTAATCACGTTGGTTGCGTTGAGCTATTGTTTTATTGTAGGTATGACGGACTCACGCGTAGCCTCCTACTGGATTGATACCTTGGTTCTCAAAAACTGAGGGAAATACTTACGCTACTTTGCTGCATCATCCTCTCCTCTTTGGAGAAATCCAACGCAGTGCTCAAGAGGTAGCAGACTACTCGATAGTTCAATGTGCCATGCTTTACGGCTTAGAACCGGGACTTCAACGATGTTTTGAACGTCATGGAGCATATGAGATGTTCCAGGAGTTGAAGTTAATATTTCAAGAAAATGCCCAGATTGAGAGATATGATGTCTCCAATAAGTTCTACAGCTGCAAAATGGAGGAGAATAGTTCTGTCAGTGAACATATACTCGGAATGTCTGGGTACCACAACCACTTGACTCAGCTGGGAGTTAATCTTCCTGATGATAGTGTCATTGATAGAGTTCTTCAATCACTGCCACCAAGCTACAAAAGCTTCATGATGAACTATAATATATAAGGGATGAACAAGAAAATTCCCGAGCTCTTCGCGATGCTAAAGGCTGCGGAGGTTGAAATCAAGAAGGAATATCAAGTGTTGATGGTCAACAAGACCACTAGTTTCAAGAAAAAGGGTAAAGGGAAGAAGGGGAACTTCAAGAAGAACGGCAAGCAAGTTGCTGCTCAGATGAAGAAGCCCAAGTCTGGACCTAAGCCTGAGACTGAGTGCTTCTACTGCAAAGGGACTGGTCACTGGAAGCGGAACTGCCCCAAGTATTTGGCGGATAAGAAGGATGGCAAAGCGAACAAAGGTATATGTGATATACATGTTATTGATGTGTACCTTACTAATGCTCGCAGTAGTACCTGGGTATTTGATACTAGTTCTGTTGCTAATATTTGCAACTCAAAACAGGGACTATAGATTAAGCGAAGATTGGCTAAGGAAGAGGTGACGATGCGCGTGGAAAATGGTTCCGAAGTCGATGTGATCGTCATCCGCACGCTACCTCTACATCTACCTTCGGGATTAGTTTTAGACCTGAATAATTGTTATTTGGTGCCAGCTTTAAGCATGAACATTATATCTGGATCTTGTTTGAGGCGAGACGGTTATTCATTTAAATATGAGAATAATGGTTGTTCTATTTATATGAGTAATATCTTTTACGGTCATGCACCCTCGAAGAGTGGTCTATTGTTGTTGAATCTCGATAGTAGTGATACACATATTCATAATATTGAAGCCAAAAGATGCAGAGTTGATAATGATAGTGTAACTTATTTGTGGCACTGCCGTTTGGGTCATATTGGTGTAAAGCGCATGAAGAAACTCCATACCGATGGACTTTTGGAATCACTTGGTACTTGCGAACCATGCGTCATGGGCAAGATGACTAAAACTCCGTTCTCCGGAACAATGGAGCGAGCATCAGATTTGTTGGAAATAATACATATTGATGTATGTGGTCCAATGAATATTGAGGCTCGTGGCTGGTATCGTTATTTTCCGACCTTCACAGATGATTTGAGCAGATATGGGTATATCTACTTGATGAAACATTAGTCTGAAACATTTAAAAAGTTCAAAGAATTTCAGAGTGAAGTGGAAAATCATCATAACAAGAAAATAAAGTTTCTACGATATGATTGTGGAGGAGAATATTTGAGTTACGAGTTTGGTCTTCATTAGAAACAATGCGGAATAGTTTCACAACTCACACCACCCGGAACACCACAACGTAATGGTGTGTCCGAATGTCGTAACCGCACTTTATTGGATATGGTGCGATCTATGATGTCTCTTACTGATTTACTGCTATCGTTTTGGGGTTATGCTTTAGAGACGGCTGCATTCACATTAAATAGGGCACCATCTAAATCCGTTGAGACGGCACCTTATGAACTGTGGTTTGGCAATAAACCCAAATTGTCGTTTCTTAAAGTTTGGGGCTGCAATGCTTATGTGAAAAAGCTTCAACCTGATAAGATCGAACCCAAATCAGAGAAATGTTTCTTCATAGGATACCCAAGGGAAACTGTTGGGTACACCTTCTATCACAGATCCGAAGGCAAGATATTTGTTGCTAAGAATGGATCCTTTCTAGAGAAGGAGTTTCTCTCGAAAGAAGTGAGTGGGAGGAAAGTAGAACTTGATGAGGTAATTGTACCTACTCCCTTATTGGAAAGTAGTTCATCACAGAAATCGGTTCCAGTGATTCCTACACCAATTAGTGAGGAAGCTAATGATAATGATCATGAAACTTCTGATCAAATTACTACCGAACCTCGCAGGTCAACCAGAGTAAGATCCGCACCAGAGTGGTACAGTAATCCTATTCTGGAAGTCATGTTACTAGACCATGGTGAACCTACGAACTATGAGGAAGCGATGATGAGCCCAGATTCCGCGAAATGGCTTGAGGCCATGAAATCTGAGATGGGATCCATGTATGAGAACAAAGTGTGGACTTTGGTGGATTTGCCCCATGATCAGCAAGCCATAGAAAATAAATGGATCTTCAAGAAGAAGACCGACACTGACGGTAATGTTACTGTCTACAAAGCTCGACTTATTTTGAAAGGTTTTCGACAAGTTCAAGGAGTTGACTACAATGAAACTTTCTCACCCGTAGCAATGCTTAAGTCTGTCCAAACCATGTTAGCAATTGCTGCATTTTATGATTATGAAATTTGGCAAATGGATGTCAAAACTGCATTCCTGAATAGATTTCTAGAAGAAGAGTTGTATATGATGCAACCGGAAGGTTTTGTTGATCCAAAGGGTGTTAATAAAGTGTGCAAGCTCCAGCGATCCATTTATGGATTGGTGCAAGCATCTCGGAGTTGGAATAAACTTTTTGATAGTGTGATCAAATCATATGGTTTTATACAGACTTTTGGTGAAGACTCTTTTTACAAGAGAGTGAGTGGGAGCTCTGTAGCATTTCTAATATTATATGTGGATGACATATTGTTGATTGGAAATGATATAGAATTTCTGGATAGCATAAAAGGATACTTGAATAAGAGTTTTTCAGTGAAAGACCTCGGTGAAGCTGCTTATATATTGGGCATCAAGATCTATAGAGATAGATCAAGACACTTAATTGGACTTTCACAAAGCACATACCTTGATAAAGTTTTGAAGAAATTCAAAATGGATCAAGCAAAGAAAGGGTTCTTGCTTGTGTTACAAGGTGTGAAGTTGAGTCAGACTCAATGCCCGACCATTGCGGAAGATAGAGAGAAAATGAAGGTCATTCCCTCTGCTTCAGCCATATGTTCTATCATGTATGCAATGCTGTGTACCAGACCTGATGTGTGCCTTGCTATTAGTTTAGTAGGGAGGTACCAAAGTAATCCAGGAGTGGATCACTGGACATCGGTCAAGAACATCCTGAAATACCTGAAAAGGACTAAGGATATGTTTCTCGTATATGGAGGTGACAAAGAGCTCATCGTAAATGGTTACGTCGATGCAAGCTTTGACACTGATCCGGATGACTCTAAGTCACAAACCGGATACGTGTTTATATTGAAAGGTAGAGCTGTCAGTTGGTGCAATTCTAAGCAAAGCATCATGGCGGAATCTACGTGTGAAGCGGAGTACATACCTGCTTCGGAAGCAGCGAATGAAGGAGTCTGGATGAAGGAGTTCATATCCGATCTAGGTGACATACCTAGTGCATCGGGTCCAATGAAAATCTTTTGTGACAATACTGGTGCAATTGCCTTGGCAAAGGAATCCAGATTTCACAAGAGAACCAAACACATCAAGAGACACTTCAATTCCATCCGCGGTCAAGTCAAGGAGGGAGGCATAGAGATTTGCAAGATACATACGGATCTGAATGTTGCAGACCCATTGACTAAGCCTCTCTCACGAGCAAAACATGATCAGTGATACGTCTCCAACGTATCTATAATTTTTGATTGCTCCATGATATATTATCTACTGTTTTGGACTATATTAGGCTTTATTTTCCACTTTTATATTATTTTTGGGACTAACCTATTAACCGGAGGCCCAACCCAGAATTGTTGTTTTTTCTGCCTATTTCAGTGTTTCGGAGAAACATAATATCAAACGGAGTGCAAACGGAATAAAACCTTCGGGAACGTGATTTTCTCACCGAACGTGATCCAGGAGACTTGGACCCTACTCCAAGGAGTCAAAGAGGCGGTCATGAGGGTGGGGGCGCCCCCCCCCTAGGGCGTGCCCCCTGCCTCGTGGGCCCCTCGGTGCTCCACCAACGTACTCCTTCCTCCTATATATACCTACGTACCCCCAAACGATCATATACGGAGCCAAAAACCTAATTCCACCGCCGCAACCTTCTGTACCCACGAGATCCCATCTTGGGGCCTGTTCCGGAGCTCCGCCGGAGAGGGCCATCATCACGGAGGGCTTCTACATCATCCTAGCCCCTCCGATGAAGTGTGAGTAGTTCACCTCAGACCTACGGGTCCATAGTTATTAGCTAGATGGCTTCTTCTCTCTTTTTGGATCTCAATAAAATGTTCTCCCCCTCTCTCGTGGAGATCTATTCGATGTAATCTTCTTTTTGCGGTGTGTTTGTTGAGACCGATGAATTGTGCGTTTATGATCAAGTCTATCTATGAATAATATTTGAATCTTCTCTGAATTCTTTTATGTATGATTGGTTATCTTTGCAAGTCTCTTCGAACTATCAGTTTGGTTTGGCCTACTAGATTGGTTTTTCTTGCCATGGGAGAAGTGCTTAGCTTTGGGTTCAATCTTGCGGTGTCCTTTCCCAGTGACAGAAGGGGCAGCAAGGCACGTATTGTATTGTTGCCATCGAGGATAACAAGTTGGGGTTTTTATCATATTGCATGAAACTATCCCTCTACATCATGTCATCTTGCTTAAGGCGTTACTCTGTTTTTAACTTAATACTCTAGATGCATGCTAGATAGCGGTCGATGAGTGGAGTAATAGTAGTAGATGCAGGCAGGAGTCACTCTACTTGTCTCGGACATGATGCCTATATACATGATCATACCTAGATATTCTCATAACTATGCTCAATTCTGTCAATTGGTCAACAGTAATTTGTTCACCCACCATAGAATATTTATGCTCTTGAGAGAAGCCACTAGTGAAACCTATGGCCCCCGGGTCTATTCTCATCATATCAATCTCCATCACTTTAATCTTGCTTTGCTTTTTACTTTTTACTTTGCATCTCTATATCAAAAATACCAAAAATATTATCTATCATCTCTATCAGATCTCACTCTCGTAAGTGACCGTGAAGGGATTGACAACCCCTAATCGTGTTGGTTGCGAGGAGCGATTGTTTTTGTGTAGGTACGAGGGACTTGCGTGTAGCCTCCTACTGGATTGATACCTTGGTTCTCAAAAACTGAGGGAAATACTTTGCTACTTTGCTGCATCATCCTCTCCTCTTCGGGGAAAACCAACGCAGTGCTCAAGAGGTAGCAATCAGCACCAAGACTCCATGGGTGTTAGAATCATTATTGTGTAATCAAGATTATTGACTCTAGTGCAAGTGGGAGACTGAAGGAAATATGCCCTAGAGGCAATAATAAAGTTGTTATTTATATTTCCTTATATCATGATAAATGTTTATTATTCATGCTAGAATTGTATTAACTGGAAACTTAGTACATGTGTGAATACATAGACAAACAGAGTGTCACTAGTATGCCTCTACTTGACTAGCTCGTTTATCAAAGATGGTTAAGTTTCCTAACCATGGACATGAGTTGTCGTTTGATGAACGGGATCACATCATTAGTGAATGATGCGATTGACAAGACCCATCCGTTAGCTTAGCACGATGATCGTTTAGTTTATCGCTATTGCTTTCTTCATGACTTATAAATGTTCCAATGACTATGAGATTATGCAACTCTCGAATACCGGAGGAACACTTAGTGTGCTATCAAACGTCACAATGTAACTGGGTGATTATAAAGATGCTCTACAGGTGTCTCCGATGGTGTTTGTTGAGTTGGCATAGATCCAGATTAGGATTTGTCACTCCGATTGTCGGAGAGGTATCTCTGGGCCCTCTCGGTAATGCACATCACTATAAGCCTTGCAAGCAATGTGACTAATGAGTTAGTTGCAGGATGATGCATTACGGAACGAGTAAAGAGACTTGCTAGTAACGAGATTGAACTAGGTATTGAGATACCGACGATCGAATCTCGGGCAAGTAACATACCGATGACAAAGGGAACAACGTATGTTGTTATGTGGTTTGACCGATAAACATCTTCGTAGAATATGTGGGCGCCAATATGAGCATCCAGGTTCCGCAATTGGTTATTGACCGGAGATGAGTCTCGGTCATATCTACATAGTTCTCAAACCCGTAGGGTCCGCATGCTTAACATTCGGTGATGATCGGTACTATGAGTTTATGTGTTTTGATGTACCAAAGGTTGTTTGGAGTCCCAGATGTGATCACGGACATGACGAGGAGTCTCGAAATGGTCGAGACATGCAGATTGATATATTGGAAGGCTATGTTTGGACACCAGAAAGGTTTCGGATGAGTTCGGGCATTTTTTGGAGTACCGGGGGGTTACCGGAACCCCCAGAGGGCTTAATGGGCCTACATGGGCTTTAGTGGAAGAGAGGACAGGCGGCCAAGAGGTGGGCCCCCAAGCCCAATCCAAATTGGGAGGGGGGCCGGCCCCCCTTTCCTTCCTCTCCCCATTCCCTTCCTCCCCCCTCCTAGTTGGACTAGGAAAGGGGGAACCTACTCCTAATAGGAGTAGGATTCCCCCTCTTGGGGGCGCACCATGAGGCCGGCCGGCCCCCTCCTCCCCTCCTTTATATACGGGGGAGGGGCCACCCCATAGACACACAAGTTGATTGTTTAGCCGTGTGCGGTGCCCCCCTCCACAGATTTCCACCTCGGTCAGATTGTTGTAGTGCTTAGGCGAAGCCCTGCGTCGGTAACTACATCATCACCGTCATCACGCCGTCGTGCTGACTAAACTCTCCCTTGGCACTCAGCTGGATCAAGAGTTTGAGGGACGTCACCGAGCTAAACGTGTGCAAATCGCAGAGGTGCCGTGCGTTCAGTACTTGATCGGTTGGATCGCGAAGACGTTCGACTACATCAACCGCGTTACTCAACGCTTCCGCTTTCGGTCTACGAGGGTACGTAGACACACTCTCCTGCTCGTTGCTATGCATCACATAGATAGATCTTGCGTGACCGTAGGTAAAAAATTAAATACCGCGTTCCCCAACAACCGTCGCGTGGGATAATGGTTTATGAGGCCCACAACATCGTACGATTTCTCCCAAAATTTCTACAGACGTCACAGTTGAATGGCACGTGCCCGGGTGAGTGGCATGCCTGGCTGAGTATACAGAGGTTGGCTTGGTCTTGGTCGTCGACGCAACGTGCAGGACCATTTAGGGAGATTGGCCCATGACCCCTTCACGCTTAAGATTTAGACCAGCGTGTTGACCTCTCAGGAGAGCCTAGGTAGGACTACAACATGTCGGTTATCAGAGTTCGGGCATTACCCAGAAAAGTGTGTCCGGACAGAGGTAATCGAGCGTATCGGGTAGATTGGTGCACCCCTGTGATTACCCACAAGTATGATCAATCGTAGTCCTTTCGATAAGTAAGAGTGTCAAACCCAACGAGGAGCAGAAGGAAATGACAAGTGGTTTTCAACAAGGTAATGTGTGCAAGCACTGAAATTGTTGGTAACAGGTAGTTTGATAGCAAGATAATTTGTAACGAGCAAATAACAGGAACGGTAAATAAAGTGCAGCAAGGTAGCCCAATCCTTCTGTGGCAGAGGGTAGACCAAAGCGGTCTCTTATAATAAGCAAAACGTTCTTGAGGGTACACAGGAATTTCACCACATCACTTTCATCATGTTGGTTTGATTTGTGTTCGCTACTTTGATAATTTGATATGTGGGTGGACCGGTGCTTAGGTGCTATTCTTACTTGAACAAACCTCCTAGTTATGATTAACCCCCTCGCAAGCATCTGTAACTACGAGAAAAGTATTAAGATAAAATCTAACCATAGCATTAAACTTTTGGATCCAAATTGTTCCATTACGAAGTAGCGCATAAACTAGGGTTTAAGCTTCTGTCACTCTAGCAACCCATCATCTTATAACTACTCCACAATGCATTCCCTTAGGCCCAAATACGATGAAGTGCCATGTAGTTGATGTTCACATGACACCACTAAGGGAATCACAACATACATATCATCAAAATATCGAACACATATCAAGTTCACATGATTACTTGCAACATGACTTCTCCTGTGACCTCAAGAACAAAAGTAACTACTCACAAATAATAATCATGCTCAAGATCAGAGGGGTATTAAATAGCATAATGGATCTGAACACATAATCTTCCACCAAATAAACCATATAATAATCAACTACAAGATGTAATCAACACTACTAGTCACCCACAAGCACCAATCTAAGGTTCCGGTACAAAGATTGAACACAAGTGATGAACTAGGGTTTGAGAGGAGATGGTGTGGTTGAAGATGTTGATGGAGATGGCCCTCCCAAAGATGGAAGAGTTGTTGGTGATGGCGATGACGATAATTTCCCTCTCCGGGAGGGCGGAATCGCTTCGCCGGAGGGCAAAAGTGCTCCTGCCCAAATTCCGCCCTGAGACGGCGATGCTTCGTCCCGAAAGACCTCCTCTCAATTTTTCTAGGAAAAAATGACTTACATTCCAAAAGATGGGCACCGGAGATGGGCCGAGGAGGGCATAACCCACCAGGGCGCGCTTGGGAGCCCTGGGGCGCCCAGGTGGGGTTGTGACCACCTGGTGGGGCCCCTTTGATAGTTATTTGCTCCAATAATTATTAAACAATCCATAAAAAAATCTTCGTGAAGTTTCAGCTTATTTGGAGATGTGTAGAATAGGTAGCTCTGACGTGCTTTTTCAGGTCCAGAATTCCAGCTGCCGGTATTCTCCCTCTTTGTGTAAACCATGCAAATTATGAGAGAAAAGATATTAGAATTATTACTCCTAAAAACATTATTATGCATAAAAACATTATAAATAACAGTAGAAAAACATGATGCAAAATGGACGTATCACCCTGTAGGAAAGTTAAACTATTCGTGTCGCCGTGTCCACGGTAACATGACGACTTGAAGTTGTGTCCCGACCTCTTACAACTAAAATCGGATACTTGAGAAAATACACCGAGATAAGAGACATATACAACCCGATGATCGCTTTCTCTCAGGGAGGCGAGGAGAGCATCTCTGGGTAAGTTTATTGCTATACGTTGTTACATAATTTTACCATGCAATCTCCTCTATTTCTTCTGCTGCAAGATGATGGCTGCCAAAAGATGTAGCCTTCGATAGGATGAGCTTCTCCCCCTTATTCTGGCATTTCTGCAGTATATTCCATATATATACTAGCCCATTCATTTGACAATGATGCATATCTAGTGTAGATCTGATGTAAGTCTTGCGAGTACTTTGGATGAGTACTCACGGGTTGCTTTGTTACCATTTTCATTCGACCCGGTTGCTGCAACAGCTGGTAGCACCGTGGATACAGGTTTCCCCGATGGTGCGTAGTACGTGTAGACCGGCGACCAGGAGTAGTCCGGAGGTCCTAGACAGGAGGGTTCGCCTCTTGATCTAGTGTCGTTGTTTTGCTCAGCCTTCTTAAGGCAAAACTTATATAACTATGTCTGTACTTAGATAATTTTTGCTTTGATGACTTATGTATTTGGGTCCTCGTGGCCCTGGCTTGTAATTTTAAGGATTTATGTTTATCCTTTGATGACTTATGTTTATCCTTTATGCACGATTATAAACGGGGGCGATGGGGATGAGCATCAAATGGATAAGAAAAAGAAGACGCGAGCCCCCCAACAGTCACACGTTTAATATCGTGCGTGTGTGTGTGATGTCATGGTTAAACAAGATACTTTCATCGCCAAGAGATGCGTGCTCGGTCGGCATGCCGGCTGTAAACATTTACCGTTCACCAACAGTTTTGCTAAGTCTCAGTCGACTGAAATTTTGTTATGTCTCGTCGGATGCTATATTCCCTCATACAAGTTTTTTGTCAGGTTCTTTTTCTTTTTTCTTCTCATAAAGACTTGATTAAGTCCTAGTCTAATGAGACCTAGCCACATTGCTAGAGTTGCTAATTGCTATGAGCACCCGGTGTGCTAGAGTGGAGCTAGAGTTGCTAATTGCTATGAGCACCCGGTTTTGTTTCCTATCACCCATCGTTGACCAAAATTGGCGCCTTCTTCGTTCCCCACATCTGCTTCCATAGCTCCACTCCGTGCTCCTCAATCGGAATCTCTTGGTGTAGGTAATTCCGCCCTCTGTTTACATGTTTCGATTGGCGCTTCGCTTCTCATCCATGACTAGAATCATCTCGTTCTTGCTTCAGCTACAGGCGGAGATCGATGTTTCGATTTATCAGCGCTTGGCTTCAGGCGGTGCTCCGGTATATTGCCGCGTGGCTTCAGGCGGCGGCGGCGGCAGCGGCGGCGGCGGCGGATAAACTGGAAGCTGCACCGCTCTCGCTTCAGGGGACGGCGATGGATTTTCCTGTTACTGTTTCGCTTGGCCCCCTCCACCGGCCGCTCCATTCGCTCAGGGCCAACCAAAACATTCTGCCGGATTGGGTTAGCGAGGGCGAGGTCCGGCGCCTGGAAGAAGAACTTGAGGAATTGTTCGCAGAGCTCAAGACCGTGTCGGAGGCGGACGACCCCAGCTTCACGGCAAGGTGCTGGTTGAAGGAGGTGCGGGAGCTCCGCTACGACGCAGAGGACTTCTTCAACAAGGTCCCGCGCTCCTCCGCCGGCGCCGGCAGGAGCGCTCTTCACACCATCATCCTCTGGATCCCCGGTAAGCTGAAGCGGTGGCGCCAGGTTGCACAAGCTTTCTCAGATCTGCGGGCTCGTGCCAAGGACGCGAGTCGAAGACGGCAAAGTTTCCAGCTTGGTCCAGCAGCCATCAAACCTGGATTTGGGCAGGCCCAAGCCGATGTCAGCCGCTCCAAGAGACTCCAACTTATTGGCCTTGAGGAGTCCATGGATAAGCTTGTCAAGCTGCTGGCTTTGGACGACCAAGAGATTGCAGAGCTGCTGGCTTTTGACAGTGAAGATACAGAGGAACAAGTTCAGGTGGTGCCTATCTTTGGATCTGCAGGTGTTGGCAAAACGACACTTGCGAGAGCCTTCTACCGTAACTTCGGAGGGAAATTCCAGTGCCGGGCTTTCGTGCGGGTGTCGCGGAATCCAGATATGAGGAGGGTGCTTTCCCTCATGCTCTCACAAATTAAGGCACCACCGGTCCGTGGCTTTCCTGATGTGCAGGACCTTATTGACCATATCATAGAATATCTGCAATGCAAAAGGTACATATTCTATCTTTTATAACGGGATAAATGATGCATTACTGAAAAACAAAGCAGTACTGTAAGTATATCTTAAGAGGCTATTTGGGTTGGATTTAGGAGAATTTGATGAATTGGGAAAAGTAAACCATTATTTTTGGATTCCTTATGTATACACATGTACATGTACCAATCTAGAGCCCAGGGGAATAGACAAAGTTGCCTCCTATGTAATCTTAAGAGCATAAGTTTTTTTTTCAATACATTTTTTTGCGGTGTAGCAAATTACTCATTTCGATTGTTTACTTCACTGCCCAATTGATCTTCCTTTGGCCTTACCATTCTCCACTGCGCGCCGGCAACTCGCGAACCTACCATGGCCATGACTTCTCTTGCCCGTAATATTTTAGGATATAGTATTTCTTACTTATTAACAATAATACCAATTTCCTTTTAATTTTGGTTATACTTCTTTTTTGTTTTTTTTTCAGCTTGACAAACATGTTTATTGTGAATAAAATATTCTGCAGATACTTGATTGTAATTGATGGCTTGTGGGCCTCCTCGACATGGGATATTATTAGCCGTGCTTTTCCTGATGGTGATTGTTGCAGCAGAATAATAGTAACCACAGAAATCAAGGATGTAGCATTGGCATGCTGTAGGTATCAGTTTAAGTACATGTATGAGATGAGTCCTCTTAATGGTGACCAGTCAAGACAGTTATTCCTCCGCAGAGTTTTTGGGTCTGAAAATGGTTGTCCTCCAGATTTTGAAGAAGTTACATATGAGATTGTCCGGAAATGTGGAGGTTTACCATTAGC
This sequence comes from Aegilops umbellulata, assembly GCA_032464435.1. Lineage (NCBI taxonomy): Eukaryota > Viridiplantae > Streptophyta > Magnoliopsida > Poales > Poaceae > Aegilops > Aegilops umbellulata. The sequence continues at coordinate 586,643,599 of CP136060.1, read as the reverse complement.
AATTGAAAATATAGCCAGCGTGTTAGCATGTGAACTAAACATCGATCAATGGAAGCACATACAAGATTCTTTACCCTCTATTTTGAGTTTGAGGACAGACCCTAGTTCAGAAGGGTTGAAAGAAGTTCTGTACATTATTTATGATAATCTTTCACCATATTTGAAGACATGCTTGCTATATATTATTATGTATCCAGAGGGAAACACTATCAGCAAGGACGAATTAGTGAAGCAATGGATAGCTGAAGATTTTATCGGCGAAGGGCAAGACAGGGAGAAAACTGCACGGTATTACTTTGATGACCTTGTGAGTAGAGGAATGATCCAACCTGTGGACAGAAATTATAACGATGAGGTGTTGACATGTACAGTTCACCACATGGTACTAGATCTTATTAGGTACAAATCTCTGGAGGAGAATTTCATCGTTAATGTGAGCTGTTTTCAAACAACTCCAGGTCTTCCTGACAAGGTTCGTCGACTGTCTGTTCAGTTCGGTGGTGCAAAATGTGCTAACATACCGGCAGACTTTATGATGACTCAAGTTAGATCACTTATATTTTTTGGCTTCTTGAACTGTGTACCTTCTTTTGTCGAATATAAGCTCCTTCGAGTTCTGAATCTTCATATCTGGGCTGATGAAAGCAAAATATTTGACCTCACTAGAATTGGTGAACTGTTTCAGCTGAGATATCTGAAAATTGATGGCAACATCACTGTCCATCTGCCAGGTGAGATTCGACAGCTAAACTTACTGGAGACACTGGCATTGCATGCACCAGTAAATGATATGCCAGATATCAGTTGCTTGCCATTACTTCGCACTCTGAGCTATTTTGATCTCAGCAAGAACTCACTAGAGAATGTACAGAGCCTTAGCAAGCTGAACAATCTCCAAGACCTTCATCTCACCTGGTCCAACACAGAGCCTGACAATCTGAAGACCAATATGCAATGCCTGGGCTCAATTCTCTGCGAACTCAGCAACCTCAAGTCTCTAACTCTAGTACCTGCAGCCGCCACTCATGCAGATGTTATGGGTGACGCTGGTGGTGCAAGCGTGGGTATTTCTGGCGATGTCTTGAGCAGCGTTTCCTCTCCCCCGGCCCTTCTTCAGAGGCTTGAGCTGTCAGGGCGCTGTTGCATCTTTTCCAGCCTACCCAAGTGGACCAAAGAACTTGGCAATCTCTGCATTTTGAAGATTGCAGTTAAGAAGCTGTTGAGGGAAGATATTGATGTCCTCAAAGGATTGCCAGCCCTCATGGCTCTCTCGCTGTACGTCTGGACTGCCCCTGTAGGAAAGGTCGTATTTGATAGTGAGGGGTTCTCAATTCTCAAATACTTCAGGTTTACATGTGCTGCCCCATGCCTGGCATTTCTGACAGGATCAATGCCTAGTGTCCGGGAGCTTAAGCTAGCATTCAATGCTAATAGAATGGAGCAATACAGCCAGATAGTTGCTGGCTTAGAGTACCTGATAGAACTTAGAGATAACTGCAAAAGTTGGGGGCACTGGTGCTGATGAATCTGATAAAAGGTACGCGGAATCGGCTTTGAGGGGCGCCATTGCCAATCATCCATGCGCTCCTATAATCACTGTACAATGTGTAGATCGGATTTTGTATGGCGAGGACGATACAAGTGCCGTCACACAAGAGCAGGAACACTGGACTCTGGAAGAAGAACATGAGATACAAGAGGAATCGCTTGATCCTCTTCCTGAACTTATTCCCATTCCAAGCACACAAACACAAATGAGAGATGGAAGCCAGAATGGAGGAACAGATAGCTCAAGGGAGGTGCTGACACAAACAAGAGAGGGAGTTCAGGATGAACTAATAGAAAGATCGATGGAGGTCCTGACATATGAACAGGAACATTTAACTCTGGAAAGACAACACGAGATTCATGAGGAATTGCTTGATCCTCTTCCTGAAGTTCTTTCAACTTCAAGCATGCAGACACAAGTGAGAGAGGAAGTGCGGGATGGAGAAATAGGGAGATCGATGGAGGTGCTGACACAAGAGCAAGAAGAGTGTATCCTGGAACAACAAGATGAAATGACAGACGGAGTGCTGGATGTACAAATAGGGGCATTGATGGAGGTGCTAGCACAAGAAGAACAATGGCGGAATAATATGCAGAATAGTGGAATCGGGAGATCGATGGCTGTGGTGAGCGCTTCCCATGGCACCTTGGACCCCCTACTGGACAAGCTCAATGCTTTGCTCGCCGAGGAGTATGGCAACTTGGAAGGTGTCCTCCATGAAGTCAGTGCCCTCAAATCTGAGCTGACATTAATGCATACGGCGGTGAGAAAGTACACGATGCTAGAAGATCCAGATGTCCAGGTGAAGTTATGGCTATCGTTGCTGAGGGAGTTTTCCTATGATGCAGAGGATTACATTGATAAGTTCATTCACCAGCTCGACAATGGCCGACATCATGGCGGATTCAAGCAGATCTTCGGCAAGACTGCTTGCCAGCTGAAGACGCTTGGATCTCAGCATGAAATTGCAAAAAAAATCGATGAGCTGAAAGATCGTGCGAAGAACTTGAAAGCGAGTAGTTACAAGATGGATGATACTGCTTGCATCACATCTTGCCATTCCACCGTGGATCCCCAGTTGGCTGCTCTTTTTGTTGATTCTGCACACCTTGTGGGCATTGACAGTCCAAGAGATGATCTTGCCAAGTGGACGGTCGAAGTAGGAAACAGCTCGGCCAAGCATCATTGCAGGATGTTATCTATTGTTGGGTTTGGTGGATTGGGAAAGACAACACTAGCGAATGAGGTGTATCACAAGGCTAAAGGGCATTTCCATTGCCAGGCTTTTGTATCAGTCTCACAAAAGCCGGATATAAAGAAAATTCTCATGAACTTGATCTCCCAAGTGTCTCCCCATGGATTCACGAAAGATACTTACAATTGGGACAAAATGAGATTAATTAGAGAACTAAGAGAACTGCTAAAGGATAAGAGGTAATTTCAGCCCACATTCTTTCCTCCAAAACATGTATCATCTCTCATGCGTATTCTCATTAATTTTGACTGTAGTTACTGCTTGTACAATTGTTTTTCTCAACGAACACCACTACGATTCTAGCATTACTTTAGTTTTTACATCATCGCCTATGCAGTACTATTATGTCCAAATAGTGAGTACAATATTGTATACACCTTGGTCCTGAATTACCCTTCTGAAATATGGCTAAAAAACGTCCAATGCAGGAAACTTCTGTCATATGAAAGTATGCATAGCCAAATAGCCAATAACTATTCCTTATGTTCTCGTCTTATCGATAATATTGCCTTGATTATGGTGCACTTATAATCGGAGGTAAAAAGAAAAAACATCAAGAAATCGGTGTTAGTTAGAAGCACTAAACAGATATGCAAAATGATTAACTGAACTAAATTCCAAGACTCGGTATGAGGAAGATTAGAGGTGAGTTGTAGTAAGTATATTACCCACCATTACGTATCATCTTTGGCTCCTGAGTGGATGCAACTTAATAGTAACAATCTGATAACTACCCATCCTTATCAAACAAATATTAGTTGTTAAATGATGCTGTGAACTTCAGTTAAGTGGATGCAATACTGATGTACGCATAAAATTGGATATGGAAATATAAGGAACAGTGGAACAATAGCATGCTGCACTTAATACCCTCCGTTCCAAAATAGAGTATTTGAGTACCCATTGGAGTTTTATGGATTTTTTACCTTTTCTATCTGAATTACTTAGCATAATAATTTTGAATCTGTTTTCTAATACTAGGTATCTTGTTGTCATTGATGATATATGGTCCATATCGGCATGGAACATTATCAAGTGTGCTTTTCCAGAGAATAACTGTTCTAGCAGAGTTATAACTACTACACGCATTATTGAAGTTGCAAGGTCATGTTGTATGGGTCAAGATGACCGCATGTATGAAATGCAACCCTTAAGTGATTTTCATTCTAAAAAATTGTTCTTGAGAAGAATTTTTGGGTCCAAGGATAGTCCCGATATGCTGGAAGAAGTTTCAAATGAAATTTTGAAAAAATGTGGAGGCCTACCATTGGCAATTAGCAGTGTATCTAGTTTATTGGCAAATAGGCCAGCTAACAAAGAGGAGTGGGAAAAAGTTTGTGCATTGGACAAAGACATAGGTCTAGAGGAAATGAACAGAATACTATGCCTTAGCTACAATGCTCTTCCAGATAATCTCAAGACTTGTTTGTTGTATTTAAGTAATTTTCCTGAGGGCTGTGTGATTGAGAGAGAGAGATTAGTGAGGCGGTGGATAGCAGAAGGCTTTATCTCTGAAAATCATGGGCAGAGTCAGCAAGAGGTCGCAGAGTGGTATTTCTATGAGCTTATCAATAGAAGTATGATTGAAGCAGTGGACGTCCGCTATGATGGTAAGGCTCGTGCATGTCGAGTCCATAACATGATGCTTGAACTCATCATTTCAAAGTCAGCTGAGGATAATTTTGTCATGGTGATTCGTAACAGGCAGACTGGTTTGGTAAATCGCCATGATTGTATTCGACGATTATCAGTCCAGCACATGGACCAGAATCTTGCATCTGTATTGGCAAATGAAGATCTAAGCCATGTTCGCTCTTTAACACTAACATCATCAAGTTGCTTCGAACACTTGCCTAGTCTTGCTTGCTTTGAAAATTTGCGTGTACTAGATTTTGAAGGGTGTGATGGATTGGAAAAGTATCACATGAACGGTCTTGACAAGTTTTTCCAACTAAAGTACCTGAGCTTTAGGGGCACTTGGATATCACATCTACCGTCAGAAGTTGTGATGTTACATAATCTAGAGACCCTAGATATTAGGGAGACACATGTAGAAGAGTTGCCTGCTGGAATTGTCCGCCTTACTAAGCTACAACATCTTATCGCTTCAACAGATTATGTAGTGCCTGGAATAAAGATACCAGATGGAATCGGAAATATGAGGAACTTACGGGTATTGTTGGGCTGTGGTATCAGCTCGGGTTCTGTTGGTGCACTAGAGGAACTCGGTAACTTGACCAATTTGAATGAGCTCGATGTACAGTATTGGGGAATAGGATCCGAGTACAAGAGGCATGAAGACAGGTTCCTCTCCTCATTAATCAAGCTTGGTAGCTGCAAGCTACAGTCTTTTAGGATATGGAGCAAGTGCCCTGGTGATGTCAAGTTCTTAGAATCATGGTTCCCTCCGCCGTTTTCCCTCCAAAGATTTGAGATGAGCGGCTGCTACAGTTTCAAGTGGATTCCATGCTGGATTTCACCAGCACTGACCAGTCTTGCATACCTAGAAATTAATATAGTGGAAGTAACGCAGACGGATCTGTGCATACTTGGAGAGATGCCTGCCTTGCTTCACCTGGGGCTAACATGCCAGACTTTCAGAAAAGAAAGGCTTATTTTTTACGGCAGAGGATTCCAGCATTTGAAGGAATTTGTGTATGATGTTTCTGTATTGCCATCGGGAAACCTTCTGTTTATGGAAGGGGCACTGCCAATGCTCGAGGATCTTAGCCTAATCTACTGTGTATCAATGGTTAATGCCTATGGGTTTTTCCTGGGTATCGAGCACCTCCCAAGACTGAAAAATGCACAAGTTCGCCTCTACAAACAGGGCGCGGCATCTTCTGATATCGCTTCCGCAGAAGTTACTATAAGGAATGAAGCAGATGACAATCCCAACCGTCCCAGAGTAACTCTGGTGGAACACGTAAAGAGAGAGGATTATTGCTCCGACGGTTGTCCTAACAGAACCGTGACAGATCAAGGACTAGATGCCAATACAACTAACCAGAAGGTATTGATCATATTTTTTACCAAGTTTTAGTGGTTCATGGTTACAACGATCGCTCCATTGCTGTCTCTTATGCATTTTATCCATCATTGAGAAACCTATTTCTCAGCCGCGTGTCTCCTACCCTTTTTAGGAACTTAAATTCATGAAGTACACTGCTAGTGAGAGCTGGCGCGCTGCTTCCCGCTCAACTGGAACGCTGTGGCGAAGCCTAGAACGCTCGAGCAAAGGGGCCGGCCCCGGATGGAGGGGTCAGTCATAAATGCTACTCCCTCCGTTCCATAATGTAACACTAGTGTCAAAAAACGTCTTACATTATTGGGACGGAGGGAGTATTTTCCATGTGATACTATGAGAATTTTGTTGTTGCTGAACTCTGTATGCAACTATTTTAACTGATTAAGAATTAAGATTGCCTCTTGAGCTGGAGGCTTGGTCTTATTTACCGGAGTATTCTCTTTCTGTGTGTGTTGTAAGTTTACCCGGTGACTTTTATCAACCGAAGAGATGGAAATGTACAGGAGATGCAGGCTCTCCATGGACCCGGTATGCATGCTTCTTTACATCTCCTCTTGTGGCATTTGCAACAAGGCAGGCTGGCCATCTGAATTTACAACATTCTCTGGTGCACTTCGACAATATGAATCGTCGTCCAACTGTTTATTAAAGCATTGGGATTGCAAGAGACTCTGAATGTTGCCTCGTGTATTGAAAATGTGTATATGGTGTAATACTTATTTCGTGATTTACTTCATGAGTTAGACCAGAGATATGTTTCTCTTCTTCTATAAACTTGGTCAAACTTTACAGAAGCCGACTTAGAACAAGATGATAGAAGACACCGTCGTTTACGACAAACATCACTTGCACAGAAATGAACATGATAATTACTTACACAGAAGTGAACATGGTAATTTTTTGGACATAATGTCAAGGCTCAGCTCTTGCTCAGGCTGCAGGAAACCCCCCGTCTAGATGGTACAGTTGATTTGATGTATTGACAAGATATGAACATCTAAAATACAAAAACACTAGGGAATACGGCTCAAGATTTATCAGCTGACGTTAATTTGGTATGGTAAATGTTGTCAATTTTTTCTCTAAACTTTGGTCAGATTTCAAAAGGTTTGGCTCAGAAGTCGGAACAAAACCGACATGTTATGGAAAGAAGAGAGTAGATGATTAAATTCACAGGAATGAATCTAGAAAACAAATCATTTACGGTGAACAACACTTCCTATAACAAGCTAAGCAAAAATGGCATCAGTTTGAGAAAAGGCTAGATGCATATCCATCTAGGGTTGCTGGAGGCATAGCAAAACTAGCCATACATATCATATTTGCCACAGATTTAATCAAATGCATTATTATTTAGTTCTCTTCGCATGAAGAGGATGACCACAGCCTATCAGGATACAGCTAGGATGAATCACCATCTGGAAATTTGCCAGCATAGAAACCAATGAATCTCTGCATATCAAAAGAAAAACAAGCCTCTTCTGAAGATAGACAGAACAGGGGAACTCAGTTCCATCCCCCAACAAGATTGCTCTAGAAAGAACAGCAGGTCATCGACTCTAGCTAGCAAAGATCGGATCACAAAACGATAGAACCTTTCACCAGAGTTTGTCTTTAGCCACACCGCTCGTGATCTCACTCCAGCGTCTTACTTAGCTGGTCTCACCTTCATCCTTGAGCAAGAAGCCGCTCCACAGCAGCGAGGTCTCCTCCTTCGAGCAGGCCGTGGTGACGATGGTCACGTTGAACCCTCCGATGGTCTCAAAGATCTCGAAGTGGTCCTCTATCTCGGGGGAGAACTCGCAGAACTCCGTGGCCATGAAGAACTTTACGCAGTTCCCCTGCTCGATCGCCACCTTGGAATCCAGCATGGACATCACCGTCAGGACCCTGACCAGGAAGTTGTACATCCCGTGCCCTCGGATGATGCTCTGCCTCAGGGACACGGCGTCTTTCTGGGACCCCAGGTATGCGTTGGTCGCCTTTCCTTTCAGATGGGCGGGTAGCTCCGCCTGTATGCATCTCTGGCCGCACAGAATCTCCATGGCCAGTTTCCCAAACTGGATTTTGGCACCGGTGGTAGACTTGGGCACCAGTCTGATCTCAAACAGCCCAGGGACCTCCATGGTGTTGGTGTGGTTCAGTTTGAGCAACAGATCCTCACGCAACACATCTTCGTAGTGGAAATGGAGTGGAAACATCATGGCTTTTCCGCTTTTAGCGCCCTTGGCCTTTTTGCCCACCCGCCGTTTCTGTACAAACAGATTATTTATTAGCAATTTTTACCAGAAGCATCACTATTAATCAACTACCAATTGAAGGCGTCATCATCATCATCAAATCACAACATTACATTAATTGAGCGTCACATGATTAACTGCACTTCATCACTGCATAACCCTCTTACACTTTTCTCTTATGCTTCCTCATTTAAATATATATACAAAAACCCAAGTTGAATCTGCATGCAGGTTACATAGGAAGAATATATGTTGATATTACCTGTGGCTTTGACAAGTGTAACCACATAATCCCTCTGTTCCATAGTTGCTGTCGTGGTCTTAGTTCAAATTAAACTAAAATCATGACAAGATTTATGGAACGGAGGGAGTATTATTTTTTCTGATATCTTGTCAATTCTTCAGATATCCCCTCATCTCTACATGATATTTTCCACAGAATGCCTGCTGTTTCCTAAACTACAGACCGTCCATATGAGATTCAATGGATACAATATGGGCAACCAGTAGAAGCATGTTTTTATCCAGTACCCCCTCCGTCCCATAATATAAGAGCGTTTATGACACTACACTAGTGTCAAAAACGCCCACTACACAAGTGTTAAAAACGCTCTTATATTATGGGACGAAGGGAGTAGAATTTAGTTTGAGTTTTCATATTTATTTTCTATTTACAATCTTATGCAAAAGTTTGGGCCAAGAAAATGTTAAAACCCCTGCTGTTAATCTATATATTTAGTTATACAGCACAAGTGGTTTCAATCATTCTTGACCTGAACTAGTTTAGTGCCTGGATGTCAGTTTCATTCTGTATTAGCTTAATGGAAAAGTTACCTCTAACTGCTATACATACGGAACACAACTATAATACATGATCACTGAATCAACTGAACTATTTCTACTCCCTTTTCTCTAGCATCACTTTTAAACCCTTCTTTCATCCAGGCCAGCCATCCGACACGTGTAAGATTTCACACTTTCAGTTAGCAGGCAAGATGCCACGATATGAACTTTGCTTGCTGATCTAGCAATAAAGAATGGGTGCAAAATTTCTCTGCTGTAAGGTATATGCAGATCCAGTTGTGGTGGTGGTGTATTGTCTCGAAAGACAGTCCACTACGCGTATGAATACCCAGTACTTGTTTGTTGTGCTCTATTTTTGGTGAAGTACAAGGCGGATAATGTCTAACAAAATCAGAATGCATGTATTCGTCGATAGTTCATTATATAAACACAGAAAGTAGTGCAGCGCTGTTAACCTATAAAGCTCATATGACGTCCACAAAGTAATAGTACAATTTAACACATTATGGTGTGTGGTTCAATTTAACAAATGCAATGTATTGCCAGGATATAATAGACCCACCATTTCCCCTTGGTAATAGCATTCTGGTTTTCTGGTGCTATTCTAATACGTTGGCTTTGACTATCTAATGTACTTGCATTTATCCGTACAAAGAAAAAAAGGTGTTATTTTCTCTCTCTGCTAAACTATCTCCATTTTGACATCAGCTAAATATACGCATATAGTATTAAAGCAACAATTTGAAATGGTTCTAAACAACACATCAGTCAGGGCAGAACATCAGGCAAAGTGCGCATATTCTGCTAGCTGCTACTCATATACAAATGGATCCTACACTCACACACAATTAGCAGAACATGATTGATTTAGGGAGGGGGGTAACACACCTGCACTTCCATGACAGGGACATCTGAAGCGACATCCGCTGCTGCAGGGCTTGAGCTGCACACATATATCACGAACAACTCATTCAGGTCTCTCCACAAGCAAGAGTCAGGCTGGATCACAGACTTGAGATGGTAACAAGAGATGTACCTGAAGGCCCGGGCGAGTGGTCCAAGCCTGGGGAGCAGAGGAGGCACGCAGGCGGCATGCTGGTGCGCCCTGGAGCTGGAGGCCGCCTGATCAATCAGACCACGCGCAGTAAAACACATCAGTTCAAAGATGTAGTTAATCGGTGTCCTACTTCGGTTGTAAAGAAAGAAGCCGAAGAAATGCGGGGGGAGGGGCGCCTGACCTGGGAGATGGTGGCAGCGGCGAGGGCATGGCCGGACCTGGAAGCGGCGATGAGAGATCTGATGGACATGGCTGCTGGCGCTTGAGCTCTCCCAGCGGCGGCGACCTGTGGAGACAGAAAGGGGGATAAACACGGAGATGGACGGGGAGGAGGGGCGCGTCAGCGGAAGGATGAGGGAGGGCAGTGGAGATGGGGAAGAAGAAGGTACGAGGAGGAGGGTGCTCACCTCCGCGGCGGCGACGGCCACCTGAACACTCCGGCGGCGGCGATGTGGTCGGCGGCGGCGATCTGGGGGCGGGAGTGGGGAGAGAGAGAGAGAGAGAGAGGGGTGGCGGGTCGTGGGGGGCTTTCCTGGTTACTAGCTGGCGCTGCCGCTCGCGTGAATGAGAGCGGGCCGCGGCCCAACATCGCTCCAGCTGCTCGCTTGTCCCCCTAGTTTTTGTTCCTTTTCGTTTTTGTGCTGCTGGTCTGGTAGGGAAAACCCCCGGCTGGTTTTTCAGTACTGTCGCAAAAGATATTCTTGACTTCGAAAAAATGTTCTCGAAGTTGAAAAATGTTCCCGATTGGAAAACATGCTCGCGAACTTGAAAAATGTTCGCCGGTTCTAGAAAAAATGTTCACGAGACAAACAAAAAGTTTGCGAGTTGGACCAATATTCACGATTTCAAAAAATCTTTCTGGGGTGTAAAAGTCATTGCGATTTTTAAAAGTTGTGTATGTTTTCAAAACAAATGTTAGTAAATTTAAAGAAATGTTCACGACTTCAACAAATGTTAGCGAGTATGTAAAAAATGTTTATGCCTTCCAAAATTGTTAGCGAATATGTAAATAATGTTCATGATTTCAATTATGTGAATTGGATGAACAAATTTTGACTTAGATATAATTTTAAATTCTATTAACATTTTTTAAAATTCATAAACATTTCTAGAAGATGATGAACGGTTTTTGAATTTGATGAGGTCATGAATTTTGAAATGATCTTGAAATGGAAAGGGAAAAAAAAGAGAAAAAACGATTTTTTAAAAGTATAAAAGGCCATAAGAAAAAGTGAACTGAGAACCTTCCCAAAACTGGTGGGAAGCACTTAGACAAAAGCAGGCGAATTAGGACGGCTCAATACGGTTCGTCATTGCGAGGGCGTGCGCGTTTGTCGATATTCATCGAGCTATGCGGGAAATAGGGATTGCGTTTGTGGCACCCCCGCATGTAAGGCGGCTAGGCCGGTCCGGCAACCTGCGACAGGGCGGGCTCTGGGCTTCCTTTTCATCTTCTTCCCATCTTCATATTTGGAAAATAGAGAAAACACAATTTGTTAAGCCAGTTTAAAAAATATAAGAATTATGCATGATTTAAAATTATTAGATCTCCCTTTATTATCTGAGAAATGTATGAGCTAAGAATTTACAAATTTAAAATTATCAAATCATTTTTTGTAATCCAATTCTCTTTTCTTTTTTGCTAGGCGTGGCGTCCTTATGCCTAATGAATCAACTACCCCAATTTAGTCTGACAAATATATTACCTTGTATTACCCATGTGAATAGTTTAATTAAAAATCTGACTGAATTCACAATTCCAGAGGGAGGGGGGGGGGGGGTGTCCATGACTAGGTAATAAAGATACATATGGATAAAGCCAGGCCATTTCAACCAGTAGCACACATTGTTTCTTGTAGACCTAGATATTGTAATTGTTGATCAGATCCAAGGGCTAACTTGGAACTTTAAAGCATCTCCAACAGCATATCGAAAAACACAGCTGTGACAAAAACTGCTTTATTTTTTTAGGGTTGAAAACAACAAACCAAAACCTACATGGGGACCAGCTTATGTCACATCGCAAAAATTGCTATAGGTTCCCTCAAAAAAATGGAAAAAGTCAAAAAAATTGCTATAGGAGTGGTACGTTTGGGTTTCTACTAGCAGGTGTAAAAAAACGGGGGTGCCAAGCGTAACCACCTCCTCGTCACAGCCACCGCGCGGGCCACACCCTGACTACGCCCCATTTTGTCCCTCGACGTTGTCCGTCAGAGCCGCCCCGATACCAGACGAGGTCGCCACCCTGACTACGCCCAAGATGCGACCCTATCCTAAAGGAACTCGAAGGTCCCGCCTAGAATAGAAGCGCATCTTGAAGACGCTTTTGCAAGGTGGATATCATTACATCAACATTACATAATAGTGGGGATACATTCAAGACATACAATGTCACATGAACAATACATCATATATAAGATCAACATCCGACTACGGACGAAACATAAACAGAAACTCAAACAATATCCACCCTGCTAGCCCAGGCTGCCGACCAGGAACGTATCCCTCAATCGAAGAAGAAGCAGAAGAAGAACTTCAAAACAAGTAAACATCGCTCTCGCGTCATGATCATCGCAACAACTTGTACCTGCAACTGGTGTTGTAGTAATCTGTGAGCCACGAGGACTCAGCAATCCCATTACCATGGGTATCAAGACTAGCAAAGCTTAAAGGGTAAGGAAGGGGTAAAGTGGAGAGGTTGCAGCAGCGGCTAAGCAATGTATGGTGGCTAACTTACGCAAATAAGAGCGAGAAGAGAAGCAAAGCAAGCGGTCGTCAACTAGTGATGATCAAGAAGTGATCCTGAACTCCTACTTACGTCAAACATAACCCAGAAACCGTGTTCTCCTCTTGAACAACCCCGAAAAGAGACACTCACGGTTACGCACACGGTTGGTGTATTTTAGAAGAGTTTACTTCAAGTTTACTACAACCGGATATCAACAAATTTCCATCTGCCACATAACCGCGGGCACGGCTTTCGAAATTTCAAACCCTGCAGGGGTGTCCCAACTTAGCCCATTATAAGCTCTCGCGATCAACGAAGGATATTCCTTCTCCCAGGAAGACCCGATTAGTCTCGGAATCCTGTTTACAAGACATTTCGACAATGGTAAAACAAGACCAGTAAAGCCGCCCGATGTGCCGACAATCCCGATAGAAGTTGCACATATCTCGTTCTCAGGGCAACACCGGATGAACACTACGTACGGCAACCGAAGATACCCCAAGTTGCCTAGGGGCGGCACCGCAAGTGGCTCTAGTTTGGACCAACACTTAGACAAGCATTGGCCCGGGGGCTAAAATAAATATGACCCTCGAGAGAGCGACTCCCAAGGAAAAAGTAGGTGGTGGTGAGGCAAATGGTAAAACCAAGGTTGGGCCTTGCTAGAGGAGTTTTATTCAAAGCGAACTGTCAAGGGGGTCCCATAAATCACCCAACCTCGTTAGGGACGCAAAATCCGGGAACATAACACCGATATGACGGAAACTAGGGCGGCAAGAGTGGAACAAAACACCAGGCATAAGGCCGAGCCTTCCACCCTTTACCAAGTATATAGATGCATTAATAGTATAAGAGATATTGTGATATCCCAACATAAAAACATAATCCAACATGGAGCAATCTTCATCTTCACCTGCAACTAGCAACGCTATAAGAGGGGCTGAGCAAAAGCGGTAACATAGCCAAACAACGGTTTGCTAGGAAGGGTGACAAAGGTTAGAGGTTCATGGCAATTTGAGAGGCTTGATAAGCAAGTGGTAGGTAACGCGACATAGCGATAGAACGAAGCAACTAGCATAGCAATGATAGTAGTGAGATCCAAGGTGACGGTCATCTTTCCTGAAATCCCGCTAGGAAGAAGAACGAGTCCATGAAGGAGATGAAGCCACGAAGACGAACCAAGCGTAGACGAACAAATCCTCACGATCGCAACGAAACGGGAACTAACGAAAAGAAGCACACAACATGGTAAACACACCACACATGAACAAGGCATGATGCTCAACCAAGTATGATGCAAGACAAGGCTACATGAAGCTACTCATGGCAAGGAATGATGCATACAAGAGCAACACAACAAGGCAAGTTTAAATGAGGCCGGAAGCAACATATAACAATTCCGGTAAGTCCTCATATGCAAATTTCTAAATTGGTCCAGATCTGAATAAACCTTATGTTCAAGTTGTTAAATATCAAGTTAAGATGCACCACGATGATCTACACGAAATTCTAGTCAAGTTACATATAAAGTTCATTAGATTCGGAGCTACAGCCTAGGAGATGGGCAAAACAAGATAAGCATGGCATTGATGCAAAATGCATTCAACCATCAATCAAACACCTCAAAGCATGGATGCAACAAGGTAACATGAAACTACACACAGAACTAAGCAAGTTTCATATAGAGCACACTCAAAACGGAGCAACGGTTCAACACATACACTCTATACAAGTTTAAAGGACAAGCTGTCCAAAACAGCAACTAGGCAACTTGCAAGCACGAAAACGATATTCTATAGGACCTCAACATGAAAACAAAAGGCATGGACATGCTCTACAGGTAAAGCATTACAAAACATGAACACTGATCTAACTCCAGAAACTACTAGAACATGCTCAAAAGGACATGGCAAGATTGCAAATAATATCAGCTTCACAGACTTGGCAGAATTCACAGGACATGGCAGAAATAACATCAGGTTGCAATGTTTAGAGCTATCAAACAACAAGCTACATGAAATTATCATGGTAAAAAAAGGCATGGCATGAATATACTAATTGCATATAACAAAAGACCCTTACTGACCATGAGCCAGAAAGGAACAGAAGATATGATGGCACCCATGTAAACATAGCAAGTTTTATTATCAGGTTCAGACTTGGCAGAAAAACAGAGCATGGCATAAACAGCAGCATGAAGGCAACTTTGCGAGCTCGATTCACTCACCACAAGACATTTCATGGCAAGATAAGCATAGCATAAGCAAGAAGACATGTTCATGAAGCTAACCATGGCAAGAGAAAGTTCATAGCATGCAAGGATCAACTAGAACAACCATGGCAAAATTGAATAACAAGTAAACAATCTGCCAGGAACATTTTATAGCAAAAGTAGAGCAAGATTAAGACATGTGCAGGGTGTGTCCATCGTTCCTTGGTTACGTCAACCACACGACCGCCAGCTTCGGCATCCACACATCAGGCAGCATGGAGAGCTCCAGAATCTGTATGTTGTCATTTGCCCTCGGCCATTCCCCGGATGCGGTTGCATGCATGCTAGCCCAGCAGCAGGAGCGTCACCTACATACCGCGATGTGTGCGACGCGCCGACGCCTATGGCCTGGAAGTGGCGGTGGCAGCGCAAGCTTTGTCGGTCATGTGCGCCCCGCAGACAAAATCATGAGGCGCGAGGCTTGCCAGCCATGTGCAATGGCACTAACGACCAATCACCAAACGGTAGCGGCGGCGCGAAGTTAGCCGGTCGTGTGCTTGGCCCTCACGACATGGCGGCAGCAGCTAACCAGCGTCACCAAGAGACGGCCGTGGCAAAAGTTGGCGAGCGCATGCTGGCCTTCCTCGCCCGTGAGTGCGTGGACGTCACTGTCGTCGGCGATCACAAGACCATCCTTTCTGTTGACGAGAGAGAGAAGGAAGAGGATCGAACACAGCGATCGCATTGCATCAGTAGGACACTTATACAGAGGGGAACAACGGGCGTGGGCGCACGATGGTGACCGTGGGTAGGCCGCGTTCGAGAGGAGGCGATCGTGGGCGCTTTGACTAACAAAACTGCACCCACGTCTGCTACTACTACTCTATGGTACAAGTGCGTATAATACATGAGGTTCAACACCCCCCGTAGTCGTGACGTCGCGAGAAGCGACGCAAAGACTGGACCGAAAATCATGAAAGACATCGCTTGGCAAACCCTTCGTCATCACGTCCGCGAATTGTTGTCGCGTTGGAACATGCAGAACACGGAAGTCGCCATGGGCGACGCGCTCGCGGATGAAGTGGATGTCCAGCTCCACGTGCATGGTGCGGCGATGATGAACGGGGCTGCTGGAGAGGTACACGACGGAGATGTTGTCGCAGTAGACGAGTGTAGCAGTGGTGACCGCGCAGCGAAGCTCGCCGAGGAGTTGTCGTAGCCAGACACATTCCGCCACAGCGTTTGCCACGCCGCGGTACTCCGCCTCCGCACTGGAGCGGGAGACGATAGGTTGACGCTTCGACGACCATGAGACGAGAGCGTCGTCGAGGAAGACGAAGTAGCCAGACGTCGATCGGCGGGTATCGGGACAGCCGGCCCAGTCGGCGTCGGTGTACACACGGAGATCCAGCGTCTAGGAAGCGCGAAGGTGCAGGCCAAGGGAGACGGTGCCGCGCACATACCAAAACACGCGCTTGAGGAGGACCAGGTGACAGGCGCGCGGATCATGCATATGAAGGCAGAGTTGCTGCACAGCATACGCAAGCTCGGGGCGAGTCACCGTTAGGTACTACAGCGCGCCGGCGAGACTGCGGTAGGCAGTGGGGTCAGCAACACGCGGACCAGCGGCAGACGAGAGCTTGGCCTTGGTGTCGACAGGGGTAGGTGCTGGCTTGCAGGCGTCCATGTCAGCGCGTTCGAGGATGTCCTCGGCGTACTGCTCTTGAGAGAGGAAGAAGCCGGTCGGAGAGTGCGTCACACGAATGCCAAGAAAGTAGTGTAGGTCGCCAAGGTCTTTCATGGCGAATCCGGTGGTGAGCGCGGCGACGACTCGATGGAGAAGGGCGTCCGTGGACACCGTCAGGATGATATCATCCACATACAGCAGCAGGTACGCAGCGTCCATGCCACGCGCGAGCGTGAACAGGGAGGCGTCGGAGCGCGTCGCGATGAACCCGAGGGTGGCGAGGAAGCCAGCGAAGCGGAGAAACCAGGCACGCGGTGTTGGAAATATGCCCTAGAGGCAATAATAAGTTGATTATTATTATATTTCCTTGTTCATGATAATCGTTTATTATCCATGCTAGAATTGTATTGATAGGAAACTCAGATACATGTGTGGATACATAGACAACACTATGTCCCTAGTAAGCCTCTAGTTGACTAGCTCGTTGATCAATCGATGGTTACGGTTTCCTGACCATGGACATTGGATGTCATTGATAATGGGATCACATCATTAGAAGAATGATGTGATGGACAAGACCCAATCCTAAGCCTAGCACAAGATCATGTAGTTCGTATGCTAAAGCTTTTCTAATGTCAAGTATCGTTTCCTTAGACCATGAGATTGTGCAACTCCCGGATACCGTAGGAGTGCTTTGGGTGTGCCAAACGTCACAACGTAACTGGGTGACTATAAAGGTTCACTACAGGTATCTCTGAAAGTGTCTGTTGGGTTGGCACGAATTGAGACTGGGATTTGTCACTCCGTGTGACGGAGAGGTATCTCTGGGCCCACTCGGTAGGACATCATCATAATGTGCACAATGTGATCAAGGAGTTGATCACGGGATGATGTGTTGCGGAACGAGTAAAAGAGACTTGCCGGTAACGAGATTGAACAAGGTATCAGGATACCGACGATCGAATCTCGGGCAAGTACAATACCGCTAGACAAAGGGAATTGTATACGGGATTGATCGAATCCTCGACATCGTGGTTCATCCGATGAGATCATCGTGGAACATGTGGGATCCAACATGGGTATCCAGATCCCGCTGTTGGTTATTGACCGGAGAACGTCTCGGTCATGTCTGCATGTCTCCCGAACCCGTAGGGTCTACACACTTAAGGTTCGATGACGCTAGGGTTGTAAAGGAAGTTTGTATGTGGTTATCGAATGTTGTTCGGAGTCCCGGATGAGATCCCGGACGTCACGAGGATCTCCAGATTGGTTCGGAGGTAAAGATTTATATATGGGAAGTCCTGTTTTGGTCACCGGAAGAGTTTCAGGGTTTATCGGTAACGTACCGGGACCACCGGGAGGGTCTCGGGGGTCCACCAAGTGGGGCCACCTGCCCCGGAGGCTTGCATGGGCCAAGGGTGGGGAGGGACCAGCCCCTAAGTGGGCTGGTGCGCCTCCCACAAGGGCCCAAGGTGCCTAAGAGGTGGAAAGGGGGCAAACCCTAAGGGGATATGGGCCTTAGGGCCCATATTGGTGCGCCTCCCTCTCCCCTCCCCTCTTGGCTGCCACCCAAGTCCCATCTAGGGCTGCCGCCCCCCTAGGGGTGGGAACCCTAGAGGGGGCGCAGCCCCTCCCCTTCCCCTATATATAGTTGAGGCATAGGGCTTCCCACTACACGCGATTCGATCTCTCGTTGGTGCAGCCCTGCGTCTCTTCTTCCTCCTCTTCGGTGGTGCTTGGCGAGGACCTACAGGATTGCCACGCTCCTCCACCACCACCATGCCGTTGTGCTGCTGCTGGATGGAGTCTTCCTCAACCTCTCCCTCTCTCCTTGCTGGATCAAGGCATGGGAGACGTCACCGGGCTGTACGTGTGTTGAACGCGGAGGTGCTGTCCGTTCGGCACTTGGTCATCGGTGATTTGGATCACGACGAGTACGACTCCATCAACCCCGTTCACTTGAACGCTTCCGCTTGGCGATCTACAAGGGTATGTAGATGCACTCTCCTTCCCCTCGTTGCTGGTTTCTCCATAGATAGATCTTGGTGACACATAGGAAAATTTTGAATTTATGCTACGTTCCCCAACAGTGGCATCATGAGCTAGGTCTATCGCGTAGATTCTTTGCATGAGTAGAACACAAAGTAGTTGTGGGCGTTGATTTTGTTCAATATGCTTACCGTTACTAGTCAATCTTGATTCGGCGGCATTGTGGGATGAAGCGGCCCGGATCGACCTTACACGTACACTTACGTGAGACAGGTTCCACCGACTGACATGCACTAGTTGCATAAGGTGGCTAGCGGGTGCCAGTCTCTCCCACTTTAGTAGGATCGGATTCGATGAAAAGGGTCCTTATGAAGGGTAAATAGCAATTGACATATCACGTTGTGGTTTTGCGTAGGTAAGAAACGTTCTTGCTAGAAACCCATAGCAGCCACGTAAAACATGCAAACAACAATTAGAGGACGTCTAACTTGTTTTTGCAGGGTATGCCATGTGATGTGATATGGCCAAAGGATGTGATGTATGATATATGTGATGTATGAGATGATCATGTTCTTGTAATAGGAATCACGACTTGCATGTCGACGAGTATGACAACCGGCAGGAGCCATAGGAGTTGTCTTTAATTTATTTATGACCTGCATGTCAACATAAACGTCGTGTAATTACTTTACTTTATTGCTAAAGCGTTAGCCATAGTAGTAGAAGTAATAGTTGACGTGAAAACTTCATGAAGACACGATGATGGAGATCATGATGATGGAGATCATGGTGTCATGCCGGTGACAACGATGATCATGGAGCCCCGAAGATGTAGATCAAAAGGAGCAAAGTGATGATGGCCATATCATGTCACTATTTGATTGCATGTGATGTTTATCATGTTTTTGCATCTTATTTGCTTAGAACGACGGTAGTAAATAAGATGATCCCTCATTAAAATTTCAAGAAAGTGTTCCCCCTAACTGTGCACCGTTGCGAAAGTTCGTCGTTTCGAAGCACCACGTGATGATCGGGTGTGATAGATCCTTACGTTCGAATACAACGGGTGTTGACGAGCCTAGCATGTACAGACATGGCCTTGGAACACATGCAAACACTTAGGTTGACTTGACGAGCCTAGCATGTACAGACATGGCCTCGGAACACAGAAGACCGAAAGGTCGAGCATGAGTCGTATGGTAGATACGATCAACATGAAGATGTTGACCGACGTTGACTAGTCCGTCTCACGTGATGATCGGACATGGCCTAGTTGACTCGGATCATGTAATCACTTGGATGACCAGAGGGATGTCTATCTGAGTGGGAGTTCATAAGATGAACTTAATTATCCTGAACATAGTCAAAAGATCTTTGCAAATTATGTCGTAAGCTCGCGCTTTAGTTCTACTGTTTTAGATATGTTCCTAGAGAAAATATAGTTGAAAGTTGATAGTAGCAATTATGCGGACAGTAGAAGGCTTGTGTCCTTAATGCACCGCTCGGTGTGCTGGACCTCGAACGTGGTCTGTGGATGTTGCGAACATCTGACATACATGTTTTGATGACTACATGATAGTTCGGTAATGATAAATGGTTTAGAATTGAGGCACCAAAGACATTTTGAAATGTCGCGGAACATATGAGATGTTTCGAGGGCTGAAATTGGGATTTCAGGCTCGTGCCCACGTCAAGAGGTATAAGACCTCCGACGATTTTCTTGGCCTGCAAACTAAGGGAGAAAAGCTCAATCGTTGAGCTTGTGCTCAGATTGTCTGAGTACAACAATCACTTGAATCGAGTGGGAGTTGATCTTCCAGATAAGATAGTGATGTTTTTCCAAAGTCATTGCCACCAAGCTGCTACAGCTTTGTGATGAACTATATCAGGGATGGATATGATGATCCTTGAAATATTCGCGATGTTTGACACCGCGAAAGTAGAAATCAAGAAGGAGCATCAATTATTGATGGTTAGTGAAACCACTAGTTTCAAGAAGGGCAAGGGCAAGAAGGGATCCTTCATGAAACGGCAAATCAGCTGCTGCTCTAGTGGAGAAACCCAAGGTTGAACCCAAACCCGAGACTAAGTGCTTCTGTAATGAGGAGAACAGCTACTGGAGCAGAATTACCCTAGATACTTGGTAGAAGAGAAGGCTGTCGATACAAGTATATTGGATATACATTATGTGAATGTGTACTTTACTAGTACTCCTAGTAGCATCAGGGTATTAGATACCGGTTCGGTTGCTAAGTGTTAGTAACTCGAAATAAAAGCTACGGAATAAACGGAGACTAGCTAAAGGTGAGCTGACGATATGTGTTGGAAGTGTTTCCAAAGTTGATATGATCAAGCATCGCTCGCTCCCTCTACCATCGAGATTGGTATTAAACCTAAATAATTGTTATTTGGTGTTTGTGTTGAGCATAGACATGATTGGATTATGTCTATCGCAATACGGTTATTCATTTAAGGAGAATAATGGTTACTCTATTTATTTGAATAATACCTTCAATGGTCTTGCACCTAAAATGAATGGTTTATTGAATCTCGATCATAGCGATACACATGTTCATGCCAAAAGATATAAGATAGTAATGATAGTACCACCTACTTGTGGCACTGCCATGTAAGTCATATTGGTATAAAACGCATGAAGAAGCTCCATGTTGATGGATCTTTGGACTCACTCATTTCTGAAAAGATTGAGACATGTGAACCGTGTCTGTTGGTATGTACGCATGAAGAAACTCCATGCAGATGGACCGTTTGGACTCACCTGATTTTGAATCGCTTGAGACATGCAAATCATACCACATGGGCAAGATGACTGAAAGCTTCGGTTTTAGTAAAGTGGAACAAGAAAGCAACTTGTTGGAAGTAACACGTTTTGATGTGTGCAGTCCAATGAGTGCTGAGGCACGCAGTGGATATCGTTATGCTCTTACTTCACAGATGATGTGAGTAGATACTGAGTATATTTACTTGATGAAACACAAGTCTGAATTATTGAATGGTTCAAGTAATTTCAGAATGAAGTTGAAGATCTTCGTGACAAGAGGATAAAATGTCTATGATATGATCACAGAAATGAATATCTGAGTTACGAGTTTGGCACTGTGGAAATTGTTTCACGACTAGTACCGCCTGGAACACCATAGAATGATGGTGTGTCCGAACATCATAACTATTGGATATGATGACGTCTCTTATCGAATTACCACTATCGTTCATGGGTTAGGCATTGGAGACAACCACACTCACTTTAAATAGGGCACCACGTAATTCCGATGAGATGACACCGTATGAACTATGGTTTAGAGAAACCTAAGCTGTCATTTCTTAAAAGGTTTGGGGCTGCGACGCTTATATGAAAAAGTTTCAGGCTAATAAGCTCGAACCCAAAGCGGATAACTGCATCTTCATAGGACACCCAAAACACTTGGGTATACCTCCTGTCTCAGATCCGAAAGCAATACGGATTGTTTCTCAAATCGGGTCCTTTCTCGAGGAAAAGTTTCTCTCGAAAGAATTGAGTGGGAGGATGGTGGAGACTTGATGAGGTTATTGAACCGTCACTTCAACTAGTGTGTAGCAGGGCACAGGAGTTGTTCCTATGGCACCTACACCAATTGAAGTGGAAGCTTATGATAGTGATCATGAGACTTCGGATCAAGTCACTCCCAAACCTCGTAGGATGACAAGGATGCGTACTACTTCAGAGTGGTACGTAATCCTGTCTTGGACGTCATGTTGCTAGACAACAATGAACCTACAAGCTATGGAGAAGCGATGGTGGGCCCGGATTCCGATGAATGGCTCGAGGCCATAAAATCCGAGAGAGGATCCATGTATGAAAACAAAGTGTAGACTTTGGCAGAACGGCTCGATGGTCATAAGGCTGTTGAGTACAGATGGATTTTAAAAGGAAGACGGACAATGATGGTAAATGTCACCATTAAGAAAGCTCGACTTGTCGTTAAGATGTTTCCCGACAAGTTCAAGGAGTTGACTACGATGAGACTTTCTCACTCGTAGCGATGCTAAGAGTCTGTTGGAATTAGCAGGTACTGCATTATTTATGAAATCTTGCAGATAGGATATCAAAATATTGTTTCCTTGTTCTTGAGGAAAGGTTGTATGTGATACAACCAGAAGTTTTGTCGATCCTGAAAGATGCTAACAAGTATGCAAAGCTCCAGCAATCCTTCTAAGGACTGGAGTAAGCATCTCGGAGTTGGAATGTACGCTTTGATGAGATGATCAAAGATTTGGGTTTATACAAAGTTTATGAGAAACTTGTATTTCCAAAGAAGTGAGTGGGAGCACTATAGAATTTCTGATGAGTATATGTTGTTGACATATTGTTGATCAGAAATGATGTAGAATTTCTGGAAAGCATATAGGGTTATTTGAAAAGTGTTTTTCAATGGAAAACCTGGATTAAGCTACTTGAACATTGAGCATCAAGATCTATAAGGATAGATCAAAATCGCTTAATAGTACTTTCAAACGAACACATACCATGACAAGATTTTGAAGGAGTTCAAAATAGATCAGCAAAGAAGGAGTTCTCGGCTGTGTTACAAGGTGTGAGTATTGAGCAAGACTCAAGACATGACCACGGCAGAATAGAGAGAAAGGACGAAGGTCATCCCCTATGATTTAGTCGTAGGCTCTAAAGTATGCTATGTTGTGTACCGCACCTGAAGTGTGCCAAACCATGAGTCAGTCAAGGGGTACAAGTGTGATCTAGAAATGGATCACAGGACAACGGTCAAGGTTATCCTTAGTAACTAGTGGACTAAGGAATTTTCTCGATTATGGAGGTGGAAAAAGAGTTCGTCGTAAAGGGTTACGCCGATGCAAACTTTGACACTAATCCAGATTATTCTAAGTAGTAAATTGGATTCGTATAGTAGAACAGTTATTTGGAATAGCTCCAAATAGAGCGTGGTAACTGCATCTAGGAGATGACTTAGAAATTTACGAAGTACATATGGATCTAAATATCTCAGACCCGTTGACTATAACCTCTCTCACAAGCATAACATGATCAAACCCAAAACTCTTGGGTGTTAGTCACATAGGGATGTGACTTTGAGTGTTAATCACATATCGATGTGAACTGGATTATTGACTCTAGTGCAAGTGGGAGACTGTTGGAAATATGCCCTAGAGGCAATAATAAGTTGATTATTATTATATTTCCTTGTTCATGATAATCGTTTATTATCCATGCTAGAATTGTATTGATAGGAAACTCAGATACATGTGTGGATACATAGACAACACCATGTCCCTAGTAAGCCTCTAGTTGACTAGCTTGTTGATCAATAGATGGTTACGGTTTCCTGACCATGGACATTGGATGTCATTGATAACGGGATCACATCATTAGAAGAATGATGTGATGGACAAGACCCAATCCTAAGCCTAGCACAAGATCATGTAGTTCGTATGCTAAAGCTTTTCTAACGTCAAGTATCGTTTCCTTAGACCATGAGATTGTGCAACTCCCGGATACCGTAGGAGTGCTTTGGGTGTGCCAAACGTCACAACGTAACTGGGTGACTATAAAGGTTCACTACAGGTATCTCCGAAAGTGTTTGTTGGGTTGGCACGAATCGAGACTGGGATTTGTCACTCCGTGTGACGGAGAGGTATCTCTGGGCCCACTCGGTAGGACATCATCATAATGTGCACAATGTGATCAAGGAGTTGATCACGGGATGATGTGTTGCGGAACGAGTAAAAGAGACTTGCCGGTAACGAGATTGAACAAGGTATCGGGATACCGACGATCGAATCTCGGGCAAGTACAATACCGCTAGACAAAGGGAATTGTATACGGGATTGATCGAATCCTCGACATCGTGGTTCATCCGATGAGATCATCGTGGAACATGTGGGAGCCAACATGGGTATCCAGATCCCGCTATTGGTTATTGACCGAAGAACGTCTCGGTCATGTCTGCAT
Organism: Aegilops umbellulata; assembly: GCA_032464435.1. Lineage (NCBI taxonomy): Eukaryota > Viridiplantae > Streptophyta > Magnoliopsida > Poales > Poaceae > Aegilops > Aegilops umbellulata. The sequence goes on along the minus strand of CP136060.1, from coordinate 586,619,073 downwards.
GTCTCCCGAACCCGTAGGGTCTACACACTTAAGGTTCGATGACGCTAGGGTTATAAAGGAAGTTTGTATGTGGTTATCGAATGTTGTTCGGAGTCCCGGATGAGATCTCGGACGTCACGAGGATCTCCAGATTGGTCCGGAGGTAAAGATTTATATATGGGAAGTGCTGTTTTGGTCACCGGAAGAGTTTCAGGGTTTATCGGTAACGTACCGGGACCACCGGGAGGGTCTCGGGGGTCCACCAAGTGGGGCCACCTGCCCCGGAGGCTTGCATGGGCCAAGGGTGGGGAGGGACCAGCCCCTAAGTGGGCTGGTGCGCCTCCCACAAGGGCCCAAGGTGCCTAAGAGGTGGAAAGGGGGCAAACCCTAAGGGGATATGGGCCTTAGGGCCCATATTGGTGCGCCTCCCTCTTCCCTCCCCTCTTGGCCGCCACCCAAGTCCCTTCTAGGGCTGCCGCCCCCCTAGGGGTGGGAACCCTAGAGGGGGCGCAGCCCCTCCCCTTCCCCTATATATAGTTGAGGCATAGGGCTTCCCACTACACGCGATTCGATCTCTCGTTGGTGCAGCCCTGCGTCTCTTCTTCCTCCTCTTCTGTGGTGCTTGGCGAAGCCCTACAGGATTGCCACGCTCCTCCACCACCACCATGCCGCTGCTGCTGCTGCTGGATGGAGTCTTCCTCAACCTCTCCCTCTTTCCTTGCTGGATCAAGGCATGGGAGACGTCACCGGGCTGTACGTGTGTTGAACGCGGAGGTGCCGTCCGTTCGGCACTTGGTCATCGGTGATTTGGATCACGACGAGTATGACTCCATCAACCCCGTTCACTTGAACGCTTCCGCTTAGCGATCTACAAGGGTATGTAGATGCACTCTCCTTCCCCTCCTTGCTAGTTTCTCCATAGATAGATCTTGGTGACACGTAGGAAAATTTTGAATTTATGCTACGTTCCCCAACACGCGGTGCCTGCTTCAAGCCATACAGTGACTTGGAGAGGCGGCACACATGATCGAGCTTGGTGGCGTCGACGAAACCAGCGGGTTGGAGGCAGTAGACTTCCTCCTGGAGAGTGCCGTGGAGGAATGCGTTCTTGACATCTAACTGATGCACGGGCCAACAGCGTGACACAACGAGAGTCAGAACGGTGCGGATGGTAGCAGGCTTCACGACGGGGGAGAAGGTTTCGCCATAGTCGACGCCAGCGCGCTGGTTGAAGCCGCGGACAACCCAACGAGCTTTGTAACGCTCAAGCGAGCCGTCAGCGCGTGTTTTGTGGCGGTAAACCCATTTGCCCGTGATCACGTTAGCGCGAGGCGGACGGGGAACAAGCTCCCAAGTGTTGTTGCCGGAGAGAGCAGCGAACTCTTCACGCATGGCGGCGAGCCAGTTGGCGTCGCGCAATGCACTGCGCACTGAGCGAGGGATGGGGGAGATGGAGGTGGTGGGTGCAGTGGCAGCGACACACACATAGTCGTCGGCATACTGCAGGTTGGGACGAAAGACACCAGCGCGAGCGCGCGTGACGATCGTGCGGGGAGGTGGGTTGGGAAGTGAAGAGGGTGGCAAGGGTGCGGAGGGGGGCGAGCCGTCAGATGAAGATCCGACTGATGCATGCGCCCCGAACGTGCGCACGCGGCTGGAGGAGGAGAGGGGCGCGGATGGCGACGCGGATGGGGTCGGGGAAGAGGGGCCGCTGGATGACGATCCAGCGGACGAGTTTGAACCCGAAGTTGGCGCGGGTGGGGAGGGTCGTGGGGTGGTGCCGTTCGCTGTTTGCGCACGAACAGGGGTGGAAACGAGACGGGGAGGCGACGGCGGTGGCGTGGTTGGGAGGTGTGGCACGACGTAGGGGAAGGTGAGCTCGTCGAACCGCACATGGCGGGAAGTGAGAACGCGGCAAGAAATGGGGTCATAGCAGCGATAGCCGCGATGATCAGGTGGATAGCCGAGGAAAACACAAGGCATGGAGCGGTTGTCGAGCTTATGGCGCGCGGTGGAGGTGGTATTGGGGTAGCAGAGACACCCAAACACCCGGAGGGAGGAGTAATCAGGTGGAACCCCGAGGAGCAGCTCGTAGGGCGTGCTCGGAGAACTAGCAGCACATGATTTGTAGTTGAGGAGGAGGGTGGCGGTGGCTAGAGCTTCGGCCCAAAAACGAGCCGGGAGGGAGGCGTGGAAAAGCAGGGCGCGAACGCTCTCGTTCAGAGTGCGGAGCACACGCTCTGCTTTGCCATTCTGCTGCCTAGTGTAAGGGCAGGTGAGCCGAAGCACGGTGCCATTCTTGGTGAGGAGAGAGCGGACGACGAGGTTGTCAAACTCGCGTCCATTGTCGGTCTGTAGGGCAAGAATAGGACGCTCGAACTGAGTATGAACATACGCATAGAACGCAGAGAGCACGTAAATGACCTCAGATTTGTGGCGTAGGGGGAACGACCAGACATAGTGAGTGCAACTATCAATGATCACAAGATAGAATTCAAAACCAGAATTACTGACAATAGGAGAAGTCCACACATCTAAATGCAGTAGTTGAAAATGGAAATAGCTAGTGGTCGCCGAGGCAGCGAACGGCAAGCGCGTATGCTTGCCAAGACGACATGCAGTGCAGGAGTGCGTCGACGAGGGCGCGCAGGTGAACTGAAACTGACAGAGAGCACGACGTAGGGCCTCCTCGCTAGGATGCCTGAGGCGGTTGTGCCACAGCTCCGTGGTCGCGACGCCGGCGAAGAAGCTCGCGCGAGGGACGACGGGGTTGGGGCACACCAGGTACAAGTTGCCAGTCGAGTCACACCGAAGGATCACCAGGCGCGTGCGGATATCCTTGACAGAAAACCCAAACGAGTCAAACTCAACTGACACAGGATTGTCACGAGTGAGGCAACATACCGAGAGAAGATTGGTGATGATGGATGGAGAGAGCAGAACATTGTGGAGTGCAAGAGAGGTGTTGGACGCAATGAGCGAGCCGCGCCCAGTGTGCGTGATGGGCATGCGGCCGCCATTGCCGACAATGATATCACGGGGAGGATGAGAAGGACGAAGGGAATGGAGAGTACCAGGGTTGGAGGTCATGTGGGAGGATGTGCCGGAGTCCATGTACCAGTCAGAGGTGCTTGACGGCGGCGGCGGTGAGGTGTGCGCAGCCTGGAGCGCAGTCTGCAGGCCACCCATGTCCCATGGCTGTTGCGGGGGCGGCGGCGCAGGCGCGGTGCTGGAGCTGGCACCTAGCGAGCCGTAGGTGAAGCCGGGGAGGAGCGCTGGGTAGGCGCCATACGGCGAGGCCAGCGGGGGCGCCGCACTGGAGCTGGCGCCCGGAGAGCCGTAGGCGAGGAGGGCCTGCTGCTGCGGAACGCCGGGGCGCGGCCCGAGGACGCTGGCACCGGGAGCGCGCCATGACATGGGCCATGCTTGAACCATGCCAGTCCAGGAGTTGGCGCTCGAGCCCTGACCTGGGAGGGCAGCAGGACGCAGAGCCGGGGCAGGTGCTGGGGAAGAGTCGCCGGAGCCACGACCACGGCGACGGTTGCGGCCATGACCGCGGCCATCGGTGGCGGGAGGTGGAGGCGCGGGCGCAACCGGCGGGCGCGCAGCGACGAGAGCATGCGAGGACTGCAGGCGGGCAGTTTGCTCTGCCCGGTGCTCTTCCAGAAGGAGGAAGGAGCGGGCCTGGAGGAGGGTGGGCAGCGGAGTGCGCATGGTGAGGTGGGGGATGACACTGTGGTACTGGCGCCCCAGTCCGCGCAACATGTGGAAGAGCTGTTGCCGATCACCGACGGGCTGGCCGAGGTAGCGAAGTTGGTCGGTGAAGTTTTTGAGGCGCGCAAAGTACTGCATCACCGTCAGGTCACCCTGGATGACGGCGTGGTACTCCGCGTCGATGTAGACGGCGCGGGAGAGCTGATTGGCGTGGAAGATCTCCTCGATGGCGGCCCAGAGGACGTCAGCGGTGTCGTCTGGCTGCATGACGGCGTCGATCAGCTCGGGCGAGACGGTGGCATAGAGCCAGTGGACGACGCAGTGGTCGACCATGACCCACTCAGGATCGCGGCGGCGAGGAGCGGTTGGGGTGACGAGGTGGTCGCCAACGCCAAACATGCCGACAATGGTGAAGAAGAAGCGCCACCACTGGCCGTAATTGCCGGCGTGCAGGTCCAGGGTAATGGGGACGTGATGACGAATATCGATTGTCTGCAGCACCGAGGATGGAAATGCGCCAGGGGCCAGCGAAGGCGGGGCAACGACCGGAGCCGCGGCCGCAGCGTCAGCGAGGGCAGTGTGGAGAACGCCGGCGGTGGGTGGCGCATCATCGTCAGAGGAGTGGGGAGAGGTGAGGGGATTGGTGTCCATGGCAGCGGAAGAGGGAGGGTGGTTGGGCGCGAAGGGATTGGCTTCGTCGGCCTCTGATACCATGTTGACGAGAGAGAGAAGGAAGAGGATCGAACACAGCGATCGCATTGCATCAGTAGGACACTTATACAGAGGGGAACAGCGGGCCTGGGCGCACGATGGTGATCGTGGGCAGGGCGCGTTCGAGAGGAGGCAATCGTGGGCGCTTTGACTAACAAAACTGCACCCACGTCTGCTACTACAACTCTACGGTACAAGTGCGTATAATACATGAGGTTCAACACTTTCCACTCGCTGGCATCCATTGTTCGAGGGCTCGAGAGAGGGGCAGGGAGGCTGCTAAGATAGATGAGATCAGAGAGGCGAAGAGAGAGGAGAGATGTACGCACTGGATGAGGCTAATTAGCGCCGCGGAGACCGGACGTGGCCCAAGCTGCATGTAAGGGCATCTCCAGTCGCACCCCCAACAGGCCCCCAGGCCACTTTTTCGATGCCGGCGTCGAAAAAACGGCCCAGTCGCGCCCCCAGGACGCTGAAAACCGCCGGTTTGGACCTTTTTTCCGCCCGGCGGTTACAGGCCGAACCCGGCGCGCTAGGGAGCAGTTGGGGGCTCCGGCGCTAGGGAAAAGCACGCCTGGCCCACACCGACAGGGGAAAGTCAAGGTTTTCTTCCCCCGACTCGCCTCGCACCCCCCGCGCCCTCGGCCACCACTAGATATATCCCGGCGACGGCCGCCGCCCTACACCGCTAGATAGCCATTCCCCGCCGGAAAATAGCTGCGCTTCGCCGCGGCAGCCCCTCCGACAGCAGCTGGGCGTTTCCGGCCGCCGTTTTCGACCACAGAGGCGCGGTTTAACGACGGGTACATGCCCACCGAGCGCAAGGTGTTCGGCGTTTTGCCTGTCTCAGCGATGGACTCGGATGACGAGGAAGAGCTCGCCGCGCTGCTGGAGGAGGAAGCCGCGGCCGACGTCCAGGAAGAAGAGCATCTCATGGTGCTCGCCGCCCTCGCCCAGCTGCTGGCGAGCAATGAAAAGCCGCGGCGAGGTGGCTCGGCGCCGGGGCGGGTGAAAGCAAAGATGGTCGACATTTGTGAAGACGATCTCAAACCCTGTGGCAGGAGGCAAGAACGTCTGGTTTGCGAAGCTTCAGGAGGCTTTCAGGAAGGATGTCGAGCGGGCATTTGGTGTGCTCCAATCTTGATTTGCTGTTGTTCGATACCCCGCTCAAACCTATTCCAAAGATCAAATGTGGGAGATTATGACTTCCTGTGTCATCTTTGCACAACATGATCATCGAGAGCGAGCAAGAAGACCCAGTGTTTGACACTGAACCATACTACAGGCAGGGTCCTCTAGCCGTAGTTGATCACCAGCTACCGGCAACTTGGACTGCCTATCTCAGTATGCGTCATGAGATCCGAGACCCACAGGTGCATCATCAACTGCAGAAAGATCTGATTGAGCACCTATGGAGGCTCAAGGGGGACGCCGTGTGATGAAATACGAGTTTTTATTTGTTGAACTATATAATTTGTATTGAACTATTTGTTGTTGTACTATTTTGTTGAAGTATTTGATTTTTCTATGATGAAATATGTGATAAGAAATAATTGTGTTGATAATTGAACGCCGAGACACGGCGAAACCACGCCGAATATGGGTCTATTCTCGCCCATATGGGCCCTTATTCGCCGAAATTGGGCTGCAAAGTGGGCCAATTTCGGCGCCTGCGGGCGAGCTGGGGGCGACGACTGGGCGCAAAACCGCCCAGCGCCGATTGTATCGCCGGCTCGCCCCCAGAGGGCGATTTTTATGCGTCCTAGGGGCCCAACGGCTGGAGATGCCCTAACGAATAAGGAAACAAACTCTGGAAGTACTTTTTTCCTTGTTTAGTGGATGGGGATCTGCCAAAGTATGGGCTGGAGTTGGCCCATCCGGATGACCGAGCCTGCTCGCCCCGTTCCCAGCATCGCGTACGCCTGCAAGCGGCGTCGCTTACGGAAAAAGTTTACAATCCTTTTAAATCTTAGCCATCGATCTTTATGATTAATGTAAAATCGATGGATATAAATACGTGACCTATGGAGAACTATGAAAGCTTCCGTCCTTTATTATTATATTATATATATATATATAGGTATAGGTATAGATTTTTATTTCATTAACTTTCATAATCCCTGCCGCAACGTGTGGGGTATCATCTAGTTAATAAGGAAAGCTCATGTTGTTTCATCTATCCACATATGACGATGCCATGTTAAAAAAGAGTTGATTCCTCTTAGCGCGCTCTGGTCTAGGAAGAGAAAGCGATATCATGTGTGGATTAGATGTACGTATTCGCTTGTTTAATGGTTGTGTACGTGGGTTGGGTGTGTCCGTTTGGTGCCATGTCAAAAGCTATGATGTGCATGTGCCTGCACGTGATCCTTACGTAAAATTTTTTCCAGTTACGTACAACATTTGAATTGTATGTATTCCAACACTAGTAGAAAAGGGGGCTATGGTCCAGGCCGGGGCAGCCCATTAGTCCCGGTTCAGTCTAAAACCGGGACTAATGGTGGCATTGGTCCCGGTTCGTGAGTCCAGGGGGCCGGCCGGGCCACGTGAGCCATTGGTCCCGGTTCATCAGGATCTTTTGGTCCCGGTTGGTGGGACGAACCGGGACCAATGGGCCTGGCTCCTGGCCCACCACCATTGTTCCCGGTTCGTGGCATGAACCGGGACCAAAGGCTCCCCTTTAATCCCGGTTCATGCCACGAACTGGGACTAAAGGGTTGGCCCTCGTTGCACTCAGAGTTTAGTCCCACCTCGCCAACCGAAGGGCGCCCACACCTCTTTATAAGCCCGTCCCTCTCTGCGTTGTTGAGCTCCTCTCAAAGTAAAAATAGATGCACCTATAGAGGAAATTGGACCTAAATTCATAAATAGAAGTTGATTACGAATTTATGTTTAATTTTCTCTATAAGTGCATCTATGTTCACTAACAGAGAAGTTTTTATTTTTTTGTGACCTAAAAAAAAAGAAATCACTAAAAAACTACAAGTATTTAGTTCTAAGTAGAAACGAAAAACTAATGGCACTAGTAAAGTTAATCACAAACATGAGATTCACACAAATTTCAAAGAATTCAAATTATAACTATTCTAATTTGAAAACTAGAATCACTAATAGAAAGTTTATAATTTTTGTGACCTAAAAGAAAAAAGAAATCACTAAAAAACTACAAGTATTTAGTTCTAAGTAGAAACGAAAAACTAATGGCACTAGTAAAGTTAATCACAAACATGAGATTCACACAAATTTCAAAGAATTCAAATTATAACTATTCTAATTTGAAAACTAGAATCACTAAAAGAAAGTTTAGAATTTTTGTGACCTAAAAGAAAAAAGAAATCACTAAAAAACTACAAGTATTTAGTTCTAAGTAGAAACGAAAAACTAATGGCACTAGTAAAGTTAATCACAAACATGAGATTCACACAAATTTCAAAGAATTCAAATTATAACTATTCTAATTTGAAAACTAGAATCACTAACAGAAAGTTTATAATTTTTGTGACCTAAAAGAAAAAAGAAATCACTAAAAAAGTATAAGTATTTAGTTCTAAGTAGAAATGAAAAACTAATGGCACTAGTAAAGTTAATCACAAATATCACACAAATTTCAAAGAATTCAAATTATAACTATTCTAATTTGAAAAACTAGAATCACTAACAGAAAGTTTATAATTTTTGTGACCTAAAAGAAAAAAGAAATCACTAAAAAACTACAAGTATTTAGTTCTAAGTAGAAACGAAAAACTAATGGCACTAGTAAAGTTAATCACAAACATGAGATTCACACAAATTTCAAAGAATTCAAATTATAACTATTCTGATTTGAAAACTAGAATCACTAACAGAAAGTTTATAATTTTTGTGACCTAAAAGAAAAAAGAAATCACTAAAAAAGTATAAGTATTTAGTTCTAAGTATAAATGAAAAAATAAATAGGAAAAAAGGAAAAAAAGATGCCACCTACTGGGCGACCACGGCCTGAATACGACTAGAAGCCCATCCGTGGGCCAGGATTCAGGCCCGCAGAAGGCCCAGTAGGCCCACAGGCATAGCGGTGCGAGATTAGGCCCATAGGCCTGCAATTCTAAGGAGTTCGAAGGAGATGGCGAGGCTGCGCTTATAAACTGATGTGGCCGCTCCTCAGCTAGCGAGGTGGGACTAAACATCCCACCGCACCGCGGCTTTGGCAGGTGCAAGATATTGGTCCCGGTTGATGCCACGAACCGGGATCAATGCATACCTTTGGTCCCGGTTCGTGGCACCAACCGGGACCAAAGCCCCCTCTTTAGTCCCGGTTGATGCCACCAACCGGGACCAAAGGCCTCCGCTTCCCGCCCTTTGGGCTGCCGAAAAGTGGCCTTTGGTCCCGGTTGGTGGCACCAACCGAGACTAAAGGTAGGCATTGGTCCCGGTTGATGCCACGAACCGGGACCAATTCTCTGCCTATATAAGCAGCACTCATGAAATTTTGGTTCAGTTCGTTCTTCCCCGCCCGCCCGACGCCGCCAGGCTGCCCGGCCGCCGTATCCGCCTCGTCGTCGCCGTCGTCGCCCCGCGCCGCCCCGTCGTCGCCGTCGTCGCCCCGCGCCGCCCCGTCGTCGCCCCGCGCCGCCCCGATCGACGCCGTCGCCGCCTCCCGCCCCGCGCCACCCCGATCGAGATCGACGCCATCGCCGCGCCTCCCGCCCCGCGACGCTGCCCCGACCCGCCCCGCCCCTGCCCCGCGCCGCACCTCGCCGTCGCCGTCCCCGTCGCCGTCCCCGACACCGTCGCCGTCCCCGTCGCCGTCCCCGACACCGTCGCCGTCCCCGTCGCCGTCCCCGACACCGTCGCCGTGAGATTTTGTTAATTGATGTTACTAGTAGTTAATAATTGAGTTCGATTTTGTTAGATTTTTTTGTAGTTCATAGATTTTTTGTTAGATGTGTAGTAATTTAGATGTGTAGTTCATAGATTTTTCTGTTAGATTTTTTTCATATTGTGTAATTAATTTGTTCATATTGTGTTAGATTTATTTATGATTTTTTCTGTTGTAATTTAGATTTATTAATGATTTTTTTGTTCATAGTATTTTCTTTGTCAATTCATTGTGTATGTATAGGAAAATTGTGAATGATATATGTCATTTATGAATATGTTCATATTTAGAATAGAGGAAAAAGGAAAAAATAAGAAGAGAAAGTGTTTAATATAATTAGTTAGAAAAATAATAGAACTATAGTTAAACTAGTTTATTTTTAGTAAGTCGTACTATTTTATTTTATTTATAGTAAGTGCTTCATATATAGTTGAACTAGCTAGTTGATTTAATAAACTAGTTTATTTAACTATTCATAGTAAGTAGTTCTCGTGATTACTAATATTGATCTATTTATAGTAACTAGTTTATTTTTTTGTTCCTATATTTTTAGCAAGTTGATTTAATAGTTGAACTAACTAGAACTATAGTTAAACTAGTTGATTTAATAGTTGAACTAACTACATTTTTAGCAAGTTTATTTATAATAAGTGCTTCATATATAGAACTAACTAGAACTATTAATAGAACTAGTTTATTTTTTTAGTTAAAGCAATTATTCACGCATCGACGTGGACGATGCCTATCCCGCATCCTCGTCGTCGAGTCGGGGGCGGACGACACCTCCTTGACCAGATGGGCCATGTCCGGGACTGGGCTCCGCCGGGGTGGTACTGGGAGGCGCTACCTTCTAGGGGGCGTAGCTTGGTGAGGAGCCAGCCCGTCGTTGACCCGATTCTTGTTTGGTGGCGGTCGCGTGGGCCAGTGACGGTGCCGAGGCTTCCGGACACCGCGGAGGTGGTACGTCACCGTGTCAGCGAGGAGGACCAGCACGTCCGTCGGTACATGGTTGCGTTGGAGGGTAGGTTCGAGAATACCTGGCAGGTTCTTCAGGGATCTCACTGGAGCTATGATCCTGTGATGGTTCCTTCCCTTTGGGTGTCCACTGCCCGCGCCGATACCCGTCGGGCGCTACGGTTCTAGCTGTACTAGCGATATGTATGATATATAGTATTCGACGTGTATTAGTGATAATATTCGATGTACGGACACATGGAGATGATGCGGTTTTTCTTATAATTGAAGGCATCCTAATTTGAATACTACTTATTGAATGCTCAAATTGGAGAGCACTATGCAAGGCATATGCATATGATTAGTTGAATAATAATGATCTAATTTAGTCTTTGAATTATGAACGTATAGGAAATGTCATCATCGGACGACGAAAGTCTCCCGAGGGAGTGCGACTGGTGCCACGACGATCGAGGTGAGTGCGACAGGCCTCACCTGGACGATGGTCGGCGCTTCAGCGTTAAGCTCGAGGAGACCTTCGAAGTTGAAACGGTACGCAACGACGACAAGTGTTTTTTTTCATAATTAAGCATGACTTCAACTATTTCAACGTGTAATTTTCATCTTTTACAATTCGAGTATAGTTGATCCCATGCCATGCAAGACGCTATGTCTTGGAGAGGATGGATTTTGAAGACCATGAAAATTTTGAAACGAAGAAAATTCACCTAAGGACCCATCATGATGTGGATTTTGAAGTAAAGTTGTATAATGCTGAGAGCGTAACCCATTTTGGTTGCAAAAATTGGGAAGCATTTTGCAAATTGTATGGTTTTGATGAGGGTATGCTTGTCACCATGGATCTTGGTGATCCTGAAATCGAGCAAGACAATATGGACATTTGGGTCCTTGTTGATACTCCTCCAGTTCTACCGCTATGTGAGTTTCTCAAACATAGTTAATTATTAACTAATTTATAATGTTCATTTCAAAATAGTTGACAACTTATTTCCATTGATAGCTTATTTTGAAGTATCAAAGAATGTGCAGAAGATGATAGATCGAACTTATTACACCGATGGCTCTGGGTTAACTTACAAGGAGAAAACTCATCTGGTTGGATTTTGTAATGATCTTGAGAATTACAATATCTACAGTCGAACTCCTCAACATTATGGTCAATACGTGACACTAGTGCACGTGTTGAACTACGGTAACTACCATGGAGATACCCTGGTAAGATTTTTTACTATTAGGACATCCGTGCATCATTTTGCATACTTCTAAAACTAGTACATTGCTAACTACGAAGTTATTACTATGTTTTTCAACAGAGAATCCCAGAGGAGTGTGTGCCTCATTTGATGTATCAGAATGACGGCAGCGTTCATGTTTTGAACATATATCCAGGTCATCCTACGAATCCCAACTGTCCATACCGGATTTCTAAAACAAGTGGAGACATGACAATCAAAGGATGAAAAAAATGTATGGACAGTCGTAAGGAGCTTCTTGGAAGCAAAAGGAAGCGAGGCGCAAGAATTGGAGACAGGATGATCTCCATTCTTCATAATGGAGAGTCAGGGTCTATATTGTTTTATGCTATTTTACCTTAAGTGTGTTTAGGTCCGATCCTAGCTACCTACAGATACTGATGATCATGTGCTAAGAACAATTATGTAGGGTTGGGTTTCGATGACTATGAGGATGATGATCGTATGACTTATTGTTAATAACGAGTAGAAGTTGTATGATGATGCTTGATTAATTAGTAGGACTTGTTATTATATATGATGATGTATGATGCGAGCATGCATGAGTTATTATATATATATATCTGCGGGTGAAATGAACATATATAGCAGTAGCGTAGGTAAACCAAGGACTACATATAAGAGAGGACACTTCTCTCTATTAGCTAGCTAATAACAACCTAAAAATAATCCCCTAAACCCCTAAAACAGCCACTTTTTTTAAAAAAAAAGAAAAACCTCCTGCTGACGCGTGGAACCCTTTTGGTCCCGGTTTATGTCATGAACCGGGACCAAAGGCCCCCCTGCCTGGGCTGCCGGCAGCGGCCACGTGGAGGCCCATCTGTCCCGGTTCTGGTTTGAACCGGGACTAAAGGGCGAGGGTATTTGTAACGACCCTTTAGTCCCGGTTCGGGAACCGGGACTAAAGGCCCTTACGAACCGGGACAAAAGGCCGGTTTTCTATTAGTGCAAGTAGGTACAGTCTATGTACAAACCATTGAATCCCTTGCATATCTGTTGCACTGTGATTGTCTAAAAGAATGGGTGTACCCTGCTTAAATTGGGAGCAGACCTGAAGTGCGAATGGGCAATCAGTGGGATTGGTTGAGAAAGCAGCCGCTCAACGGCTCAAGTAGCGTCAAAGTCTCCATGGCACCCTAAACAAGAAACTGAAGTCTAGGAAAAACACCCAACCAGGCCGTGCGTTCTGATACTATAGAAACCACCAAGCTATCCACTTCGTTCACAACTAATGGCACTCTTGTTAGATAAGCAGTTGAACAAAGTACAATCGCTGAGTTGAAATGAAACGAAAATGCATCAGCAGATTACCGAAGTTCCCTTAGCAATTTAGAGCTTACATACCATTTAGTACTATGTACTCCCTCCGTTTCTTTTTACTTTGCATATAAGATTTGGTCAAAGTCAAACTACACAAAGTTTGACCAAATTTATATAAAAATATATGAACATCTACAATACAAAAACTATATAGTATGAAAATACGTCTCATGGTGCATCTGATAATATTGGTTTCATATTGTGAATGTTTATATTTTTTAATATAAATTTAGTCAAACTCTACAAAGCCTGACTTTGACCAAACCTTATATGCGAACTAAAAAGAAACGGAGGGAGTACAATAGGACGCAAAACAGTAGAACACCATTTAAGTTTTCTCTTGTGAATCCAAGCATCGGCGGGAGATGTCCGGTCGGACCTGCCGCTTGCATCTCCACCTCCCTTGTCGTCACCAACAGCAGCAGCATACTCCTTCATTGGAGGCCGCCTGCTTGGTGGCTCCCTCCAGCAGGCATGGTCTCATGGTGACCTTACAACGTCGAGGTTCGTGCCTCTTCATCTGCAATCCCGTTTATGATGTGCCCATTCAGATTAGTGCCCCCTCTCTTTCAGTGTTGTGTGCGCTACCGGCGCCCTCCCGAGCTCTATTTGAGGCTACCATCACCTTCTCGATGTGTTCCAGCAACTGCCTCTTCTTCCAAGACCCATGTCGACCAACCACCTTGGCAAGTTTTTTCTCTAAAAAAAAAACCTTGGCAAGGACACACCGGAGATGGATGAGCTGTTGCGGCATTTGGAGCCTGTACTAGCTTACACTAAGCATTGCACTGGCTGCGTCATAATTTTTACTTTTGCAAATCATGGTCGAAAGCATAAAAAACAAACAAAACGGAACCCTGTTTCTAGGGAGTCTGGCATTCAGAAAAATAAAGACGGTATTTTAAACCCTAAGCATAATCTTTTTTTTGTACATTTACATGCACAAGTGCAGTATATATGACCCTAAAAATATATGGAGCCGAAATAGAGTTTTTTTTGGTGCCATAATTTTATCATTTTTGTGTGAGCTACAAATTTAAAATAAAAGTTTGCACATTCTACATGACATCTATATGTATACGCAGGGAAATCGAATTTTAAAATTCGAATTATTTGTGTTTTTATAATACCAGGCTCAAGGAAGCACCGGAGCCAAATCGCCTCTCTCCTGTTTGATGGTATATTAGTGCTTACTCTCTAGAAGAAAGGATCTACATAATAAGATCGATAGACAATAAGAAAAGATTACGGAAATCTTTATGCTGCGAGACAAAGTTTGTTGCAAGAACTGGACAAACAAAAACGACACATATTCAGATTGGTGCCCTATGAAGTTTTTTTTGCATGTGTCATGAAGCTTCTGAGCCTGCGAACCACTTCAACATTTCTTCCGAGAAAAACGGGATCAACATCACCTGCAGACGGGAATGCATTAACAAAAATCAATATTGGAACGCAAATATATTGTAATTTTTGCATATAAACCCAAGTGAGTGCATGCGAATCTACAATTAAGTAAATTTCATGTGCACTTTAAGTGTACGAATATAGTAAAATACTCCCTCCATTCCTAAATATAAGACCTTTTAGTGATTCCACTATGAACTACATACAGATGTATATAGACATATTTTAGAGTGTAGATTCACTCATTTTGTTCTGTATGTAGTCTATAGTGAAATCTCTAAAAAGGTCTTATATTTTAGGAACGGAGGGAGTAGTACATAAATTGTAGAAAATTTAGACCAAATATAGTAAAATAATGTGTAAAATATAGAAATTTAGGAACAATATATTCCCTCCGTCCCAAAATATAAAGATCCTTTTTCAAGCTATGTTAGCTTGAAAAACGATCTTATATTGTGGGACGGAGGGAGTAGTAGATAGTGTCTTTGATAGTAAATTCCAAAATTGCTATGTCCTGTGCACAATTTGACTACGTTGTGTACAAATTTAATTAGGATGCAGAATAACTATTTTACACTCTGAATTACAATCGAGATAACTATTCTTTCACCCTTGGTGCTGAAGTGTGTGTGTGTTCACTTGTTACTGAAAAGAAAGCTTAAAAAAGGCGTGGCCATTTAATTTTAATACAGTAGATGTATGTTTTTATTTTCCCAAATATGTCAATCTGTGTACTAGTAAGGCAGGGCTAACTAGGTAAATTATCGGTTCTTACCACCATGAATTAGTGAGATACCGATGCAAGATTTCCAAGCGATAATTACTTATGATTCCATGCTTCCAATCTATTTTATTATTGTTTCAAAATGCCAAATGGTGATTTGAACACAGATTGTCTTATGCGCAGGGTGGGCTTATGTATGGGTTCGAGTTGTTTACTGGGGTACATATTTGCGTTTCGATGAATTTGTATTATAGATCAAAAATTTATGCACCCATCCGATTCAGCTACGATTAGTAGTATCTATGTTCATTGTATGCTTCAATGCCAAATATGTAATGTTTTTATGGCTGCTCTATCTCAACATTATGAGCTACATACATTTTTTCTTGCAAATAATCCATTGTGTTGATTCAAATAATCTCACCTGATGCTTCAACACTCAACCTCTGGTACATCAACCTCTGGCACTTTAGCTTCTTCACTGCTTAAATTGTAATGCTTCATTACTACACAATAATTGCTTCAACTTTTCTCGTGATATGCTTCCATCCTAATTTTATATGCTTCATTACTTTTTCATAAACATACATTTACATTCTGCACACATGGTAGTACATTTGCTTTCTCACTGCAACCTAAATACAAGCTTGAAAGGTATTTGTCTTGTTTCGTTACTTCCAGGAGATGATTTAGCGCCACGTGCTAATTGCCTACAAGCAGGACATTTTTGCCGAGGTCATCAACAAGCCCCTGTTGTTCCTCATCGAGACCATCATCGTTTCTCGCGTCTCTACTAGATGTTCTTCCTTGGAAACATCTGTCTACACGGCGGTGCCCATGTTCAAGTATGCATCAAACCCAATGGGCGTGCTTATATGGTCTCGCTGGCGTGTCTGTGCATGTGCCGTGCTATTTGTGGTGGGCTACAGTACATTATCGGCACAACCTAACCATGTAACACATTTGTGGTGTATATGGAACCAAATTCTGATTATCATTAGAAGCAAATACTATTTTCATTTAGAAGCAAGTTCTATTCTCTGTTGGAAGCAATGGCGATAGAAACAAAAAATTGTTTCGTTTTTTTCCTTGTACAAATTGGTGTATATTAGAAACAAAAAATTGGTTCGTTGGAAGCTAACCCTATTATGTTTTGGAAGCAATGTGGTAGAAATACGTATCTGTCACTTGTAAGCGATTTAATGCTCCTACAAAACAATTCTCTGTTTGTTCGGAGCACATCTTCACTAGTTTTGAAACAAAATACTAGATGGAAGCAATGTTCGTTCGTCTTTGAAGTAGTCTCCATCACAAGCAAGATGTTCTTGGTAGGAAGCAAAAATAAGTTGCACAGGATGCAATTTCGCAGCAATCAGCGACAAAAAAAATTCTTCATATGAAAGCAAAATTGCTCATTTTGGAAACAATTTAATGCTTAATATAAGGAGCATACTACATGGTGTGGAATCACATTTCCCTAGAGTTTTTATTAGGTTCCTTAAATCCGAACTTAGTTTCCTAAAACAATTGGAAAACAGAATTAGCGAGCAGTTAATAGCGTATCAATTTGTACAAGGAAGCACTCAATCAACGGACGGAATAGCGAATCTCATGCAGGGCTTAATTACCAGATCGGACGTCCATCTTGCTTCTTATCCAACGGCCTAGGACTAGTCTGATGGATGCATTTTTGCAGTAGTCTGATGCCTAGTGGCTCCCGGTGAGGGAAACACTTAATATCTTACGTCTGATACAATGCAATCCTCAGACCACTCATGCTCCGCCGATATTTGTTTAATCGCACGGCTGAGCATAATCCCTCGCCCCGCTGCTAACCACCCGGTTTTAAGCCAGGTTTCCATAATCGCCCCGCTAATCCCTCGCCCGATCCATCTCTCCCGAATGCCCGGATCCCCCGCTCCTCTCTCTTCCTTCCCTCAGAACCCTCAGCTCACCATCCACCGTGCATGTCCTGACCAGCGCTGCCAGATCTCATCACCTACACCCCGTGCTTTGAACTAACCTCGCGTCCGAGCAGATCAGCGCCCATATCTGTTCCCCTTGACGCGGCTCCGTGCGGCCTCGCCGGTCCGCCGGCCCGGCATTAGGCAGCCGTGCCCGTCGTCTCCACCATGACCAGGTTGTGCAGATCAACCCGGTCATCTTGGGGACACCAGCTGTGCACGGCTCCACCACCCACTACTTGCGTCTTTAAATTATTTTATTATAGGTGTCGTTTTCTTTGCTGCATCAAAGATTCAAAGTACAAATAGTACTATAAGTCACCTGGTTCTGCAATGTTGAAGTACAAATTAGCATGCTTGTATTACAGTGTACTTTTATTCAAATGGACGTGTGCTGATTTCATGTCTGTTCAGAACTTTTGTTCATGTAAGCCCACGTGATCCCAATTAGGTTGATGATATTGATTTGTACATAGAAAAATCAGCAACCGGATCTTTGAAGCAGACATCCTATTTTTTCATAACTAGATGCTTCCCATGCATCACGTCTATGTTGTGAGAACAACAAATTTTTGCTTTAGAATCCATGCTTCGTCGGTCTCCTATATGTGCTTCTTATGTATAACTAGAGCGCCGCAGTACAACCACGCTTCTTAATTTATGTAACAATATGCTTCCATGGTTTCCTTATGAATTAGTGAGATACCGATGCAAGATT
This sequence comes from Aegilops umbellulata, assembly GCA_032464435.1. Lineage (NCBI taxonomy): Eukaryota > Viridiplantae > Streptophyta > Magnoliopsida > Poales > Poaceae > Aegilops > Aegilops umbellulata. The sequence continues at coordinate 586,601,450 of CP136060.1, read as the reverse complement.
TCCAAGCGATAATTACTTATGATTCCATGCTTCCAATCTATTTTATTATTGTTTCAAAATGCCAAATGGTGATTTGAACACAGATTGTCTTATGCGCAGGGTGGGCTTATGTATGGGTTCGAGTTGTTTACTGGGGTACATATTTGCGTTTCGATGAATTTGTATTATAGATCAAAAATTTATGCACCCATCCGATTCAGCTACGATTAGTAGTATCTATGTTCATTGTATGCTTCAATGCCAAATATGTAATGTTTTTATGGCTGCTCTATCTCAACATTATGAGCTACATACATTTTTTCTTGCAAATAATCCATTGTGTTGATTCAAATAATCTCACCTGATGCTTCAACACTCAACCTCTGGTACATCAACCTCTGGCACTTTAGCTTCTTCACTGCTTAAATTGTAATGCTTCATTACTACACAATAATTGCTTCAACTTTTCTCGTGATATGCTTCCATCCTAATTTTATATGCTTCATTACTTTTTCATAAACATACATTTACATTCTGCACACATGGTAGTACATTTGCTTTCTCACTGCAACCTAAATACAAGCTTGAAAGGTATTTGTCTTGTTTCGTTACTTCCAGGAGATGATTTAGCGCCACGTGCTAATTGCCTACAAGCAGGACATTTTTGCCGAGGTCATCAACAAGCCCCTGTTGTTCCTCATCGAGACCATCATCGTTTCTCGCGTCTCTACTAGATGTTCTTCCTTGGAAACATCTGTCTACACGGCGGTGCCCATGTTCAAGTATGCATCAAACCCAATGGGCGTGCTTATATGGTCTCGCTGGCGTGTCTATGCATGTGCCGTGCTATTTGTGGTGGGCTACAGTACATTATCGGCACAACCTAACCATGTAACACATTTGTGGTGTATATGGAACCAAATTCTGATTATCATTAGAAGCAAATAATATTTTCATTTAGAAGCAAGTTCTATTCTCTGTTGGAAGCAATGGCGATAGAAACAAAAAATTGTTTCGTTTTTTTCCTTGTACAAATTGGTGTATATTAGAAACAAAAAATTGGTTCGTTGGAAGCTAACCCTATTATGTTTTGGAAGCAATGTGGTAGAAATATGTATCTGTCACTTGCAAGCGATTTAATGCTCCTACAAAACAATTCTCTGTTTGTTCGGAGCACATCTTCACTAGTTTTGAAACAAAATACTAGATGGAAGCAATGTTCGTTCGTCTTTGAAGTAGTCTCCATCACAAGCAAGATGTTCTTGGTAGGAAGCAAAAATAAGTTGCACAGGATGCAATTTCGCAGCAATCAGCGACAAAAAAAATTCTTCATATGAAAGCAAAATTGCTCATTTTGGAAACAATTTAATGCTTAATATAAGGAAGCATACTACATGGTGTGGAATCACATTTCCCTAGAGTTTTTATTAGGTTCCTTAAATCCGAACTTAGTTTCCTAAAACAATTGGAAAACAGAATTAGCGAGCAGTTAATAGCGTATCAATTTGTACAAGGAAGCACTCAATCAACGGACGGAATAGCGAATCTCATGCAGGGCTTAATTACCAGATCGGACGTCCATCTTGCTTCTTATCCAACGGCCTAGGACTAGTCTGATGGATGCATTTTTGCAGTAGTCTGATGCCTAGTGGCTCCCGGTGAGGGAAACACTTAATATCTTACGTCTGATACAATGCAATCCTTAGACCACTCATGCTCCGCCGATATTTGTTTAATCGCACGGCTGAGCATAATCCCTCGCCCCGCTGCTAACCACCCGGTTTTAAGCCAGGTTTCCATAATCGCCCCGCTAATCCCTCGCCCGATCCATCTCTCCCGAATGCCCGGATCCCCCGCTCCTCTCTCTTCCTTCCCTCAGAACCCTCAGCTCACCATCCACCGTGCATGTCCTGACCAGCGCTGCCAGATCTCATCACCTACACCCCGTGCTTTGAACTAACCTCGCGTCCGAGCAGATCAGCGCCCATATCTGTTCCCCTTGACGCGGCTCCGTGCGGCCTCGCCGGTCCGCCGGCCCGGCATTAGGCAGCCGTGCCCGTCGTCTCCACCATGACCAGGTTGTGCAGATCAACCCGGTCATCTTGGGGACACCAGCTGTGCACGGCTCCACCACCCACTACTTGCGTCTTTAAATTATTTTATTATAGGTGTCGTTTTCTTTGCTGCATCAAAGATTCAAAGTACAAATAGTACTATAAGTCACCTGGTTCTGCAATGTTGAAGTACAAATTAGCATGCTTGTATTACAGTGTACTTTTATTCAAATGGACGTGTGCTGATTTCATGTCTGTTCAGAACTTTTGTTCATGTAAGCCCACGTGATCCCAATTAGGTTGATGATATTGATTTGTACATAGAAAAATCAGCAACCGGATCTTTGAAGCAGACATCCTATTTTTTCATAACTAGATGCTTCCCATGCATCACGTCTATGTTGTGAGAACAACAAATTTTTGCTTTAGAATCCATGCTTCGTCGGTCTCCTATATGTGCTTCTTATGTATAACTAGAGCGCCGCAGTACAACCACGCTTCTTAATTTATGTAACAATATGCTTCCATGGTTTCCTTATGAATTAGTGAGATACCGATGCAAGATTTCCAAGCGATAATTACTTATGATTCCATGCTTCCAATCTATTTTATTATTGTTTCAAAATGCCAAATGGTGATTTGAACACAGATTGTCTTATGCGCAGGGTGGGCTTATGTATGGGTTCGAGTTGTTTACTGGGGTACATATTTGCGTTTCGATGAATTTGTATTATAGATCAAAAATTTATGCACCCATCCGATTCAGCTACGATTAGTAGTATCTATGTTCATTGTATGCTTCAATGCCAAATATGTAATGTTTTTATGGCTGCTCTATCTCAACATTATGAGCTACATACATTTTTTCTTGCAAATAATCCATTGTGTTGATTCAAATAATCTCACCTGATGCTTCAACACTCAACCTCTGGTACATCAACCTCTGGCACTTTAGCTTCTTCACTGCTTAAATTGTAATGCTTCATTACTACACAATAATTGCTTCAACTTTTCTCGTGATATGCTTCCATCCTAATTTTATATGCTTCATTACTTTTTCATAAACATACATTTACATTCTGCACACATGGTAGTACATTTGCTTTCTCACTGCAACCTAAATACAAGCTTGAAAGGTATTTGTCTTGTTTCGTTACTTCCAGGAGATGATTTAGCGCCACGTGCTAATTGCCTACAAGCAGGACATTTTTGCCGAGGTCATCAACAAGCCCCTGTTGTTCCTCATCGAGACCATCATCGTTTCTCGCGTCTCTACTAGATGTTCTTCCTTGGAAACATCTGTCTACACGGCGGTGCCCATGTTCAAGTATGCATCAAACCCAATGGGCGTGCTTATATGGTCTCGCTGGCGTGTCTATGCATGTGCCGTGCTATTTGTGGTGGGCTACAGTACATTATCGGCACAACCTAACCATGTAACACATTTGTGGTGTATATGGAACCAAATTCTGATTATCATTAGAAGCAAATAATATTTTCATTTAGAAGCAAGTTCTATTCTCTGTTGGAAGCAATGGCGATAGAAACAAAAAATTGTTTCGTTTTTTTCCTTGTACAAATTGGTGTATATTAGAAACAAAAAATTGGTTCGTTGGAAGCTAACCCTATTATGTTTTGGAAGCAATGTGGTAGAAATATGTATCTGTCACTTGCAAGCGATTTAATGCTCCTACAAAACAATTCTCTGTTTGTTCGGAGCACATCTTCACTAGTTTTGAAACAAAATACTAGATGGAAGCAATGTTCGTTTATCTTTGAAGTAGTCTCCATCACAAGCAAGATGTTCTTGGTAGGAAGCAAAAATAAGTTGCACAGGATGCAATTTCGCAGCAATCAGTGACAAAAAAAATTCTTCATATGAAAGCAAAATTGCTCATTTTGGAAACAATTTAATGCTTAATATAAGGAAGCATACTACATGGTGTGGAATCACATTTCCCTAGAGTTTTTATTAGGTTCCTTAAATCCGAACTTAGTTTCCTAAAACAATTGGAAAACAGAATTAGCGAGCAGTTAATAGCGTATCAATTTGTACAAGGAAGCACTCAATCAACGGACGGAATAGCGAATCTCATGCAGGGCTTAATTACCAGATCGGACGTCCATCTTGCTTCTTATCCAACGGCCTAGGACTAGTCTGATGGATGCATTTTTGCAGTAGTCTGATGCCTAGTGGCTCCCGGTGAAGGAAACACTTAATATCTTACGTCTGATACAATGCAATCCTCAGACCACTCATGCTCCGCCGATATTTGTTTAATCGCACGGCTGAGCATAATCCCTCGCCCCGCTGCTAACCACCCGGTTTTAAGCCAGGTTTCCATAATCGCCCCGCTAATCCCTCGCCCGATCCATCTCTCCCGAATGCCCGGATCCCCCGCTCCTCTCTCTTCCTTCCCTCAGAACCCTCAGCTCACCATCCACCGTGCATGTCCTGACCAGCGCTGCCAGATCTCATCACCTACACCCCGTGCTTTGAACTAACCTCGCGTCCGAGCAGATCAGCGCCCATATCTGTTCCCCTTGACGCGGCTCCGTGCGGCCTCGCCGGTCCGCCGGCCCGGCATTAGGCAGCCGTGCCCGTCGTCTCCACCATGACCAGGTTGTGCAGATCAACCCGGTCATCTTGGGGACACCAGCTGTGCACGGCTCCACCACCCACTACTTGCGTCTTTAAATTATTTTATTATAGGTGTCGTTTTCTTTGCTGCATCAAAGATTCAAAGTACAAATAGTACTATAAGTCACCTGGTTCTGCAATGTTGAAGTACAAATTAGCATGCTTGTATTACAGTGTACTTTTATTCAAATGGACGTGTGCTGATTTCATGTCTGTTCAGAACTTTTGTTCATGTAAGCCCACGTGATCCCAATTAGGTTGATGATATTGATTTGTACATAGAAAAATCAGCAACCGGATCTTTGAAGCAGACATCCTATTTTTTCATAACTAGATGCTTCCCATGCATCACGTCTATGTTGTGAGAACAACAAATTTTTGCTTTAGAATCCATGCTTCGTCGGTCTCCTATATGTGCTTCTTATGTATAACTAGAGCGCCGCAGTACAACCACGCTTCTTAATTTATGTAACAATATGCTTCCATGGTTTCCTTATGAATTAGTGAGATACCGATGCAAGATTTCCAAGCGATAATTACTTATGATTCCATGCTTCCAATCTATTTTATTATTGTTTCAAAATGCCAAATGGTGATTTGAACACAGATTGTCTTATGCGCAGGGTGGGCTTATGTATGGGTTCGAGTTGTTTACTGGGGTACATATTTGCGTTTCGATGAATTTGTATTATAGATCAAAAATTTATGCACCCATCCGATTCAGCTACGATTAGTAGTATCTATGTTCATTGTATGCTTCAATGCCAAATATGTAATGTTTTTATGGCTGCTCTATCTCAACATTATGAGCTACATACATTTTTTCTTGCAAATAATCCATTGTGTTGATTCAAATAATCTCACCTGATGCTTCAACACTCAACCTCTGGTACATCAACCTCTGGCACTTTAGCTTCTTCACTGCTTAAATTGTAATGCTTCATTACTACACAATAATTGCTTCAACTTTTCTCGTGATATGCTTCCATCCTAATTTTATATGCTTCATTACTTTTTCATAAACATACATTTACATTTTGCACACATGGTAGTACATTTGCTTTCTCACTGCAACCTAAATACAAGCTTGAAAGGTATTTGTCTTGTTTCGTTACTTCCAGGAGATGATTTAGCGCCACGTGCTAATTGCCTACAAGCAGGACATTTTTGCCGAGGTCATCAACAAGCCCCTGTTGTTCCTCATCGAGACCATCATCGTTTCTCGCGTCTCTACTAGATGTTCTTCCTTGGAAACATCTGTCTACACGGCGGTGCCCATGTTCAAGTATGCATCAAACCCAATGGGCGTGCTTATATGGTCTCGCTGGCGTGTCTGTGCATGTGCCGTGCTATTTGTGGTGGGCTACAGTACATTATCGGCACAACCTAACCATGTAACACATTTGTGGTGTATATGGAACCAAATTCTGATTATCATTAGAAGCAAATAATATTTTCATTTAGAAGCAAGTTCTATTCTCTGTTGGAAGCAATGGCGATAGAAACAAAAAATTGTTTCGTTTTTTTCCTTGTACAAATTGGTGTATATTAGAAACAAAAAATTGGTTCGTTGGAAGCTAACCCTATTATGTTTTGGAAGCAATGTGGTAGAAATATGTATCTGTCACTTGCAAGCGATTTAATGCTCCTACAAAACAATTCTCTGTTTGTTCGGAGCACATCTTCACTAGTTTTGAAACAAAATACTAGATGGAAGCAATGTTCGTTCGTCTTTGAAGTAGTCTCCATCACAAGCAAGATGTTCTTGGTAGGAAGCAAAAATAAGTTGCACAGGATGCAATTTCGCAGCAATCAGCGACAAAAAAAATTCTTCATATGAAAGCAAAATTGCTCATTTTGGAAACAATTTAATGCTTAATATAAGGAAGCATACTACATGGTGTGGAATCACATTTCCCTAGAGTTTTTATTAGGTTCCTTAAATCCGAACTTAGTTTCCTAAAACAATTGGAAAACAGAATTAGCGAGCAGTTAATAGCGTATCAATTTGTACAAGGAAGCACTCAATCAACGGACGGAATAGCGAATCTCATGCAGGGCTTAATTACCAGATCGGACGTCCATCTTGCTTCTTATCCAACGGCCTAGGACTAGTCTGATGGATGCATTTTTGCAGTAGTCTGATGCATAGTGGCTCCCCTTAGGAATCCCAAGTATTTGAGTCTTTCAAAAATCAGTAGTGAAAATTAATGATGTCTTTTTATGTTTGACTCTTAAGTAAAAACCAGTTAAACTTGAACATCTAACTAGAATAAGAGACTACACTTATTCACAACTGAATGAACGGATTATGATTTACATTGTCAGTTATACATGAACTAGTTTAACCAATTGTCTTACTGGTACTAGACTGCCTAGAGCGAATCTCGCGGGTTGAGCATACAAGTCATATTCCTGACCTATTTATGAGCTTACTAAGATTACCTTGCATGATAATTGTGGCCAACATTCGAGCTCGCATAGGTGCAGAGCCGTCCAAATGGGAGTGTCAAGTGGGCAGCATAGACGCCCCAAAAAATCAAGGCCCCTTAATCTGTATATCTACCTAATAACTAGAAGAACGGCCGTGCGTTGCAATGGGGCCACATTAACTTTAAGAATTCAATATTAATATTCTCATACATATCAAGTGACGTTGGCGACCTCTTTTTACCATCAAATCATCACACACACTCTCTCTCCCTCCCTCTTCCTCACTCTCTCTCCCCCTCTCCCTCTCTCTCTCTAACACACACACACACACACACATCCATCTTATTGGATACGGGACCACAGTCCATCTATTTCACACACACACTAGTGCATAACAATATGGATTATGTGTATTATATTTGTCACCACAACTGAGGGAATTAATTTCATGTAAATCGGCCAGCCACAGCTCCAAGATTACGCGGAGGAGATGGCGCGGGTCGGCGTCGGCGCCGTCCGGTGCGGGCCACGGGCCTACTTCCAAGTGCGTCTGCGTGCCGGCCACCCACGCCGGGTCCTTCAAGTGCCGCTTCCACCGCACCAACTCCCAGGGCCACGACCACGGCCAGGGCCAGGGAAGCCGCCCTTCTTCGCCCCTTTCACCGGCCGCGACCAACGCGGTGCCGCGGCACCCGGCGTCGCCGTCCTCGTCCTCCGGCACCGTCGCGACCCAGTGACGCAGCCCAAGCATCGGCCTCGAGAATCAAGAACGCTCGACAATGGAGATAGAAGGGAAGATCATATACATGTCAGAAGAAAGGGAGTTTATTTACTGCTCCCTCGATGTATTGTTTCCTTTGTTTGGAGATTGATTACCATCCGTGAGTTAAGGTAAGGTTAATGTGATTGTGCGATTTTTCTAAAAATCAATTATTTGTTTTCTGATTAATGTGATTGAGTGATTTAAGGTAAGGTTAATTAATTTAGATTTGATCAGAGATTGTTCGTGATTGATTCTACATTACTAAATAACTTGCGCCAGTATGGAAAGTTCTAATATGTTCAGATTTCTTTCGTTATGTGAGAGGCTGACGCGAAAATAAACCGATGAAGTGGGGGGAGGGGACGAAAAAAAATCTATGAAAAAAAATCAGCGAAGGTGGAAGGAGGTACCAAAAAAACCATGGGAGGTGGGACGAAAAAAACCCTGGAAGCGAGACTACCAACTGCTCCATTAAGAGTAAATATAATATTAAAGGGAGGATTGTTTCTCCATGTTCGTCTTCAGAATTACCCCATAAGTTGCAAAAATTACACCAATGCCACCATTAAGTACATTTTGCCACCCAATGACACATCCTCTCCTTCTCAGCCCGTATCCTCGCACGAAATGATGGCTAGTTTTCCACCTTGAGGCTATGCGAGTTGTCCCACATCTGCCTCCTCTCTTCCCAATTCTCTCCTGTCGCGAGCCATTTCGCCAAGCCACTGTCGTTGCAACTCACCTCACTCCCCACCCCGTCGCACCAACCCAACCACCGTCGTCGCCCTTCAATGGTGGGATAGATGCCCCCTCCACTAGATGTCGCGCCGGTAGGGACGGCAATGGGGCCTCATACCTGCCAAACCCATGGGGATTTCATCTATTAGGGGCTGGGGGTGGGAAAATATCTTCCCCATGGGAATATTTCTCAAATTAATTTATTCCCCATCAATTTTGAAATATCTTCCAATTGAAATTGAGTCACCCAATTTTGACCAAGTCAACAATTTCTCAAATCTCTCATTAAATTCTTTTATACTATAAACTATGCTTCGTAATTTTTAAGTCCCCGCAATTAGTTGAGTTGTTCGATTGGAATTGGGTCACCTGATTTTGACCAGGTCAACAATTTCTCAAAGCTCTCATTCAATTCTTTTATACTATACACTATGCTTCCTAATTTGCAAGTCCTCAAAATTAGTTGAGGTGTCCAATTGGAATTGGTTACCCGATTTTGATCAAGTCAACAATTTCTTAAAGATCTCATTCAATTCTTTTATACTACTATACACTATGCTTCCTAATTTTTAAATCCTCACTGTTAATTGAGGTCTTCAGTTTAGAACTTGCTCACCTGATTTTGACGAGGTTAATAATTTATCAAAGAGATCTCCCATTTAATTATTTTAATTCACCACATTCCCTAATTTTGAAGCTCTTTTAGTCGATTAAGATATTCAATTTTGAATTTGGTTCACGATTTTGATCGGGCCAATGGTTTTTCAAGTCAATCAACAACAACAGGATGGAAAAACTTATCAACCCCATGCACCCTCTTACTACCTAGAAAAAAGAAGCGCCACCATGTGATGATACTATAGCACCAATATAGTACATGTAGCCACCGATGCAGAAATTTACCCACAAAAATATGAGTTGATTAGCGCATAACAGAGAATCACATCATGAAAGGCCCACCAAATAACCGCACTATAAATAAACATAAAACACACTCCATCGTCTCCCCCATCCGCCAAAATAAATATTCCATCGGTTCCAAAATACAATGGGTATTTATTCTTTGGAAAGTCAAATTTCTTTTAACTTTGACCAAGTTTAGAGCCAAAAATATCAACATCCTCAATATTAAGCCAAAAAATTATGGACATTCATTTCATGATGAATCTAATAACACCAATTTAATATTACGAATTTTGATATATTTTTCATAAATTTGATCAAACTTAAAGAGGTTGGATTTTCAAAATAGTAATACACCTTATATTTTAAGACAAAATGAGTAATTTTTTTAAGAATCTAAACAACACCAACGGCGTAACAAAGCATGCCCAACCCTTCTAGTATGAACAATGAGGATGAGGGGTATCCAATCACTAGTATAGGAACCTCTAATTAGCGGTGTTCTGATGTGAGGATTGGTAGCATTCGAGCTGCGCATTGCCAGTGCGGTGCTCCTGGTTACAGCATCTCCAGCCGCGCCCCCAACAGGGCCCCCAGGGTGACTTTTTTTGCGTCGGGGCCGAAAAAACCCCCCAGTCGCGCCCCAAGACGCTGAAATCCGCCGGCTTGGCCTGTGTTTGGGCCCGGCGATCCCAGGCCGAACCCAGCGCACTGTCAAGCGAAAAGTCAAGGCAATCGTCCAGATTCGCCCCCACCCCGCGCGCTCGGCCACCACCCTGCCGATCCCGGCGCCGTCCACCGCCCAGCACCGCTTGATGGGCCATTCCCCGCCATAAAAGAGAGAAGGTTTCGCCGTGACAACCTCTCGACCACCTTCTGGGCGAGTTTTCCGGCGCTCCAGCCGCCTAGGGCGGAATATCGGCGGCTGTGCGCCTAGAGCGCCTGCCAGGAGTTCGGCGATTTGTCTGCTCGGCGATGGACTCGGATGACGAGGAGGCACTCGTGGCGTTGTTGGAGGAGGAAGCCGATGCCGACGTCCCGAACGAGGATCATCTCATGGTCCTCGCGGCCCTTGCCGGCCTGCTTGCGAGCAATGAAAAGCCGCGACCAGGTGGCTCGGCGCCGGGGCAGCTAAAAGCAAAGAACCGGCATCATCTGGAAGGCTATTGCATGCTCTACTCCGACTACTTCGCCGACGCTCCATTGCACGTCGACAAAGTATTTCGGCGCCGTTATTGGATGAGCCCAAAGATTTTCCTCAGGATTGTGAATTCCATCCAAGAGTTCGACAGCTACTTCAAGTGCAAGAAGGATTGCACCGGCAAACTTGGATTCACCTCAATCCAGAAGTGCACGACAGCTGTGAGGATGCTTGCATACGGAGCTCCCGGTGATTCACTCGACGACTATGGGCGCATGGCCGAGTCCACGACCATTGAGTGTTTCTACAAGTTCTTCAGGCCAGTGGTGGCAGTGTTTGGACCACAATACTTGCGATCACCCAATGCTGAAGACACTGCTCGGATCCTAGCACAGAAGGAAGCAAGAGGATTTCCTGGGATGCTTGGAAGCATCGACTGCATGCATTGGAATTGGAAGAACTGTCCATTTGCTTGGCAGGAGATGTACAAAGGCGCCAAAGGCGGTTGTAGTGTGGTACTTGAGGCAGTGACCACATAGGACCTCTGGATTTGGCTCTCCTTCTTCGGTATGCCAGGAACTCACAATGACATGAACGTGCTGTAGTTCTCCCCTGTCTTTGCCAAGCTTCTTGAAGGTAATTCTCCTCCGGTGAACTTCGAGGTCAATGGGCGGCACTACAACAAGGGGACTACCTAGCTGTTGGCATCTATCCGAGATGGTCTACATTTGTGAAGACTATCTCAAACCCTGTGCCAGGAGACAAGAATTCCCACTTTGCAAAGGTTCAGGAGGCTTGCAGGAAGGATGTCGAGCGGGCATTTGGTGTGCTCCAATCTCGATTTGCTGTTGTCCGATACCCTGCTTAGACCTGGTCAAAAGATCAAATATGGGAGATCAGGACTTGTTGTGTCATCTTGCACAATATGATCATTAAGAGCGAGCAGGAAGAGCCAGTGTTTGACACTGAACCATATTACATGCAGGGTCCTCTTTGCAAGTTGATCATCAGCTACCGACAACCTGGACTGCCTTCCTCAATATGCGTCAGGAGATCCGAGACCCACATGTGCATCAACAACTGCAGCAGGATCTGGTGGAGCACCTATGGAGGCTCAAGGGCAACGCCTAGCTCGACGTGTGATGAAATATGAGTTTTAATTTGTTGAGCTATATTATTTGTATTGAATTATTTGTTAAACTATTTGATTTCTATTGATTTTCTGTGATGAACTATGTGATAAAAATTATTTTTGTTGAATAATTTGTTAAACGGCTCGAGATGCTCTTAGTTCACACTAGCAACGCGCGGACCGGGCGCAGCTAGCGCAGGTGAACTAGCAGCGTTTGTGTGCGAAAATGCCTAGGAGCACCTGCGGGCTCACCACCCTGATATCTCTCCATTAAATAAGCATAGGGATTCGTGCCGCTATATTAGACCGCATGTATTTTTCGGTTTAGATTGACGTATGTTTTCTTTTAGGAGAGGTATAAGGTTTGTATTCTTTCAAACTTTTAATGATCTCTGACTAAGAATAAATGCATGAAGATGTGGGTGACTGACATCTGACAGCGGCCCTACATGCATGCGGAATTTATTGAGCCATGCATTTTGAATCATATAACACATCTAATATTTAGTTTCTACCAAGTTTTCAAACTGCAATATTATTTTTCATTTGACAATATCCTTTACAAGATTATGTTTTTGTTTCAGTTTTAAAACTATAATATCGAAAAAATACCATCAAGTTATGTGTCTTCTATAAAATTGAGAACCTCATCCTATGACAATTAAAACAGTGGATTTCATTATTATTAGAATTTTAAATAAAGAGAGAATTCCAATATTCTAATTGCTGGAAAGCTCATAGAATAAATTCCATGAAATTAAGTCTTCTTATTTTTATTTTAGTAAAACCCGAGAACTTCGTGATAATAATTCTAGACAATTTTTTTCCGAGGTAATAATTCTAAACTAATTAATTATAGTAATTCCAAAACTTTTCCTTCTCTAAAAACTATGTTATTAGTCACCTTGTGTGGTTTATTAGTGCAGCGTAGTCACATTTAATCGTTCATCTTGATGGCCCAGCAAAGATGAACTAACGATAATTACATTGCATGCAATTGTTTTCTTTTTATTTATTGAGTCGTGTCATACCTCTGAGCTCCAACACAGCACATTGATTACGTAGTAATAACTATTCTGACATACCTATGCAGACAAAGGACATCACATGAACCTTTCTTGCATGCAGACGCGTGACATTAACTGAGAACATTGACTTCTGCTGCCCAATTTAGTATGCTACCCCACCATGCTGCAAATATACCATTAAGTGTCAACTATATTAAATGTCAACGGACATGTACTCACTGCTAACCTATACAACTTCGTCGTGTATTCACGCGTAAAAAATCAGTTCGGCTAAAGTGACGCGAATCCCCAGGGGGCAGACGACAGGCCGTGATTTCGGAGGTCGTCGTCGCCGTGTGCTCTTAATCCACCTCCCGTTTGTGTGGGACGCCGCTACCCTGAGTTTCTCTACCAGTGTTCCGGAGGAGTAAATGCTGTTGATACAGCATAACAGTGGCCACGTGCGCCCTGCGATGAGCGCTTTCAACTGTGCAAGAGCTAGGAGCGTTTGCCCAGAATCAACGTTGCTAATATTGATGCAATCTAGCAGCGTTTTCTCAGTTGTACACACTGCTGATTTAATTTTCCTGAATAAAAAAAATTAAAATAATTTATTTTTATCCTATTTTGCTGCCACGCAACATTTTATAGCCCCAGTTGTTTCAATTAGTACCTTTCATTCAAGTTCTACCACATATTGACATGTACAATGGATATAATTAAATACCAGATAGTAGCCATACCACATAGGATGATCTTTCTGCCAACAAAGACCTCCTTTTGTAGCCCAACATGGTGTCATGGGAGCTTTTATGAGCCAAAAGGTTAATTATGTTTCCATGACACCTTTTTGGGCTAGCAAAATATAATGTAACATCACTAGCATAAGTCTAAAACAGTTAACTAACATGCATGTATACTTAGCAATGTTCTCAAAGTTGCACTATCGAAACACCTACTTGTCGGACGACCGGTGGTGCTTAGGGCACTCTATCCATCCTCCATGGTGGTGGTAGGGGCGTTCTTGGCGGCATTTGCCCTTGCATACATCCCCATCTGGCTCTATGAACCCGATTAGGAGATTTCATCTCCTACATCGCCCACTTGAGGACCAATTCCGGTCTGCTTCGAATCAGCACCCGAGAACGATTCCAGGCCTCTGATTTGACAACGTCAGCTGCATTTGTCAATGCATTGATCCTATGATTTTTGCGAAGTTGCAAGCCATCCGCACGGCCTGGGTTCTCGTGTGCCAGAGCCTGCATGTTCTTTAGCTCCTCCATGCACTTCTACTCACAGCTCCTCTCGCGGAGGAGTGGATGATGAGGGTGTGGTACGGGAGGCATGACGATGACAAGGAGGCATGGGATTGACGACAGATTCTTTCAGCTTTCGGTCAGTTGGAAAAGCAGGAAATTTTATGAAGACAAAAAAAACTTCTCTCTTCACACCTAAAACCAGTTTTTGGTCTTCTACTTTTCTGGTTGCTGTTGGAGATGCTCTAAGCAGAGCACACCCATACCCATTGCATTTTGACTTGAACATTGCAGTAACAAAACCAGACAGAGATTCAACAGTTGGTACATAGTCATCAGTACCTAAGAGTTCAGAAGCTAGAACACACTTCAAATGCTGCAACTGGAAAAGGAAATTGTACGCGAGGATAGCACATAGGCAGAAATCACAGCTTACAACATGGCATGAGCATTGAGCAAGCCTATCACAACCCTTAGATATGTAACTCTTTCACGAGGACTTCCTAGGAGGTCACCCATCCTAGTACTATTCTCGCTCAAATGAGTTTCATACAAAAATATTCAGAAAGGAAACAAGGTTATGTCAGATGCAAGGGGCAGATGCAGAGGAGCAGATGCAGAGGAGACAGTAATGAGGATAAAAAGGGTATAGATGAAGAAAGGATATGATACTGATCAAATACATTCTGACCAGGGAAACAAAAGCAAAATCTCAGTGGTAACCCATTTTTATTTTATGCCTTTGTAATAATTTTTCCTATAAGAGTAAAGTTACTTATCCAGATCAGTTGTAAGTAATAAGCTTCAAGAGGTAGATGCAGAGGAGACAATAATGAAGCTAAAAAGGCGTACTCTTTTTTTAAAACGGAGGCAAAAGCTTTGCCTCATCCATTAAATAAGGGAGAATAGAGTTTGTTACAAGTAGCCCGAATACACGACATGAGATTACTCTCGCAAAATAATAGACCCTAATTTCTTTGCACCGGCGATGACCCAAAGGTTGGCCTCGGTCTCGATGGAGGCAAGCAATATAGTCTGCGGTGCGCTCTTGTGCTTGAAGACTCTTGCATTTAGCTCGTTTTAGATAGTCCATGAAACAAGCATGGTTAGGGACGCCTTAGCTTGGCGGTTTGGCGTGTCGCTGTCGCAGGTACTTGCCCACCAAGCCTCAACCGAGTCGAACAAGGGCCAACCGGAGGCGTCAAGTCCGAGAATGTGGTATTTGTCAGTGATCAAAGACCAACGCCTTCGAGTGCAGCGGCATTTGAAGAAGAGATGAGACTCACATTCTTGCACTCTCTTACAGAGAGGGCAGAGACCACAGTTGGGGCGGTCCAAACTCTATCTTGTAGAGCCAACCAAGCAAAGAACTTGACCTTTGGACGAGCCCAAGCCTTCCATATCATTTTATCCATGGGTGAGAGAACCATCCCTAAAAATTGCGCCTCGTATGCGGATGCCGCCAAGTAGAGCCCACTAGCCGTATGCTTCCATAGGATGTCGTCCTCGGTGAGCTCATCGAGTTGGACCTCATGCAAAAGCGCCCAAAGTGTGTTTGAGGGCGGGAGGTTTGATCTTGAGAATCCACGCGTTGTGTTTGAGGGCCTCTCGAACCTTCCAATTCTTTCTCGTGGATGTTCGTGAATGAGCGGGGCAATGTCTTCCAAAAAGGCGTACATGAAGAATGGATACATTCAACATGAGAAACCTGATTAAATAAATTCTGACGAGGCAAAAGCAAAATCTTAGTGGTGCATACATGAATACAATTTTTGTTTTGTTTTATGACTTGGTAATATTTTTCTCCGTAAGAATAAAGTCACCTGTCCAGATCAGCAGAACATAACAGCAGTTTTCAACAGCAGAAAAATAGACATGCAACCCAAAATTAATCGTTCCAGTAATAAATTGACGAAGGCAATCTACAGTCATATGTGGACCTACTAGATGAACTATCTGTGTTTTATACTAGTGATTTATGGAGTATCCTGCAGTGGATTGCAGTAACAAAAAAAAACTGCCCAAACTACCTCATTTCTTTGAAATCTGTTGTTCGGAGCAGAAACACAGGGCTGTTGTAACATGATGATTTCTACTTATATGCAGGTCATATATAAAAATAAAGGAATTGGAAATATATTGAAGAAGACAATCAATTGGAAATGATGCATGCAGAAATTGTATTATACGATGGTTAATGTTTCTATTGTCGTGTGTATTGATCTGACCCTCATATGAGGTATATATAGAAGGTATATATAGAAGTACAATTTGGAGAGAGACTTGGAGTACAATGCAAGACATTGTTTAAACCTATCTTATCTCAAGTTGTGCTTATCTCTACACAATTATATTTCTAACAATGCACACAACTAGACCAACTCATACAGTAAATGCCTGAATCTTATTTCTTTATTGTATAACACTGTGATCAATTGGAGACTGGAAATGATGCAAGCAACCCGACCAACTCGTATAGTAAATGATGCAAGCAACATGGGGCTGTTGTAATTTGATGATTTCTACTCATACACAGGTTATATACAAAAAAAAAGAATTGGAAATATATATTGCATACGACAACAATCAGTTGGAAATGATGTGAACAACTCAATTATATTACTTTGTTGTATAACACTGAGACCAAGTTGAATAAAAGTAAGCAAAGAGTAGATAACACGCTCACCGTCACCACTTCATATAGTTGGCGCACACAATGAATCAATGATGGTGGGAAACCAGGGTGGACACGGTCCGAGCCGGTCCGGTCCCGGTCCGAGCCGGCGTTTGGACCGGCCGCCGGCGGTCCGGTCCGGACCGGACCGAGCAGCGTGGCGGGCCTGTTCTCAGGGACCGGACCGGCGCGGTGAAGCCCGGGCCGGACCGAGAGGACCGGCTGTCTTGTTTCCATGGTGGTCATGGCGAGGCGGTGGTGACCAGATCGTCGGCAAGAGGATGGGTGGATGGGTGTTGTGACAGAAATAGTGAACAAAGGCAGCAGCGAGGTGGGAGACGTGCGTAGTGGCTGTGGCGAGGTGGGCGACATGCACGAGCGCCGGCGGCGAGGTGGGCGATGTGCCACGGGAAGTGCGTAGTGCGTCACGGCGGTTAGCCATGAACATTCCTTTGAAGTTTTTTTGTTGCATGCAACTAATGTGGGACGTGCATCAGCCCACGATTTTTTGTCTGCGGGCGTTGCCATAATTAGAGGATCAAACCTGACGTGAAGTTAAATGTCAAATGGCGCGGCAATTTGCGGATCAAGCCTTGTTTCTCTCGTACTTTCGTATTTCTTGTTCGACTGAATAAAAGTGCAGAAAGTTAACACACGAACAGGACTGAATACAGTCATATTCAGTTATGAAGGTGCACATTTATACAAGATATATACATTTAGGTGCCGCCACTAACCCAACAAACTCCCGAGCTAACCTCCACTAATCATGTACACGCGATAAAGACGCACATAACTAGGCAAGGTTTACCGAGAGAGCAACGGGTAGACCTGAACATACGCATCATCAAAAGGAAAACGGCAGCGTAGGATCAAGGCACGTGATTATAGGCAGAGCGTTTCTCGCACGATTTGGAGCGCTCCTGCTCGACGCTCGCGAGCGTCAAGTTGAGGAGGTTTCGCTGATAGACGTTATTTGCGGGCTGGCTTGTTCGCGGCCCGTTAACTAAGTTTCCCTCGTTTGTTAATTGTCGTGGCTGTTTCCATACTGCTTTGCGTACGTGTACGCTGCTTCCGTTGCTCAAAAAAAAGTGGACGCTGCTTCCCAATTCTTAAAAAAAACGTGTACGCTGCTTCCTGAAACTTTTTCACGGGTGTTTCGTGTACCTTTTCGTGGCTGTTTCCTGAACTTTTTCGTGACTGTTTTGTGGCTGTTTCAGTTGTTTCAAAAGTGTGTACAATAATTTTGTTTCTGAATTTGTACAGTGAGAAATGCAGACCTGAGGATCATAATAAGAATCGACAACTTTTAGTACAAGAATTTGTACTAATAAGTGACTGTTTCATAGATTTTTGTTTCTAAATTTGTAATAAAAGCAACTGTTTCATCAACTTTTAGTACAGGAATTTGTACTAATTGTTGTTTCTGAATTTGCAGCAATATATTTTCTAGTAATCTGAAGAATAATTAGAATGAGAAAAAAACAAATGTTCAGTGTATATATAAAATTGAGGAGTAAAGTGTAGGGTAAATTCTTGTGTTGTTGAACAATATTCAGAGACAAAGAGAATCAGCAGAAACATTATTTTGGCACAACCGTCTACCAAATGGAATAAATGTTCTCAAAGAAAAAACGAGTTTCACGAGTGGGCACATATTTGTTGGCTCTCTTTGCATTTGTAATTCTGTCCACTTGTGCATCTGTTCATCCATGTCTCTGTGCACCTGTAACAATTTAATTTATGTTAATTGTTGGAGAAGAACATTATCAAGTGCAAAGAAAAAAAGATTACTCATAATATCAGCAAAAGTAGGCTTATGTACCACTACTGTATTTCCTAGGAAAATATGTTCCTCATGAGATTAACTTGAATATGCGGAATCCCTTAAGAATAGGAAGAAATTAAATAAAGTTAGGCCACAAAATCATATCTAACAACCCTCTATTGCTGTAAATGTTGAATAAGATTAACGTGTACATGTTCATGTAGGAATGATTTCACCAGTGGTAATTGAATTTTATTGTCTTTACAATTGACTATGTGATATAAGAACTTCTCACGAATTTCTTTAATAATAAAAGTAGCTGAACCATTTTAGTGAACAAGTTTAAAGAATGGAATGAACAAGAATTGATTTAACAAATGTTGAACCGATTGAAACAGGTTTAATAAACAATTCTTCAACCATAAATAAGTAGCTGAACATCTTTTTTGTTAACAAATTGAACAAAAAGGAGATATGTAAATATATTGAACAAAAAAACTAGGAAATTAATAAAAATGTTTAACAAATGTTCAAATTTGTTTTTTTCTGTTTAACCTATTAAAAAAAACTGTTCAGTTTTTTTGTCGCAAACAACTGTTTCATTTTTTATACAAAAATGTTCATCGTATATTACAAAATTGTTCACAGTATTATTTAAAAAAAATAACTATGCATTATAAAAATGTTCTCGCATATTAAGAATATGTTCAATGAATACTACAAAAGCTCACTGTGAATTTGAATTTTTGTTCAGCGTATATTACACAAAAATGTTCAGTGTGTATTCGGTAATTGTTCAGCATCGATTACACAAAATGTTCAATGTGTATTAAAAAAATGTTCAATGCCTACCAAAATTGAACAATAGATTTTAATAGGTTAAACAAAAATATGGATCGAATGAACTCTTAAGAATTGCCATCGTTCATTTTTATGAAATTAGTTGAACAGAAAATGAATAAGTTTAATAGATGATGAACAAATGTTGGAATGTTAATAAACAAAAACAATTCCTTTTTACACTGAAAGTTGATTAATTAAGAAACGAATACACATAATGACAAGTTAATTAGAAGCATGCCTAAGTAGATGATATTCTGCAGGGCGAACTCTGCAAAAGGCAGTAAAATTAGAATATCACCCAGCACAAAAGGAAACATCACTCTGTTTCACCTTTTCTCATAAAAATATCGGACCAAACTTAACTGAATATGGAAGACATGTCATGTTCAGATTGAGAATGATTGAAAAAATAGCACCCATGCAGAGTAAGGAAAATTGCTTAACGAAATAACACTATGAATCACCTTGCACATACTATTTGGGGACCAAACTTCACTAACTATGGAAGAACATCATCACATCAGAACTGCCAAATTTGTGAGAAACGAAACACATCCAAGCACCAACTGGTGTTCAGATTGAGAGGTTTTGCTTTTACATTTCACTCGATCTACTCTAATTCTAGACTCAGGTAGCCAACCGGACCAGATTGTTCTTCCATAGCGCATATGTCAACCATATCTCGGGCGATATGAATGACTTTGTTGTTGTGCTAGAAAATGCCTACTTAACCATACCGCATATGCTTTGCTAACCATTGCAACAAATCCATGGGCACAACCACATGTTCGAGCACATTCAGAAGATGTTTGAATTAGTCTGCCATAAAGCTTCTTTGCAAAGGAGACATCTTACTAACAGCTTTGGCCCAACGAAGAGTAGAAAACCGTGACCGGAAATTCGCAGTGGACCGTACAGGAACATTTTGGCCTAGAAAAAGAAATAGAGGAAGGTATAAAACTCAGAGTCATAAAACAACATCAAAAGTGAAGATAGTGCAAGAAAAGCTGATAGATAATATATACACATGAATTGCTAACAAGTAACCTATTAAAAAAGGAAAGTGATTACTTTAGAATCATATGAGTTCAGATCAAACAACAAAACAAAAATCTGTAAACCAAACATTATTTTTAACCTTTTCGTCATAGAAAATTTGTTCATAAGTCATGGATAGAGTGGACATACTTTTTCCTCAAGAAACCAAGTACTGTGATGACCAATCCCTTCACATAAAACACATGCAAGCACCAACTACTGTGATGACTTAAAAAATCACACAAATTGAAAACTGGTACGAGTAATCCCTACCAGAACGAACAAAACAACAACTAGGATGAGCAATCCCTACCAAAATCGAGCAAAACAACTACTGTGATGAACAATCCCTACCAGATCGAACGCATCAACTACTTGGATCACCAATTCCTACCAAAAAGGAGCATGAGATTGATCTAGGGGTCAAGAAACAGGGACGAATTCCAACCAAAAACAAAGCAATCCCTAGCAGATCGAACTAACATAGTCGCAACCAGCTCCCCACTCCATACGAAACCATAATCATAGAACTAAATGGATCGAGACCAGAACAGTAACTACGAACTGCTTCTCAAATCCGCCATGGAAAAGGTGGGAGATGAACAACGAACCTTGCGCAGCCATGGCAGCAACCAATTCCACGAAGAGAAAACGCCGGCCGGGGAGTCACGAAGATAAAGAGAAGAAGCAAGCGAAGAGAGAAGAGAAACGCAGGCTGGGGAAACGAGACAAGAAAGAGAGGAAAGGAAGGAAGCTAAGAAGGGCGACAAGGACTCGAAACAGTACAAGAGTTGCAAAGGGCCGGCCCGTCTAGACGGTGGCTTCAGCGAAGCCACGATGTTATGACGCTAATGAGCGTCAAATAGGATCCACCCACGATTTGCGCTTACCAAAAAATACTTGCCTGATTTGTTGGACGCGATAATCACGGCCCATCGAGCTTTTTCCCCCAGTTGACGGCCTGCGTGCGTGCTGTGCTGAAACGACTGCCATGGCAAGGTCGAGAACGCGAGATCGTCCGCGGTGCACGCACGTCAGTGACGGCGAACGGCGGCGAGAGGCTATGGCGCATGGCGAGGAGAAGGAGGAAGGAGTGGGGAAGCTTGGGGACATGGTGGTTCAGCCAGGGTCTGTCGTCGGCCGCGATGACGACGAACAGCGGCGGCGCTGCCATTTTTTTCCTCGCTCCTCTCGGTTAAAGACCGGACCGGACCGACAAATTTTCAGGCCGTATTTTGCAGACCGGACCGACCCTTTTCTCTAGCGGGCCAGGACCGAGCGGGCCAAGACCGAGCGAGCCACGAGCGGGCCGAAAAGCCCACTCGTTACGTCCAGCCCTAGCGGGAAACTAGCATATGGTCGACCATGAAAGATGCGTTTCCTAAGGGCCTGTTCTGAAACACGCTAGCTTCAGCAAAACTTCTCGTATCCAGCTTCTGCCCCGACTTCTCGCTTCAGGTGGAGCTACGCAAACCGTTCTGGAGGCGAGGCAACTTCTCCTAGCGCATGGGTGAGCTGGCAGCCCAGCTGGGGCGTTGAAGCCCACCTTCTTGCCACCTTGGGCCGGCTGGAAGCAGCCCATTTCGGGCTAAACTGCACACAGGCTAATAAAAAAGAGAGAAACGAGCTGGGCCTGCTTCCTGGGGTGAATGGCTGGCCTTTTTTTTCACAGGAGATAATTTGTGCGATTTCTCCAGTACACAGAGAGGTGCACAGAGAGGTAGAAGTCTACAGAGAGCTGGGCCTGCAGCCGCCATGTATTTTTGAACTGTACATGGCTTATTTTGTAACGTATTTTTTAACTAAGAGGTGTATAGAGAACTACACACAGCCCGCATGTATTTTTGAACTTGCCAAAAATATTCCTAGTTGAGACAAGTTATAATAAAGACGAATAACCAGCTTTGTTATATGTCATACAACAAAAGTTTCATTTGCATATAAGTTTGCAAATCAAAATGGTGTCACATCTAAAGACATGAACATGATTACTTCACCAACTAAGAGCAATGGCGGTGGCTAGTTCATGTCTAAACAAATCCATGTTAGGACCACTTTCCGCCGGTGTTGAAGAATCCGATGCATTTGAAGGAATAACATACTTCTTGTATCTCTCTGGAATAGTTGGGACATAATCTGGATCCCTCTCACACCGAAGAAAGTGGATATCCTCTTTGTCATGGAGGCGGACATAGTTGTGTAGTGTCATGGTAGCCGCAATTATCATGTTTTGTGTTTGAATCGAATAGTTTGGCATCTTGAGCAAGATTTGCCATTTCATCTTCCACACACCAAAGGTTCTCTCTATGGTATTGCGCTTAGAGGAGTGGATCCGGTTGAACTTCTCTACAGGAGTAGTTGGGGGTGCACCTTGTTGAAAGTCGGGGACGTGATAGCGTTCACCTTTGTATGGTGCTAGATAGCCATCCCTATTAGGATAGCCGGCGTCTACAAGGTAATACTTGCCTATAGAAATGGACAACAAACATGATTGTGAGTTGAAGGACATGTTATATAAATTGCAACAACAAGAAATACTTACCCTTGGGAGGATGTGGGAATGTGGCCTTGTCATTTTCAATTGCATGAAATAGCACACTTGTATCATGCATAGAACCCGGTTGTCCAATTGAAGCATAGGTGAAATGCATATCAAAGTCACATACTGCCATCACATTTTGTGTTGTTGCACCGGTTCTTCCAATGTACCTTATTTTCGAAGGTCCTTCCGGAATAGAAGCCCTAATATGTGTTCCATCTATTGCACCAATGCAATCTTTGAGATGAGGATAAGCCCTTTTGTCACGCTTAATCCTATCATGGACGATGTGAAAATTTGGGTCTTGAGGCCTAATGTAGTGAGATGACATCTTGAACTTGCCACTAGAGAAGCCCTAATATGTGTTCCATCTATAGGTATTCCAATGGTCAGTACCATCAGTTGTGATATCTCCAAATATAATCCGCAAGTTTTGCTCATTAGCAAGACCTTTCTTCTTGAACTTGCCACAACCTTTAATGTCCTGTAATACAACATAGGAAACACATTATTAGTAATCAAAGTGATATGGATGAATTAAGATATGCAATACATTAGAGAAAGAACTCACAATTTTGGCCTTTTTCCACCACTCATCATCTTGTGACACGGTGTTGTTCACATAGTCCCATCCGGCTCCGGTCTCCCGGAACTTGAGTTTCTTGAACAAACTGAAATCACCTTTAAGCTTGTCCCATTTGTTTTTCAGTTGTGTATATGTGTAGTCTAGCCCAGTTCTCATCTTAAATTGCCTTCCTACCTCATCAAATGCATTTGGTGTCAAGTAATTGCCTGGCCTATTTCCGGCGTTCACTTGCTCGGCAAACAACTTGCAGATAATCTGAGTGTTTTCAACGCTCCATTCAGCAGCCCGAGCCATACTTGAAACTTCTCTAAAAAATGCATGTCACTTTGATAAATACAAAAATTATACTTTTCTGCACAGCCAAGGGCATGTAATATCTGAACTAGCAGTACATTTGCACACATACACCACTAGACTTATGATAATACATTGCAAACATATGGCAGTACATTTTCTGCATAGCCAAAATTGTATTTCACTTTTCTGAAAATTGTAACACATTACGACTCATAGCAGTACCCACATAGCAATATGCATTAACTTATGCACACATATACTCCAGAGTAGCAGTACATTTTCTGCATACCCAAAACTGTATTTCACTTTTCTGAATGATGCAACAGGTTAGCACTCATGGCAGTACCCTCATAGCAATAGGCATTAAAGCTTATGATTCCAGAATTGCACACATATATTCCAGATTTGCACAATAAACAATAGGTTCCACTGTAGGAATTTGCACACAACAAATACAACTCTGAAAATAAACTGCACAGATGTACAGAACAGAGGACATGCGCGAGGAGACCAATTCATAGGGAAGAAGAGAAGGGGACGAGCTCACCTTGCAGTTTATGCTTGGAGGCGCGGTCGTCCTGGTGCCACTCCTGGCTTGGGAGCGTCGCTTGGGCGTCAATGGCGTTGGGGCCAGCTCCTCCGAGCCATGGGGTCGCAGCTCCTTGCACCAGGCGCGACGGAAATAGACTGGGGCGGCCGGATCTGTAGTCAGAGTCAATGATTTGGCCGGCGATGGGGGCTGCCGGGCGTGGCGGCGGCAACGACGGCGGTAGGGCTACAGAGGAGAAGCGAGGGGAAGGGAGTTGTGTGCGACCAGGTTGACCTGCGGGATCGAGCGAGGGGGAGTTGAGCTAAACGTTTTTCTTGGCGGTGGCAATTCGGCCGTAAATAACGAGCAGCTTCTGATTCACGAAAACGGGAAGCTGGGAATCTGTCGCTTCGAAAAAATGAACTACAGCCCATCGTGGCTTCCTGAATTTTAGCTTCGTGAAGCTAATCCGTTCAGGCTGGCTTCGGGCACAAGTGTTTAGAAGTATGGAGTGGGAGGAGATCAGAACAGGCCCTAAGCTTAGCAAATAACTCGACCTGGAAAGTCTTCAGGTCCACCGAAAAGTATCCGAACTGCTTCTCTTGTGAAGATGTGGTGTACCACGCTTCAGTGAGCAAGTATCCGCCAGCTACATCAACTAGGTTCGCACGCTTTACTGGCAACTGAATGACCTTCTCCAACTGCCATTGGTTATTTGTCAGAATGGAATACGAGAGCCAATATTGGCCATCTTCTCTGTAGTGATCATAGGCTTTAGTGAGCATCCCGAGCATTCCTTGTGCTGCCTCGAAAAGGGCAAAACAATCAAATTCTTGTTCAGGCAGGAGGTTAACGGCAGAGAACTCCAACGCGTGCACGTCCAGCACAAGCAACTCATTCCGAAAATGCAAGTGCCAATAGAAGCATCCATGGACGAATTGACGACTGGAGAGCCCAATACAAGATTTGACAAATGAGCCATCGGAAGCAAGTGTAGCCTGACCACTCCATTGATCAAATGTATGAGCATGCCACTGTCCTTGTCCACCCAAAGAAGAGGAGAAGACAAGAAGCAGCAGTTTCGTTGTGCATTCCACCAAGCACATGACCCTGAATGATAAAGGGTCCTCCTCATCCTCGCCGGGAGCAAGGGAAGTCTGCAGACTGAGGAGTTCCGGTTGAGGGACCAGCGCTTTTAGGTGGCCGGGGACGGCGGGCAGCACGATGCAATGGCGGTGCACGGGGTCGCACACAGCGAGGTCCCTGTCCCAGAGTTGACGGTAAGTGGAGACGACGATGCCTGTCCTTCTTTCTTTGACATGGGCGCCGTCGAGGAGCACGCGTCCGTCAAAGAAGTCAATTGGACTCCAGGTATGTTCCGTGGTGGAGGGGAGGAAGGATGAGCAGGAGAAGTCGAAGCCGACGAAGGCGTGACGGCTGAGGGGTGCGGCGGCTGGGCTGGGACGAAAGGTATGCGGTCGTGGAGAATGCCGACGAGAGGCGGCGGGTGGACGGCGCGGTAGCGGCGCAGGAAGGCGTGGGCGGCGCCGGATCACTTGCCTCTCTGTTGGTGCGCCGCCGCGGGAGCGGGAGTGAGGAAGGGAGAAGGAGATGGGGATCAGGGCACCAGCTAGGGTTTGGTTCAGCATTTTTTTCCGGAAATGTTAACGCCCACACGTGTGGGCGTTTGCACATCACCCACACGCCTCCATCACCACTCATTTTGCCACGTATGAATAGATGACATCAGCAGATTTTTTTTTGGTTTTAGGCTTAAAAATGTTGTATCTCTTAAATAAAAAAGCGAACTAAAAATCCGTTTTCACCATTAAATCCGTCTCGACGAGATCTTCAAAACTAGACCCCATGTTGATATGTTTCGACGAATTTTTTTTTGCCAGAAGTTGCCACGATGTTTACACTGCAGTTGCCATATGGCTTAAACTAAAGTTGCCATGTGGCAATTTTAGTTTGTACATCATGGCAATTTTAGTATTTTGATGATGGCAACTCCAGTACTTTGACCATGAAAATTATTTTTTGTAGGAACCATGGCAATTTTACGTGCATGTATCATGGCAATTTTAGTTTATGTTTCATGGCAAGTCTAGTTTCTTAATTCTCCGTTTTATAAATGTCAAAATTTAATTTTAAATGTAGAAGAAAATAACTGAAACATATCATGGCAACTTCAGTGTAAAAATAATGGAAATTCATATGCAATAGACATGGCAACTTTTAATTCGAAAAAAATTTCATCAAAACATATCAACATGGGATCTAGTTTTAAAGATCTCATGGTGAGGGATTTAATTGTGAAAACAGATTTTCAATCGGATTTTTCGTTTAAGAGATAAAACATTTTAAAAACTGAAAATCCAAAAAGATTCCTACATGCATGCATGCGATGATGTGGCAATCTGTTTACATTAGAGACGTGTGATGCGTCTCCCTTCCTGCCACACGTGTGGCAGTTAGTGCGACCCTTTTTTTTGAGGGTGGAAAACCAACTTTATTCATGGAAATCCACATGAAGTGGGATACATCTGGGGTCATGTGGAGCGCCAAGCCAGACATGGCGTCCTGGGCCCCTACTCAAAACAAACTTAGCTAATCTATGTGCTTCATAGTTAACAGCACGACTCTCGAAAGTAAAAGAACAATGAAAAAGAGAAACTTTCAGGTTTATCTCGCTAATGATAGTTCCATATTGTCCCCGGGCCCTCCTTGTAATGTCAGAGACCATCTGTTGGCAGTCCGACGCCACTATAAACTGGTGGATACCCAAATCTTCGGCGAGGGCTAGTGCCTCCCGACAAGCCATTGCTTCCAAGGTAGCCGGATTAGTAACTCCATCAATCACCAGCGCCGAGCTACTAAGAAAATTTCCCCCTTCGTCCCTGCATATTGCCGCGGCAGAACCTCCTGTTCTCCCTCGAATTCCAGCGTCAACATGAATTTTGCAGTACCTCCGAGGTGGCTTCTTTGGTTGCGTGGTTCTTTGCACCGAACGCGTCCGGCTCACCCTTGTTCGCTCTGGGTTGGCACTGAGAGCTCCCAGCTCAGAAATAAAGCTCGTGATGAAACCATGAGTAGCATGGGGGCTCTGAAAGATTGACTTGTGGATGGCCTTGCGTCTTGCATGCCAGATCGACCATAGTGTCACCGCCACGAGGACAAAATCATCATGAGAAGAAGTGTCCATTATTGAGAAAAGCCACTGCTTTGCCTTAGGCTCGGTAGTGGTTATAATTTTATGTGTGATCTCTTCCCTCGTGAGCGCCCATACGCTTCTTGACGAGGTGCATTCAACCAGTGAGTGACGCCATGAATCCCGGGCACCACACAGACCGCGCTGTGGCGAGTCAGTCATGTGCCGGTGAGCACGCACGTCGTTCGTCAGAAGTGAATGTCTAGCCAGCCGCCATAAGAACATACACACTTTCCCTGGGACCTCAGTTTTCCACAGGGTTTTCCATGCTCCTTCCTCTGCCCTTGCACTTGACGGCCCCGGTCCCTCTTCAAGCCAAGCTTCTCTACGAGCTCCCGTCGCAACCAGCATGTTATAAGCAGACTTAACCGTGAAGTTGCCATGCTTTTCGTGATGCCAAGCCCAAAAGTCTGGGAGATTGCGGGTACACAGCGGAATCCCCAGGATGACTTGAGCATCCATTGGCAGGAACGTCGCCTGCACCAACTGTTTGTCCCATGCAGCGGAATTGCTCAAGATCAGCTCAGACACCCGCGTCGGTGGGTTCAACGTCCGGCATGTGTAAGGTTGTTTCTGTTCATCCCTTGGTAACCAGTTTTGTGTCCAAATTGCCGTGGTAGCTCCATTACCGATTCTCCTGATCAGGCCCAGTTTTAAAGTGTCCCGTCCTTCCAAAACCGCTCTCCAAACTTGACTTGGGTGGCCCCCAGTTCGGCTTCAAGAAGATCTTTGTTTGGGTAGTAGACACTCTTCAGAATTCTCGCACTTAGAGACTCAGGATTCTGCAAGAGGCGCCATGCCTGGCGGGCCAGCATGGATAAGTTGAATAACTCAAAATCCTTGAATCCCAAGCCACCCATGCTTTTTGGTTGGGTCATAGTTTTCCACGAAACCTAGTGGGGTTTTCTTTTTCCCTCTTTGCTTCCCCACCAAAATTTTCTGATGAGCATATTGAGGTGTTCACACAACCCTCTGGGTAATTTAAAACATGACATAGAGAAAACCGGGACTGCCTGGGCAACAGCCTTCACCAGAACCTCCTTCCCTGCCATGGACATGGTCTGTTCAATCCATCCTTGCACCTTGCTCCACAAACGGTCTTTGAGATACTTGAAAGCACCGTTTTTTGAGTTGCGAATATCTGAGGGCATACCCAAATATTTCTCATTTAGCGTTTCATTGGGGATGTTAAGTGTGTCCTTAATCTCTTGTCTGACTGCATCCGGTACCCCTTTGCTGAAATAAACAGAGGACTTTGAGTAGTTGATGCGTTGTCCCGTTGCTTGACAGTAAGTGTCTAGAACCCGGTAGACCTCGTTGGCCCCCACACCGTTTGCCTTGAAAAACAGCAGGCTGTCATCAGCAAATAAGAGATGGTTCACTGGTGGCGCCGAGGAAGCTACCTGTAGACCATGCAAGTTGGATGAGTCACTTTTTGATTTTAGGAGGCACGAAAGGCCCTCTGCTGCTAGCAAGAACAAGTATGGAGAAATCGGGTCCCCTTGTCTGATACTCTAGAAGGGATAAACTGTTGCAACGTCTTCCCATTGAACAAAATAGAGAATTTTACTGTGGTGACCATACTCATGACTATATTCACCCACCTCTCAGTGAAGCCCAACTTTAACATTATTGCTCTTAAATAAGGCCACTCTACCCGATCATAAGCTTTCATCATATCAAGCTTGAGGGCACAAGACTGATGTTTCTTTGCTTTATTCCTCTTCATGAAATGCAAGCACTCATATGCTGAGATGATGTTATCTGTGATCAGCCTGCCAGGTACAAAAGCTGATTGTTCTTCTGAGATTATATCAGGGAGCACTTGTTTCAATCTATTAGAGATCACCTTTGAAGCTATTTTTTATAAAACATTACACAGACTGATGGGACGGAATTGAGCCAGGAGGGTTGGGTTTTTTACCTTGGGGATGAGAACCAAGATGGTGTCATTTATGCACTCGGCCGATTCTGTCCCTTCAACAATTCTCAGGACGGTCGTCGTCACGTCACCTCAACAGGTATCCCAATGATGTTGGAAAAAATGCGCCGGATAGCCATTAGGACCTGGTGACTTAATCGGAAACATCTGGAACAAAGTGTCCTTCACTTCTTGTTGACTGTATGGTGCATTAAGCATCTCGTTCATCGCTTCCGTTACTTTGACAGGGACTGTATCAAGCACCTGATCCATGTCATGGACTCCCTCGGACGTATACAGATTTTGGTAAAAATTTGTTGCCATAGCTTCCATCTCCACCAAGTTGTCAGTAAGCTGTCCATCCGGCCTCTACAATGATTTTATCTGATTCTTCCTCCTTCTTCTTGCCCGGAGGTGAAAGAAATAAGTGTTCTTGTCACCATGCATAAGCCATTCCAACCTGGCCCGTTGTCTCCAAAGGATTTCTTCTCTATGATAAAGTTCTGTTAGATGTTCCACAATTTTTAATTCTGTATGAGATGGACCAAATCTACCTTGGATCGCGCGCAACTCCTGTAGCTCAGCTTTAAGGCGCTGGATATCTCGCCTGATGTGACCAAAGTGCGATCTGTCCCACTGGGAAAGGTCCGTTGATAGCGACTTCAATCTGTCGCTTAGCTCCTGGACCGAATCGCCTTGTTGCTGCACCCACGCCGTCTGAACCAATGGCTCCAACGCTGGGTCCCACTCCCATGCAAGTTCATACTTAAATGATCGTGGGGCCCTCCTGCATGCAGCCCCATGCACGTAGCTTACGTAAAAGGGACAATGGTCGCTACCTGCTGCTGTTACATGCTCCAACCGTGCTGAGGGGAAGGCGATTGACCATGCTGGATTAGCAACACCTCTATCCAACCAGACTCTTGTGTATGTGCCCCCCGCAACTTTCTTCTCGAAAGTCCAACCATTCCCATAGTAGCCTATATCTGTCAAACCACAGGTGTCTAGGGCATCTCTCAAAGCATCCATTTGGGCTTGACTCCTACTTCCCACACCATCATTTCATGTGCATGGAGGACTTCATTGAAATCGCCCAAGACTAGCCAAGGTACTTCACAGGGGCGGACCCAGGAAAAAAGTTGAGAGGGGGCAATTTTTTTTAACCATATTCGTGAACCAACAAGGAAAAATATTCCACATAAACGAAAACAGGGGCGTATTCACTTCATTCTAGGCATGGGATTAAAAGTCATTGAAAAGTGAGAGAAAACTAACCATTTGAGACAAAATGAATTATGCCAATATGACAATATCTTGTTCTAAAGTTGCATAAGAGAACATCGACACATTGTTGTAAGAATCAAACCTTCGACCTGAAAGAAAAAAACATCATTAAATTGAGGGAGAATGAAAACTTTGAAGAAGGACGATACTAAAAATTAGAAAAGGAGCTTTGCCCATTACCTTTTGTTTCATCCCACGACAATCTCTCACCGCATGGAAACATATAACTACCACTTCATTATGACTTTTGTTCAGCAATTCTTTTTTGACAAAGCGGATAGGGCTATGGTTCATAAAATCATCAAGTACTTCGTATATCCTCATCCTCATGCTGATTCCGGTTGTAATCTACAGTCGTCTTCTTTTTAGATGTATCCCTAAGAAGCTTGTCCAAATCAACTATTTCATGCATTTTGGAAGTTATTGGTTTTGGAAAACACCTCTTGATTAGCTTCCCTGCAACTTCAAGTGCCAAAAACTAAAATGTTAAATGAATTACTAAATTAGGAAGTAGAAATATATTATGTGGACTAGCCATTGATTGTAAGTACAAATTGCATCCTAAATATATATGTTATTACAGAAAATGTTTGAACTGACATAATCACCTAAATTGATAGATTATACACATAAGTTAATGATTTCCAACGCGTAAATTACAAAAGAACAAAAACCTTGGAAAAAGAAAACCCTAGATGGTTGATATGACTTACCTTAATGTCAATTAGAATTAGGGAATCGGGAATTGCGGTCCCTATTTGGCGATGGAGTTGTGCTGCCGTTGCGGCAGTGTCGTGCAAGTCCACGATGACACGAGGGACCGTCGGAGATTGCCGGCGCCGGTGACCGCGTGACGGCGTGAGAGGCGAAGTCAGGGCTTCCGTCTCGTGGGTGACTGTACGCATGAGGTGCGTGTCTAGGTTTAATCTTGCGATTGAATTAGGCTTTTGTCTGGGATCGATTGAGTTGGGCCCTAGGCTGCAGTCAATGAGACAACGACGCATACACATGAATTATTATTTTGTAGAACTGCTTCTTTAAAACTGGGCTTACGGAAACAGATTGGGCTGAGTGGGGGCAAAGCTATTGGGCTGAGTGGGGGCACATGGCGTAGCACGTTGACCTGCTATGAGCCGATGGAAAAATCAAGTGGGGGCAACTGCCCCCACAGCCATCAACATAGGTCCGCCCATGGTACTTCATTCATGCCTACTATTCCTCGGAGTGTATCCCATGTCCTGTATCTCTCGGTCACTTGAGCTTCACCATAAATAAAAGTGACCCTTGTTTTGACATCAACCACCTCATCAATTATTACATCAATATGGTACTTCGAATAACCAGAAATATCAATCTTTATTTCATCATTCCAAAATATACCAAGACCTCCACTTCTACCCGAGCTACTGACTGCAAAACTATTAGCAAAACCCAAAGAACCCTTCATATTTTCGACCCTTGATCCCTCTATTTGTGTTTCAAGAATGCAAAGTACAGAGGGGGCAAATTGCCTCGTCATATCACGAAGCTCTCTAATTGTCGCGGGTTTGCCAGCCCCGCGACAGTTCCAGCACAGTAGACTCATTGCGCTTGGCGCAACCCCTGTGGGGGCCCGCCAGAACGCGCATCAGAGTTTTTGGGTAAGGTCGGGTTCTTTCCACTGTTTTTGTCGCTGTTCATCCCTCCGGTCTTGTTCCTCTTTGTTTCCTGCTTGGTCAATGGGCTGACTGGTGTTTCTAGGGCTGGCAACATCAGCAGCTTCCCTGACAAATCTGTTGCTGGCGGCTTGATTACTAAACCTGCAGGGTCCGTCACATCGGCTCCCCTTTTCCTGTTATGCTCTGCCTCCCCCATGGTGAAGTCCAGGCCTTGGCTAATGTCGCTGCTAAGCTCACGTGAAGCATTAGAATTTTGTGTTGGTCCGCGACCTCGTCCTCTCCCCGAGCGACCATTGCCTCTTCCGCCCCGTGATCCGTTGCCATCATTCGAGCTTCGTCCTTCTCCTGGCCCTTTGCCCGACCCTTTGAACCACGAAGCCTTCAAGTCCTTAAAGACAAGATCCTTGGGAGCATGAACGCCATCTCCGCACTCCTTGTATAAGTGTCCAAGATATCCACATACATCACACCAATCCGGGAGCCTCTCGTACTTCACCCTGAAGATTTCCCTCTGTACTGTATCCTTCTTTCTGACCACCAAGGAGACGACATTCTTGAGCGGTTTGGTTACATCGATCCTCACTCGAACTCTAGCAAAATTTCCTTCAAAGTCCTGGGCCATCGGCTCTACGTATATGAACTCGCCAACAGTGGACGCAAGAGCCTTGATTTTTGTGAAGAAGCCGTTCGGGAAATCATGGATCTGCATCCAGATCTCTATCTTGTTGAGCTCAATAGAAGATGGTTTTGTATATCCGTCATAGGGTTCCAGCACCACTGCCCTGCCCTTGAACGACCACAGACCGTCCTGCATCACACGTTCCCAATCACCCAAGCATGCAAACTGCAAAGTATACAAGTTGTCCTCGAGAGGCCTGATTTTCACTTATTTTGCCAGATCCCAGGCCGCCCTCATGTTTCTGAAGAACCAGTACGGGCTATAGGTACGGTCCGTGTGAACCCTAGCTATCGCCATCCACCGGGTAGCCTCCTCCAAAAGTTCGTCATCCTCGATTACTACATCCTGGAGATCACCTTCCTTCAATCCCAGCTCCTCCATCATTGCCTCCAGGTCCGACGTGAGGCCGCCCGATCCAGAAGCTGTGTCACCCATAATACTCTTGCCCGAGGTTTCTTCGATCCGCAGGCGTTTGAATCCCAGCCCGCATTGTCCCTGCGTCAGTCGTGGAGGCCCCCAGAGGCCGCCGATGGACTCCGACGAGAGGGGTTAGGGGGGAGATGAGTTCTCTATGGCAGGACGATGAGATCGCCGCCGCCGAGAGGAGAAGTAACCCTAACGAGAGGGGATACGCGGACATTCATAGGTGATGGGAACTGCAACTGCGGGTTTGGTTCAGCTGGGAGTTGGGCTGAGTCAACCTGATGTGGGCTGGTTTTGGCAACAGTTTTTTTGGCAACAAGGTTATTTTGGTCATGCATTTTGCACTGCATAATATGAAATTTCAAATAGTCGATTTTGCTTTAGGAAGAAGAATCAACACAATTTCTTAGAAGCGTTTTTGGCACAAGATCCACACGATTTTCTTAGAAGTGCAGCTGCGCTTTTGAGGCTTTTTTTCCCGGGGAAACATCCAATCTATTCATTTCCAATCATAACAGTACTATAAATATCAGAAATAATAAAAATTACATGCAAGTTCATAGATCACCTAGCAATGACTAGAAGCACTGAAGCGAGCAGAAGGCGTGCCGCCGTACGTCGTCGCCCCTCCCTCACCGGAGCCGGGCAAAACTTGTTGTAGTAGACAGTCGGGAAGTCATCGTGCTAAGGGCCCATAGGACCAGCACACCAGAACAACAACCGTCGCCGATGAAGAGTAGCATAGATCGGAATGATCCAACCTGAAAACACACGAACGTAGACGAACTATGAACAGATCCGAAGAAATCCATCAAGGACAGATCCGCGGAGAAACACACCCACACGCCCACCGACGATGCTAAACACACCACCGGAACCGGGATTAGGCGGGGAGAACCTTATTCCATCTTCAGGGAGCCGTCGCCGTCTCGCCTTCCTGAGTTGGACACAAACCCTAACAAATCTTGAAGACACATCTAAAAACGGAGCCCTCCCACCGGCATAGCCATGCAATGGAGAGAAAATGGTGGAGATAAGCCTAGTCTTTTTCTTTATTCGGAGAAAAAAAAGGAAAGGGATGAGATCCACGTGGACGCAATTAATGTCATGAAGGGATGGAAAGAACCACGCCTTCATATGGAGTTACGCATGTTATGCATTTAATTGTGTTTTCAAACATTTCAAAAAAGATCTGTAACATAAGTATTTTTTAACTCTACCTTTGCCGGCTCACCTTCCTTTTTTACGGCTGTATTCCCATGAGTATGTCACTTTAATTACTTCGAGTATGACATTTTTATTTCAAAGAAACCATGGAAATTTTCAGAGCATGACACTTTTATTTGTAAGAGCATGGCATTTTTATTATGAAGAACATGACATTTTTATTATAAAGACATGATATATTTTTTATAGATCATGAAATTTTTATTTCAAAAATGATGGATTTTTTATTACAAAGAGCACGGCATTTTTTTAACAAGCAATAAATTTTTTTGGCAAGAGCATTGTATTGTTTTTCTTATTTAAGAGCATGTGATTTTATTTTAAAGAGCATGACATTTTTATTTTTGCAAGAGCATGGAATTTTGGTTATTTAGGAGCATGACATTTAAAAAAAAGGATGCAATTTTTATTACAAAGAGCATGCCATTTTTTTAATACAAGCATGCCACTTTTTTAAGGATTTTTCCCCATTTTTCCATTTGTTCATTACAAACTTTTTCAAAATTTGCCATGCTTCATAGAGAATGAAAAATATCTGATATTTTTTAGTACGTAGGAATCTTTCCCTCACGTGGCATTTTGCATGTTTATTCCACGGCAATTTTGTGTTTTGTGTAAGATGTCAATTTGCCTACACTATGGTAATTTTTTTTACTTTTCTTTTTACGTAATAGGGATTGATTTTTTTGAGGTGTTTTTGAGGATATTACAGGTTTTTTTAGACAAAGAGGATATTACTAGTGCAAGCCGAATGGAGTGGCAAAAGCAGCCCACATGAGGTAGAATAGAAATGGATGAGTCCATCTCTCCCGGATGTGCTGCTCGAGGAAACATTCCTCCGCCTCCCGGCCGCCGCCGACCTCGCCCGCGCCTCCATCGCCTGCGCCTCCTTCCGCGGCATCATCTCCAGCCACGCTTTCCTCCGCTGATACCGCATGGCCCACACGCCGCCTCTCCTCGGGATGCTCCACGACCCCTCCATCCCAGCTCAGCCGCCGCACCCCTGCGCCGTCCCAGCATGCGCCTTGGCCGGCTTCGACTTCTCCTGCTCCTCCTTTCTCCCCTCCACCGCCGGCCGTTCCTGGAGAGAAATTAACTTCCTTGACGGACGGTCCCTCCTTGCCGGCGCCCCGCACAAGAAAAAAAGCTACAAACGCTACATCCTGGGCTTCAAGGTGTGCGACTCCCAGTACCGTGATTTTCTGGTCAGGGATCTCGCCGTGTCCGACCCCGTGCACCGCCATTACCTCCTGCTGCCCACCGTCCCTGGCGATCTCAAAGTGCTGATCCTTAGACCGGACCTCCTCGGTGTGGAGACATTCCTTGCTCCCGGCGAGGATGACAAGGACCCTTTATCATTTACGGTGGTGTGCTTGGCACGATGCAGAGTGAATCTGCTGCTTCTTGTCTTCTCCTCTTTCGATGGACAATGGCATGTTCGTACTTATGACCAATGGAGCGCTCGTGCTACTCTTGCTTCATTTGAGGACGCTGAGCCCGGGCTGTCCAAACGTCAATTCGTGCACGGATGCTTCTATTGGCATTTGCATTTCCGGAATGAGTTGCTTGTGTTTGATGTGCGCGCGATGGAGTTCTCTGCTGTGGACCTCCCACCTGAACAACAACGAGGGAACAGTTTTTTCATTGTCGAGGCAGCAATAGGAATGCTCGGGATGCTGACTCAATGCTGTGATGAGGGTAGCGAAGACGAAGATGACTCATATTGGCTCAAGTATTCAATTTTGAGAAATAACCAATGGCACTTGGAGAAGATCATACCGTTGCCCTTGTCGGTAAAGTGTGCGAATCTGGTTGATGTAGCTGGGGGATACCAACTCATAGAAGCGTTGTACACCACATCTTCACAAGAGAAGCTAAAGTTTGGATACTTCTCGGTGGACGTGAAGACATTGCAGGCCGAGTTGTTTGCTGCGCTTAGCAAACCCATCTATCCTGCTCAACGACTATATGCTAGTTTTCCACCATCATTGTGTGCACCAACATGAGTAAATAGCACCGGCGGTCTAAGAACTTGCACCACGGATGCACTTAAGTCACACTACTTGCAAACCGGAAAAACCCGTCACAGAAATTTCGTCCCGGGTGCAATCAAGTCACACACGCCAGCTGAACCACGCCGTCGCCCGGTTTTTTCTGTTTCGCTGTCACGCGCGGCGCACGTGAGGCCTCTGGACTGCATCGTTTTTTTGCACAAAGACCCCTCGATCCAGGGCAAAAGGCGCATAGCCCCCCTTTCCTCTGTTCTCTGCCTGTTTGTGTTCTTCGCCGATGGGAGAGGAGACAGGAGGCGCCGCTGGTGCAGCGAGCTGGTTGGCGGCAAGTTAGTCATCGGCGACGACGGTGGATCCGGCGATGGAGTTGCCACTCCTGAGGACCGAAGCGCATGGGAGGCCGATATACAACAAGTTTTTCCTCAATTTAGTTAGGGTTTTCTCCCTTCGGCAATAGATGATGATCGCCGGTGCATCGTAGTAGTTTTATGACTTGAATCAGCAGTAGTAGTTAGGGTGTGTTGGTATTCATCTACGATTTGTATCACATAATATTTTTGGGGATGGCAGCTAGGGTTAGTAGTGTCCTTTTCTGAATGTATTTATTGAATGCACTGTCCATTGTTGAATGTAGGTTATGAATCAGTGAATTTAGTGTGGAGGTGCATCATGGTGGGTTTTTTGTGGGGAAGGGAGTGAATCTGACATATTTGGATGAGAAGATATGTTGGTTTGACAACCTGGACAGAAGAACTTTTTGCAATGACAGCATCTACTACATGCTAGCACAATTGAATTTCCCTGATCATGAGAAAATTATGTATTGGTGCCCACCTGGAAAAACACTTGCATATATGGTGGAAATCATCCTGGAAGCCGACTGCCAGAAGATGGCCAAAGCCTCTGTTCACTCAAAGGTACTGGTTTTGTTTGTCAGGCATATCAGAAAACCTGAGATGCAGGAGGAAGATGACATTGTGTTCAAAGGTTGCCCTGTTCTACCCAAAGTTATATTTAGTCCACTTAGAAAGGACAAGAATAGGGAGATGAAAACAGAGAAACTGTCAGAGGAGGCAGAAAATTCAGAGCAACAAGGAGATGCAGCTGGTACAGAGGAGGCAGAAAATTCAGATATATCAGAAAATTCAGAAGTTTCAGAAGAAGAGTATGAATGTGATTCAGACATAGATCCTACTTGGTATGATAGTGATTATGGAATGGAGGAGGATGATGAGGAGTATGACAAGAATGTAGATGCTGTTGTGCATGATGCTTTGATTGAGAAGGGCAAGAGTATTGGTGCTGAGTACAGGCATGTTCCTGGGACAGATGAGGTGTATGAAGATGATTTGCAGCTGCCAGAAGAGGATGACTGGGAGAGAAAACATAAAAGAGACTCTGATGATGAGGAGTATAAGAAGAAGAAAAAAGGAGAAACTGATTTATAGGCTTAAACCATTTAACCCAGCTGTTGACATGGAAAACCCTCAATTCAAGCTGGGCATGGTTTTTGATTCTGTGGAGCTCCTTAGGAAAGTAGTAGCACAATATGCAGTGAAGAACAGAGTGCAATTTAGGAAGAAAAGAAATAATAAACAAAGATTTGAGGCAGTGTGTGAAGAGGGCTGCCCTTGGAAACTAGTGGCTGTCAATGACAATAGGACACAATCTTTTCTTGTGAAGACTTTAATTGCATAGCACACTTGTGAGAAGGTCCGGGATGTCAAAGAACTAACAGCCCCCTTTCTTGCTCGCAAATATGTGGAGAAGTTCAGAGATAATGAGAAGATTTCTCTAGCTACATTTTCAAGGAAAGTTAGGAAGAAATTTAACATGGAAGTTAGTAGACACAAGCTTGGTAGAGCTAGGAAAGCAGCATTGGAAGTGGTGCATGGGGATGAGGTGAAGCAGTACTCATTGCTTTGAAGATATGCAGAGGAAGTGAGACATAGCAATCCAGGTTCATCTTTCTAACTAAACCTGGAGAATGGGCTGTTTAGTACTTGTTATTTCAGTTTGGCAGCTTGCAAAGTAGGGTGGCTGAAGGGATGTAGGCCAATCATATGTATTGATGGCACATTCATAAAGACAAAGTATGGTGGCCAATTACTCACAACAGTAGATATAGATGGAAATGATTCAATATATCCAATTGCAATGGCAGTGGTGGAGACAGAATGCTATGGATCTTGGGCATGGTTCCTTGCTACACTGAAGCAGGATCTTAACATAATGAACACTAGCACATTCAGTATTATGAGTGATAAACAGAAGGTATAATAAGGTCAGTTACTGTTCATAGGTTCAGATACTGTTCATAGGTTCAGTTACTGTTCATACATTCATTTCTTGTTTTACTTCTTACTTGCACTAGTGTGATGATTCTGTTGTTTTCTCACATAGGGGCTCATAAAAGCTGTGAATGAACAGTTCCCTGACTCAGAGCAAAGGTTTTGTGTGAGACACTTGTACCAAAACTTGCACTCAACACACAAAGGTGAGACAATCAGACAACAACTATGGAATTTGTCAAAATGTTGTGTTGTAGGTACATTTTAGAAGCTAGAGAGCTACCTGTGTTGACCATGCTTGAGAGGATTAAATCACAGATTATGCATAGGCATATGTCAAAGAAAAAGGAGGCTACTAAGAAGTGGACAGGCAACATAACTCCAAAAATTAGAGACAAATTAAGAAAAAATGTAGAGTTGTCAGCCAATTGTCACCCTGAAGCGTCAGGGATGGGTGTCTTTGGTGTGTTATCAAATGGCAAGACATACATAGTGGAGTTGAATATGTATGCATGCACCTGCAGAAGGTGGCAACTCACTGGAATTCCTTGCAGCCATGCTTGTGCCTGTTGTAGACATGAAATGATTAAACCTGAAACCATGCTGTCTTCTTGCTACTCTGTGCAAACATACTTGTCAGCTTATGGAGTTCCAGTATATCCTACAAGGGACAAAGATGAGTGGCCACATGTAGATGCAGTACCTATATTGCCACCACTATATGAGAAAAGAGTTGGAAGGAGAAGAAAGAACAAAAGGCAGCAACCAAATGAGACTGAAGATGGCACTAAACTCAGTAGACATGGGGCTGTTATGCACTGTGGCTATCGCAAAGGAGCTGGTCATAACATAAGTTGTTGCTCAAAGTTGAAAGATGCTTTACTAAGAGAAGAGGAAGATCAAAATGAGCAGACTAGGGACTTTGGAACTGATCCACATGAGCATGGCAGAACAGATAATGTTGAAAGTGATCAACCTGATCATGGTAGAACAGAAAATGCTGCAACTGAGCAGCCAGAATCACACAGTAGGAGGGGAAGGAAGAGAAAGCCCACTGACAAAATGAGGGAGCAAATAGAGCAAATGTGGGAGCAAGCTGAGAAAAAGAAGTCAAAGATGGTTATTGATGAAAATGGAGATGTTGACTTCCCTATAATTCTAACTGTAAGTTTACATTAGTAATTACTAAAACAAAAGAAACATAACAATAACTGACATGCTCTTGTATGATGTGGAGCACATTCAGAACAGAACTATGAGGCCAGATCTTGACCCAACACAGGTTGAAGACAGCATGATACATATTTTATCACATGAGGTACTTGTGCCACAATTTCACTTTATTCTATTCCTTAAAATTGCATTTTCATGCAAAACTGACATTACCATTGTTTCTTTGTATAGAGAACAACACAAGGAATTCCTGTTACTAGGATACACCAAATTCCTGAGGAAAGTGCATTTGTAGTTGAGCACAGGGCCAACATAGCAGCTAGAGGAAGAGGAGCTAGAGGAGCTAGCGCTTCCGCACAAGCACCAGGCAGAGGAAGAGGAGCTGGAAGAGGTACTGGTTCTGAACAAGCACAAGGCAGAGGAAGAGGATCTGGAAGAGCTAGTGCTTCTGCACAAGCACCAGGCAGAGGAAGAGTAGCTGGAAGAGGTACTGGTTCTGCACAAGCACAAGTTAGAGTGAGAGGAACGAGAGGAACAAGAGGAACAAGAAACAAGAAAACAAAATCAAAGGGACTGAAGTGGCTGCTACTTGGAGAAGGGTTTAGCAGAACCACACATGTTCCAGCAGATGAAGAATGAGTTGGAGAAGTTCCTGCTACAATGCATTTGTTTTGGTATTTTGTAAGTTAAGTACTACTACTATGTACTGAACTAGTTGGTGTGGTCTTTTGCATGCTATCGGTCTGTGTAAACTTGTTGATGTAAGACAACAAGCATATGTGAGAGTAGACTGGTTCAACTGTGTAAACTTGTTGATGTAAGACAACAAGCATATGTGAGAGTAGACTGGTTCAACTTGATTGGTTCAACATTGCTTTAGAACACAATA
This sequence comes from Aegilops umbellulata, assembly GCA_032464435.1. Taxonomy (NCBI): domain Eukaryota; kingdom Viridiplantae; phylum Streptophyta; class Magnoliopsida; order Poales; family Poaceae; genus Aegilops; species Aegilops umbellulata. The sequence goes on along the minus strand of CP136060.1, from coordinate 586,560,361 downwards.
ACACAATAGGAAGTGCATAAACAAATTGCAGAACATTGTTTTACACACAACACAATAGCCAACATTACAACATTATAACATCGATGTTCAGCTAGTTCAACACAATAGCCAAACATTACAAACTGACAACTGACAATAACCAAACTGATAGAAACTGACAGAAACAGACATAACAGGGTACAAGTTCAACTAGTTCAAATTACAATGACCAAACTGACAACACATAATTAAATTGATAAGTACTCCAGCTACAGTGCTTCTCAATTAAGCTTCACCATATTGACCAGGGCCAGTGCCATCTATCTTGCCGCGCCATCTGCTGAAAGTATGCTTGCGGGTAAGGTCTTCATCTTCATCAGTGAGAAATTGTACAGCCAAGCCTTCAGTAAGCAATGGGCCACAATCGAAGACCTCTTTGACATGCATAATCACTGGAAAATCTACGGTTGCACGCTCTGTGGGAGAATTTGGAGCCGGTGGTGAATGTGCATTCTCGCCGTCTGAGTCTGGCTTCCATGGCCCCATAGGAGGTGCAGGGACAAACACGGTGAGCAACTTTGGCACACCAGAAGGGTTGCGCAGCCACGCGGTGACTGGCAACACCCACTTGTTGGTGGCCAGGAGCATGTCAATGAGCTCGCCGTCGACACCGGCGAGATCCAGGTTGATAGTGTGTGCATCCCAAGCCTCCTCCAGGAGCCCCTCCAAACTCAGCAACATCTTGTACTCGAGCTTCCCCGGCTTGCCATGCGAGAAGCTTGACTAGCGCTGGAAAGAAATCCTGCTGCCACAATAACGAAGCTGCTCCGACGCGTGCACCACACGAGTGCAATCATCCGTCGAGTCAAAGTGATCGAAAAAAATGGAATGGTGGGCAAGTGACCTCCACCTTAGTTGTCGTCCGTCGGACAACATAGTGAGACTCCATCGCCGCCGCTAGTGCCTCCGGCGTCACCATGCTCCGCGGCTGTCCAATGATGGTGGCATACAGGACACGGCCATAGGAATCTCGCTCGAGTGCCGCCATGCCAGCAGTGCGAGCGATGACAACCCGCCCGCACTCCGGCCGCATCTCCGGCTCACCCCGCTGCCACACCTCTTGAGGAAAAATATGCGAGTCCCGGATGCGAGGCCATGCCACGGCGGTCGCCGAAGATCTGCCATCGCCGACGCCGGCGGCGGCGCGGCTCGCCAGCGCCACGCTCTCCTCGCAGCCGCCCGCGCCTGCCATACTGCCTGCCACGATGATGGCGGCACCACGGCTACTTCCGGCCACGGAGGAGGAACAACTGCTGCCAGAAGGAACGCCGCCACCGCTCGAGCTCCTGCTGCCGCCGCCCATCTGTCGTCGCCGGAAGGTGTGAGAGGGGACGAGAGCTAGGGATTTCGTTTCGATTTGGGAACTAGGGTTCGATGCAGTTATAGATCTCGCGACTTTGCAATACGGCCCTCACACAATATTGGGAAGGCCTTTTGTGCAAAAGAACAGAAAAAACCGGGCGACGGCGTGGTTCAGCTGGCGTGTGTGACTTGATTGCACCCGAAACACAAGTTCTGTGACGGGTTTTTCCGGTTTGCAAGTAGAGTGACTTAAGTGCACCCGCGGTGCAAGTTCTTAGACCGCCAGTGCTATTTACTCGCACCAACATTATGAAGCGGTCAGTGTGTTATCTACTATTTGCTTCCTTTAGTTTAACTTGGACTAAATGTTATACAACAAAGGTATCTGGTTCGTTCACATCATTTCCAATTGATTGTCTTATTTCTTTGTCTCTTCATATGTAATCTGTGTATGAGTAGAGATCGTCAAATTACAACAGCTCCATGTTTCTGCTCCAAACAGCAGCTTTCAAATGCAACTAGGTAGTTCTGGTAGTTTTTTTTTCTTACAATCCACTGCAGGTTACTCCATAAATCAGTAATATAGAACACGGTTAGTTCATCTATTAGGTCCACATGTGACCATAGATTGCATTGGTCAATTTAGTGAAATGGTTGATTTTTCGTTGTCTGTCGATTTTCTGCTGTTGAACTGCTAATCAGAAAGTAGGTCACATATAGTGCCAGTAGTCTTAGGTATCTCCATGCAAATATCCAGTGATTCACTGTAATTATCTCCCTCCAAGTATTTTTTTTTCTTCTTTTCATGTAATTCACTGTTACTGGGCAATGCGATACGTATCTCCTTGCAAATGTCCACCCAATATATTTGATGCTTGTTGACTACCTCGTATTCCTATCGGTGCCTTGTTCATATGGAAAGTTGATGGCGTTTCATCTATGCGCAGATGCTGATGCCATGTCGAAGAAGAGTTGACACCTCCGAGTGCATTGTGGTCTACGAAGGAAAGTGATGCGTGGATCTGATGTTTTCGCCTGTTCGATGCATTGGCATTGGTGCTGAAGTGTTCCAGTTTCTGAACTTTTAGTACTGACTCTTTACTCTGAAGATATATCTGTTACTGCAATGTCGTTGTCTAAACAAGTTGGTGTGCTCTGCTTAAAGTCTGAGTTTTCTTGATAATGCAAGCCTGCATCTGTAGCGGTTGCTGCTGAGAAGTTTGCAGTTGCCGAAGTAGGTTGAGAGGATAGCCGCTAAAATAGCGTAAGAGGCTCGATGACAGGCAGCCTCCTTTACTGCTTAATTGTACTACGATCCAGTGTAGGGGCCAAATTTCTGCAGATCTCTGTTGCTAATGTTTCCTTTACTGCTCTGTACTACCTCCGTTCCTAAATACTCCCTCCGTTCCTAAATAATTGTCTTTCTAGAGATTTCAACAAGTGACTACATACGAAGCAAAATGAGTTAACCTACACTCTAAAACATGTCTACATACATCCGTATGTTGTAGTTTATTTGAGATGGCTAGAAAGACAATTATTTGAAAACGGAGGGAGTATGATTCCTTTTAAGGATTTCAATACGGATGTATATAGACATACTTTAGAGTGTAGATTCATTTATTTTGCTTCATATGTAGTCCATATCGGAATTTCTAAAAATACATATATTTAGGACGGAGGTAGTTCACAAAGAAATGTGTCGCAAAAAATGCTAATCTGAACGTTCAGGCAATTTCAGGCCTGACACATGCATCTCTTTGCTTTGGTAGCGGTAACTTGTTGATATGCTTCAGGCCTGTCTTTTGCGCTCCAAGAGATCAAATGCCGCGTCCATTCGGATAGTTTGTTTTTGAGCTTAACGTTTCTTTATTAATCAACCCTCCCCGGTGGGGATTTCGTCCGACACTACATGCAAAATGAAATCTGGGGGCATATGCTGCCACACCCTACAAAGATTATTAGCCACCGCATTCCTAGCTAGTAGGTGAGCCGCACGATTAGCACCTCGTCTGACCCATGAAATCTTCCAATCCTCCGGCAATGCCAGCCTGTTCTTGACCTCCTCGACGATCGGTCCCAGTGGTGACTGGTGACAGGTCCTTTTCCTTGCTCCGAAGCTTGCTAACTATGTCTTGGTAGTCCATATCAACATGTAATCTGGGAATATCGAACTCTTCAGCCAGCATTACTGCTCTCCGGCACGCCTGAAGCTCCACTCTAGCTGGGTCGTTGCATCGTGGAATAAGGTGGCAAGCTCCACCGAGGTAAGCACCATCGTGGTCTCTGAAAATCACACCTGCACCTCCATTTTCTCCGTCCTTCGCTGTTGCACCGTCAACATTGGCCTTCACCCATCCCTCTGCTGGTGGTGTCCACTTCTCTATCACTGCAGGTTTATCCTGTTGACTTTTTCGCCCATGTATCGACTGCCACTCTTCCATCAGATCGAAGACTCTTTTCGTGATCGCCTCTGCTTGCTCAATTCTCTGTCCATCGCGCGCATTATTTCTTGCTAGCCAGAGCGCATAGACTCCCTGGCCCATGACAGCGCGCTCGTCATCTGATGCATTCGCAAACCACGACATGAGCCATCTCGACAACGCACTCTGGGAGCAAACTGACTCCGGCGGGATCGCCACCGGCACCCCCAACTCCGAATGCATTATTTTCCAAAACATTACCGAGTGATAGCAGCCCCAAAACCTGTGGTAGTTTGATTCCTCACGCCCACATGCGATACAAAAAACACCCGCCTTGATCTTCCTTCTCTGGAGCTCCTCTCCCACTGCTAGACCATTCCTAATCAACCTCCACATATGTGTTTTGACCTTTCCCAGTGCTACCGTATCCCAAATGCTCATCCAAGATCTGTGATCATCCATTGATGAGGAGGACTCCGGCCGACCCGATCGCAACCGCTTCTGGCTCATACGCAGGTGATAGGCCGGCCTAACAGAAAAGATCCCATTTTTGGTGAAGTTCCATGCTTGGTAATCTTCCATCTCCGGTCCACCAGTTGGGATTTGTAAGATTTCCTGCACCTCGTCGGGGGAGAACATGGTCTGTACCAAGTTCACGTTCCACGATACTCCGTCAGCCTCCAGCAGATCACAAACTCTTGTGATCCCCGGGATGTAGCTCTGGCCCAGTGGCTTTAAGCTACCCTTCCTAGGAATCCAATTATCATGGTGCACCTTAATCTTCGTGCCATCTCCAATTCTCCATATAAGCCCATCTAGCAGCAAGTCTCTTCCATGCAACATGCTTCTGTATGTGTACGAACAGCCCGCTGGGCACATTGCATTTAGGATAGAACTCTCCGAATAATATCGCGCTTTGAGAGCCCTAGCACACAGAGAGGTTGGGTCCTAAAACAGGCGCTACGTCTGTTTAGCAAGCATAGCTTGATTAAAAGCCTCCGGGTCCCGAAAACCTAGTCCTCCTTCATACTTTCTCATACACATCTTGTCCCAAGTAATCCAATGCACCTTCTTCTGACCATTTGCTTCACCCCACTAGAAGTTAGAAGAAATAGATGACAGGTTCCCGCACATTTTCTTTATGAGTTGGAAGCAGCTCGCGGTAAAAGTTGGTGTTGATTGGAGGCCGGACTTAACTAGCACCTCCCTCGCAGTCCTTGATAAACCCTGTCCTTTCCATCCTGACACCTTCCCTCTTGCACTCTCTTTGACATATTTAAAAGTCCCATCCTTTGATCTCCCCACCACCGTAGGGAGCCCCAAGTATCTCACGCTTAGAGCCTCTTCTGCAATATCTAGGGCTTGCTTAAGTTCATCTTTGGTGTTATCCGGTGTACCCCTCCTAAAGAAAATCATAGACTTCTGTAGATTCACTTTTTGGCCCGAGGCAACCTCATACTCCTGCAGGATAGTACGCAATGATTCACTTTCTGTGCACGCTCATACTCCCTCTGTCTCTGCTGCATCTTGAGTTGTTCTCTCAGAACCCTCTCCTTCTTCGTTTCAATATCATGTCTAAGATCCCTTTCTTCTGGCCACTCGCCACTGTATCTATCTTTCTTGGGACTGTTAACTTCCTCCCTGTCCATCTTTTGCTTCCCACCAGTGCGGGAGCTCTCTAGTCTGTCAAACTCCGCAGTCAGAATGCACTTTGTTGGTATATCTCTCACCCGGGCAGAAACTTCCTCTCTGACATTCCCTTCAGATTGTGAGCTCATGAAGCTGCCACTATTATTTGTTTTCCCTCGCTTCTTCTCGGTTTTGGAGCAAGTGCTCCTCCCCGGCGAAGCTCTCAGCCAGCCTCCCCATTGTGTCGACTTCTTAACAGGAGGGTTACAGCAACCATCCACATACGCTAGTCTCCCACACTCGAAACAAAAGTGGGGAATCTTTTCATAGTGAAAATCAAACCAAGTACGCGACTTATCTTCTGGGGATGCTTTGAGGCAAAAACCCCGAACCAAGGGCTCGAAGATGGATATTCTAGCCCTAACTCGCAACTGATTACCCTTTGCCATCCCGTCCTTGTCCACATCCACCTTGAAGACCTCTCCTAGCCAATTGGCCATAGCTCTGCCAAAAATATCGGTTCTCTTCCCTAGTGGTAGATCTGTCACTCTCACCCAAACATCCACCTTGTCAAAGACCATCTATGAGGGCCTTATGTTACTCTCATAATCCTTTAGAACCAGCACATTGAAATCAAATTGCCATGGGCCATTTGACATTGCATGTCTCCAATCTCCTTCACTGCCAAAGTGAACTGCGAAGATGTTGTCTCCCATATCAAGGAATCTTGCCTCGTGATGAAGGCCCCATGCTCTCGGTATTCTTTGGATATCAAAAGCCCAGACTCCTCTAGCTTCTGTGCAAGGCTTCCCTCGCAAGTCACTAGAATGATTCAGGTGACATATACACAGGTCCCCCAGTTCCTATGATTTGCAAGGGGATATTGGCAGATTTATTTTTAGTGTTTTTTGAAAAGAAGGATAACCACGGCCTCTTGCATGGAGCGATGCACATAATCATATATTATTAAGAATTCAAAATCCCTCAAAAAAAGAATGCAAAGTCCAGCAGCTGAACAACATCGACCTGAAAATAAAGCTTAATGAAAACCCGAGGTCGCATGCCTCGCGATAGTAACTCCACCAGATAGTCACTAACCCTATGATATAAGGTGCAATCAAAATGAAAAAAATAAAAAAACTCCTAGGCTACACCTTTAAGAAAGAATCTTCGCACGTGCGCCGATGATAATGACTCCAACACAAGGTTGAACTCCGGATTCTCATCCCCTAATCAAGCTTTAATCCCACCACCTTCAGCAAGGACACGATGCAGCTGCGTGTCAACATAGCCTAATCAGAGATCTTGTGTTTCCACCAGAGTGCATAAACTTGTCGCTGAAGCCGCCTGTACCATCATCTCTTATCCGCCTATCGACTCCTCGATAACCGGATACCTCTAGAGAAGACACCGGAAGACAAAGACGTCCCATACCGCCTGCCTCCCACCACTATCACACCACCTTCAATCCAGCAGGACAAGGTTAAAATGCATCGGACAAGGGGAAAAGCAATTCCGAGCAGAAATACAGACAATTGGCATAATTGGCGGCACCAACCTTATCTAATTAGTTGGTTTTTGTGCCGAAGGGCGGAAAAGGTTGCTGGTATACGTTCGTCATGTTAGCGATAGGGTTTGGCGACTCTGAGGCGTTGCCCTTGCCGTCGCCGCCATTTGGCCCCTGCCTCGCAGTCGCTGGCGATGTTGCCATTTGCGCCACCCAGGGTAGCACATAGGAGAGGGCGGACGAGGCGGGGGTGCAACGGCAACCTGGGTGAGCGAGAGGAGAAACTCCTGTTTGGAGGGTAGCGCACAGTTGAGGCGTTGCCAGTGGGCAGGCCGGAGAGGCGGTGGCTCGAACCCTAGCTCGTGAGAGCCTCCATGCTCTTTTCTAAGCGCCCTGACTCGGGAGGAAAGCGCATAGTTATGGCGTATTCATGGCAATGATCATGTATATAGGCATCACACGTCCATGACAAGTAGACCGACTCTTTCCTATGTTTACTACTATTACTCCATCAACCGACCGCTATCCAGAATGCATATATGGTATTAAGTTCATGACAAAGAGAGTAATGCTTTAAGCAAGATGACATGATGTAGACAAAGTAAACTCAATCAATATGAATAAATCCCATCATTTTATCCTTAATGATAACAATACAAATATGTGTCTTGTCCCCTACTATGTCACTGGGATATAGAGCACCGCAAGATTGAACCCATTACAAAACACCTCCCTCGCTGAAGATAAATCAATCTAATTCGCCAAACCAAATGGATAAATCAGAGAGAAATACAAAGCTATAACAATCATGCATAATAAAGTCCAGAAAAGACTCAATTACTTCCAATGAATATTCTGATCATAAACCCACAAGTCATCGGATCCCAACAAACACACCACAAAAAAAGATTACATCAGATAGAACTCCAAAGAGATCGAGGAGAACATCGTATTGAATATCAAAGAGAGGGAAAAGGAATCTAGGTACTAGCTATGGACACGTAGGTCTGTGGTGAACTACCCACACATCATCGGAAGGGCAACAAGTTTGATATAGAAGCCCTCCATGATTGATTCCCCCTCCGGTAGATTACCGAAAAAGGCCTCTAGATGGGATCGCGGAATAACAAAAGCTTGTGGCGGCGAAAAAGTTATATCGTCTGGCTCTGCTGGTTTGGGAATATATGTGAATTTATAGGCTTGAAATTAGCTCAAACGAAGTTGCGTGGGGCCCACAAGCTTAGGGGGTGCGCCCCTCGAGTTTGTGGCTCTCTTGTATCTCGTCTGGTCTCCTCCCGAAGTTTCTAGGGTCCCTTCTGGTCCAGAAAAGATTAATCTAAAGATTTTTTTTTCTGTTTGGATTTTATTTGATATTGATTTTATGAAAAGCCAAAACAAGCAAAAAAACAGGAACTGGAACTGGGCACTGAGTTAATAGGTTAGTCCGAAAAAATAATATAAAATAACATATAATTGCACATAAAGCATGCAAATTATAGATATGTTAGAGACGTATCATATAGCTGGAGCGCAGTCTCGAGCTCCAAGTTGGCTATTTCATCAGATATCACAAGCTCGAGGATGCGGCGGCCATGTTCCTCTACTATGCCTCAGTGGAACCTGGACCAAGGAGGCGCTCGAGCCTAGCAACCAACGCGTTGACATCGAGCAGGCCGCAGACAAGATGAAAGGCGCGGCCCATGCGAATGACACGGTCGGGGTCCGGTGCAAGTACCGCGCGGCCGGCCTCCGTTGCAAGTACAACGCAGATGGCCACTGTTGGGGAGGAATCGGGCTACTTACAGGCCGTGGACCCAGCTGCAAAGTCTTGTTGAGTGGGACAACATGCAAGCGGTGGTGGATCCACTCTTGCTCTATGGCGCGCTGCGCATCTCGCTCTACGGCGCTCTGTTGGCTTGCTGTGTGGCACACCCCAACCTCTCAGCACAGACGCACCTATCTTGCTCTTCGGTGCTCCACCGATCTTGTTGTGTAGCGTGTTTCAGCCTCTCAGCACTAATGTGCCTATCTTGATCCGCGCTTCCGTGCTATGCACCAAGGGTTTGGTCAACCCGACGATGACGCACCGCACAGCGTTGTCCCACGTGTTGCTGGGGACGCCCTTGACCTCGACGGGCCATTGCACCTGCACCGGCTCATTTTCCTTGTCGAGGAGTTTGATGGTAGAGGCGGCGCTTCAGCAGGTTGGTATGCTTGAAAATGATAGAGGGGCTATAGGATGCACTAGTTGTGCCTCCGTGTGTCGTACGCCGCCTAGGCTTATGCCCAATTGCTCGAGGTGGGAAATCGATGGGGAAGTGGCGGGAACCGGTGGCGTGTTTGACTAACTCCATCAATGGATAACTTAGGAAAGAAGGAAGTGCGAGCTAGCATGACACATGAGCGCACATTGCTTACCCACGGGTGTGATCGATATAGTAGTGTGTCTAATAGAGCACAAAATTCACACAAATTTATCACACACGAATTGGCTTTACGATCTGTGTGTGTAACTTTGAAATCATCACACACGAGTGTTCATGTCATGCATTATGTGTGATGCTCCAAGCTATCGCAAACACTTTGTGTTTGTAAATCGTTTGCCAAGAAGGCACACGGGTAATGCACACTGAAACATATGCGTTATGAACACATATCGCACACACACACTTATAGTTAGATGCGTGCCAACTATCACAAACGGTCTTCATCAACTAATGGATGGACCAATGCGCACATTTCTTTTTCGGAGACACAAGTGTATTTTGTTACCATTTGCGATTTGTGCATCGCACACTATCTGATCGAATGGTGTGCTATACATGTGTCGTCTTAGGCCTAACCAGCAATAGTGAGTTGCTCTAAAAGTGGTAATTGATGGAGAGAGGTGCAGGGCCACTCCTGAGATTTGGCAGTGCCATGAGGTTAGAGAGTTTTCTCTCCTCGCTGATTCAATTATTCAGATCTGATAAGTTTATGTTGTTGTGTCAAGCTTTTTTTGTTGGTTTGATTTTTTGTGGAGTTGAAATCTTTCATCAACACCATGGTGAATATCTCGTGATTTGATGGCCTGCACTTCTAGGGGATCATCCCCGGCCCAAGTACGTTCATTGATAAGGCCTCTCATCTTTTAGATGGGCGACTTAAGGCGCTTTCAAAAACCATTACTCGTAATGTTCGGGCGGTGAAAGAGTGACAACATCGTTGCTCCAGTCTAATTGTAGCCTCTTTAACAAAGTCTTTGGAGTATTTCTTTGAGCAGAGATTGATACCGCGAAGAAGGTGTTTACAAGTGATTTCATTGTAATTCTTAGTCATAGGAGTTACTTTGTATTTTCTTAGATCTTAGGTCCAAATCGGTGTACCTATAATTGTTATGAGCATCAATAAAGTTACAAGTGTTACAAAAAAAGCCACATACAACTTGAAAGTTGCAAAGAAAAATTTGCGCAACCATTGAATTGATGAGGGTTAATTTGGTCAATTCTAAATGTAGCACAAAGATAGCAAATCAGTTATACAAAAGGATATCTAGAACACACCAATGCAAATAAATAGTATTAATGCGAGGAGATCCAAAATGAACACCCAAATATCTGTGTGCACAAATAAGAAGTATTAATGTGAGGAGATCCAAAATAAGAACCACATATTTGTGTACGTGCATTCCGTAGACTCTTAACTATTTGGATTAATGAACCTATGGGAACTAAGAGTGTATTAGTGAGGGAAGATCTAAAATAAGCATCTACATATTGGTGAACATAGAGGGCATTAATATAAGTAGGTCTTAAACGAGGATCAACATATTTGTATAGCTATCACTATTAATTCATATATCTATGGCCAAGCAGCACACCGCATTTATGAACTACCATGACATGCTATATAAAAACCTCAATCCATGTACATCACTTCATCAATCCAACTCTTCCCTACAGATCCTTCTATATCCATTTATCTCTACCTTCGTCAACTTCAATACATTTCAAGACATCCAACTAGCCTTATAGCAATGGCAACAATGTCAGCATCCCCCAACCATGTTTTTGCCATCGCCATCATGCTCCTTTCCACTATCCTTGCTGTCGAAGCCAGTGACTTTGGTGGTGGCAATCCCAAGGTCACCAACTTCATGGTGGAAGCATGCAAGAATGCCTCAAAGAAAAACCAATATTATGACCCCGACCCAATGACGCAGGAGTTTTGTGTGTCAACCCTCAAGTTGGACAATCGGAGCGCTGAGGCTAAGGATCTCCATGGCCTGGTACTCGTCGCCATCAACATACTAAAGGGTCAGGTTGTTGTTGCCAACGGCAATGTCAAACAAATGCTACACAACACCAAGAATGGCACGGTTGCAATGTTTAATCTCAGTTTCTGTGTGGTGGACTACGACCGCACGGTGAGCATCCTCAATATATGTGAGACCATGATAAATGAGTACCACGGTGGCACGGGCGGTGCCAATGATGGATCGCGGTCTTCTGCGCTGCTTGCCTGTTTGAGGAAACTTGATGAACCTCTCAACGACATTTGGCTAAGACTTCCTGATAATTCGGACGCGGAAAAGTTGCCCGATGATTACGATGCCGTGGGCAAGCTGGTCAAACTTAACTTTTGCCTTGCTAGCACCATATAGAGTGAATGATTTATAATTTGTTTTTTCCACATGCAATGGTGTGTGTTGTAACATCTATCTACCTTTCCTTGGAATAAAAATAATGTTACCGTGACATCAGTTTTACTTTCTCTTTCACTTGTGATATATGCGTATAGGCAAGAAGTTGATAACAAAGCTGCCTAGAGGAGGGGAACATGTGGCTCTCGGGTGCTGGTGGACCTGAATTGCAATAATAATTTTGTGATTTGAAAAAAAAGTTAAAAAGTCCTGTAAATTTCTGAAACATACATGACCAAAATTTGTACTCATATAAAAAGTTTCACGAAGGAATGCCTTCTAGCGTAACCTGTGCGGAAAGAAAAACAAAATGAAGATTATATACGAGTTACTATTCACGAGGTTTCTCCTAGGAATTATTTTTTTAGCCTGACTTTCCCAGGATTTTATTCCGCGCTAACATTTTTTACGGGTACAAAAGTAGGTCAACTTCGTTCCCACATTTTTGGGGACCTTTTTCATAATTAATAGTGTTTTTGTCATATCGGGTTCACCGTGGTATTTCCCATCTAGAAAACAGCTATGGCGCAGCTCCTCCATGAGCACGCATCGACATGAGTGTGGGACCTGGCCTGCACTCCCTTAACCAAAGGGGAGGCAGTGGGAGTACAAAGTAGCGGTTGCTTTGCCGTGCATTGTCCTGAATTAAAACTTGTTGATTTGCCGTGCCTTGCTCTGAAGATCAGCTGCTCAACTGTTGGTCCGATGGATGTAAGGTGTATTTGGTCAGTGACAGCCAAAATCAGTTCATGAGTGCATACTAGTTGAGATTCTAGAACCCTTCGTTGTCGAAATAGTTTGTACTAGTTTCTTTATTTCCCATATAATTTGGATGCAGTAGTTTTTCGTTCATGAGTGCATACTAGTTAAGATTCTAGATCTTTCTTCACTTCCTAGGTGTGCTTGGTTTAATGTTTTCACCATTCCAATTTTTAACTTGTAGATCTTCTGTGTCCTCACTAAGGGGAAACAATCATGGTCGAAACAATAAACACCTTGGTTGCCTTACTGGACTCCATTCAAAATGGGTGAACAACTTTTCAGTTATTTTGCTGACACTTCGTCCAAAAGGTTAGAAACTTTATGGTTCGCTCACTCACACCTTTTTAACATATATATTTGAATACTTTCCATATACTGACTGGCTAATTTTAACATGCTCCCTCTTACCTCTTTTTTTACATGTGAGGTAAAAAGGTAAGAGTTAATCAAACCACTAGTTGATGATATCAACGGCTTAAATCTATTATATACTCTTACTTCTCATGTAAAAAAAAGGGGTAAGAAGGAGCATGTTAAAATTTGCTCCCGGGAACCTTATGTGTGTAAAACTCAAAAGAAACATACATATTAATGTACGAACTGCCAAATTTGTTCTAATATATTCAGATTCTTTTCATGGCCCATGATCTTTTAGGTTCACAAATAGAACCCTTCGCCGTGGGCCCAGGGCTTCATTCCGGTGGTGGTAGGGCTAGGAATAAGTAAGGGTTTATCTTCTTTCGGTGGTGTCGAGACGATGGTGTCGCCGTAGGCATGAAATAAGGTCTCCCCGCTTCATCCCCATTTTCTTAGTGCTTCTTCGTATCATCAGGAGGCATGTGACACATGGTGTGTCCACATATCTGTTTCTCTGGTTTTTGCGTTTTCTTCTGCAAGTTTATCAAAGAAAGAGGTTTGTCCCAGTCATGCTATTCTGTGGAGCGGATAACATGGTCATGCATCTTGATCCTCATACTACGGTCCAGAGTGTCGAAAGTTGGCTAACCTTAGGCTAGTAGGCGAGGTTTGATCTTGTTCTCCAGTGTAGCCATTCGCTATGCAGATCGCGGCCACATGTATCTTCTTGTCTGCATCAACACATTCTCGGCAGTTGCTTCCACAAGTTACTGAGTTTCAACAAGTTTGCTCCGTTGAGTGCGCAGAGGCTGCAATAAAAAATTCTCATGGTGTGCCACCTGTGGATGCAAAAGGATAAATACTTCGGCACCCTCAAGGACTTGGTTGCATTTTTCAATTTTTATAAATGACTTTTTCTAACATTCTATCACACTTTGTTGTTGAGAAACAAAATATGGACTCACATACATCCAATCCTATGAACACACACATGCACACCTTACTATTATGAGCATCTCCAAGACAATGAACCGGCATATCTTCATATTGACGAAGTCACCACATGTGCCCTGCTATCGATCGGAACATCGCCTCCCACTTAAAGAATATTCTGCCTTAATGAGACATCCATGTATCAAACCTAGAGTCTGACCCTGGTGGACTTGGGGTACAACCATCGTCCTAATCATTCAACCACAGGTTGGTTCTCGAGTCCACCCCACTTAATATAGCCCTTCACACGAAAAAAATAGAGCCCATCGAACTAAGTCAGAGAAAAACATAAGCATGTGGAGTCACGCTTGGTGTTGATGGTCGGCACAAAGACATAGATGTTGGGCTTCAAGCACATATATTATCACTCAATGCAAAAAAAAAATGCATAGGTTATCACGATCCGAAAGTTCTTGTGTATGAACACAAGGGGCCCTGTCTTATATGATTTATTTTTCTTTGTTCACTTCCTTAATCCAAATGAAAGTAAAATTCATGACAACAACAAAAAACCAATTGTAACACCATGATAGATATTGCTAGCTCCTAGTGATCCTCCGTCTTCCCAACGAAGAAGAGATCTATTAGGACAAGTGACAACTTCTCTAGCTTTTCATTTGCCATGGCTAGTATCCCCATCACTGATGTATTATGGACCTCGCGGCACAGTACTCGACGGCGCCAAATGTCTTCTCAATGCACTCGAGCAGCTTGGAGGATCTTGACACATCCTTGCCTTTGCAGACGAAATCCAGAATGGTGTCGTGGTAGATCTGAAGGGTCCTCACCAATCACCTTGCCGCAATAGTCCACCCGACAGAACTTGAGGGCACACACTGCTATCTTATCCTTTACGACAATCTTGCCACCTCCGCGGAGCATCTTGTCCACCTCGACTATGAGGGCGGCTGCACTACCCTTGAGTATGTCGACGGTGATGAAAGCTAGGTCTTGACAATCCTTGGCCTCAGTGCTCCAGTTGTCTGACAGGAGCATTGATGCGCAGAATTCTTGCAAGAAGCCCAACTCGAAGGGCTCACATAAGACATTCTTGCACACCTCCATCACAATGTCTGTATTGCCCTTCTCCCTGCCACCGTCGGCATGACCAGCGATGGCAGCAGAAGGAGCTTGATGGTGAAGATAGACATGTAAGTCATAGGTGTAGTTGTCGGCACTAGAGAGAGAGAGAGAGAGAGAGAGAGAGAGAGAGAGAGAGAGAGAGAGAGAGAGAGAGAGAGAAAGGAGGAGATAGTTATGGGTGGTAGACATAGGCTGAGATATAGTGAAATGGCAGTGTATAAATTTCATGTAGCGTGGCCATGGATATGTTGTTGATTAATGCCACTAGTCATCAAAGCGTGCATGTAAGCCACTCTATGTTACGCTTAAGCACAATAAACCTTACATATAATTAAATATTACACTAAAAAATTTACGGAAACACTAACGCCCACACGTGTGGGCGTTTGCATCTCGCCCACACGCGTGGATCCGCGTCCGTTTGTGGGTGCATGAATCTTAGCATGTTTGTGGTGCCACGTAGGACTGGGCTGGTGTGTGGGCATTCACCCGGTCGTCTACATGTCCGTTTCACCACACGAAGAGGCCGGTGTGTGGGCGTTTAGCAGTTCGCTCACACGCCAGTTTTCACTCAAGCACAAGGGCTGGTGTGTGGGCATTTGCCATCTCGCCCACACGCCCGTCTCCTCTCTCCACACCCAAGCTGCCAGTTGCCATTCATTTTGCAGTGTACATGGCAACTGCCCTAGCGTGCTTGTAAGCAGATGGCAACTCTCTCTTTTTTTACCCCAACATGTCAGTTGCCATGTGTTTTGCAGGGTACACGACAACTGTCCTAGTGTGCTTGTAAGCAGATGGCAACTCTCTCTTTTACCCGAACATATTGTTTTGCCATGTATCTTTGTAGCGCTACACGACAACTGCCTAGTGTTAGTAGGTGGCAACTCCTAAGGTTTTCAAATCATGGCAGCTGTAGTAAACCAGACCATACATGGCAACTGCTTAGTGTTAGTAGGTGGCAACCTCTAAAGTTTTCAAATCATGGCAACTATAGTAAACCAGACCATACATGGCAACAGCTGCAGTTGTCCAAAATGGCATCTGGCACTTGACCTGAGATGGCAACTGCAGTTGAGCAACCATGACAACTGCAGTTAAACGGACATTTAAGAGGGTTCGGACCATGGCAACTGCGGGGATGCGTGGTGACTGTCACGCGGGGCGTGCGGGACCGTGAGGTAGGTGGCTGAGAGAGGTCGTGTGGGTGTTATGCATTTCGCCCACACGTAGGCGTGTGAGAGGGACCGCAAGAAAAAAAGAGGCGTGTGGGCGCTAGTTGTTTTGCCCATACGTAGACGTGTGGGCTGGTCCTCTTAGACACCACACAAAATGTGTGGGCAGACCCCTTAACACCCACACGTGTGGCAGTTATCGTCGTCAAAATTTTATTGGAATTTAAATACATCATGAAAGTTTAGGATTATAAATATAAAATAGTTATTGTTTTGGGGGATGTATATCATTGAGAAATGTGGTTACAAAAGTGAAGAGACTGAAAAAATCATTAGACGTAAGGAGGTCATGCCGGTAGTAATGTGTTGTTTTAACTCTGCTAGTGGCACAACTCCAAGGTAAGCATGTAGAACTTACAAACAACATATATTCTTGCCAAGTAACCAACTTAAAGTGTACGATGCACCCTTGCCTACCATGATGCTTTCGTCAAAGTAACGATTTCTGTTGACTTGCTCTCCACAGTACAGTTTTATGAGCTAGAAAATTTGAATGGAACCATGGCGATGAGAGGTCATGAGAATTTGTTGCTGATTCACTCCACTATCGCCTATATACCATTGAGTTCTAAATTTGGTGATCATTGTAACCGGAATGACCCCGGGACCAAACTGTATTTTTTTTGAGGAAATAATTTTTGTATTACCCAATCAAAGTACAATCAGGCTTAACAGTGTCTAATACGACCTCTGGTCTCA
Source organism: Aegilops umbellulata (assembly GCA_032464435.1). Lineage (NCBI taxonomy): Eukaryota > Viridiplantae > Streptophyta > Magnoliopsida > Poales > Poaceae > Aegilops > Aegilops umbellulata. The sequence goes on along the minus strand of CP136060.1, from coordinate 586,543,654 downwards.
ACCCAAGCCATACTGTTTTTCTATGACAACAATGTACTTTAGAGGAAAGATCATGAGAGGCGAGATTACATGGATTGGCTTGGTAGCTTAGAAAAATGTTGTTGATACGGCGCTTACATGTAATTAAGAATGGGTGAAATCTCATCAATTGTGCTCTTTAAAGTGTATATGAAAAATGTAAACTTCAGTTAACAACATGAGGCCTTCCGGGTGAGAATTAAATAAAATAGTGGAGAAAACATTCTGCTAAGGAGAACACTGTTTCTGTTATAGAGTACAACAACAAAACCAGAATTTTACACCCACGAAAATATAGACTAGTAAATCAACTTATCACAAAGGGCTTGGGTGGTATACATCATGTTTTGCAAACGGGTAGCTTTGGATATTTGGTTTAGCGTCCATTGAGCATGTTCTGTTGATGACATGCTGGATGCAGCAAAATCTGGGAAGCAAAGAAGAACTACGAGGGATATTTTCAATACATTTTCTTGCTTGTCATTTAAACTCAACCTCGATTTCTTTCTTATGATAGGAATGCTGGAATAATTTTTTTAAGGCAATGCATTGACTTCCCTCAACTATCTCAACACGGATGGATTTGGATATATAAACATATCCTAAAGTATTATGGTGTAAAGGCATCAATTAAAATAGATGATAATATACCTAGTCACATACCTTCTGAAACATTTAGCACGTGTGTGACAAAATTATGTTTATAATAGCAAAAAAGATGTCATTTGATGCATATGATAGGAATTTTTTCATTGAGTCTAGGCTAATGTTTGTTCTTTTGAAATGTGATGATTGATTCCTATCCTACATAGGAATAGGAATCCATTCCTACAAACCAAAGGGCTCCAAAGGAATTTTTTGTTGAAAATCTATCCTATAGAATTCTTACTAACAGAAGGAAACCTAAATTAGTTAATAGTGCATGAACTAGTAATTACAATAGATAATAGACAAGTAGTTTTCACTGCAAATAGTTCACGAATTTGCCAATACGTCAACAACCAGTGCCCACTTCTCTTGGTGATGCATCCCATCCAGTTACCCAGCTGGTGCCCCCCTCCCCCAACAACTCGTCCTTGACTCCCTCAGCCTCACGACGTGCGCCCCCGACTGCCGGCAGGCCGGTGATCTCCTGCAGGTTGCAGCCCCCGCCGAACTTGTCTGCAACTAGGGTTGGCGGCTTGGCTCGTGGGCGCATTCGCGCTTTACTTGTGGCACGGTGCTCCTGTTGCATGTTCACTGTACGTGTGTACATGGTACCAGAAGTTGGGCTATTGAGATCGCACAGAAGTAGTAGTAAAAGAAAAGAAAATTCTGTATGGTAGGCGTTGGCCTGTTGAAGTCACCAAATTAGAGTCGCCGTTGCTGGACGTAATAACATGGCCCCACAAGATAAGTGGTTCACACTTTTTCTTTTTCTTCATTAACGTGAGAATTTCTACTAGGTGAATCAACACCGTAATAACACGTTCCCACCAGATGAACGACTCATATTCTGATTAACCTCAGACTTTATAGAGAGTCTATAATTAGTATAAGTATATCGAGGTATAGATATAGATATAGATAGATAAATAGATGGATAGATAGATAGGTATAGATATAATATAGATGGATATCCATGATCTAGCTACCTACTGCATTTATGAAATCTCACTGCACATGTTATAAATAAAGCTCAACCTCCATCCATCCATCCATCTCTACTCTCACACAACCTTCCATATCCATTTATCTCTACGTCCCTCTGCTTCATTACAATTCAAGGTTTCTAGCTAGCCTTCTAGGGATGGCAACAATGCCGCCTACCTCCATCGCCTTCTCTGCGATAGTCTTCATGCTCCTTTTCACTGCCACCGCTACTCAAGCCAATGGCTCTGTCAGTGGCAAACCAAAGGCGACAGACCTCATAGTGGAAGCATGCAAGAACGCCTCTGACTACTGGCTCAACATTACAGAGGCATTTTGTTTGTCAACCCTCCAGTCTGACAATCGGAGCGCCAAGGCTAAGAACCTCCTTGACCTGGTGCTTGTCTCCATTGATATCTTTAAAGGACATGTCACCAAGGTTGGCGTTGATGTCAAGAAAATGCTGCAAAATGCCAAGAAAGGCACAATTATGATGCATGCTCTCCGTTTTTGTGTGGTGGACTATGAGACCGTGCTGAGCACCCTTAACATCTGTGAAGCCATCATTAGGGAATACCAAGCTGAAAAGGGCGGGATGAAGTCCTCGAATATGCCCCAATGTGTGGATCTGGCAAAGCATACTCTTAATGAGTGCTTGTCTGAGCTTGCTGATATGCCATGGGCAAAGGCGCTGATCAAAGAAAATGAGGAGCTGCGCATGCTGGTCTACCTCAACACTAACTTGCTTGCACCATATAATGTCCGCGATTAATATAGTGTTAGTTTTTATGCAATAAAGAAATGTAATTCCATGACTCGTGGGTTCTTTTCATGTAATTCCATTTACTGGCCAATTCCTCCACTGCTGCAAATATGCAGCATCAACTTCATGCATCATATGCAACAATCTATATACCTGGTAGCCTTGTATTGCTATTGGTGCCTTGTTCGTACGGAAAGTTCATGCCGTTTGATCTACCCACAAGGCCACAAATGTTGATGCCATGTTAAAACACTTGGTTCCTCCAAGCGCTTTGTGGGAGAGAGAGAGAGAGAGAGAGAGAGAGAGAGAGAGAGAGGCGTGGATTAGACGTAGAGCCAAAAGAAAATTTTCTTTATCAGTACATAAAAATACTTAAAGCGGACAGTGATATTCACAAGGGGGGTATACGGCTATTGTAGAGGTGGACCTATCTTACAATATTGACTTAGAAATAACTATTTCTAATTGAGGATATTGATATTTTATACAAAAGTTAATTTGTGGTTCTCCCTTGAGGAATTATTTATAAATATGGGTCAAGAGATGAGCAACTTCAAAGTTGCAAACAAAATTTTGTGCAACCATTAAATTGATGAGGGTCAACTTGATCGACTATAAAGATAACATAAAGATGGAAATCAGTCATATAAAATGATGTATTGAACACATCTACACAAATTAGAAGTGTTGATACCAGGAGATCTAAAATGAACACTCACATATCTGTAATCTAATTATTTGGATATCCATTATCAGGATGTGTTGCATTAATGCAATTATGGAAGTTAGATCTGTATTAATGGGAGAACATTTAAAATGAGCATATACCTATTTGTAAATAGAGAGGCATTAATACAAGAAGATCCCAAATGAGAATCAACATGTTTGTACATAGCTATCACTAATCACCCCTCCGACGTCGCTGCCCGCGCCTTCGCCGGCTTCGATTTCAACCACTCCTCCTTCCCCCCTCCACTGTCGGCCGTACCCTGGACTCCAATTGACTTCTTTGATGGGCGAGCCCTCCTAGCCAGCGTCCCTGTCGGGGATTTTTTTTGGCAGACCCATCCTGGTTAGCTTCAAGGTGTGCGGAAAACTTTTGGTCAGGTACCTTGCCGTGTTCACCCGCTGCACCGTCGCTATATAATGCTGCCCGCCATCCCCGTTGAATTCCTCGACCTGGAGACTTTGAGGAGGACCCCATGTCATTCATTGTGATATGGTTGGTGCGGTTTTGTCGATGCTGGCGACAACGGTGTCTGTGGACGTCGTTTTCCTCGTGGAGGTGCCACCGTGGAGCTTGTGGCCCCCCTCTCTGCCTTGTTTCATGGTATCCGGGTGAAAACCTATGATCATCCTTGCCGGTTCAGAGGATGGTGGTGTGTCCTTGACACCACTTCCTCCTTGGAGGCATCCTCGTGGAGACCCAAATGACGACTTTCGTTACTGCCTGTGGTTGAAGGTGGTGTGTTAGGTGGTGGTGGCGCGGCCAGCTTGGGGTCGACGTGTGGTGTTCTGCCTCTGCCAGCATCATCATGGCTCGGCCATTCCTTGGAGTGGGTTGGATTCTTTCATTCGAAGCCGAGTTAGAGGGGTGTGGTCCTCTTTGGACCACCTCATTCCTGTATGACACCTCTCCCCTCTACGGGGTGTTGTTGGGTGGCGACCAGACGGCCAACGTTCAAGGGTCACCTTGCTTGGTTAGATGAAGATGGGATATGAGACCCCGGGGGAAACCCCTAGCCCAGGTCCTCCTAGTGCGGATGATGTCGGTGCATCTGACGTCGTGACCCTTCTTGAAGGCATCATCTTGGGGTTTGCTTGGTTAATGTGTGGGTGTTGCGGCGGGGATGTTCGTGGTGGTGGTGCGGCTGGATGGGCCGACGGTGGTATGTGTTCCTCTGTGGTGGTGTTCTCGGTGTCACCTCTGTTGTTGTGCATACTCAAGACCTCTATGGCTGCCGTTGTGGTGCAGCGAACTTCGTGCTCTTGGCGTTGTCTCGGTTCATCTTTGCTCAATGATGCCGCAAGATGCCTCCCCAACTTGCTAATCGTTCCCGATTTTCCATGGCGGAGTGCGCTGTCAAGGTTCGTGCTAGTCACTCGTTGATGTGGATGCTCCTCTGTTGCGCCGTGGTGCTCGGTACGCATGCGGGTGTGGTGCGTTAGGCTGCTTGTCAAGTCCTGGTATTGTGATCCCTTGACGACTCCCTTAATCTACTTGTGCCTCGTGGTGATGTCCTTCGGTTTGCTAGCTAGGCGTGCCTTGTCTTGGGCGTCCTTTGTTTTTGGTTTCTCTTCTTCCTTTCCCTTGTTATACGGTTTTTCGGCCCGGTTTCCCTTATAAACGGGGCCAACTTGTTTAGGTTTTCGATCCGGTTTTCCTTATAAACTGGATCAATCACTTGGCATTTTGGCCACTTTGAAATGTATTCAGGTGGGGAGTCTCCCCCCCCCCCCCCCCCCCCCCGGTGACCATTTCAATAAAATATGGTTGGCGCAATGCAAAATGAATCTGTTGCTTCTAATCTTCTCCTCTTTGAATAGACAATGGCATGTTCTGCTGCTTCATTTGTAAAGTCTGAGCCTGGCCTGTCCAGTCGTCAGTTCGTCCATGGATGCTTCTATTGGTATTTGCATTTGCGGAACGAGTTACTTGTGCTTGACGTGTGCGTAATGGAGTCCTCTGTTATCAACCTCCCATCTGAGCAACGAGCGACTAAGAGTTTTGTCATTGTCGAGGCAGCAAAAGGAATGCTGGGGATACTGACCATAGGTAACGGCTATGATAAGGACAACAAAGATCAACGGTAGTGGCTCGCGTATTCCATTCTGACAAATAACCAATGGCACTTGGAGAAGGTCATCCCGTTGCCGGTAAAGCAGGTACGTCTGGCTGGTGTAGCTGCGGGATACTTGCTCATATACGCTATGTACTTTACATTTTCATAAGAGAAGTACTTCTCGCTGGATCTGAAGATTTTCTAGGTCGAGTTGTTCACTGCATTTTGCAAACACTTACCTGGACGACTATACGCTGGTTTCCCACCATCACTGTGTGCGCCAACTATAGAGTGAATTGCAGAAAACATCGACACTTCACGCAAGGTTTGCAGGAACCACAAATCTATGGAATTGTGCCCAAAATCACTATTTTTTTCTCTAATTTTGTTTGCAAAAAAACACTAGTTGGCGGCTTTGGTCGTTTTGATGACAATTATGACAGATGAGTCCCGCTTTTGCCGACGTGGCCTAACGGTTCGCAGGCAACTCCGTTAGACAGATGATTTTACACCGATAGCCTTTTTGGAAAAATTAAAAAGCAATCAAGCCCCTGCCCTCCTCGTCTCTCCTCTCCGGAGGCGGAGGCGGACGTACCATGGGCACCGGCGGGCCGGGCGCCCCCGCCGCCTCCGCCGCCGCTCGGGGTCCAGCTCCACAGCACCTCCTCATCCTCCCGTCTCCTTCCTCCCTCTTTCCCCAGCCGGCAGCCGCACGCCTCGCCTTGCAACCTCCCAGTCGACCCGCCATGTGTTGCACGGGTGCGAACAGTCACGACGGCCACCACGCAAGGGCGCGAGCAGGGAGGTGCACGGGCGCGCACTCGAGCAACACCTGGAGAATATTGTATGGTACATTTATGCTCCGAATCTTGTAAAAGTACATGCCATTTAACATGAACATACTAGTGGAGAGATTTATATTACGAAAATTATAATGCCCAAACGAAGTTTGTTTTGGCTCCAGCGGCGGCATGTAATAAAGGTATGCTGACCCGGATTGAGCGGATGGGCCAAACACACATGGTGATGTTTTGTACTTCCCTAATCAAGTGTCCCGGTTCCATGACAGACCCCGAAGAAGACTCCTCAATCTAACATCGGAGGGAATGCGACTTCATTGATCAAACAATCTGGATTAGTCGGAGATCCGGATACTTCCAAGTCCTAGGATGTCTTTGGGTTTCGACTACATTGCAAAATCAGTTTCCATGTAAGTGTAAAACTTGTTCCATCGCGTACACACATGTTGCATGTTGATATTAACCTAGCATATCAAAATCTATTCCAACAAAGACGAAAAACTTGGACTGATCTTTTACGCCTTGCTCGTCCTATGCAGGATACTTTTGTTGCGAGTTATGATCATGTTCCATCTCTCTTCTCATGCTTAAATAGGAACACTATCACATACATTACCGTACCACTTGATACCATATATGTGCAACAACCATGTGATGAATGCTTTCATGTCCACCATAAAAGGAGCATGTGGGCATGTCTGAACTACTATGATTACCCCCTCCCTCAATAATTACCATTCTGATAGATGTTCTGGTCATAATATCAACAATATACGTCCACATATAAAAAACACATCAAATGATCATTTGGTATCTGTCGGGAAGTGGCAATTGAAGGGTGGGGTGGGGGACGAGGGTGCATGCCCTTAAACACAAACATACTTTTTTTAGTAGATAGGATTTAATAAATAAATAAATAAAGGATGGTTCATGCGACATATAAACAAAATGACCAAATGAAGTTTGTCTAGCTCCCGCGGCTTTCTTGAGCAGCTATTAGCCAACACATTGATGCATACTTATTTCTAGAGCGCGTACACTTATGTATCCTTTTAAGTACACTTATGTACCCTTTTAGAGGTTAATATGCATCATCAATCTTGTTGGAAGCAGAGAGTAACAAAAGCGCTGGAACTCCAAAAACGGAGTGCTCTACTTTCTCTTCCAAAAACAGAGTACTCTGCTTCTTTTCCAGAAACAGAGTATTCAGATGTATTCACATCCAGTGTCCACTATACTCGATAAAATTCAAAAGAAAAAAGGGAAACAATGATGCACATCTCAAGCTTGTTATGAGGTGGATGACAGACAAACAAACAAAGAAACCTCGAATCCTTTAGAAACAAAACATACAAACTTCGAAAAGAAAGTCAAAACAAGTCTACTCTATGGTCGATTAGAGCATTCCTTGCAGGATGGCATACATTACACTTTGAGCATATAACTTTATCCGAGCACCTCTTCTCGGCCACAGCATGAAGAGCAAGCAATATCTTCAGCTTGATTCAGAGTTAACTCAAGTTTTATATAAGTTTAGAAAAATGCTACTTAGCAATCCAAACAGGATGCAACATCACTATAGTATAGGACCAGGAGTTGAACAAGTAAATACGCCTCATTCTGGTATCCCTTCCTCTTCCTGCGACATGACACGCTTGGTGCCTTCTTTCAATGTGTTGCTGGTGTCTTTGCGTAGATGAAACAAGATGAATTTACTACACATGGTAATAGAATAGAAAGCAGATGAATACAAGCCTACCAATTACATGTATTTATTTATATAACAAAATAATAGCATCACATGATCAATAGCTGCATTGCATCATTCTAATGTGCATACGGCATGAAGCGACAAAATCAAGTTTGCCAATGTATACTATAATGGGCATATGGCTCCACAACCTAAAGTTTACACGATAACACATCAATAAACTGAGATTTTCACTCAAGAAACAATTTATAAGGCCGAGTCTCCATCAAACCAATTAAGTATGTTTCTCCTGGTTAATCCAAGGAAAAAATGAACAACCAAGCAACTTATTGTTTAGTATTTACCAGTTGAAGAAGGGATAAAAAACTATGCATCAAATAAATTATAGGAGACTAGAAATATAACCCATCCATAAATGTTTCTAACAAAAAAAGGGTCATATAGAGGAAGATATGTGAAAACTAATGGATGAAGAGGCAAATGCATCTAGACGAGAAAAGAATGACAACTAAGAAATTATAGATGCTTTTTTTTATATAAAAGAGAGTTTGCCTCTCCAATTTTCATTACAACCACCAAGTCTCACAAAGAGTTCAAACTAAAAAGAAAATAAAGGCGGCAACATCAAGTACGCATCCAAGCCACTTAAGGGAGATTGAGGGAAGGAGCCATCGCTCTCCCCATCACACTTACTTCAAAATCACCCAGATCTAAGGCATGGCTCACAGAATGGCCCACAACCAACAAACACAGTATCAAACAAGGGCTAACAAGTCTTAAGAGAAACAATACTGCTACCTTATTACATAGATATGGATAAAGTCTAGCAAAGAAAAACACAATGGAGAAGATATGCTCGGAGACATGTCTCACGACAAGCAGACTATCAGTGCCTCCCGAGTGTAGAACTCCAGCAACATCATCCCGCTGTAATTCTCCTCCCTCTCGGACACCAACCATGAGCAGCCATGAAAATCTCCTCAGCAACTTTTCCAAGCAGTCTCACTCCTGCTGCCATCAGCTTACTTCTTGTAGGATTTTTCTGCAAAATATTCCAATCATGAAGCCATTTCAAAAACAGATTAACTGGAATGCAAGAGTCATCCACCTTGTTATAAAAAATAACACTATTGCGCAATTTCCATAAAGTCCAACAATTGGCAGAAATTCCCTAGTCCCCTTTCCTCTTTGTTAATTTTTTTCACCCAAGTTCCAACAACAGAGTCTATCTTATCAGGAATATCTGACAAGTAAAAAGCACATTTTAATACATGCCAGAGTAAACGAGCCACCAAACAGGAAAAGAAGAGATGATCAATAATTCCATCTTGCCCACAAAAGGGGCATTTTTATCACCTTTCCATCCTCTACGGAGCAAATTAACTTTAGTCAGGATGTTATTCCTAAGAGCTAGACACATGAACAATTTTACCCTAGGTGACATTTTAATTTTCCACATAAAGAAATGTGGGTATTTAATTTCATTTTCAATCAAGTGTCTATAGAAAGACTTCACAAAATAAATGCCATTTCTAGTCAGAGTCCATTTGACTTCATCCTTCCTATCATTTAAGATGAGTGAAGCACAAGCTTCTTTGATGTGATCCCACAACTCAAGAGCATCTCCAGTCAGGGTTCTCCTAAATTTAAATTGTCAATTCCATTGTCCAGGACATCTTTGACAGTTTTATTTTGGTCAAAGCAAATATTGTATAATCTGGGAAAACTAAATTTCAGAGCTTTGGGCCCTATCCACCAGTCAGAATCTCACATTTTTTCCATTTCCCACATTATATCTACAAAGTGACTGCAATCAAGCATTTTTTCCTTCTCATATTTACTAATAATCATTTCCTTCCAAAGACCATCTGAATTTAGCAGTTTCCATCACCACTTGCATAATAATGCTTTGTTCATCAGGGTTAAATTTTGTATTCCCAGTCCCCCATATCTTTAGGTCTATAGACCTCTGACCATTATTTAACAAGATGCTATTTTTTTCTTATCATTAGTTTCTTGTCACATCAATCTAGCCCTAAAAAAACCATGATTTTACAAACACCCACTAGCAGCCCATAGAAAGACATCATAAAGTATGGGACCGAAGGCTGGATCAAAGTGACCCCCCTAGAACTACCCTGTAATCTACCCTACCAGTTTTCACATTTCCCTTCAACCTTTTCCTCAGGAGGTTTACAATGTTTGTTCCTAACCGTTTTTTCATCTACAAGCAACCCCAAATGTTGCATATATAGGTAGAGTGCCAACAGGGCAGGTAAAGATTTTGGAATTTTCATTTGCCTTATCGACATCATTTCCAAAAAGGAAAGTTCACTTTTATGGAAGTTAGTTTTTAGACTAGACATTTGTTCAGAAAGGCAGAGCACATACTTTAAATTGTGTGCACTTTCATAATCATCCTGCAACAAGAAGATGGTGTCATATGCATATTGCAGCATGTTTATCCCATTTGTAACATTTTCATCTAGGACTCCTTTTATCAGGTTAATTCTCTTAGCATTATCAAGCATTATAGCCAAGGCATCTGCTCCCAAATCAAAATTTAAAGGGGATAAAGACTCCCCTTGTCTCAATCCTTTGTGAGTGGGAAAATAGGTCCCCAAGTTATCATTTACCTTGACACAAACTTTACCTCCTGAAATAGTTTTCATAACCTAGTCTATCCATTTGTATGGAAATCCCTTCATTTTAAACATTTGAAAAACAAAAGACCATTTAATTTTATCATAGGCCTTTTCAAAATGTACTTTAAGAAGCAAAACACTTTGTTTCTTTCTATGTAAACTGTTTAGAGCTTCATAACTAGCTAGGACCCCTTCCATAATATAAGTATCCTTAACAAAAGTAGTTTGAATTGTATAAATAACTTCAACAACCACCAAATTGAGTCTGTTCATCAAAAATTTAGTTCTACTGTTTAGATATGTTCCTAGAGAAAATTTAGTTGAAAGTTGATAGTAGGAATTATGCGGACTAGGTCCGTAGACTGAGGATTGTCCTCATTGCTTCTTAGAAGGCTTATGTCCTTAATGCACTGCTCAGTGTGCTGAACCTCGAACGTGGTCTGTGGATGTTGCGAACATCTGACATACACGTTTTGATAACTACATGATAGTTCAGTTAAACGGTTTAGAGTTGAGGCACCGAAGACGTTTTTGAAACGTCGCGAAACATATGAGATGTTTTGAGGGCTGAAATTGGAATTTCAGGCTCGTGCCCGCGTCAAGAGGTATAAGACCTCCGACGATTTTCTTAGCCTACAAACTAAGGGAGAAAAGCTCAATTGTTGAGCTTGTGCTCAGATTGTCTGAGTACAAAAATCATTTGAATCAAGTGGGAGTTGATCTTCCAAGATGAGATAGTGATGTTTCTCCGAAGTCATTACCACCAAGCTGCTAGAGCTTCGTGATGAACTATGATATATCAGGGACATATATGATGATCCTTGAGATATTCGCGATGTTTGACACCGCAAAAGTAGATATCAAGAAGGAGCATCAATTGTTGATGGTTAGTGAAACCACTAGTTTCAAGAAGGGCAAGGGCAAGAAGGGATACTTCATGAAACGACAAATCAGCTGCTGCTCTGGTGAAGAAACCCAAGGTTGAACCCAAACCCGAGACTAAGTGCTTCTGTAATAAGGGGAACAACCACTGGAGCGGAATTACCCTAGATACTTGGTAGATTAGAAGGCTGGCAAGGTCGATAGAAGTATATTGGATATACATTGTGTTGATGTGTACTTTACTAGTACTCCTAGTAGCACCAGGGTATTAGATACCGGTTCGGTTGCTAAGTGTTAGCAACTCGAAATAAAAGCTACGGAATAAACGGGGACTAGCTAAAGGTGAGCTGACGATATGTGTTGGAAGTGTTTCCAATGTTGATATGATCAAGCATCGCACGCTCCCTCTACCATTGAAATTGGTGTTTGCGTTGAGCATAGACGTGATTAGATTATGTCTATCGCAATACGGTTATTCATTTAAGGAGAATAATGGTTACTCTGTTTGTTTGAATAATACCTTCAATGGTCTTACACCTAAAATGAATGGTTTACTGAATCTCGATCGTAGTGATACACATGTTCATACCAAAAGATAGTAATGATAGTACCACCTACTTGTGGCACTGCCACGTAAGTCATATCGGTATAAAACGCATGAAGAAGCTCCATGTTGATGGATCTTTGGACTCACTCATTTTTGAAAGGTTTGAGACATGCGAACCATGTCTGTTGGTGTATATGCGTGAAGAAACTCCATGCAAATGGACCGTTTGAACTCACTTGATTTTGAATCACTTGAGGCATGCAAATCATACCACATGGGAGAGATGACTGAAAGCCTCGGTTTCAGTAAAATGGAACTAGAATGCAAATTGTTGGAAGTAATACATTTTGATGTGTGCACTCCAATGAGTGCTGATGCATGTAGTGGATATCGTTATGTTCTTTCTTCACAGATGATTTGAGTAGATGTTGAGTGCATTTACTTGATGAATCACGAGTCTGATTTATTGAAAGGTTCAAGTAATTTCAGTGTGAAGTTGAAAGATCGTCGTGACAAGAGGATAAAAGATCTATGATATGATCATAGAGATGAATATCTGAATTACGAATTTGGCACAAAATTAAGACATTGTGGAAATTGTTTCACAACTAATACAGCCTGGAACACCATAGTGTGATGGTGTGTCCGAACATCATAACTGCACCCTATTGGATATGATGCATACCATGATGTCTCTTATCGAATTACCACAATAGTTTATGGGTTAGGCATTAAAGACAACCACATTCACTTTAAATAGAGCACCACGTAATTCCGATGAGATGACACCGTATGAACTATGGTTTAGAGAAACCTAAGCTGTCATTTCTTAAAAGTTTGGGGCTGCGACGCTTATGTGGAAAAGTTTCAGGCCGATAAGCTCGAACCCAAAGCGGATAAATGCATCTTCATAGGACAACCCAAAAACAGTTGGGTATACCTCCTGTCTCAGATTCGAAAGCAATAAGGGGTTGTTTCTAGAATCGGGTCCTTTCTCGAGGAAAAGTTTCTCTCAAAAGAATTGAGTGGGAGGATGGGGAGACTTGATGAGGTTAACGAAACGTCACTTCAACTAGTGTATAGCAGGGCACAAAGAGTTGTTCCTGTGGCACCTACACCAATTGAAGTGGAAGCTTATGATAGTAATCATGAAACTTCGGATCAAGTCACTCCCAAACCTCGTGGGATGACAAGGATGCGTACTACTTCAGAGTGGTACGTAACCCTGTCTTAGAAGTCATGTTGCTAGACAACAATGAACATGCGAGCTATGGAGAAGCGATGGTGGGCCTGGATTCCGATAAATGGCTCGAGGCCATAAAATCCGAGGTAGGATCCATGTATGAAAACAAAGTGTAGACTTTGGAAGAATTACTTGATGGTCATAAGGCTGTTGGGTACATATGGATTTTAAAAGGAAGACGGACAATGATGGTAAATGTCACCATTAAGAAAGCTCGACTTGTCGTTAAGATGTTTTCTGACAAGTTCAAGGAGTTGACTACGGTGAGATTTTCTCACTCGTAGCGATGCTAAAAGTCTGTTGGAATTATATGAGCTATTACTGCATTATTTATGAAATCTTGCAGATAGGATGTCAAAACATTGTTTCCTCGACGTTTTTTTTGAGGAAAGGTTGTATGTGATACAACCGGAAGGTTTTGTCAATCCTGAAAGATGCTAATAAGTATGCAAAGCTCCAGGAATCCTTCTAAGGACTGGAGTAAGCATCTCGGAGTTGGAATGTGTGCTTTGATGAGATGATCAAAGATTTTGGTGTATACAAAGTTTATGAGAAGCTTGTATTTCCAAAGAAGTGAGTGGGAGCACTATAGAATTTCTGATGAGTATATGTTGTTGACATATTGTTGATCAGAAATGATGTAGAATTTCTGGAAAGCATATATAGGGTTATTTGGAAAGTGTTTTTCAATGGAAAGCCTAGATTAAGCTACTTGAACATTGAGCATGAAGATCTATAAGGATAGATCGAAACGCTTAATGGTACTTTCGAATGAGCACATACCTTAACATGATCTTGAAGGTGTTCAAGATGGATCAGTCAAAGAAGGAGTTCTTGCCTGAGTTGTAAGGTATGAAGTTAAGACTTAAAGCTCGACCACGGCAGAAGAAAGAGGAAGGACGAAGGTCGTCCCCTATGCTTTTGTCATAGGCTCTCTACAGTATGCTATGCTGTGTGCCGCACCTGAAGTGTGCCTTGCCATGAGTCAGTCAAGGGGGTACAAGAGTGATCCAAGAATGGATCACAGGACAGCGGTCAAAGTTATCCTTAGTAACTAGTGGACTAAGGAATTTTCTCGATTATGGAGGTGGTAAAAGAGTTCGTCGTAAAGGGTTACGTCGATGCAAGCTTAACACCTATCCGGATAGCTCTGAGTAGGGATACCGAATACGTATAATGGAGCAACAATTTAGAATAGCTCCAAGTAGAAAAATTATTTGGAATAGCTCCAAATAGAACGTGGTAGCTACATCTAGGAGATGACATAGAGATTTGTAAAGCACACACGGATCTGAAAGGTTTAGACCCGTTGACTAAAACCTCTCTCACAAGCAACATGATCAAACACAGAACTCATTGAGTGCTAATCACATAGTGATGTGAACTAGACTCTTGGATGTTGGTTACATAGCGATGTGACCTGTGAGTGTTAATCACATGGCGATGTGAACTAGATTATTGACTCTAGTGCAAGTGGGAGACTGTTGGAAATATGCCCTAGAGGCAATAATAAATTGATTATTATTATATTTCCTTGTTCATGATAATCGTTTATTATCCATGCTATAATTGTATTGATAGGAAACTCAGATACATGTGTGGATACATAGACAACACCATGTCCCTAGTAAGCCTCTAGTTGACTAGCTCGTTGATCAATAGATGGTTACGGTTTCCTGACCATGGACATTGGATGTCATTGATAACGGGATCACATCATTATGAGAATGATGTGATGGACAAGACCCAATCCTAAGCATAGCACTAGATCGTGTAGTTCGTATGCTAAAGCTTTTCTAATGTCAAGTATCATTTCCTTAGACCATGAGATTGTGCAACTCCCGGATACCGTAGGAATACTTTGGGTGTGCCAAACGTCACAATGTAACTGGGTGGCTATAAAGGTACACTACGGGTATCTCTGAAAGTGTCTGTTGGGTAGGCACGAATCGAGACTGGGATTTGTCACTCCGTGTAAACGGAGAGGTATCTCTGGGCCCACTCGGTAGGACATCATCATAATGTGCAAAATGTGATCAAGGAGTTGATCACGGGATGATGTGTTACGGAACGAGTAAATAGACTTGCTGGTAACGAGATTGAACAAGGTATCGAGATACCGACGATCGAATCTCGGGCAAGTTCAATACCGCTAGACAAAGGGAATTGTATATGGGATTGATTAAGTCCTTGACATCGTGGTTCATCCGATGAGATCATCGTGGAACATGTGGGAGCCAACATGGGTATCTAGATCCCGCTGTTGGTTATTGACCGGAGAACGTCTCGGTCATGTCTGCATGTCTCCTGAACCCGTAGGGTCTACACACTTAAGGTTCGGTGACGCTAGGGTTATAGAGATATTAGTATGCGGTAACCCGAAAGTTGTTCGGAGTCCCGGATGAGATCCCGGACGTCATGAGGAGTTCCGGAATGGTCCGGAGGTAAAGAATTATATATAGGAAGTACTATTTCGGCCATCGGGACAAGTTTCGGGGTCATCGGTATTGTACCGGGACCACCGGAAGGGACCCGGGGGTCCACCGGGTGGGGCCACCTGCCCCCGGTGGCCACATGGGCTGTAAGGGGTGTGCCTTGACCTATATGGGCCAAGGGCACCAGCCCCAAGAGGCCCATGCGCCAAGAGATAGGAAAAAGGGGAGAGTCCTAAAGGGGGAAGGCACCTCCGAGGTGCCTTGGGGAGGATGGACTCCTCCCCACCCTTGGCCGCACCCTTCCTTGGAGGAAGGGGCAAGGGCTGCGCCTCCCCCTCTCCATTGGCCCTATATATAGTGGGGAAAAGGAGGAGCAAACCAATCTAAGGCCTGGCGCCTCCCTCTCCCTCGCGTGACACATCTCCCTCCTCCCGCAGCGCTTAGCGAAGCCCTGTTGGAATCCCGCTACTTCCACCACGCCGTCGTGCTGCTGGATCTCCATCAACCTCTCCCTCCTCCTTGCTGGATCAAGGCATGGGAGACGTCTTCGTTCCGTACGTGTGTTGAACGCGGAGGTGCCGTCCGTTCGGCACTAGGATCATCGGTGATTTGAATCACGACGAGTACGACTCCATCAACCCAGTTCTCTTGAACGCTTCCGCGCGCGATCTACAAGGGTATGTAGATCCACTCCTCCCTCGTTGCTAGATGACTCCATAGATTGATCTTGGTGACACGTAGGAAAATTTTGAATTTATGCTACGTTCCCCAACAGTGGCATCATGAGCTAGGTCTATTGCGTAGATTCTACGCACGAGTAGAACACAAAGTAGTTGTGGGCGTTGATTTTGTTCAATATGCTTGCCGTTACTAGTCTTATCTTGATTCGGCGGCATCGTGGGATGAAGCGGCCCAGACCAACCTTACACGTACTCTTACGTGAGACCGGTTCCACCGACAAACATGCACTAGTTGCATAAGGTGGCTGGCGGGTGTCTGTCTCTCCCACTTTAGTCGGATCGGATTCGATGAAAAGGGTCCTTATGAAGGGTAAATAGCAATTGGCATATCACGTTGTGGTTTTGCGTAGGTAAGAAACGTTCTTGCTAGAAACCCATAGCAGCCACGTAAAACATGCAAAAACAATTAGAGGACGTCTAACTTGTTTTTGCAGGGTATGCTATGTGATGTGATATGGCCAAAGGATGTGATGAATGATATATGTGATGTATGAGATTGATCATGTTCTTGTAATAGGAATCACGACTTGCATGTCGATGAGTATGACAACCGGCAGGAGCCATAGGAGTTGTCTTTATTTATTCATGACCTGCGTGTCAACATAAACGTCATGTAATTACTTTACTTTATTGCTAACCGTTAGCTGTAGTAGTAGAAGTAATAGATGACGTGACAACTTCAAGAAGACACGATGATGGAGATCATGATGATGGAGATCATGGTGTCATGCCGGTGACGATGATGATCATGGAGCCCCGAAGATGGAGATCAAAAGGAGCAAAGTGATGATGGCCATATCATGTCACTATTTGATTGCATGTGATGTTTATCATGTTTATACATCTTATTTGCTTAGAACGACGGTAGTAAATAAGATGATCCCTTACAACAATTTCAAGAAGTGTTCTCCCCTAAATGTGCACCGTTGCTACAGTTCGTCGTTTCGAAGCACCACGTGATGATCGGGTGTGATAGATCCTTACGTTCACATACAACGGGTGTAAGACAGTTTTACACATGCAAAACACTTAGGGTTAACTTGACGATCCTAGCATGTACAGACATGGCCTCGGAACACAGAAGACCGAAAGGTCGAGCATGAGTCGTATGGAAGATACGCTCAACATGAAGATGTTCACCGACGTTGACTAGTCCGTCTCACGTGATGATCGGACACGGCCTAGTTGATTCGGATCATGTAATCACTTAGATGACTAGAGGGATGTCTATCTGAGTGGGAGTTCATAAGATGAACTTAATTATCCTGAACATAGTCAAAAGGTCTTCGCAAATTATGTCGTAGCTCGCGCTTCAGTTCTACTGTTTAGATATGTTCCTAGAGAAAATTTAGTTGAAAGTTGATAGTAGGAATTATGCGGACTAGGTCCGTAGACTGAGGATTGTCCTCATTGCTTCTTAGAAGGCTTATGTCCTTAATGCACTGCTCAGTGTGCTGAACCTCGAACGTGGTCTGTGGATGTTGCGAACATCTGACATACACGTTTTGATAACTACATGATAGTTCAGTTAAACGGTTTAGAGTTGAGGCACCGAAGACGTTTTTGAAACGTCGCGAAACATATGAGATGTTTTGAGGGCTGAAATTGGAATTTCAGGCTCGTGCCCGCGTCAAGAGGTATAAGACCTCCGACGATTTTCTTAGCCTACAAACTAAGGGAGAAAAGCTCAGTTGTTGAGCTTGTGCTCAGATTGTCTGAGTACAAAAATCATTTGAATCAAGTGGGAGTTGATCTTCCAAGATGAGATAGTGATGTTTCTCCGAAGTCATTACCACCAAGCTGCTAGAGCTTCGTGATGAACTATGATATATCAGGGACATATATGATGATCCTTGAGATATTCGCGATGTTTGACACCGCAAAAGTAGATATCAAGAAGGAGCATCAATTGTTGATGGTTAGTGAAACCACTAGTTTCAAGAAGGGCAAGGGCAAGAAGGGATACTTCATGAAACGGCAAATCAGCTGCTGCTCTGGTGAAGAAACCCAAGGTTGAACCCAAACCCGAGACTAAGTGCTTCTGTAATAAGGGGAACAACCACTGGAGCGGAATTACCCTAGATACTTGGTAGATTAGAAGGCTGGCAAGGTCGATAGAAGTATATTGGATATACATTGTGTTGATGTGTACTTTACTAGTACTCCTAGTAGCACCATGGTATTAGATACCGGTTCGGTTGCTAAGTGTTAGCAACTCGAAATAAAAGCTACGGAATAAACGGGGACTAGCTAAAGGTGAGCTGACGATATGTGTTGGAAGTGTTTCCAATGTTGATATGATCAAGCATCGCACGCTCCCTCTACCATTGAAATTGGTGTTTGCGTTGAGCATAGACGTGATTAGATTATGTCTATCGCAATACGGTTATTCATTTAAGGAGAATAATGGTTACTCTGTTTGTTTGAATAATACCTTCAATGGTCTTACACCTAAAATGAATGGTTTACTGAATCTCGATCGTAGTGATACACATGTTCATACCAAAAGATAGTAATGATAGTACCACCTACTTGTGGCACTGCCACGTAAGTCATATCGGTATAAAACGCATGAAGAAGCTCCATGTTGATGGATCTTTGGACTCACTCATTTTTGAAAGGTTTGAGACATGCAAACCATGTCTGTTGGTGTATATGCGTGAAGAAACTCCATGCAAATGGACCGTTTGAACTCACTTGATTTTGAATCACTTGAGGCATGCAAATCATACCACATGGGCGAGATGACTGAAAGCCTCGGTTTCAGTAAAATGGAACTAGAATGCAAATTGTTGGAAGTAATACATTTTGATGTGTGCAGTCCAATGAGTGCTGATGCATGTAGTGGATATCGTTATGTTCTTTCTTCACAGATGATTTGAGTAGATGTTGAGTGCATTTACTTGATGAATCACGAGTCTGAATTATTGAAAGGTTCAAGTAATTTCAGTGTGAAGTTGAAAGATCGTCGTGACAAGAGGATAAAAGATCTATGATATGATCATAGAGATGAATATCTGAATTACGAATTTGGCACAGAATTAAGACATTGTGGAAATTGTTTCACAACTAATACAGCCTGGAACACCATAGTGTGATGGTGTGTCCGAACATCATAACTGCACCCTATTGGATATGATGCATACCATGATGTCTCTTATCGAATTACCACAATAGTTTATGGGTTAGGCATTAAAGACAACCACATTCACTTTAAATAGAGCACCACGTAATTCCGATGAGATGACACCGTATGAACTATGGTTTAGAGAAACCTAAGCTGTCATTTCTTAAAAGTTTGGGGCTGCGACGCTTATGTGGAAAAGTTTCAGGCCGATAAGCTCGAACCCAAAGCGGATAAATGCATCTTCATAGGACAACCCAAAAACAGTTGGGTATACCTCCTGTCTCAGATTCGAAAGCAATAAGGGATTGTTTCTAGAATCGGGTCCTTTCTCGAGGAAAAGTTTCTCTCAAAAGAATTGAGTGGGAGGATGGGGAGACTTGATGAGGTTAACGAACCGTCACTTCAACTAGTGTATAGCAGGGCACAAAGAGTTGTTCCTGTGGCACCTACACCAATTGAAGTGGAAGCTTATGATAGTAATCATGAAACTTCGGATCAAGTCACTCCCAAACCTCGTGGGATGACAAGGATGCGTACTACTTCAGAGTGGTACGTAACCCTGTCTTAGAAGTCATGTTGCTAGACAACAATGAACATGCGAGCTATGGAGAAGCGATGGTGGGCCTGGATTCCGATAAATGGCTCGAGGCCATAAAATCCGAGGTAGGATCCATGTATGAAAACAAAGTGTAGACTTTGGAAGAATTACTTGATGGTCATAAGGCTGTTGGGTACATATGGATTTTAAAAGGAAGACGGACAATGATGGTAAATGTCACCATTAAGAAAGCTCGACTTGTCGTTAAGATGTTTTCTGACAAGTTCAAGGAGTTGACTACGGTGAGATTTTCTCACTCGTAGCGATGCTAAAAGTCTGTTGGAATTATATGAGCTATTACTGCATTATTTATGAAATCTTGCAGATAGGATGTCAAAACATTGTTTCCTCAACGTTTTTTTTTTAGGAAAGGTTGTATGTGATACAACCGGAAGGTTTTGTCAATCCTGAAAGATGCTAATAAGTATACAAAGCTCCAGGAATCCTTCTAAGGACTGGAGTAAGCATCTCGGAGTTGGAATGTGTGCTTTGATGAGATGATCAAAGATTTTGGTGTATACAAAGTTTATGAGAAGCTTGTATTTCCAAAGAAGTGAGTGGGAGCACTATAGAATTTCTGATGAGTATATGTTGTTGACATATTGTTGATCAGAAATGATGTAGAATTTCTGGAAAGCATATATAGGGTTATTTGGAAAGTGTTTTTCAATGGAAAGCCTAGATTAAGCTACTTGAACATTGAGCATGAAGATCTATAAGGATAGATCGAAACGCTTAATGGTACTTTCAAATGAGCACATACCTTAACATGATCTTGAAGGTGTTCAAGATGGATCAGTCAAAGAAGGAGTTCTTGCCTGAGTTGTAAGGTATGAAGTTAAGACTTAAAGCTCGACCACGGCAGAAGAAAGAGGAAGGACGAAGGTCGTCCCCTATGCTTTTGTCATAGGCTCTCTACAGTATGCTATGCCGTGTGCCGCACCTGAAGTGTGCCTTGCCATGAGTCAGTCAAGGGGGTACAAGAGTGATCCAAGAATGGATCACAGGACAGCGGTCAAAGTTATCCTTAGTAACTAGTGGACTAAGGAATTTTCTCGATTATGGAGGTGGTAAAAGAGTTCGTCGTAAAGGGTTACGCCGATGCAAGCTTAACACCTATCCGGATAGCTCTGAGTAGGGATACCGAATACGTATAATGGAGCAACAATTTAGAATAGCTCCAAGTAGAACAGTTATTTGGAATAGCTCCAAATAGAACGTGGTAGCTACATCTAGGAGATGACATAGAGATTTGTAAAGCACACACGGATCTGAAAGGTTTAGACCCGTTGACTAAAACCTCTCTCACAAGCAACATGATCAAACACAGAACTCATTGAGTGCTAATCACATAGTGATGTGAACTAGACTCTTGGATGTTGGTTACATAGCGATGTGACCTGTGAGTGTTAATCACATGGCGATGTGAACTAGATTATTGACTCTAGTGCAAGTGGGAGACTGTTGGAAATATGCCCTAGAGGCAATAATAAATTGATTATTATTATATTTCCTTGTTCATGATAATCGTTTATTATCCATGCTATAATTGTATTGATAGGAAACTCAGATACATGTGTGGATACATAGACAACACCATGTCCCTAGTAAGCCTCTAGTTGACTAGCTCGTTGATCAATAGATGGTTACGGTTTCCTGACCATGGACATTGGATGTCGTTGATAACGGGATCACATCATTATGAGAATGATGTGATGGACAAGACCCAATCCTAAGCATAGCACTAGATCGTGTAGTTCGTATGCTAAAGCTTTTCTAATGTCAAGTATCATTTCCTTAGACCATGAGATTGTGCAACTCCCGGATACCGTAGGAATACTTTGGGTGTGCCAAACGTCACAATGTAACTGGGTGGCTATAAAGGTACACTACGGGTATCTCTGAAAGTGTCTGTTGGGTAGGCACGAATCGAGACTGGGATTTGTCACTCCGTGTAAACGGAGAGGTATCTCTGGGCCCACTCGGTAGGACATCATCATAATGTGCACAATGTGATCAAGGAGTTGATCACGGGATGATGTGTTACGGAACGAGTAAATAGACTTGCCGGTAACGAGATTGAACAAGGTATCGAGATACCGACGATCGAATCTCGGGCAAGTTCAATACCGCTAGACAAAGGGAATTGTATATGGGATTGATTAAGTCCTTGACATCGTGGTTCATCCGATGAGATCATCGTGGAACATGTGGGAGCCAACATGGGTATCCAGATCCCGCTGTTGGTTATTGACCGGAGAACGTCTCGGTCATGTCTGCATGTCTCCTGAACCCGTAGGGTCTACACACTTAAGGTTCGGTGACGCTAGGGTTATAGAGATATTAGTATGCGGTAACCCGAAAGTTGTTCGGAGTCCCGGATGAGATCCCGGACGTCATGAGGAGTTCCGGAATGGTCCGGAGGTAAAGAATTATATATAGGAAGTACTATTTCGGCCATCGGGACAAGTTTCGGGGTCATCGGTATTGTACCGGGACCACCGGAAGGGACCCGGGGGTCCACCGGGTGGGGCCACCTGCCCCCGGTGGCCACATGGGCTGTAAGGGGTGTGCCTTGACCTATATGGGCCAAGGGCACCAGCCCCAAGAGGCCCATGCGCCAAGAGATAGGAAAAAGGGGAGAGTCCTAAAGGGGGAAGGCACCTCCGAGGTGCCTTGGGGAGGATGGACTCCTCCCCACCCTTGGCCGCACCCTTCCTTGGAGGAAGGGGCAAGGGCTGCGCCTCCCCCTCTCCATTGGCCCTATATATAGTGGGGAAAAGGAGGAGCAAACCAATCTAAGGCCTGGCGCCTCCCTCTCCCTCGCGTGACACATCTCCCTCCTCCCGCAGCGCTTAGCGAAGCCCTGTTGGAATCCCGCTACTTCCACCACGCCGTCGTGCTGCTGGATCTCCATCAACCTCTCCCTCCTCCTTGCTGGATCAAGGCATGGGAGACGTCTCCGTTCCGTACGTGTGTTGAACGCGGAGGTGCCGTCCGTTCGGCACTAGGATCATCGGTGATTTGAATCACGACGAGTACGACTCCATCAACCCAGTTCTCTTGAACGCTTCCGCGCGCGATCTACAAGGGTATGTAGATCCACTCCTCCCTCGTTGCTAGATGACTCCATAGATTGATCTTGGTGACACGTAGGAAAATTTTGAATTTATGCTACGTTCCCCAACATATGTCTCTTCCCATTCCACACTATAGAAAATTACGTCAAGCTTCTCAAAGGTGGTGACAAGGAGATTATTTCCCCAGGTGAATTATATACCATGCATTCCTAATTCTCTAACCCTAGTTTGTTCCAAAATAGCATTAAAGAGGAAGCTCTAGTGATCAGGAGATCCTGGGTAGCTTTTTCAGCAGTTTTTCTAATTATGTTAAAATCTACACCAATTAAAACAGGGTTAACACTATCTTGGAAAATTCTAGATAATTCAGTTAAAGGAAAGCAGCCTTTCTATCTGGCTGGGCTTCCCCATAAACTACTACCAGGTCCCAATTCAGCTTGGTTTTCAAATCTTGAACAGTCATTTTGATGTGGTGTTAACCTTCACCTTGTGAAATCACATCAAGTATAGTACAATTGACCACCAATAACAGGCCCCCAGATGTACCTCTAGAAGGAGTAAAATGCTAATGAAAATCTCTACCAACACATAATCTTTGCAATCAGTTCTAGAAAGTTGTTGTCTCATAGTTTCTTGTAAGCCAAGAAAATCAACTTTCATATCCATGATCATTTATCTAAGAAATATTTTATCAATATCACCACCAAAACTTCTGATATTCCAAAAGATACCTCTTATCTTTTTATTTCTTATTTTTCCCAGATTATTCATGGGTTTTGATAATAACAATAGTTTTGCCTCAAAAATTTCTAGCGTTTTGTCTTTATTTTTCCTTTTTGGAGAGGAAAATCCATCTCAACTTATCCCAATCATCAATATTGTCTTCATCATTACTTTCTTCATAATGTTCTATCAATTCTTCTATGCTATGCTCCCCAGTCTCAATAATATGTGTTATTTCAGGAATGTGGGCATCTTTTATATTTTTTATTATTATTCGTAACCCACCAATCAATTCTAGCATGTTCGCCTGCTTTAATAAGCTTAATATTGCATTCATCACATCAATATTTTTTACCTAAACTAACCCCCACACCTCTAGCCACTTTTTGCAAGTAACTATGAGATGCAAGCAATAAAGCAAGAGAATCATGCTCATCATAGTTGTCCTTCTTAGCAGCTCTCTCCTTAGCTAAATCGGTAATGTTGCAATATTCTTTTCCTTTGAGCCTCACTCACCTTCTAAGCCTCTCTTCTTCTTTTAGCTCCGGTTCTCCGCTCTCAGCCATTTTGACTTTATTTTCAAAAGAATCTTGTTCCTGGCTAACATTATAGTCAACTGCTCCAAGTACCCCAGGCCTATTTCCTGTTCAAGCAATTACATTTCTGTCAGGCTTTTTCCTGTAGCCACACCTTCTCCTTCCAGCTCACCACCATCCAGAGTCTCATTTTCCCTCTCTAGACTTTTATCATCAGATTAAGATTTTCTCACTTCATCAACTGGCTTTAGATAAATTTGTAGCAGTCCGTGTTGTCTTTTCACCTCTCTCTCTCATTAGACTTTTTTTTAATAATTACTATTTATTTCCTCTTTTTCTCTTCCATCATCAACTGAGAAGCCTGTCTGGCACCCATCTCCTCTGCCAATCTGAGCCACATGAGCAAATAATATTCCACTTTCTTGTTCATAGGCACCTCTTGCTTTGTATTACCACTACATCCTCCCAAAAAATCTTTGCTCTGCCCATCCCCATGAACAACCTATTCACACAGTTTAAGCCCCAGGCTCCCCAAAATTACATTGTGTTTGATAGGGTCAGTTTGTTTTTTATGCAAATCATCGTCTCTTTTTTCAGGTACACCCTCCAAAGGTAAGAAGTCCAATATTTTCGTTTTGTTCCCATCATCAAACTTATACCATCCCTCTACGGCAATGGACTCAAATTCAAAACAAATGTCATACAATACATATCTTTTGTAGTGATATTAGTCCCAGGTGGAATCTTGTGCAAGTCTCTCACCGCAACTTCAATCTAATTTCTTCTGTTAAATGAATATGTTCTACATCAACCTCCACCACAAGCCCCAAAGTAGATCCAATCTCATATATTCCTAGGAAATGTCTCAAAGTGTCAAGCACTCCCAACACTTTTATCCAAACAGAATGCAGTTTCCCTTTGGCCTTGTCTTCAAGGCTCCAGAAGTCAACCTCCACTATGGCCCCTGTTCCCAACAAAGTTAATTTCTCAAACAAAAAAAAATCCACCAGCTTGGCCTTGTTAGGGAATCTCATTATGAAAGTTTTTGGACTTTGAGACTTATATCTCCATGTCAATCCCCATTGAAACATTTTGCTGAAACCTTGAGCTATGGTAGTTTCATTCAGTTGTCTTGAGTAAAAAATTATTAGTGCCAAAGGATTAGCATGTTCTACATCAGAGATGTCTTATGTATTTTGCACCAGCAGCCTGCCAAGCCTCTTAGCACCATATCCTTCATACTTTGAAATAGGTTTGGTCTGCTTCAACACAATACACTCTTCTGTGCTATGTGGGTCTTTGGCATACCACACAAAACACCTTGATCTTGCTCTCAGTTTTTAGATGCCCCTGTCCTTTCTACTTGGCATAGGACTACTCCTTTGACCCGCTAGCATCATTTTTTCTTGTTTGAGTCTTTGCCTCCATCTACTTTTCCAACCCCTTGAGTTTGTACAACCACCTGCTTAGGTATATTGGCAAGCAAATACTGATATTGATGTGTAATTTTCTCCTAGGGCATAAATCCAAATTGGCCCAAACCCAAGCCAATAGGAACCATTTCAGTGTAATTCTGGTTGGACATAGCAGCAACCCACTTGCAAAATTTGAATTAACTGCTGCAAATCCACTACCAGCCCCAAAAGAATTCTGCCAAATTGCAAACTATCTTGCTGACCCACAAATCTAACAGAGTTATACCCTTTTGCCTGACCAACTAAATCATTCGCTTGTCCAATTGTAGCCGCTTTGCTTCCAGATCCACTACCATTAGTCCCAGATCCGCCTCGAAAACCACCATCTCCCCCTCTACGGTCAAAATTCTCTGGGTTTCTATGATCTCGCGTGCTGAAATTTCTGCTATAATTGTTCCCAAATCTACCAGACGAGTTCCCTCTCCCCCAAAACCACCTCTGCTCGGCCTTGCACGCCAATTATCTTGTCTCCCAGCCATCCTTCCTTCTTTCGTCAATAGATCTTCTACTTCTTCCCTCCCAGCTCTATCTACTACCACTCTCTCATTATGGTTTGGTGAGGACAAGAATTCTGGCTCCAACGAGGGAGGTAGCAGAGTCCAGGTGTTAAATACCCCCAGCCCCTAGATTTATCTGGGCCTCCACACCAAGGCATCCCGCTAGGCCTAGCGTTTCTAGGCCCAATTCATTGCCACTTCTCAAGCTACTGATCTCAAATCTCCGAATCCCCCTCCCAATTGAGCTCAAAAGCAAAAACCTCCAACATCTCATTGGTAGGTATTATGTTAGTCATCCTGATCTTGTCAAGCTCAACATTCATGATGCACAATTTTTTCCTCAGACCCCTTTACGGAAATCATCGTCCCCTTCTATATCCATCCAATATTCAGGAAGACGGCATAAATCACAAGCTTTGGGAATGAGATGTTTATTTTTTATTAATGCTAAATCAATTTTTTTTGTTATGGTATCTTCCTCAATCATGAGAATTGACAGATGAGAGATGATTCTAACAATCTACAGCAACCCCCCACCCCCCCAATCTGTTTGTCCTCTATTTTTTGTTCTGCATTTTTAAGCAGCAAACTCTGAACACATTCGTTCGTATGAGTTTTAATTCTACGATTCGCTCGTCTGATACGCCGCCGTTGCATTTTCATATTCTTACCCCAACTCCCACTATCAACATTAGTAATTTGGAGAAGGTAATGAGAATCAATACGATCTGGAAAATCCATACCTAGTATGAAGCCAGTAACGACCCGCCGTCGCCGAAATCATCACGTGAATCCTCGCTAGACAGCATCTAGAAGTGGTTGCTGACTAGCGTAGAATTCATGCATTATTTCTTGTGAGTTGTGCCGAGCGGCAGGGGGTCGGAGTCGCTGGAGGTGGTGCCAGCCGGGCGGAACACCTTGGTGGAGCGGTCTGGGGCACCATCTCCAGCATGCGAGCCACCACCGGCCCCTCCTGGATCACAATCAGGGCCGTAGCTAACCCCGGCGCCGGAAGGGCTAGCACCATCTCGTGGGTTCTGAGCACCAATGCCCGCATAGCCAGAGCCAGCGGAGTGGTGTCGAATGAGACGAACACTGCCCACCTCTGCGCCGTCGCCCTCACCGGCGAATTGGCCTGATCCATCGCCCACATGAGGATCTCCAGCGAGTGTCCGCGCCTCGCCCTACCAAACAATGATTCCTCCTCCTCTGTCAGGCCATCTTGAATGGCTCATGCTTCCGCATGCAAGTCCCCCTTGCTACTGAACCAAGATTAGATCTCGCGCAGACGGGCACTCTTCCTCACATCCCCACCCGCAAACATCCACATATTCTCTTCCTCGATCTCCACCATCCTCACGCTCGCTTACACTAGGAGGTTTAAGAGCAGCCGCTTCGCACTGCCAGGGTAGGGGAGGAAGTGGAATACAGTACACGAGCGAGTTAAACCACCTGGCCAACCACTCGAATTAAATCCCCCATGGCCCACACTTCCACCATGATCGGGTCCCGAGGTGCTCGTCGCATCGCATCGCACCGCCCCGCCTCCTCGATGCATGCGACGTGACAGTGACACACAGGGTTAGGAGCACCCCTTGACTCATTCATGAGTCAACCACACACACGCTCTTGTCAACGAGGAGTAGCTTCATGGTAGAGGCGCAGCGCACCACCGCCATCTGGTGGTACATGAGTACTCCGGCCGCCCTTAGGTCGGGGATGTACCATGCCGACCACCGTCGGTTGTTGGAGTCGCCTGGGGCATATCGCCAGAGACGTGTCATCCTCCTAGATAGATGCTCTTCAAGAAATGATGAGGAGAGGGAACAAATGGTGCACATGGTATTTCTTAGAATAACAAGATTATTCTCCTTGTAGTCCTATGATAACTTCCACTATATGCAACTTCCTAGCTGTTCATCAGTTCCGAAAAAGAAAAAAGACACACAAAAATCCAACTGTACAACTATAGTGGATTTCAATTCCTTGAAGGAAACAAACTGACAATAGAAGTACCTCATTACTTTTAAAACTTCTATTCAGAGGAGAAAAACCCGAAGAGGTGGTACTCGATAATTTCTAGTTTCTACTCACACAAGGTATAGCTGACAAAGGGAATCACCTGCAATTTCAGATTTCATAACACCCATGCTAGCCTAGCCGTTTGCGAAAACTAGCATCAGAAAAAAAGTGGCCTAGTTTTTTGTGAAAAGTGAGTGCTCTTTCTCATTCATAATACCCTTGCTAGCCTTGTCGTTTGTTTCTGACGCCCTTTGAATGCTTCTCAGCAGCAGCCGCTCTTACATAATTTCACTTTGCACATAACTAGCCCTGGGTCTAAGTGCTCCTGCATCATGAAAAGCAACATGGCTTTGAAAGCTCAATTGCACCGCAGATCTGCTGCAAAATGCAATTTTTTTCTAAGCGTCCTTATGCCCAGTGAATCAACGATCTAGTATTTAAATTCAGTTGTACATGTACAAGGTCTCCTGCCGCAAATCTATTTCACATCCACAACACATGGCGACTTGAAACCAATCTGCTATCTGGTTCCCAAACCAAATAATTTCGTTTAGATCTTGTTATTAGAGGATTACACTGAATCAAGCAAACTGATATTTTAAGCAGGGCACACCTATTCTTTTAGAGATTCAAGGGTTTTGTAAACAGCCAGTGGTTGTAATACCATGTAAAAACGAACTGGCAGAACTACCTCATCGCCTTTGACAGTCCTACAAACAAGGGGTTGGGTTTGCTACTCCCTCCATAAAAAAATGTAAGACGTTTTTATGCAAAAAAAAGCAAAACCAAAAATGTCTTGCATTTTGGTACAGAGGTTAGTATTAAACTGCAGACAAGATTAGTATTAATACACGGCAAATGCTGGGCAAGATATGACTTGGCTGCATCCATAACCAGCACTGTTTGCAAGCATATAAGGAGCAAAGTGGCAAAGCATGTTATCATCAAACAAATCCCTGCAACACATTGCTATTTGCTGTATAACAAACACAGATACCAAATTAAATAAGAGTAAGAGATAAGACGCTCACCGCTTCAAATAGTTGGTGCACACAATGATGGTGGGAAACCAGCATATAGTCGAGCATACATGAAGGGTTTGCTAAGCTCAGCGAAAAAGTCGACCTGCAATGTCTTGACGTCGACGGAAAAGCATCCAAATTTCAGCGCCTCTTGTGCAGTTGTGGTGTACAACGCTTCTAGGAGCAGGTATCCCCCGGCCACACCAACAAGAGCAGCATCGTTTACTGGCAATTGGATGACCTTGTTCCAGTGCCATTGGTTATTTCTCAGAATGGAATACGTGAGCCAAAATGGGTCACTATCCTGGTCCTCGCCACAGCCTTCAGTGAGCATTCCGAGCATCCCTTCTGCTGCCTCAACAAGGGCAAAACTGTTAGTCCCTCGTTCAGGTGGGAGGTTGATGGCAGACAACTCCATTGCACGCACGTCCAGCACAAGCAACTCGTTCCGAAAATGCAAATGCCAATAGAAGCATCCCTGGACGAATTGACGATTGGACAACCCACCATGAGAGTGGATAAATGCACCATCGGAAGCAGATGTAGCCTGACCACTCCATTGATTAAATGTATGAGCATGCCACTGTCCTTGTCCGCCCAAAGAGGACGAGAAGACGAGAATGAGCAGTTTGGTTCTGCATTGCGCCACGCACATCACCCTGAATGATAAAGGGTCCTCCTCATTCTGGCCAGGAGCAAGGAAGGCCTCCAGATTGAGGAGGTCCGGTTGAGGTGCCAGCGCTTTCAGGTCATCTGGAACGGCGGGCAGCAGGACATAGCGGCGGTGAATGGGGTCGCACACAGCGAGGTCCATGACCCAAAATTGGCGGTCTTCTTTGTTCGGGGGGCCGGCGAGGAGGGCGCGTCCGTCAAAGAAATCAACTGGACGCCAGGTATGGCCGGGGGTGGAGGGGAGGAAGGATGAGCAGGAGAAGTCGAAGCCAAGGAAGGCGCGAGCGGCGACGGCGGAGGGGTGTGGCGGCTGGGCTGTGCTGAAGGTGTCTTGGAGCAGGCCGATGAGAGGCGGCGGGTGGAGAGCGCGGTATCGGCGCAGGAAGCCGTGGTCGGCGATGACACGACGGAAGGAGGGGCAGGTGGTGGAGGCGCGGGCGAGGTCTTCAGCAGCGGTGAGGCGGAGGAAGATTTCCTCGAGCATCACATCCGGTATATCGGCCATGGACGTCGCCGGCGGTGCCATCTGGGTGGTCGGGTGGGGAATCGCTTTGGCCTTCTAAAGGAAAGGCGTGGAGCTTCTCTTCTCTCTCTCTCAGAGGATCGGCGACTGCTGCGTGTTCGTGCGCCGCCCTGGGAGAGGAAGAGAAGGGGCTAGGAAATGGGGATCGGGGGCTAGGGTTCAACCTTTTTTTTGGGGAACTGCCTAGGGTTCAAGCTTATGCAAAGCTGGCTAAATGGACCAGGCCAACCAGGGCGGCCCTTTAGCACGCTGGCACGGCCCGTCATGGTCCAGGCGTGGCACGCCCTGGGCCATGCTTGGGCTGCTAGGCGGAGCACGCGGGCCCGCACAACACATTCCAGTTATCTTTTTTTAATATATTTTCTAATTTTTATATATATGGCCTAATACTAGCCCGGTAGGTAAAAATAGGACCAAAAAATCCCCAGTAGGCTAAACAGCAGGCGGGCCAGCGTGCTGGCGGGCCGGCCCGATTAGCAGCTGGGTCGTGCCTGGGTTGCAGGTTGTAGCACGCAGGCAGCACGACACGACCCATATAATAATCGTGCCCCGGCAAGCCTTGTCGTGCCACACACAATTACGATAGGCCGGCTCGGCCCGTTTGGCCAGCTTTGACGTCATGTGGGCAACAAGGGTATTTTGGTCCTCCGTTTTACACCCTATAATAGTACAGTATAAAAAAATATGTTTGAATCATGTAGAAAGGGGAAATACTCGACTTTTTTTGGCAAAGCACTGCAAAAGATGAATACCCATGAAAACTGCAAATTGTACACGCCGTCACAACCATTGTGTTTAGTTGGATCAGTACATGGCATCGTCGAGGTGAGAGTGTTGTCGAAGTCATCACATTTAAGTTAGTTTGGCCTTTGGTGGCTTTATCATGTTCTGTGCGGTAGTACAACACTGTGTATATTAACTTTTCTATTTTTAGATCCTTGGCCCACCTTGAATTTGTGAAATTGTGATGTTTTTTCCCATGAAATGTCTACTAGGAAATTCTTCCATAGTCACCCCGATGACCTTGGTCACCAAAGCATCATGACAGTTTCCAAGACCTCTCATATAATCCCCAACGAGGATCGGTTGGAGCACGTAGGAATGCCACCACTACATAATCCACGTCTGACTAAGGCAAGTAGGAAGCGGGGGGAAAGCATTTTGAAGTACAAAAATGTCGGGGTGAAATGCTGGTACTTAAACTAGGGTTCTTTCTTAGTGCCAATCTTGGCTTTTTCAGCAGTTAGTTATAGTATTCCTTTCATTCTTCTCTCATTTCGGAAAGATTTGGCAGTATTTCTTATCATGATCTGGTTGAGAGAATACGAAACATCGGTGTAAAATATTGAGTGGGATGGTTATAGTAAGGGGCAAACCAAGTGCTTCCGTGAAGATGCAGATCAATCAGATCGGAGACAAGGAACAGAGGAGAGGAGAAACTCAATGAAAAAGAAAAAGGGGACTCGACCGACTATCATGAGCGAAGCAAGGGAATTCCTTCTGACTGGATCCCTTGGGAGAAAGACAAAAATAGAATCAAATCTTCCATGATTCAGTAGTAGCTAGAAAGTGTATGGACATAGACTTTGATGACTCCCTAGTGGCAAAGGAAGCTTTAGCTTCATCCTTTAAACGTCTCATTTACTCTCTCTAGCTCTCGAATTTAAGTATAGGATTTTCAGGTACATTGGTCGACGAAAGTGAACATGTATCTTATCTTACGCAACTTGCTCTAGTTTTACTTTGTGGAAGACGTCTGATTGAATGATCTCTAGTGGGTTCTATTACCAACTGTACGCAGGCCTGTTTCCTTCTTATTTTACCAGCCTCCGTGGTTCTATCAGTGTAGAGGGAAGTCATCAATCCGCTGAGACAAAGACAAAAATGGCAAATAAAAGATACCTACCAGAACACATCAACTATGCCATCTGAGCCTGTCCACTTGCTAGTCAGTTAAAAAAATCGATATGTTTCATGGGCTTCTTTTGCTACTCTCTTCACGATCGCTTTACAAGGGCAACCAAATTCAATAAACAGTTCATGCTAATTCATAGATTATGTTGGTTTCTATGTAAGAGTCATGTGAGACGCTTCCTTCTCATACACATCGGAAGCTACATTTGATCATCCGCATTATAGAGTTTTGCAGGTGTTTGAGAGAATGTTATCCAGTCAGTTATGAATTGACCATGGTCTGAGCTTAAATTAGTCCTGGTCTATAAAACTAAAGTTGTTGGGCAAGCGCAGAAAAGTCGTCTGAAGGGGAGTTCTATTGGAATGCTCAACTCCGATCAACCCCGGTTTGGTTCCATACCTAAAACAGGAATAAGGTCCAAACAAAATAGGGGCGATATATCCCACTGCTCGCCTAAGAATGTACTAATGTAATGCCTATTATGGCTTTCCAAAGGATCCAACTGCTAGGAGGGTCCAAGCCATGGATTGATGTGACCGTAGCGGCGACTAGAATCGATCAGAATGAGGAAGTTATGGGACTTATCTTATATAAAATATATATGGTAGAGTGATTCAAAAAAAGTGGGGGTCAAGGTGTATAATGCGAGCTGCACTTTCAGGCAACGAGTCAGCTTAACCTTGATTGCTTAAGGTTTAATACAGTCATGTGATCTGTTACTAAGAAAGGAAAAGAAAGGCTGATTGCGACAGCTCAACCGGATGAGACATCTCTTATTTACAGAAATGTGCCTACATTGTTTAATTTACCAGTTATGCGTATTGTATTTTTGAATAGAGAGAATGAAACTAGTACTAGCTTATCGACAACTATGCTTTCTACCAACTCTGCCAACCCCAAATAGGAATATTGATTGCGATTCATCTGCACCAGAGCCTGCAACTGCTGCCTCTACTCCGCCTACTAGTGCCGACTTCGCTGGCCTCGTAGGGTACCGGTTTCCTCCTGATTTGTGTGCATGCCATTGACCCCTTTAATGGGTCAGTTCTCATTTTTATTACGACAATATAAGAAAAGAAGTGTTTGTGTTTAGCAAGACAGAGAGTTTTGGAACCAAGTAGCAAGGCATAAACAGAGAACGGCGATAGAGAGGACGAGCTCGCATGCTCCTGGAAGGCGTGCCAATGAGACAGCTCCGCGTGCGTCCGGTCAATCAATACGATCGTACGGAGATAGCGCATACGGCGAATGAAAAGTGACGTACGGGAGCAACGTCGATAAAAGGGGAGTTATCTTCACGGCTCCCCTCTGTTTGTTCTGTCGGTACATCACGTAAGACGAACGGTACAGATACAGGCAAAAAGTAACGCCGTTCTTGTGCGACGAACGTTCAAAGTTGACGGCGTGGATTCGCTCCCTGGCCCCAACCACCCCGTCTTTACTCCAAGCGTAAAGAAAAGAAAAACAAATATATCACTTGGGCCGCCGCACACAACAGTTCTCCAGGAGCTCGAGGCTATGGCGATGGCGGAGGCGGGAGTCGCCGGATTTGGGATTCTATCAGATCCGATTGACAGGTATGTTCGCTGCCATGGATGTATCATCTGTATTTGTGGGCGGTGTGCGTAGCAGAGCTGCCATGGATGTATCCTCTATAAGTGCGCTGTCTTGTTTGTCCATAGGTTTTCCCTGTCGGATCTAGCCGGCGGCAACTCCATGATGCACATCGAACCCACTGATACTCTGGTTTGTACACCCTCCGAGTCCAGCATGGGCGATGCGGGTGACACAACGCTGACAGTGGAAGTGGATTTACACAGTACTTGTGAGGGAGCGACCCTGACCCTGTAAGTGCCGAACTTAGAGCAGTCAATTGGCAAAGATGACCCCAAGCCCCCGGCTGCACCAAGAGGTATGTGCATTTCAACCAGTACCCCCATAGATCAAAATATAACTTGAATTGTATTTTGGAGCTTGTCTGATGTGAGGCACGGGCATGGCATGTAGGAGCAGATTTAAAACGAAAATTCAGTGAACTAAGCAAAAGAATTTTGACTATGTATTACTAAAAAATGGAACAAAATAATTTTGACTATGTATTACTAAAGAATTTTGACTATGTATTACTAAAAAATTCAGTGCTCACAGGTAAAGAAACAAAAAAATGTGCAGAAATTTAAAATTCCAAATATCTTCGCGATCAGACACATAGGAACTTGACATGGTCTCTCTCTCGAGACAAGTAGTGTCTATATTTCGCATTGTTATTACCGTACACGGAATGATGTTCTATCTTTTTCAGAACACCCAATTCAGTGAAATTACTGAATGATGAACTCCATTTTGCAGATCAATGCAGAACAATGGAGTTTGCGTTGGAAAAGGTGATGCCAGGCACAACACACCGTTGGTGCAAATGGCATGTGCTGAAGAATGCAAAGGAAAAACTTGGTCCATATTACACAAAACAGAGTTCATATCTGAATTCCATAAAATAATCCAGCACATGCTGACAGTAGACGAGTTCGAGATGGCATGGAAAGAACTAGTAGAAGCCCATGGTTTACATAAGCATCCTTATTTAACGCATATCTACGAAACAAGGGAGAAGTGGGCAAAGCCACACTTCAATGGAAAATTCTGCGCAAAGATGTCAAGTACCCAACACAGTGAGAGTGCCAACCATATGTTGAAGGGTTACGTCCCAGACTCCCAGCAAGTTACCCGATGCATCTATTCGTCCGGCAATACATGAGACTTCTCTTCGACAGGGAAGCAAGTGAAAACTACGAAGAGAGGCGTACAAAGATAGTAAGATTGCTAAAGTTATTCTTATACTTTCAATGCGAAATACATGTGATATTACTAATGCATATCCCTTGCGTGCAGACATCCCCGGTTATGGAAATGAACGCGCCACTCGAGTTACACGCGAGTGAAATCTACACCCGAGCTATGTTTGAAAAAATTGGCGAAGTCATATATGAATCAATACAGTACAAGGTGGAGGAGATCACCAAGGGCAAAACCTATTTCATACGACGATATCATCCCGAGAAATATGAGAAGTGGTGCAGGGTTGTCTACAAAGTAGAAGCTGCCGAAGAAGGGAAAGAACTGAAGTGTGAGTGTGCTAATTTTGAGCACACGGGTTTGCTGTGCTGCCATTCAGTTAAGGTACTGAGATTAAAAACGTATTTTGCATTCAAATGCAAGATTCTATTGCGGAGACAAAAAACTAACTTAACAACTAAATAACTTGCAGGTCCTCGATTTCCTCAGCATAGACTGTATACTGACAAAACATATTCTGAAAGGGTGGACAAAAGACTCAAGGGATGTACTCCCCAACCACCTATCACATCTTCAGAGGGACATCATCTCTTTGAATTCATTAACTTTTAGGCACTCAAACTTGTACACCCATGCTCTTGAAGGTGTACTACTTGGGGATTCAAACACAGAAGCGTATAAATTGTGCCATGAATATCCTCAAGACAGCAATGGATACATTGACTCCTATAGCTGCTTTCACTATGCGCAACACACAGCATATGTGGGAGTGACGCAGAAGGTAGCACAATCGGTAATTTTCTCAGACTAAAAGCTCCAGGCTGGAAACGAAAGCCTGGTCAACCAACCAGCAGCAGGGATAAACCTTCATGTGATGATCGTGGTGCAAAGAGCAGGAGGAACCCCTCAGCCACAAAAGCACAAGCTGGAACTGGGTGCGGGACAAGTAAGCGAACTCGCTTTTGTAGTATATGTCGAGAACAAGGGCACAAGAGCACGACATGCCTAAAAAGAGGTGACCTTCTTCAGAAAGAAAGGAAAGAGGGAAAATGCTCGAACTGTGGCGTCAGTGGTCACAGGAAGAACACCTGCAACAACCCTAAGGTCGTACTCCAGGTTGTTGCAAATACTACCTTAGAGCAAAACGCAATGTGCGAGTGATTTGATTTTACTCAGTGTTTTTGTTCTAAGCTGCTCAACGTTATGTAGCCGTTTAACTCAAACTGCAGCTGTCTTATAATGAGTGTCTGATAAGTACTGCGTGATGTGGTTGCTGAAACTTGTCAGTGTGGTACCCATGTTTATTATTGTGAGAACGGAAAAAATAATTTTTGAGTTTGTGACTTGGCTACTGAATTTTGTTTATATTTCGCTGCCTTTGTTGATTCATACCTAAATCTAGTCTGATGTATTCTGTGAGATGAAATTCAGATGAATTGGTGCAGCGGTGCGTGCTGGCACCAGTAATACAATTCAGTGTGAGAGTGAAATGGAAACAATGGATCCATAAACCTCGGCTGGATCCTCGCAGGACTCGGTGGAAGGCAGGGCCGACGGCGCGTCGGTGGCGGATGAAGATTGCGAGGGAGAGGCTGAAGTGCATTCCCGTTTGCAGCGTTGGAACTTGGAAGAAGTCGGAGATTACGATCCAGAGAATGGAGGTTCCGCCAGCGGTGACAACTGCTCCGATACGGGTAGCTATGCGGAATCCATCACCAACCTTGTGAGCAAGCAGACGCCGCCGTCGATGGTGACAACCCACCCGCAAAGCGCCCAAAGCTTGCGCAATGATCCAACGGCTCGCATTACGACCGCCGTATGAACCTCCAGTACACGTTGCTACAGGGCAATAACGCCGCCGCTGTTACTTGGATGGCAGTCGTCCTCACAGTAGAAACGTCGTCTCCAACCCCTTCCGTGCGTCTCATTAAATTACCCGTTTTCTACGTCCTAAAATACCACGCACTGTCCACATCCCCACGGCATTCGACGCCCAGCGATACCGTGAGCAGGCGAGCTCGGGCACGCCAAGGAATTTTCGGGCATAAACATCACTACTACTAGCAGATACATAAATCTCCCAAAGAAATTTTGGATGGGCCTCACTTTAAGTAACACTTGTGGCCTCCAGCAAAATGGTCTCGTTTCTAGCCTATTTGTGTTGCCAAAATAGGAACACTATCACATACATTACCGTACCACTTGATACAATATGTGGAACAACCATGCGACGAATGCTTTCATGCTCACCATAAAAAGGAGCATGTGGGCATGTATGAAGTACTACGATTATCCCCTCCCTGGTCATAGCAATTCGAGGTCAAAGTGTAGTAGATGACCACAGCTGGATAATGCCTTTGCATTTGCCGTGTCAAGTCACAGGCATCATCACTATGAACTTGGTTAAGATAATAAATCATCAATATATACGAGAGCATAAAAGACCTAAGCAATCATAATATCCACAATATACAACCACGTATAAAAAAACATCAAATCATCATTTGGTAGTATCTGCCGAGGAAGTGGCAATTGAATGGTGGGGTGGGGGAGGAGGGAGTAGCCACTATGCTACTATCAAATCATAATCTGGTCTCATACATTTGGTAGCATGCTACTATCAAACAAATCGCTACAACATATTGCTTTGTTGTATAACATTGAGACCAGATTATACTCCCTCCGTCCCAAAATATAAGAACATTAAAACGTTCTTATATTTTGGGATGGAGGGAGTAGTAAGCAAAGAGTAGAAAACAAACTCACCACTTCAAATAGTTGGTGCACACAATGATGGTGGCAAACCAGCATATAGTTGACCATACATGTCGGGCTTGCTAAGCTCGGCGAACAACTCGACCTGCAACGTCTGGATGTCTACGGAAAATAATCCAAATTTAAGCATGTGTTGTGTAGATGGGATGTACAACTCTTCCATGAGCAGGTATCCCCCAGTTACACCAACAAGAGCGGCACGCTTTACCGGCAATAGGATGACCTTCTCCGAGTACCATTGGTTATTTCTTAGAATTGAATACATCAGCCAGCATCGGTCATCTTCTCTGTACTCATCATAGAGTTTAGTGAGCATCACGAGCATTCCGTCCGCTGCCTCGACAATGACATAATTGCGGTTCGGTGGTTGTTCAGGTGGGAGGTTGACAACAGAGAACTCCATGGTGTGTGTCAAGGAGAAGCAACTTGTTCATGAAATGCAAACACCAACAGAAGCATC
Organism: Aegilops umbellulata; assembly: GCA_032464435.1. NCBI lineage: Eukaryota > Viridiplantae > Streptophyta > Magnoliopsida > Poales > Poaceae > Aegilops > Aegilops umbellulata. Next base: position 586,505,240 of record CP136060.1, on the reverse strand, counting down.
TGTGGATGTACCGACGATAGGACAACCAAGGCTCAGAGTTCACAAATGAGCCAATAGTAGCCCGAGCAGTCCATTGATCATGAGTAAGAATGTGCCATTGTCCATCCAAAGAGGAGAAGACCAGCTTCAGCAGATTTATTCTGCATTGTGCCAAGCACACCACTCTGAATGATAAAGGGTTCTCCTTAGAGCATCTCCAATTCGGTTTGGGCTAGGGGGTGTGCGCCACACCTTGTCCTGCCTCCTCTCTTCCACCAATAGGCCCATGAGGCCCAATAACTTCCCTGGGAGGGGAGGGGAGTTCCGGTAACCCCCGGTACTCCAAAACGACCCGAACCATTCTGGTGTCCGAATGTAGCCTTCCAATATATGAATCTTTATGTCTCGACCATTTCGAGACTCCTCGTCATGTCCGTGATCTCATCCGGGACTCCAAACAACCTCGGTACATCAAATCACATAAACTCATAATACCAATCATCATCGAACGTTAAGCGTGCGAACCCTACGGGTTCGAGAACTATGTAGACATGACCGAGACACATCTCCGGTAAATAACCAATAGCGAAACCTGGATGCTCATATTGGTTCCTATATATTCTACGAAGATCTTTATCGGTCAAACCGCACAACAACATACATTGTTCCCTTTGTCATCGGTATGTTACTTTCCCGAGATTCGATCCTCGGTATCATCATACCTAGTTCAATATCATTACTGGCAAGTCTCTTTACTCATTTTCGTAATGCATCATCCCTCAACTAAGTCATTAGTCACATTGCTTGCAAGGCTTATAGTGATGTGCATTACCGAGAGGGCCCAGAGATACCTCTCCGATACTTGGAGTGACAAATCCTAATCTCGATCTATGCCAACCCAACAAACACCTTTGGAGACACCTGTAGAGCATCTTTATAATCACCCAGTTACGTTGTGACGTTTGATAACACACAAGGTGTTCCTCCGGTATTCGGGAGTTGCATAATCTCATAGTCATAGGAACATGTATAAGTCATGAAGAAAGCAATAGCAATAAAACTCAATGATCATAATGCTAAACTAACGGATGGGTCTTGTCCATCACATCATTCTCTAATGATGTGACCCCGTTCATCAAATGACAACACATGTCTATGGTCAGGAAACTTAATCATCTTTGATTAACGAGCTAGTCTAGTAGAAGCATACCAGGGACACTTTGTTTTGTCTATGTATTCACACATGTATCAAGTTTCCGGTTAATACAATTCTAATATGAATAATTAACATTTATCATGATATAAGGAAATAAAATAATAACCTTATTATGGCCTCTAGGGCATATTTCCTTCAATCTCCCACTTGCACTAGAGTCAATAATCTAGTTCACGTCGCCATGTGATTTAACACCAATAGTTCACATCGTCATGTGATTTAAAACTCTATAGTTCACATCATCATGTGATTTAACACTCTATAGTTCACATCGCCATGTGACCAATACCCAAAGGGTTTACTAGAGTCAATAATCTAGTTCACATCGCCATGTGATTAACACCCAAAGAGTACTAAGGTGTGATCATGTTTTGCTTGTGAGAGAGGTTTAGTCAATGGTTCTGCCACATTCAGATCCGTATGTATTTTGCAAATTTCTATGTCTACAATGCTTTGCACGGAGCTACTCTAGCTAAATGCTCCCACTTTCAATATGTATCCAGATCGAGACTCAGAGTCATCCAGATCGGTGTCAAAGCGTGGATTGACGTAACTCTATATGATGAACTCTTTATCACCTCCATAACCGAGAAATATCTCCTTAGTCTTCTAAGGATAATTTTAACGGCTGTCAAGTGATCCACTCCTGGATCAGTATCGTACCCCCTTGCCAAACTCATGGCAAGGTACACAATAGGTTTGGTACACAACACATCATACTTATGGCCGAGGCATAGGGAATGACTTTCATTCTCTTTCTATCTTCAGTCGTGGTCGTGTTTTGAGTCTTAGTCAACTTTACACCTTGCAATACAGGCAAGAACTCCTTCTTTGACTGTTTCATTTTGAACTACTTCAAAAAACTTGTTAAGGTATGTACTCATTGAAAAATCTTATTAAGCGTCTTGATCTATCTCTATAGATTGTGATGCCCAATATGTAAGCAGCTTCACCAAGGTCTTTCTTTGAAAAACTCCTTTCAAACACTCCTTTATGGTTTTCAAAAAATTCTACATCATTTCCGATCAACAATATGTCATTCACATATACTTATTAGAAAGGTTGTAGTGCTCCCACTCACTTTCTTGTAAATACAGGCTTCACCGCAAGTCTGTATAAAACTATTTGCTTTGATCAACTTATCAAAGCGTATATTCCAACTCCGAGATGCTTGCACCAGTCCATAGATGGATCGTTGGAGCTTGCACATTTTGTTAGCACCTTTAGGATTGACAAAACCTTCTGGTTGTATCATATACAACTCTTCTTTAATAAATCCATTAAGAAATGCAGTTTTGATATCCATTTGTCAGATTTCATAAAACGTGGCAATTGCTAACATGATTCAGACAAACTTTAAGCATCGATACGAGTGACAAATCTCATCATAGCCAACATCTTGAACTTGTCAAAAACCCTTTTCGACAAGTCGACCTTTATAGATAGTAACAGTACTATCATCGTCCGTCTTCCTCTTGAAGATCAATTTCTTCTCAATGGCTTGCCGTGAAGGAAATATGCCCTAGAGGCAATAATAAAGTTATTATTTATTTTCTTATATCATGATAAATGTTTATTATTCATGCTAGAATTGTATTAACTGGAAACATAATACATGTGTGAATACATAGACAAACAGAGTGTCACTAGTATGCCTCTACTTGACTAGCTCGTTAATCAAAGATGGTTATGTTTCCTGACCATGAACAAAGAGTTGTTATTTGATTAACGGGATCACATCATTAGTTGAATGATTTGATTGACATGACCCATTCCATTAGCTTAGCACCCGATCGTTTAGTATGTTGCTATTGCTTTCTTCATGACTTATACATGTTCCTATGACTACGAGATTATGCAACTCCCGTTTACCGGAGGAACACTTTGTGTGCTACCAAACATCACAACGTAACTGGGTGATTATAAAGGAGCTCTACAGGTGTCTCCAAAGGTACATGTTGGGTTCGCGTATTTCGAGATTAGGATTTGTCACTCCGATTGTCGGAGAGGTATCTCTGGGCCCTCTCGGTAATGCACATCACTTAAGCCTTGCAAGCATTGCAACTAATGAGTTAGTTGCGGGATGATGTATTACAGAACGAGTAAAGAGACTTGCCGGTAACGAGATTGAACTAGGTATTGGATACCGACGATCGAATCTCGGGCAAGTAACGTACCGATGACAAAGGGAACAACGTATGTTGTTATGCGGTCTAACCGATAAAGATCTTCGTAGAATATGTAGGAACCAATATGGGCATCCAGGTCCCGCTATTGGTTATTGACCGGAGACGTGTCTCGGTCATGTCTACATTGTTCTCGAACCGTAGGGTCCGCACGCTTAACGTTACGATGACAGTTTCATTATGAGTTTATGTATTTTGATGTACCGAAGGTTGTTCGGGGTCCCGGATGTGATCATGGACATGACGAGGAGTCTCGAAATGGTCGAGACATAAAGATCGATATATTGGAAGCCTATATTTGGACATCAGAATCGTTCCGGGTGAAATCGACATTTTACCGGAGTACCGGGGGGTTACCGGAACCCCCCGGGGGGTTATTGGGCCTACATGGGCCTTGAGGGAGAAGAGAAAAGGAGGCAGGAGGTGGCCGCACGCCCCTCCCCTTCCTAGTCCGAATAGGACAAGGGAAGGGGGGCGGCGCCCCCCCTTTCCTTTCCCTCTTCCTCCTCTTACCCCCCTTCTCCTTCTCCAACTAGGAAAGAAGGGAGTCCTACTCCCGGTGGGAGTAGGACTCCCCCACTGGCGCGCCCCTCCTTGGCCGGCCGCCCCCTCCCCTTGGCTCCTTTATATACGGGGGCAGGGGGCACCCTAGAACACACAAGTTGATCTTCGTGATCGTTCCTTAGCCGTGTGTGGTGCCCCCCTCCACGATATTACACCTCGGTCATATTATAGCGGTGCTTAGGCGAAGCCCTGCGACGGTTGAACATCAAGATCGTCACCACACCGTCGTGCTGACAAAACTCCTCCCCGAAGCTTTGCTGGATCGGAGCCCGGGGTGCGTCATCGAGCTGTACGTGTGTCAAGAACTCGGAGGTGCCGGAGTAACGGTGCTTGGATCGGTTGGACCGGGAAGACGTACGACTACTTCCTCTATGTTGCGTCAATGCTTCCGCTTCGGTCTACGAGGGTACGTAGACAACACTCTCCCCTCTCGTTGCTATGCATCACCATGATCTTGTGTGTACGTAGGATTTTTTTTGAAATTACTACGTTCCCCAACATGCCGATCATCGGGCAAGTCCACACTTTGTCCTCATACATGGATTCTGTCTTATGGCCTCAAGCCATCTGTCGGAATCTGGGCTCATCATCGCTTCCTCATAGTTCGTAGGTTCATCATGGTCTATTAACATGACTTCCAGAACAGGATTACCGTACCACTCTGGTGCGGATCGTACTCTGGTTGACCTACGAGGTTCGGTAGTAACTTGATCGAAAGTTTCATGATCATCATCATTAACTTCCTCACTAATTGGTGGAGGCATCACTGGAACTAATTTCAGTGATGAGCTACTTTCCAATTCGAGAGAAGGTACAATTACCTCATCAAGTTCTACTTTCCTCCCACTCACTTCTTTCGAGAGAAACTTCTTCTCTAGAAAGGATTCACTCTTAGCAACAAAGATCTTGCCTTCGGATCTGTGATAGAAGGTGTACCCAACAATTTCTTTTAGTTATCCTATGAAAGCGAACTTCTCCGATTTGGGTTTGAGCTTATCAGACTGAAACTTTTTAATATAATCATCGCAACCCCAAACTTTAAGAAACGACAGCTTAGGTTTTTTGCTAAACCACAATTCATATGGTGTCGTCTCAATGGATTTTTAGACGGTGCCCTATTTAACGTGAATGCAGCTATCTCTAATGCATACCCCCAAAACGATAGTGGTAAATCGGCAAGAGACATCATAGCTCGCACCATATCTAATAAAGTACAGTTACGACGTTCGGACACACCATTATGCTGTGGTGTTCCAGGTGGCATGAGTTTGTAAAACTATTCCACATTGTTTTAATTGAAGGCCAAACTCGTAACTCAAATGTTCGCTTCTGCGCTCAGATCGTAGAAACTTTATTTTCTTGTTACGATGATTTTCCACTTCACTCTGAATTATTTTGAACTTTTCAAATGTTTCAGACTTATGTTTCATCGAGTAGATATACCCATATCTGTTCAACTCGTCTGTGAAGGTCAGAAAATAATGATACCCGCTGCGAGCCTCACCACTCATCGGATTGCATACATCAGTATGTATTATTTCCAATAAGTCAGTTGCTCGCTCCATTGTTCCGGAGAACAGAGTCTTAGTCCAATTCGGTTTGGGATAGGGGGGCGTGCGCCATACCTTGGCATGCCTCCTCTCTTCCACCACTAGGCCCGTGAGGCCCAATAACTTCCCGGGGAGGGGAGGGGGGTTCCGGTAACCCCCGGTACTCCGAAACGACCCGAACCATTCCAGTGTCCGAATGTAGCCTTCCAATATATGAATCTTTATGTCTCGACCCCTCGTCATGTCTGTGATCTCATCCGGGACTCCGAACGACCTTCGGTACATCAAATCACATAAACTCATAATACCAATTGTCATCGAACGTTAATCGTGCGGACACTATGGGTTCGAGAACTATGTAGACATGACCGAGACACATCTCCGGTCAATAACCAATAGCGGAACCTGGATGCTCATATTGGTTCCTACATATTCTACGAAGATCTTTATCGGACAAACCGCACAACAACATACGTTGTTCCCTTTGTCATCGGTATGTTACTTGCCCGAGATTCGATCGTCGGTATCATCATACCTAGTTCAATCTCGTTACCGGCGAGTCTCTTTACTCGTTCCATAATGCATCATCCCGCAACTAACTCGTTACTCACATTGCTTGCAAGGCTTATGGTGATGTGCATTACCGAGAGGGCCCAGAGATACCTCTCCGATACTTGGAGTGATAAATCCTAATCTCGATCTATGCCAACCCAACAAACACCTTTGGAGACACCTGTAGAGCATCTTTATAATCACCCAGTTATGTTGTGACGTTTGATAGCACACAAGGTGTTCCTCCGGTATTCGGGAGTTGCATAATCTCATAGCCAAAGGACCATGTATAAGTCATGAAGAAAGCAATAGCAATAAAACTCAACGATCATAATGCTAAGCTAACGGATGGGTCTTGTTCATCACATCATTCTCTAATGATGTGATCCCGTTCATCAAATGACAACACATGTCTATGGTCAGGAAACTTAACCATCTTTGATTAACGAGCTAGTCTAGTAGAGGCATACTAGGGACACTTTGTTTTGTCTATGTATTCACACATGTATCAAGTTTCTGGTTAATACAATTCTAGCATGAATAATAAACATTTATCATGATATAAGAAAATAAAATAAGAACTTTATTATTGCCTCTAGGGCATATTTCCTTAAGTCCGTCCTCCACTAGGCCCCCCTCCGTCCGCCTCCGCCCCGCGCCGTCCACCGCCGCCCTGCTTCGTCCGCCGCCGCCCCGCTCGCCGCTCAGACGCCGCCCGCTCCCCGATGGCGGCGAAGAAGATGCCAAAGGGTAAGTCGGGTTTCTTCAGCGTGAGGGCGAAGCCCTCCGGAAAGTTCAGAGTGGAGTTCTCCGACGTCGGGCGGCGTTGGTGGCTCCGCACGTATCCCACCGCTGATGAGGCCGCGCGTGCCTACGACATGGCGGTGTGGATGGCCGAAGACGGGCCTCAACATTCTTGAAATCGAGACCCGGGCGGATGCGGATTGGCTTGTGCCACAGGTCATCCGGATGGAGGAGATGCCGACGAAGAAGTAGAAGACACCGGCGGTTGTCGTCACTCCCGGTGAGAGCGACGAGGCGGCGATGGCTCGGTTTGCGCGGGAGCTCCCGAGTACGTCTAGGCCGAGTAGGAGTTCTACTGGAAGCGTGATGCCGAGAATAAGAAGAAGAAGGAGGAGGTGAAGAAGGAGGACGAGGCCGGCCCCTCGACGGTGATCCCCATCAAGTCATCGTCGGAGGAGGACGAGGAGTTCTGGGGGCTCTCGGATGACTTCGAGGAGTCGTACTGGTTGCCCTCGGACGACGAGTAGTTCTGATAGTTTAAATTTATGTCATCTATGTTCGAACTATGTTGAATTTCATGTTTGAACTATGTTGAGATGTAGTAGTTGGTTGTTTTCAAAACATATCTCCGTTTTGCACCATGTGTTGGAGTTGCTTTGTTTTACATCTCCGATTTGGACCATCCGTTGGAGTTGAGCATTTTTCGAAACTCCAAAACGCACCGTTTGACGGTCCATATTTTACATCTCCGATTTTGGACCGCTAAAATTTGGACAATCTATTGGAGATGCTCTTATGTTGAGCAAGGAAAGTCTCCAGCATGAGGAGGTTCGGTCTATGGACCAGCGCTTTCAGGTGGTCGGGGACTGCAGGCAGCAGGATGTAGCGGCGGTGCACGGGGTCGCACACGGCGAGGTCCCTGACCAAAAATTGGTTGTACTGTGAGTCACACAGCTCAGCGCCCACGAGGAAGCGGCTGCCGGCTTCTTCTTTGACCAGGGCGCCGGCATGGAGGGCCCGTCGATCAAGGAAGTCAATTTCACTCCAGGAACGGCCAGCGGTGGAGGGGAGGAAGGAGAAGCAGGAGAAGTCGAAGCCGACGAAGGCGCGAGCTGGGATGGTGGAGGGGTGCGGCGGCTTAGCTGGGATGAAGGGATCGTGGACCATGCCGATGAGAGGCGGCGGGTGGATGACGCGGTACCGCCGGAGGAAGGCGTGGCCGGAGATGACCCTGCGGAAGGAGGCGCAAGCGGCGGAGGCGCGGGCGAGGTCGGCAGCGGCAGGGAGGCGGAGGAATATTTCCTCGAGCAGCACATCCGGGAGATCGGCGACAGACGGTGCCGGCTGTGGGATCTGCTGAGGGCCTGTCGCCGGCGTTCAGGCCATCACGGTGGACGGGAGGAAGATTTCCTGGAGCAGTCCGTCATGGACTGGAAAGGACGGTGGCTCCGGCGGTGGTGCTGGGTTGGAGGTTGGCGGCGGCGCCATCGGGTGGTTTTTGGTGTGTTTCGTGAGGAACGAGTGCCAATGAACACTTCACTGCACAAGAGGGTCAACATAATCCATTCTAAACAAATAATCAGCTTTGTCTAAACATTCCGTAATTAACAAATCTCTTGATTTTGTCGACCAAGATGGTCCAACTAATCCATTTTTCTTTTAATGGTCGAGAATAACTTTGAATTAAAGGATTTATAATTAGCCAATATTCGATTGGAATGGATTCACAATAATTCTGTAAAATATTATGATTTATTTTATCCCATTAAAATTCTAATTTCATTAAAAAATAACCTACATGATGAGATGGTTCCATGATTAATCGTCTGGTATGCCAACATTTACATGTTCATTAGACTAGTTGAATGCTCGTGCATTTCCACAGAATAAAATATGTGCTGCTACTTCTAAAATGATCATGTTTGTCTGATAATTGCAACCAACAAAGGTGTGTTGCTACTTCTCTAGTGATGATGCCTGTATGATAATTGCAACCAACAAAGGTACTCGACAAGTATTTCTTCAATTCATGAATGCAAGCGTGATACAAATGTTGATCTTAAGATCAAGACTCCATTAAAAATGGTAATTTTATCATCTCGGATCATCAATTTATACCCTCACAACTCCTTTTTATTCTAGTCATGCATCTCCTTGATCATTTATCTCGGGTACTAGATCTTCTTCAACTCGGGTATATACTAGGTAATTGTAGTGAATGGTAATTGCCGGTATATATATATATACTTCAGTTAATTTAATTGTACATGCGTTGGAACGGATGCATAAACATTCTAGTGAGTGAATATGATTGTGCACCAAAATAGACTTTATTTGTCAATTGAATCGTTACTTTATTGGCAGTATAATTTTGTTTGGTAAGCTAATAAGACATGCGGCAGTTGACATGATTTTTTTTACAACGGCAAAAAAAATCAAAGATGAGATAGGAAAAAAAATTCAAAACAGGGGCAGTTGACATGATAAGATGGTCCCATTGGCAATTATAATCCCCGAAGCCTTCACATTTTATTTCAAGACCCTTTTGGTTAAGGCAAGCCAATTCCCTACCCTATGCCTCTAAGCATTGCTTGCATCATTTAGGGGATGTTTAGTATCTATGTCTTTTATTTTTAGGTGGCTATGTCTTGGTATGATCCTATGGGACATCTGTTGATTATTGTTTCGGTGCTTAGGCTTGGTTTTAACTTAAGGCGCCACATATTTCAAAATGGGTAGAAAGCGCCCACGCCTTCCAAGCGTTAGGCTTGTAATGGGCTGGCCCATAGCTTCCATTTGGTCACGGTCTTTTCCAATTTTTTCATATATGTGTTTTATCGCTTTATCTACTAGAATTTTGTTCATTTTTTATTCAAGTTATTCATGAGCCTTGTGAACATTCAGTGCATCTTTGTTACATGGTGATTTTCCTTCATGATTGTTCTTTTCACTTTCTCCTCTTTATTATTTTGGATATTTTTTTAAATGATTTTAAGAATAATGTCCATTAAATTTATTTTATTTTGCATATTTAAAAATTCTAGTGAATGTTAAAAATGTTCATAATTAAAAAAATTGTGAATTTTATAGAAGTTCACTTTCTTACTTGTTGCATGATATGAATTTGGCACCCATGCCTTTTTATCTATTCTGCCTTTTTCAGAGAAGGACCTGTTGATAACTATAATCGCTGAGCATTCACATTTACAGTTTAAAATTCATGATATTTTTTAATATTTATGAACATTTTTAGAATAGTGAACATGCTTATATATTTTTAATTCCTAAATAAAAATAGTCCAAAATAATAAACCAACTTCAAAAAATCAAATGAGAAAATGACCATAAAGGAAAATTCCCAGCCAAAGCACTAAGGTGGTCGCTGCCCAGTGTGTGCTTTGACGCTAAATTGGCGTGTGAAGTGCTAAATAGGACGTCCCAAGAACTGATGGAAATTTCCGAGCAGTTTTCAAGCCATGGACCAACAAGAAGCACCAACCGATATCTTTTCAATGCCTTATGTAAACCCAAGGTTTCATTTTCCCCAAAAAACATAGATAAATACTTGTAACTGGTAGGCTTGTATTCATATGCTTTCTATGCTATTCCCATGTGTGGTAAATTCATCATGTTTCATCTATACGCAGGCACCAGCACCACTTGGAAAGAAGGTTGATTCAACTGAGCGCGTCATGTTGAAGGAAGATGACGTGATACCGGAATAAGGCATATTTATCTGTTCAATGCTCGGTCTTGTACTCCAGTGAAGTTGTGGTTGAAGTTTCAGATAGATGCTGTATATTAACCTCTAAAAGGGTACATAATTGCACGTAAAAAGGATACATAGGTGTACGCAGTCTAGAAATAAGTATGCAACTAAGTATGCATCCTTGTGTTGTCTAATAGCTGCTCGAGAAAGCGCTGGAGCTAACAAACTTCATTTGGTCATTCTGTTTATATGTCACCTGAACTATTCTAATTTTTTTGGAAGTCTCTCTACAAGTATGTTTGTGTTTAAGCGCATGCACTTATACAAGATTGGCCTCCTCCCCCCACCCCGCCCTTCAATTGCCACTTTCCCAGTAGATACTACCAAGTGATCATTTGATGGTTTTTTATATGTAGTTGTATATTGCGGTTATTATGATTATTATTTCTACTCTCATATATAATGACGATTTATTATCTTTATTCCATTACGTTCATAGTGACGTTGCCTGCGACTTGAGACGGCGAATGCAAACGATTTATCAAGTTGTGGTCGTCCCTAAACTTTGAGCTAATTGATATGGCCAGAACATCTATCAGTGAGCAATCAGTGAGCTAGTGTATTCAGGGAGGGGATAATCATAGTAGTTCAGATATGCTCACATGCTCCTTTTATGATGGGCATGAAAGCATTCATCGCATGGTTGTTGCACATATGGTATCAAGTGGTACGGTAATGTATGTGATAGTGTTCTTATTTAAGCATGAGAGGTGAGATGGAACATGATCATCACTCGCAACAAAACTGTCTTGCATAGGCGGAGTAAGGCATAAAAGCTCAGTCCAAGTTTTTCATCTTTGTTCAAATAGATTTTGATATGCTAGGTTAATATCAACATGCAACACGTGTGTACGCAATGGAGCAAGTTTTGCACTTAGTTGGAAATTGCTTTTGCAATGTAGTCGGAACCCAGGGACATCCTAGGACTTGGAAGCATCATGATCTCTGACTAAACCAGATTCTTTCATCAATGAAGTCCCATTCCCTCCGTTTGTTAGCTTGAGGAGTCTTCTTTGGGGTATCGTCATGGAACCTGGACACTTGATTGGGGAAGTACAAAACATCACAATGTGTGTTCTGCCCTATGTGCTCAATCCGGGTCAGCATACCACGGTCCATGATGTGTGGAGAAGCATGCACTCAACATATACGCAAGGGACGGCGACTATGACGGTGGTGCTGGGTGGGAGGTTGGAGGCAGCGCCATCGGAGTGGGAAATTTGGGGATCGATGAGGAACCAGCATTTACCAGAGCACTTGACACTTCTCTCGCACTCCTCACCATTCCAAAATTCACCTTGAAACATTCCATAGTACAAAGATCCATTGAGTCTCTAATTCGAATCGATGTATTTGGTTAGCAATGGGAATGGATTAGCAATGATTCCGTAAAATATTGAGATTTTTTATCCCATTAAAATTCTAATTTCATTAAAAAATATACATGGTGAGATGGTTTCGTGATTAATTGTTTGGTAAGCTAACATTTACATGTTTATTAGGCTAGTTGAATGCTCGTGCATTGCCATGGAATAAAATATGTGCTGCTACTTCTCAAATGATCATGTTTGTATGATAAATTGCAACCAACAAAGGTGTGTTGCTACTTCTCAAGTGACGATGTTTTTATGATAATTGCAACCAACAAAGGTACTCGACACGTGTTTCTTTAGTTCGTGAATGCAAGCGTGATACAAATGTTCTCTTAAGATTAAGACTCAATTAGAAATGGCAATTTCCTCATCTTCGATGATCATTTTGTATCCTCACAACTCTTTTTATTCTACTCATGCGTCTCCTGGACCATTTATCTTGAAAACTGGATCTTCTTCAACTCTGGTATATACTAGGTAATTGGAGTTATGGTAATTGCCCGTATATACTTCAGGTAATTGTACATGCATTTGCAACGGATGCACAAATATTCTAGTGAATGAATATGATTGTGCACCAAAATATACTTCATTTCTTGATTAGATCATTACTTTATTCACGGTATAATTTTATTTGGTAAGCCAATAAGACATGGGGCAGTTACATGATTTTTTTCAAAATGATGGTGGAAATCAAAGATGAGAAAGAAAAACATATTCCAAACAGGGGCAGTTGAGATGATAAGATGGCCCCGATGACATTTCTGATCCCCGAAGCCTTCACATTTTTTCAAGACCCTTTTGGTTAAGGCAAGCCAACTCCCTAGCATATGCCTCTCTAAGCATTGCGTGCATGATTTCGTGCATGTTTAGTATCTATGTCTAATTATTTTTAGGGTAGTTATGTCTTGGTATGATCGTATGGGACATCTGCCAAGTATTCTTTCGGTGGTTATGCTTGGTTTTAACATAAGGCGCCACATACTTCAATATCGGTAGAAAGCGCCCACGCCTTCCAAGCGTTAGGTTTGTAATGGGCTGGCCCATAGATTCCATTTGGTCATGGTCTTTTCCAATTTTTTTCATATATGTGTTTAACGCTTTCTCTACTAGAATTTTGACCATTTTTATTTTTTCTTAAAATTATTCATGAGCATTGTGAACATTCAGTGTATCTTTTTACTTTCATGTTGTTTTTTCACTTTCTGCTCTTTATTATTTTGGATACTTTTTTTAAAAAAGTTTATGAATAATGCCATTAATTTTATTTTATTTTGCAAATTTAAAAATGCTAGTGATTTAAAGAAACATAATTTAAAATTATTTGTGAATTTAAGAAAAGTTCACTTTCATACTTGTTGCATCATATGAATTTTGCTCCCATAACTTTTTCCAGAGAAGGACCTGTTTCTGATCCCCGAGCATTCACATTTACATTTTTTTTAATTCATGATAATTTTTCATATTTATGAATATTTTTAAAATTAGTGAACATTCTAATAAGTTTTTTAAATTTCCTAAATAAAAACACTCCAAACTAATAAACCAACTGAAAAAACCGAATGAGAAAACGACCGTAAAGGAAAATTGCCAGGCAAAGCACTAAGTGGGTTGCTGCCCAGTGTGTGCTTTAATGCTAAATTGGCACGTGAAGTGCTAAATAGGACGTCCCAAGAACTGATGAAAAATTCCTGGATGTTTTCAAGCCATAGACCAGCAAGAAGCATCAACCGATATCTTCTCAATGCCTTATGTAAGCCCAAGGTTTCATTTTCGTAAAAAATTAGCTCCAAGCCTTACAAAAAAGCAAAGTCGTTTGAGTGTTGTTGGCTCTTTTGGAGGCTGGCAGTTTGTGTGTTAATCAAGACAAGCAGTTGGCTGACTTGGTGTGGCGACATCGATCTATATATTTATTTGTTTTGTGGCATTGGCCTAGTTTCTCCAACCCTCTAGATGGTGGTGAAGGATTGCAAACTTGCTCAACGCCGGGTGATGTCCAAAATGATGTTCCTTAGCGGTTACCAGATCTCGTTTTGGGCAGCGAGTGGTTATTATCTTCAAAGACTGGTATGGCAAGGGTATTTGTAGGTGTCCCTTCCTTTTAAGCTCCGACCAACAACATGTCTAGGGGCTTTTCGTCGATCCTAACAACAGTACAAGGGGGAACACTTGGAATTTGTAGTCAATGGGGTAACACGTCAGGAGACCAGCGGGTTTATAACATAGAACACATGTACACACGATTTTACCAAGTTTCAGACCCCAATGTGGGAAAAGCCCTACTCCATGCCTTGCTCTTTTCTAACATATGTGTGGAGAGTACAAGAGAATAAAATGTCGGGGAAGGATCTGAATGAGTAATGATATTGGATATTCATGTGATATGCTCTGAAATCCTTCTAGGTGGTCTACACTAAACTATGGCATAGGAGAAGGTGTCCCTCTCCCATGCCCCATGTATCCCTTATATAGCACAACCTATGGAAGGCTTCGATGTCGATGCATGGGGCTTACAGAGATTGGAGTCGATCTGTTGTCGGTTTACAACATGTTTGGGCCCTTATTCCATGTTCACAGAGAGTTTCTTGATTCCCGATGCGTTGTATGATTGCATGACTCCTCCTAGTGTGGTCGATAATCTTCTGGTGTCTATGGGGTATCCCAGATTTCAGGGGCCCACCTTTGCAGCGAAGAAAGGCAAGCCGATAAGTGATTTGACATCATCAATAGCCCCCCATGAGTACTCGTAATAGAGAAAGGTCCGAGTAAGTCTGGTGTGAAGATACTCGTGAACGCCTCCGTCTTATATATTCTTTAGGTTGGATGATGGGGTAGCTCCTTCCTTGGCGTCTTGTTCTTGTGTTTGATGTCTCACTGGGACCGGTCAACATGCAAAATGTTGTTGTAGATGAGTATTTTCCCAACATCTTCAACGGGCGGGGTGTTCATGCAGACACGTTGAGTCGAGAGGCGTATGTCAACACGCAAATAGTTGATGTAGATTCCTTTTTCATTGATGGCTTTCCAATAAGTCACTCGTGACTCCTCCTATTCCCTACACACTACGCTCGCTTATTGAATTGGCTTGACCGTTTAGTTTCGTTTTGCTTTGATTTTTATTTTGTTTTTCCTTTCTTTTTCCATGCTTGTTCTTTCTTTTTCTTTCGTTCTTTGTTATTTTCATTTTTTATTTTCATGAATATTTCTTCAAATTCCTGAACTTTGTTTTTAAAATTGTGAACATTTGTTTTCATCAAATCAAAAACTGTTCCCTGAATTAAAAAAAATGTTCTTTGAATTTAGAAATTTTTCATTAAATTAAAAATTTGTGAATTGTAATCCACAATTGTTCATAAAATATAATAAATGTTCATCACAACTAAAAATCTGTTCATTGATGTTTAAAAAATCATGAATTTCAAAAAAATGTTCATCGAACTGAAACATTGTTCATCCAATTCAATATGTATTTATCAAATTGTAAAAAGTTCATACAATTTAAAATGTTGTCACCAAACACAAAAATCTTCACTTTAATAAATTGACAAACATTTTTTGGAATCGGCGTACATTTCGTGAATGTCATGATCCTTTTCGCCAAATTAGTGCGCACTTTGTTTTCTCATTTTTGTGAACATTTTTGGAAAATTCTTGAATTTTTTAAATTAGTTAATATATTTTAAATTTTGAGATTTATATTTTTTCAGAATCATAAACATTTTTGAAAAATCCGAATTTGATGTAGATAAGAAAAAATAAAAAATTAAAAAGAAAAAAGAATGAACAGGAACAATGAAAAGAAGGGGCTTCCCGCCCAGCACATGAGCCGTCTAAATGGGCGCGTGGGAGGGGAGTGCGCGTTCCAGCGCTTCCCATCTCGTTGGTCGTGGAATAGGAAGTCCCCGAACGCCACGTGTGAAAGTATAATATTATTAAATTTTAAAGGTACATAGTATACATGTGAATGTGTATTCCCAAAAAAATTGAATTTGTTGTGATGTGAAAAATTGTATTTCATTATCAGGCTCCATGGAGCCCATCACCATTGGCATTTTTCGCTCTTCTTTTTCATCTTATCTCTCATCCTGACACTTGCGTTTGTCTTGTAGTCATATCTCTTTTTTTTGCGGTTGAGGAGTCAATTCCCATCTTTTCTCTTTTGCCCGCGACCTTTTTTGGACATAGTACAGATGCAGACGCTTGTACATAGGCACATACATCTACCCTTACGAATGCACGCATGCATACTCTATCTCTAAATAAAGCAGCAGCCTTTCTGTATAAATAAAGCCATCACGACGTGTTCACCACACGTCACAGTGCAAGAGGTAGTAGAAGTTTACGGAATACAAAATACCCATCGGCAATTACCAAGCGCGACCTCAAGAACTTCCATGAGAATAGGGAAAATTCTTTCTACCAATGAAAAATTCAATCAACATTAGGTTATTAAACTGAGTCATTTATTTTGCGGGCTTGCTGTCAAGATTCATACATCACACAACCTAGAGTCAAATGATTTTAGAACGAGGGGACAAAAACGGATATAGGGATAGTGTTTCTCACGCTTATATTATATGAAAACAAGAGAGCGTCACACTGCTACCGAATATCAGTTTGTACCAGGAGAACACACACAAATGATAATGAGAGAGGGAGAGTGAGACAGAGAGGTGGTGTATCACCCACAACTATGTCACCACTCTCGGATCATAACTTTTCCAAGCAACGGGACGGTTAATGCCAAAAGGAAGAGTGGTAACAACTGCAGCTTCTCCGCCCAGCTATGAGTGTATGTCACCGCGACGTACAAAATGAAAACAAAATAGCAGCATGCGAATACCATTGCTGTTTTCTGCAACCGAAAAAACAAGAGAAATATTGAACCGTCAATTCTTTAGCAAAATGGTATGTGAAATGAATTAGGCATTGTGAGATCAGGATGCCTTGTGTACTTTCCGCAAAAAAAAAAAGGATGCCTTGTGTACATTTCTCATTCAAAATAATTTGATATAGTAGCAGTCAGGCAGGAGTAAGCCAATACGAATATGTGAAATGAAACTGCCACAAAAACTCGTTTAGGTGAAACGCTAGATACATGAGTAATTGGTAATGATTCTACGTAGCAAGGCTATGTACCAATTTACCATATATGAACGTCTAATAAATATAATTTCAGATGACTAAGCTTTAAAGACCTGTTGTATAAGACTTTGTTTCATATGTGGAAAGAATTGAGAGGAAGCATACAAGAACTCGTTTGAAGAACAACCAGAGTATAAGATTGATGTACAGAAAGACCGAGAGCAGGATCCGAGCCGTTACCATGCACAAAACGGCTATGTTCTCTGCCATAGCGCTTAGCGTTGAGCCGGCTGTCGCCACCGCCGGCGGCTCGATCTTCATCGCTAGAAGTCCGGTCTTCATTTTGCTGTTGCCCGGAGAGGTGCAGAGGAAAGCTCTCAGAATGACCTGTGCAAAGGAGACACCGTGCATACAAGGCACCTCTGTAACTTCAGAAAATTATAAATGTGAAAGCGACAACGAGCAGGAGAATCAGTTTGACGTAGCAAGACGTCCACATGTTGGATTTTCTACTCTAAACACACTGAAAATTCTCATCTAAGAAATTTCCATAGGGCTTAGGTGCACCATCTTAACTGTTATCTAGGTTTTGCTGTAAGGTCTTCTGTACTTAGCAGCACGCCGTATGCACTGACGCACGGCCGGCAGACTAAAATATTTCGCCAATCTTGTTCAATCAAGGTACAAACAGAAAATTTAATCATATGCGGCCATTAGGGCATCGATCTAATCAGGTGGCCCCTAAAAAACTCAAAATTTCACGTTCGAACAATCTACTAAAGGGCCGAATTTACTAGAGGATGTCACTATCTTCCTTTCTAGGAAATTAAGTACGGCACACATCTCTATCACACATAAAGACATATTTCTATTTTTAATCTTCTTGATCGCATCGAGTTACCCGTATCTCCATTGTTGCCGCCACACCAGCTGCCAAGGAACAAGAAACCGGTACAAAACAAAATCACACGATAACAAAAGAAGCTAATTTCTTCACCAAAGACTTGAGAAACTAAGTGGACCAGGAAATAGCAAAATCTTATTTTTGCAATGATGTGCTCGGGGCAACTGCCGTAGAGAGAAATTGTACAGTACTCTATACAATGCCACAGTAACTCAACCATTACTAAATTAATGAGAACGAGATTCCTTTAGGTGAAACGCTAGATATCACGCATATATTATTTTAAAAAATTTCAAGAAAATAATAAGGCCATTCTCGAAATTGAAGCCATTTATTATTAGAACATCGTTTAAGGTGAAAGATGAACATATGTACATTGATTAAGTCGAACACTCCAATTTTATAATATAAATTAGATAATGTAACTTCATTGCTTTTTTTAAATCAAGGAAAATAATATAAGAATGAGAACATTCATACAAAATTAAATGACATAGTAAGAATGTTGGTAGTAATAAGAACTACACAATAATATACCTAAAGCAAGAAGTACAGAGTACGTGCACTTAGTAGAGTATAATTTAATTATGAGAAAAAGATAGATAATAAGATCAAAATGTTGCCTGAGCACAACTGTGCTAATTTATCTAAAAACAGTTTGCATTGAAGAACAAATATTAGGTGAATAGGGCAGTATCTATTGATTTTTTATTCATGTTGACGTGTCCTGAGTCTGACCTGTAGCCACACATATGCAAGGACAAATCCGGTATTAGCCAAACGGGTCCAGACTCGAGAGAAATTTCCAGTGGTCTTGTTAAGTCATTCTTCTCCCCGAACAAAGAAACCCATTGTCTCCCTTGTTTCCTCTCCAACAGCACTACTCAATACTTGAGAGTGAGGAGATTGCTGGTGACGGAGATGAACTCGGAAGAGCACAGCCAGGTCCTCGAAGCATTGCGACGCCGGTTGCAAGCTTGGAAAGTTCGGCGACGGGGAATTCGGGTGCTTCCACGGAGAAGTGAAGAGCACGGGAGCAAGGTGCTGGCACGGAGAATTGCGGTGCTGGAACCGCGTCTTGCAGCCCTGGCACTGCAAAGTGTGGCACAGAGATTTGCGGCGCTGTCACTGCAAGATCGGAATGGTCAGCTATGGAGAACAATGGACAGCGAAAACTACTATCGACAACTTGTCAATCAAGTAAGCTGGTTTCAGTATGAAGCTAACTGGGTTTGACAGATCGTGGTATGATTATTATTGTCCATCTGATGTCTTAGCGGATTATGCTATCCTCTTGCATACTTTCAAAGTAACTACGTTTTTCTTTTCACAACTAAGAAAAAAAAAGTAGGTTGATGGAAGTAAATCACCAATATTTGGATCTATCCAGGTTAGAAAAACATATTTTCAATATGGGATACTCCTTTTGTTGATTGAATTCCTTCATGAAGTGATTGTATAGAATCAAGAGTGAACAGCTGAAAATTCAAAAAAAAAAAAAAAGAGTGAAGGGCTGCCTATTGGTTATTATCAATGGGGTGGGAGCTCTGGTACGTCTCCATCTCCCTCGAGTGTCGAAAATAGGCGCTACGGTTCCTAGTGGCGGAGAAATTGAAGCAAGATAGGCCGTTGTAGTGGTAGCCAGGGACCTTGCTTCATAATAATAGCCAACGGCCTACCTGCTACCATTAATGTGGCGTGATTAGCAGTCCTAATCACCAACGTAGCTCGCCAATTTTTTTTAGTTTGGTCATAGTGGGAGTAACTTAGCTAGTAACATAACACTTTAATTATTATTTTCCTTATATGACAAATAGTTAATGAAGCAAGAGGTGTTTGTGGTAACATAAGATGTTACCATCATATATGAAACACACACGAGACACAATCCCGGCTAGACACAATATGATGATCACAGGACCGTGTCGGTCATGTTGACTTCCTTTTTTTTATCTGAGTTTAGAACGTAGAGGTACACGGGAAATAATAGCTGCTAAGAGCATCTTTAACCGGATTTATCAAATTTGACCCCTATATGGAGGTGTCTGCAGAAAGCGTCATCCGTCCGCCCACCTCCATTTTTTTCTTTTTGTCTTGCAAGGTAGGTGCTCTCGATTTCATATAGATATAGAGAAAAAACAATACAAGAGTGGCCCAGTTTATTAGGAAAACTAGGCCAAAAATCAAACAAAGGGAAAAGAAAAGAGAAACAACCGTTGACGACACTGAACAACAGCCTGTCCAGACCTCCGCTGCCCACATGACCACAACTGGAGAGTAGTTACATAATTCTTCAGAGACACCTCCAAGAAGGAAAATGACGCTCATGTGCGCCTCATCTCCAGCTTGGACCCCCGTCAAAGACGCAAGCTTTCGCCAAGAATCGAACACAACAATCCGCCAAAACATGGGAAAGTGCCCAGCCATAACAACATCGTCAACGACCACCTCAAATCCGCATCACGATCTAGTGTCGAGGAAGTACTCTTCGCCGATGCCTCCAGAAAGGAGCAAGACGCCCTGCGCTATCATCGCCTACATCTACCCCCGTCGAGGACTATGCTTTCGCTAAAGACTAATGCCTTTCTACCTATAGAGATCGAGGGAGGAAACTCAACCGATGCCAACGAGAAAAGACCGAGGCTCTATCTGCACTAGCATCGGTGGACTAATCCAGTGATCTGAGCCAACTGCAAAGGGCACCGCATCCCCTTGGAGCCCGGAACAAGCCGACAGTCTACCACCACCACCACCACGGGACAACTTCCACCATGACGCTAGGAGCGACCTGCACCACCACCGCAGGCCAACCAGCGGGGTGAGCAGATCGAGCAGCCCAAATCCTGCCTACCCTAGGCTGCCGCCTCAAGTCGCATGCAAATAACTGTCAGGCCAACCATCGGGCCCGCACCAGCCCCGCATATAGTGCCGCACTACCACATGCTCCGCCACCCACATGCACCACCACAGACACCATTGTTGACAGTCACGGCATCTCTAGCCGCGCTCCAGGAATGCCTCCCCAGGCGATTTTTTCGCGCCGGCGCCGAGAAAACGGCCCAGTCGCGTCCCAGGAGCCCGTTTTTCGCCGGCTTGGGCCGAAAACAGCGCCGGCGGACCCAGGCCGAACCCGGCGCGCTGGGGGGCACCCGGGGGCGCCGGGCGAACTGTTTTGGCGCGAAAAGGCCACGGGCCCGCCGCGTCCGCGACACGACTCTCTTCTCGGCCCTTCGTCGTCCTCATCGCCTCGTTTCCCGTGGCGAATCAATGCCAAAGCTGCCGCGCTGCCGCTCCTGTCAGCCTTGCCATTGATTCCTCATGGGCGGCGTGTCACGGGACGGCGCGCCGACGCCTCCCCTCCCTCGCACGCGTACACACCAGCCCCTCGCGGCGCGGCTATAAAAGCCGGTGACCTCCACTCGCCTGTGCCCACACCAGCCCCGCCCCACGCCGCCGTCCAGCCCCTCCCTCTCCCTACCTCTCCCGAGCGCCGCCGGCCAGCCCCTCCCTCTACCTCTCCCGAGCCCGCCTAGCCCCGCCGTCGCCATGGCAGAACGCTTCCCCGAAGACGAGGCGGCGGCCAACGGCTTCGGCCGCCGTTCGCTCCGCGAACAGGAGTCCTGGCTCCTGTTCCAGGCGAACATCCCGGCGCCGCCGGACATGCGCGCCGGGCCGACGGGGTGGAGGCTCAGCGCCGGGGGAGTGCCCATTCCCCCGTTGCCCGACGCCGTGGCAAAGCCGAAGTACTTCGCCGAGGAAGTCGAGGTCGTGCACGCCTCCCTCACCGACGACCAACTCTCCCTCCCCCAGTACGCTGCCGACAACCATGCGGCATGGGCGGCGTATTTCGAGCGCCGTCAGCAGCAGCGCTCGGCGTCCACCAACGGCGCGCCGGTGGTCGGCGGCCGGCAGAACAGCGAGGGGCGCCACCTGTGGTGGGGCGTCCCCGGCCGCACACTCGAGGGCGTGCTCACGTACCTCGAGGGCGGCAACGACCCAGAGTTGGCGTACCCCCCGGCGAGGGTGGCCGCCCCGGCGCACCGACGCGCCGGGCTATGGGCGCCAAGGAGGTTCGGGTCCTCCTCCTCCTCTTCCTCCTCCCGATCCTCATCGCACTCCTCCGGCACTCCGGCCCTGCTCAGCGTCAAGGTCGAGCCCGCGGCAGAGACGCCGCTCGGCCGGCGCACTCGCAGCGCCGACATCTTCATCAACGAGGGCGACCGGCGCGCCTCGTCCTCGTCGGCTCCTCCGCGGTTCGTCAAGCCAAAGATGGAGCCGGGGCTGGCGCCAGTGAAGACGGAGCCGGGGCTAGCGCCGGTGAAGGCGGAGCTCGACGACGACGACGCGGCCCTCGAATGGGCACGCAAGGACTCCATTGCGATGGAGAAGGCGCGCCGGGAGAGGGAGAAGGAGCGCCAGTGCGCCGCCCTATGCCGCTTCGAGGAGCGCCGACGCGGCCGCGATGAAGGCGGGGTCGTCGTCTTATGTGACAGCGACGACGACGACGACGCGCCGCCGCCAGTCCGCCATGGTGACGCCGGGCAGGGGTCCATCAGGGGCGCCCGCGTCAAGCAGGAGAAGGCCACCGACGACGATGGCGGCGATGGCGGCGACGACTACAACCCTTTTCTTTTTTTTAGATTAGGTTAATGTAATGAAAATGCGCGAATTTCACCGAAATTTGCTATGTTTGGCCGAAATTTAACTAGTTTGTATCATAAAATTCGCCGAACGGTCCTTTTTTTTAATACACGCCTGGGGGGCGGCCCTGGGGGCCGACGGCTGTGGACCGACTCGCCCCCAGGGCCATTTTTTGCGCCGGCTCACCCCAGGCGGCGCTTTTAGACGCCCCTGGGGGCCAACGGCTGGAGATGCCCTCAGGAGTGACCCTCGACGCGATGGAAGCCCCGCCACCATGCCTCGGGGATGTGTGCGCCATGCCAGGGATGACGCGAAGGACCAGTCCCACCGACACCCTCTTCGGGGCCTGCCCTTACTTCTCTGGTTGGCTTCTCAGGTGCCAGCAGGGTTTCCCCTATGTCGTCAGGAGGTTCGCTCCTGAAATGAGTACACAAATTTTCCCCGCCCCTCATTTTCACGTCGGGCAACCACACTCCTTATATGCAATTCGTCATTTCAATGCAAATGCATCCACGTAGATATTATAACATACAACCAATTCATCAATAATTCTCAACACAAGCCAAAATAAACTATGATTCAACAATTGAACACAAACAAAAATATAATTCAACAATTCATACATATGAATTATATGAAGGAATCGAACGCCTCCCTTGTTGTGCTTGTTGATCTCCTTCTTGTTGAGGAACCACTTCTTAGTTTCATCATGCAAGATGTTAGTGCCCTACAACAGGATTCCTGACTACAATGTTTCCATCACAAGACTCACCTTCTCTTTCTCTATCTCAATTGTCACAAATGTCTTCATTATTTCAAGCTCCATCTTAAAAATTGTCATTCATCTCCATTTGTATCCTATCCGTATCAATATTCATCCTCTCTTGCACCCTCTCCCAGTCAAAGAATATCCTCTCTCTTTACACATCCAAGAAGAACTTTTACCTCTCCTGCTTCTTCTCCTCCCTTCTCCCTCAATTTTCATCAATGTCTCCCCTATGTTGGACAACATGTCTGTCCATGTGGAGGACATTTTGCTTTCCGTGTCGTTATGCACAAGTCTTACCTTATCCCACTTCTTCCCCATATCATTTGTATGTTCCTCTTTTGGCATAGTCCATTTCCCGACCATCCCTCCACTTGGAACATCATCGTCATCCAATCTAATAGATTGATGAGAGGTCGAGCCATTGTTGCTCTTCATTTTTTTGGTGCGGTTATTGTGATCTTCATAGAGGTGCACTACTTTGCTTTCCGTTAAACACTAGCCATCAATGGGACAAACTGAATGGCTTTTTCTCAACTTCATTTTACAAAGTGATGGCGAACCACATCTAGCAAGCAAAACTCACATGTCAAGCCCCCTAAATGAAGCAAGCAAAGAATATTATGAATGTTTGAAGCAAGCAAAAATTACATGGCTTTCAATTCCAACGGCACTTTGATTCCTATTCGGCACTTGTGCATAGAAACTGGAAAATTTGTTCACTGACTATTGTATGTTGGCCTATCTGTGTTTTAGAGAGCCCTTGAAGGTGGTATGGATAGTATTCTGCTCCATGTTCTGCTTATGTTCATGGTACCAAGCATGGATTTTTTGCTAGGACTTCGGTCCCTTTTGTTCGGTTCCACAAATAGGATCCATTCTTGTGGCAAACCAAGCTTGACCCAACAAGACATATTCATGGGTTGAGAGTTCCTGTCCTCTTGCCTTCTGATCATTCTTTTTTTTTTTTGAGTGTCTGCTGATTACCCAACATTAAATACAGGGGAATTAGTCTCCCTAGTGAGGCTTCCTTGTGTTTTAAACAACAAACTGGTGGATCTCCCCTCTAGACCAGGGAGGGAATTAGGTCCTATAAACTGGTCAAAAAGTTGGTAGCATCATGCGGGGTGGCAAATAACAAGTTCAAGGTTCTTGACCTCTTTGATTATATCCATCATCAACGAGTCTTAAAAGATGCATCATTAGGCAAAAAACCCTCCAAATTTTAGTTCAGATTTTCCTCGAATGGTTGTTGGGCATGTTCGGCACCGGAGATGTTTTATATACCGGTGTTGTTCATGAATGTCGAAGTGGTAGCACATATTGCGTATCTGAGGAGGCCTCCTCATCTATCCGAGTGGAGTCATCTGGGATGCAAGCCCCCGGTTGCGAAGGAAGAATGACATTGAGCTCGGTCGTGGCGGAGGGTGCACACCTTCCCTCGGGTGTAGCTGAGCACACGGACGCGGGCGTTGGAACGTACACGGCGAACTCCATATCGCACCCCTGTAACTCACACACTCATAATCCAGTCGACCGCCTCCAGACTCCGAAACGTAGGGCTATTACTTCTTCTGAGAAGGGCCTGAACTTGTAAACCTCGTGTGCTTACAACTACTCCATAGCTAAGATCTTGCCTCTCCATACCTACCCCCTACATTACTGTCAGAGTTAGAACCACGACAGTTGGCGCCCACCGTGGGGTCGGTGTCTTAGCGACTTGTTGGAGAAGCTGCGATTTTTTCCGATCCAAATCATCATGGTTTCTGATGGAGTTTTGGTGGAGGGCCGCGAGATCCGTCTCGGCGCGCTCACGTTCATCCCCGACGACTCCGCTTGGCTTCAGGAAGCTCCGCTCGACGTCGACGCACTTCCTGTCCGCGGGGCAACACACTTTCGCGCGTGTGTCCGCGGCGTCCTCTTGCGGCAACCGTCGACCCATTATCGGTCGGCCCCTGCATTGTCCTCCCTTCCTGTTTCCCGCCGGCGCAAGCGCTCCGGTCGGTCGAGACTTCAGCGGTGGGTGAGACACGCGGTGGCACGCCAATCGGCCACCCCTCAAGTCGCGGCGATCGAGCCCGACGAATCCCTCTATGGCCTGTTCGACCTGTCGACTGGTTCCGTAGAGACCGCATCCGAGTGCGACAACAGTGATCCGGCGGCGGAGGTTCTGATGGTCGATGGACCGCGCAGTCCTCCCGGTTTTCCCCGCACCGACGGAGGCGCAGGTGGAGGCGACCCGTCGCATCCCCATGAGGAATATCTCCCCGAGCCTCTCACGTCGCTGCAGAGGGAAGAACTTCGTCACCGGAACATGGATGCACTGCACACTCCTATTGTTGGAGAAACCCCCGAGGCTCGTGCCTTGGAGGACGCGCGCCTGGCCAACTTGGCTGAGCGCACTCGACTGGAGAACCTCCAGCGAGCACTCGACGAGCGTGCACGACAACGGGTTCCAGAATCCAGTCGCCGTCAGCTTTTTCCGTCCCCGCAGGTATATCAAACTCCGATTCAGAATTTAGCAGCTACAACTGGTATAGCAGAGTCGATCCAGCCTTCCCAATCAGAGGTTGGCACAGGCTTGCTGCAGATCAGAGCGTTACTCCGGGCAGCAGGAGACCAGAATTCCGCTGTTTCTCAGTCACGGAACAGAATCCACAACAGATCCATTGCTGCAGACACAGTCCAGTCGGCTCACAGCCCAAGATCGCCTCTGAGGCGTGAGGGACGTGGAGACCAACGAGATCAGTACAGGAACCGTGAGCAGTATATATGGTCACCGATTCGATCGTGACGATCGACATCGAGTGCCCACCCCTCCCCCGAGGAGCGGATCGTACGTGCCTCGACAGCAGGAGGACAGGCGCCCTCATAGTGTTGGGCGGAGGATTCCAGTCGACCGCAGGGAACCAGGCTTTGATGCGAGATCCATTCTCGTTCAAGGTTTGGTCGACAGAAACAGAGCTCACCGAGAAGGTCACGACAAAGATGCACCTACCAGCAGCAGAGTGCATGTTTCAGGACCAGAGTGCTTTAGTAGAGCCATCAGGGCCGCAGCGATTCCTCCCAACTTCAGGTTGGCGACTGGAGTCAGTAAGTTCACTGGTGAGTCCAAGCCTGATACTTGGATTGAAGACTACCGAGTGGCTGTCCAAATTGGCGGTGGCAATGATGAAGTGACCATGAAGCACCTGCCTCTCATGTTGGGGGGCTCGGCCAGAGCATGGCTGAATCAATTAGCACCTAGCAGCATTTACACTTGGGAAGATCTCGCACGAGTGTTTGTCACAATATTTGAAGGAACATGCAAGCGACCGGCAGGGCTGACCGAACTGCGGTCTTGTGTGCAGAAGTCGAATGAAACTTTGAGGGATTACATCCAGAGGTGGATCACGTTGCACCACACTGTAGAAAATGTGCCTGACCACCAAGGAGTCTGTGCCTTCAAGGAAGGCGTCAAGAACAGAGAACTGAATCTGAAATTCGGTCGGACCGGAGACGTGTCTCTGAATCGAATGATGGAGATTTCCACCAAGTATGCTAATGGTGAAGATGAGGATCGACTCCGGAGTGGCAAGCTCAAGTCAGTCGCCCAAGAAACTGGAGGAGGAAATTCCAATCGGAAGCAGAAGCGAAAAGCCGAGCCAGCTGCTCCTGGGGAAACCTTGGCTGTAACTCAAGGAAAGTTTAAGGGGAAACCCAAAGGGCCTTGGAACCCCAAAAAAGTTAAAGACCAAGACGGAAATGATGTGTTGGATTTGCCATGTCACATCCACACAAAGAAAGATGAAGAGGGTAAACTCATTTACCCGAAACATACCACTCGACAGTGCCGACTCTTGATCCAGCAGTTCCAGGGCAAACAACCCAAAGATAAGGAAAATGAGTCGGACAAAGTTGAGGACAAAGAAGACAGTGATGATGGATACCCCCAGGTCAATTCCACCCTGATGATTTTTGCTGATGTTGAAAGCAAAAGTCGACTGAAATTTATCAACCGTGAGGTGAATATGGTTGCTCCGGCGACACCCAATTATTTGAAGTGGTCTGAGACTGCCATCACATTCGACCAGTCCGATCACCCAACGCACATTGCCACCCCTGGGAGGCAAGCTTTGGTGGTCGACCCAGTTGTCGAAGGCACTCGACTGACCAAAGTCTTGATGGATGGTGACAGTGGTTTGAACATACTATATGCAGAGACGTTGAAAGGGGTGGGCATTCCGATGTCCAGACTCAGTACCAGCAACATGAGTTTCCATGGAGCCATTCCTGGGAACAAGGCTGAGTCACTCGGCCAAATTGCTCTCGATGTGGTTTTCGGTGATTCCAAGAATTACCGCAAAGAAAAGTTGACGTTCGTGGTTGTGGACTACCAGAGTGCTTATCACGCTATTTTGGCAGACCAGCTTATGCCCGCTTCATGGCTCGACCATGTTATGTGTATCTCAAATTGAAGATGCCTGGTCCTAAAGGAGTGATCACTGTTACGGGCAATTGAAAGAAGGCAGAATAATATTTTCAGAAAGGCTCAAAGATCACTGATGCCCAGATGGTTAGTCCGACGTGGTGGACGCGTCAGTGCTCGTCTAGACGTCCCGAAATCCACCTCACATATGGGCTAGTTTTGAGAGGTGTCGGACGACCCACACATATGCACTTGTTTTGGGGTGTGATTGGATGTTCCACCAATTGCGTCCAGGCACTGGGTTTGGTCTGGGCTGTCCGCCGGACGTATAGGGGGAAAGTTGAGTGTGTGGGGTAGGGGGGAGGGGGCTCTGCTTGGAGATGCTCTAACTAGCCTGGTACTACATGTCTAGTTGGTGATTAGTCCTTGTCCAAACCGGACACTGACACGGTAATTTACAACAGAGGTGTGCCCGCCGCATCTCCCACACTTTGAAACTAAGTACATATATGCTTTGTTGGCATGAAACAAACTACTCCCTCCGATCCATAATAAGTGTCGCAGTTTTGAACTAAGGTTGAACTATGCGACGCTTAGTTTGGATCGGAGGGAGTACCTTTTATGAAAGCAATAATCATGAAATTGTTCGCGAGACTGAATTTACTTCATGTCTCCCCCACGATGTGATTTGCTTTATCTTTTATGACGATTAAATTTCTGACTCACTTGTTATTCACATAGTACTGAATTTTGCCAGTGGAATGAAAGTACAAAATCCTGGGAGCTACAAATGGAAGCAAGGTGTCTCCAAAGGCACCGCCAAATGCGCTATCAAGCGGACCTGATGTGGTCGCAACTTTGGTCACGAACTGGGATTGATGAAGGAGGTGGCCATGCTTGGTCAAGGTTATCCTCCATCAAATGCAGCGGCATAACTAAGTTACCCAGTTTCGAGCTCTTATGGTTCGTAGGTAACATTGCAACCAGAGGAGGAAGGAAAAAGAGAACCGCGTGCGAGCCCGTGCGTGATCAGTATGGCCATTATTGGAACGCTGTAACGGGAGAGCTGCTAATACCTGAGCACCTTGATCGCGCGTGGGCGGAAGCTAATCCCGGTTCCACCATTCTCAACGGGGGAGGAGGCGAAGCTCATACCCTTGAGATGGGTAATGGCGTGCTACTGCATCAGTTGCAGTGTTCCTCGGATCGAGACAGTAGAGAAGGCGGTGGCTCTCAAGCTAGTGTTGTCAATGAAGGAGGATGCCACTCTGTCATTATTGATATAGAAGGCGTGGACGATGTCCATGCCCCGCCGCAGAAGAGTGACCAAGCCTCTGTGGCAGCAGCTCGTACAAATAACCTCACAGTAAGTGTTTGTTCTCACTTGCAAACATGCATATAAGCAAAGCAAGCCTTGCACTGTGTTCCGCTTAGATCATAGTAATAATATTTTCGCCTGGCTTAATTTCATGTTTCGCCCATCATGTGATTTGTATATGGCCTAATTTAAACTTTGGACTTATATCTTACTCGTTAGTTTTCTTGCAGACATAACTTGTAGTATTGCTCAATTATCTTACTCGTTATTAACAGGGAACTAAACTGGAATTACCAATAGGTGGAGGAGGCGATGCATCTGCAGTCGGAAAGCTGGTGACTAAAGTAAGTGCATGTTCTCCTTCTGATTAATTAGATGTTTTTTTACTAAGTTTTCGGTTGTAAACGCCAGCCGCATAGAGTGCATGACAAAGAGTGACTTGCGTATTTTGTACTCCGCCTACTAGTAGTCATCACTAATAACACATGTACTACTCCCTCCGATCCAAATTAATTGACAGAGAGCATCAATTAATTTGGATCGGACTGAGTAGCATTTTTGCACGAGAAAAGTAGAGCTGTACTTCCATCTTTAGTATACTACAATGAGGAGATTTAATTTTGTCATGTTTAATGAGTAATATTAATGATTGGGGTCATTGGCATAGAGATGATCCATTTGTGGGTATGAGTGCGAAATTGTATTTTCAATAAAGAGCATTTTTGTTAACTCAAAATGCAGCATCAAGTGGATACATAGCATAATTGGCATACACCCGGCCTTTCATGACTAGGATTCACACAATTAAATCTAACACATGAACACTGAAAGAACAAAATACACTGACAACAACGAAGCCTTGGAAGACCGAAGCACAGCCTAAGGAGAAGTGGATGGAGGGCCTATCCTTGGACTATGCAGGTGGAAAGAGTTTGTCGAGCGTCAATTTTGTCAAATGCTAAGTGTTTTGATGTGTGTCTCATTTCCCCTCTCCAGTTTATGATCTTACAGATGTCATATATACTAGGAGCAAGCATTTGATCTCTTTCTTTGACCTGGACTGTATTAATTAATATTAATTGCTTTCTCTTTCATGCAGGTTGTTGTGGATGTTCAAAACTTTGTATCGACAATATTTGGAGCATTAGTTGTGCTTTCCTTCACAAACTTAACTGGTACATCCAAGGGTGATTATCCCGAGTTCATCAGGTTGGGGCTTTATGTTGGGTATGTGCTTCTTATTGTGTTGACATTCCTTGGGCTCACGACAAAGAAGATGGCCGAGCTTGCCATGAGGGTGGCAGCAGGCATGTCGATTGCTGCGGTTACAATCTCTGCGGTGTACGAGGTTTCAGACAAAGTCTACATCAAGGGTATTATTGGTATTTTAGGGGCGATGGGAGCCTTGGCGACGACCGTGATTTAGTGGAGGTAAAGAACTCAGTTGGTCAACCTTCTATCTAACCTATTCTGCTTAAAATTTCATTAGTATTTGCTTAATTTTTATAGTTATGTTCATAAAAAAGAAGTTATGTACGTATTTTATACATATATATGTGTGTAAGTATTCATATCGATATGTTTGGGAAAACAATAAACCGCATATACTATTTCCACATTTTATACACAATTATACTATATTTTATACACAGTTCTATTCTTTTGTACACTCTTTACTAGTGCTGTCTAATAGCTTATTCTATGCTCCAGCTTAGTATAGCACTTTACGAGGTGTACAATAGCCTATTCAACAACTCCCATGCTCCACCCTGCCACGACCCACTCCTCCCTCGCTATCACCTTGCGCCTCCCGGCCTTCGGCTCTGTCGTGCTGTTCCCATGCCTCCACCGCCACACATTGCACATCTTTCTGCCCCCGTGCACGCTTTCACCTGCTGCCAAGCGCTGACTCCCCTTGCTGCCAAGTTGCTCCTTTTCTGCCGCGTGCCTTTTGTGTCTCGCATCCACCCGCTGCTGTTTGCACCACACCTCCATTCATTTCCACGTTGCTTCCACGTCGAAACCGACTCCCTCCTCCGCTGTATTTGTAGAAAACATTCAAACAATTTTAGAAGACCAAAATATGTATTTTGAATTTTCTAATTTTGCTTATCAACTTATTGTGTGATACCATGGATACACTATGTCAATCAACTCAATTCATTTCAGAATTTTTGAGGACATTCGGGAAAAGCTATGTCAAGGTGCCAATCAATCTATATTTTGATCACGTGCCTTATTTTACAAACTAATTTCATTTGCAACCCAATGTTTTCACAGTTTATTTTTGTAACACCCACACTATACTTATAGTGACATTATTATACAGTGCTATTTAACTATGTGTGTCACTGCACCTTACACCGAGAAAATTGCAAAACACATCGACTGTGGGCCATGTTTTAAACTTCAATTGAACTTCAGTTTACTTAACTATTAGTGTGCTATAGCATGCTATTAGTGAGACATTGTGCACTAATTTATTTAGTAAGTCATTGCTCAGAACGCTATAGCGCGCTATTTTTTCACTGAATTGTAGACTCCCCCTGCGTATAATCACATCAATTCACACATTCAAATTACTTGAAATTTCCAGTGACCATTTATGTTTGGATCCTGACGTTGTATATCTTGTTTTCATTTGCAGGTGATGTTGTTCCCATTTCCCTTAAAAGCTATACTGCGACCTGAAGTCATGATAACTTGAGTTGTATTATATTGCTTGCTGGTTCATATAGGCCATGAAGTTCCTTAGAAGATGTGCAGAACTCTTTTCACTAGGATTGGATCAGGGTTTTTGACGTTCTTTGTCCATTGTTGGCAACAATCTTTGTGGTAGCCCACAATCAAACTGAATATCAGTTCTATTATGTATAGATTTGCTCTTATAGAGAGTGAGCGTAACATACCTTCATACAGGACTGAGGCAATTTGGCTCCCGAGCTTGAGTGCTGTATTTAAAAAGAAGAATTTATCATGGAGCTAAAATAAATGCTCCCTGGTTAGGTGTTTTCCTAATGGTGTGACGGTAAATTGAATGCAGGATATGCCAACATGGATTCGTGTACAAAATAAATCAAAGGACAATCACGCCTAGGCAAACACTTCTTTATTGAAATTGTTTGTGGAATGAGAAATTACCATTCCTCACATGATTAAAATATACTGTGGCCAGTGGACATGTGACCTTAATCGGCGAACATATACTTGCAGGTGCCGGGAGACTCGTAAGGCAACCTGCTTAATTCCATCTGTTGGTTAATTTTGCCAAACACCACCAATTAAGCTTGTGGTTGCCTCTTCTGCTAGCCTTGATACAGCCATGACGACTGCGGAATTAGTACTTGGGAAACACATGGAAACGGATAAGGAGCAGATAGTGTACCAAGGAGAGCAGCACAATGCGAAGGTACTCTTTGCAAATGAGGCTGCAAGAGGCAGCCAAAAGAGAAGAAAGGTGGAGATGGACATGCAGATGGATGTCGAGATGGTGGACCATCACACACAGTGGGAAGCCACCGGCCCTGGGGCTGCCGGTGACCTGACGGGGCCGAGTGTGGCGCCCCGTCAGGAGCAATGAATTGCCTCAGCTGGAACTGTTGGGGAGCGGCCAACAAACCGACAGTTCATGATTTGGTGGGCCTTGCGAGGACCGTCAAAGCTAAATTGGTATTTCTTAGTGAAACTAGAGTTAAAGCTGAAAAACTCCATCGGTTGAGAGGTAGACTGGGTCTAAGGGGTTTCGCAGGTTGTGACAGTAATGGTCTTAGTGGTGGTTTGGCTCTCTTTTGGTCTGATCAAATTTTCATGGATGTTCAGGAAATTAACGAAAGATACATTGACGTGTATGTTCGTGTGTCCACAACTGCCCCGCTTTGGCGTTTGACATGTGTGTATGGGGAACCGCGGGTGGAGAACCGACACTTGATGTGGGAGAATATGCAAACGCTGAAAGCTCGCTCACAGTTGCCATGTTGTGTGATAGGTGACTTTAACGAGGCTATGTGGTCGTTCGAGCATTTTTCTATCTCTCCAAGAGCACAAAGGCAGATGCTTGCTTTCAGGGATACTTTGGAGATATGTGGCTTATCAGACTTAGGGTTCGTCGGCCTATCATTCACTTATGATAATAAGCAAGCTGGCCGACGCAATGTGAGAGTCCGCCTTGATCGTGTAGTGGCTGACAATAGTTGGCGTGACATTTTTTCAGAGTCTCGGGTGGTACATCGAGTTAGCCCTTGCTCGACCACTGCCCAATTTTTCTCCAGTGTGATAAAGAAAATGATCCAAAACCGAGGGTATGGCAGAGACGCTATGAAATCATGTGGGAAAGAGACTTGAGCTTGCCGGAAAGAATTCAGAATGTGTGGGCAAAGGCGGGCAAGAAAGTTCACCTGGGAAATGTCCGCCGAGGGCTACATGAATTAATGGCTGAACTGCACCTATGGAGCAAAGCAAAATTCGAGAGCGTGATTAGGGACTTGGAGAAATCCTGGTCAAGGCTTGAGGAGCTTATGAGGATGAACACTGACCGCAATGAAATAAGGGACGTACATGATCATATGAACGAGTTGCTCTACAGAGAAGAATTAATGTGGCTACAAAGGTCTCGTGTGGATTGGTTACGAGATGGGATCATAATACGAAATACTTCCATCAAAGGGCTGTGTGGAGAGCAAAAAAGAACAAGGTAAAATTCCTCCTTGATGAAGCAGGTAATAGGCATGAGAAACATGAGGAGATGGGCAGTTTGTTTGACTCTTTTTTTCAGTCTCTGTTCACATGCGATAAAAGCCTTGTGCAGCAACCCCTTGTGCAGCTCTTTGAACAGAAAGTCTCAAAAGATATGAATCAGATGCTATGTGCAGAGTTTAGTGATAAGGAGATAGATGACAGCTTGTTCTAGATCGGGCCCTTGAAGGCACCAGGTATTGATGGCTTCCCGGCGCGGTATTTTTCAGAGAAACTGGCTGACAGTCAAAGATGAAGTTATACATGCAGTCAAGGAATTTTGTCGCACGAGAGAGATGCCGGAGGGGGTGAATGACATGGTTATAGTGCTCATCCCAAAAGTGGATGATCCAATGAGGGTGACTGATTTCCGGCCAATTAGTCTCTGCAATGTCATCTATAAAATTGTGGCTAAATGTTTGGTGAATAGGTTGCGTCCCATTCTCGATGACATAATCTCCCCACAACAAAGCGCCTTCGTCCCAGGAAGGACGATAACAGACAACGCCCTCCTGGCCTTTGGGTGCCTTCATTTTATGCAGCATGAAAAGAAAGTGGAGAACAGCTACTGCGCGTACAAATGGATTTGTCCAAAGCATATGACAGAGTGGATTGGGTCTTCTTGGAGCAAGCGATGCTAAAGTTAGGCTTCGCTCACCGGTGGATTCAGTGGATCATGACATGTGTGATCCCGGTGAGATACTCCGTAAAATTTAATGGAGCCATCTTAAATTCGTTGCACCGTCATGTGGGCTACGGCAAGGTGACTCATTATCCCTATTTTTATTTCTATTTGCCACTGATGGACTTTCTGCTTTGTTGAGACAAGGAATAGAAAACCGTAACTTCCAAGCTCTAAAAGTTTGCCCAAGGGCTCCTGCTATCTCACACTTGCTTTTCGCGGATGATACATTGTTATTTTTCAAGACAAACCAGGAGCAGGCTCAGTACATAAAAGGTGTGATTAATAGCTATGCACAGGCTACGGGGCAACTCATCAACCCACATAAGTGCTCCATCCAATTTGGTGACGCATGTCCAGCCACGGTGCAGAAAATTATCAAGCAGGAACTCGAGGTGGTGCAGTCTGAATTTGAAGGGAAATACCTTGGCCTTCCAACCCCGGATGGGAGAATACATAAAGGCAAGTTTCAGATGCTACAAGCTAGTCTCACAAAAAGGATTATGGCGTGGGGAGACACCATGTCACAGGCTGCAAAAGAAACTTTAATCAAAGCAGTCCTGCAAGCTATCCCCACATACAACACGGGAGTGTTCAAATTACTAGTCTCTGTATGTGATGACCTCACACAATTGGTTAGAAATTTCTGGTGGGGCTCAAAGAATGGGCAGCGGAAAACCCATTGGAAGGCATGGGGAAAAATGATTGAGCCAAAGGGAAGGGGAGGACTCAGTTTCCGGGACTTCCGTATTTTTAACCAAGCCCTGCTCGCTCGTCAAGCTTGGCGACTACTCACAAAACCGAACTCCCTTTGTGCCCTCGTTTTAAAAGCGAGATACTACCCTAATGGATCCTAGTGGACACTAGTTTTTCAGCCAACGCTTCACCTACTTGGCATGCAATCCAACATGGATTCGAGCTGTTGAAAAGGGGGCTCATCTGGCGAGTTGGCAATGGCGAGCAGGTGCGCATATGGCGTCACCCCTGGTTACCCAGGCCACCATCCTATCGCCCAATAATGGTGCATGCTGCGTGCCGCCTTCATCGAGTGAGCGAGCTGCTGGATGGGAATGGGCGCTGGATCCATGATCTAGTGCAGCGACACTTCCACCCAATCGATGCTACATGTATTATGCAGATCAAGGCTTCACCGACACACCAGGAAGACACTCTGGCATGGGCGCCGGATCCCGTGGCATTTTCTCCGTGCGCAGCGCGTATCACCTCGGCGTCAACTTCTCTTCAAGCACCAACATGGGTGCAGCGAGCAGGGCACCGGACGGCACTCGTGTCATCTGGAAGGCAGTGTGGGGGTGCCCTGCTCCCCCAAAGGTACGCACCATTGCGTGGCGTCTAATAACCAATTCCCTAGCGACTATGGAGAATAAAGCCAAGAGAAATCTAGAAACCACTAATATCTGTTTGCTCTATGGAATGGGATCCGAGGATACATACCACACGATGTGTAGGTGCCCTCTGGCCAGAATGCTTTGGGAAGCAATGGAGAAATCTGAATGCATGCCGAGTCTTGAGAACGTCACCAACTCTGGAACGGAATGGGCTCTTCACTTCCTGAATCGATGCACTGAAGAGCAGCGGCTTCCAGTGATCATGACGTTGTGGCGTAACTGGCACGTCCGCAATGAAGTGGTTCATAATAAACCTGCCCCAACCATTGAAGCATCTCGCAGATTTTTGTGCAGCTACATCAAGAGTCTTCGTTGTATCCAGCAGCACCCTACTGAAGATGTAGTTAAAGGCAAGATGGTGACTGTGAACGGCCACAGCAGGAGCAAAAAGAAGAAGCCAATAAACCCGAGTGCATGTCCAAGACCGCCAGAACATTGGGCTAAACCTGCTGCTGGTTGGGCAAAGCTAAACGTTGATGGTGCTTGGAGGGAGGAGTATGGAACTGGTGGTGCTCGCATGGTCCTACGTGACCATAACAGCGTCATAATATTTGGTTCATGTAGGTTGCTGACTAGCTGCGCGAGCGCTCTTGAGGCGGAGGTCGCCGCATGCATGGAAGGGGTGGCCCTAACACTCGAATGGAGCTCCCTGCCTTTCTCTCTGGAAACGGACAGCTTAGTCGCTGCTAATATGATCAAAGAAACTGAACAAAACAGGTCCCCAGTTGCTGCCATCGTTGGAGAGATCAAGCGGCTCCTTGCACTTGGTCGTCAACATGTGATAACGCATGTTTGTAGGAGTAAAAATAAAGTAGCTCATGCTTTAGCCCAAATGGGGCGTTCTGAACCACGTACTGCAGTTTGGATACGCCATGGACCTGATGCAATTTGCGCACTGTGCCAAGAGGATTGTAATGATCTCCTTTGATTAATACAATCCTCTTTATTCGCAAAAAACACCACTAATTAAGCTGCGCTGCTGGCCGTACTCCTGAAATCTGAAATTTTCATTGGAGTGTGGATGAGTGGCAGAAGGGACGTACAATAAAATGCCGAACTCTCGCTGGTATTTGGGGTACGATATCCGGCATCATCTGCATCGGGGTCCTGGCAATGCCTCAGTTCTCCAGTCTTGTTGATCAGGACAAATGAGTTTTTTCTGGCTTAGTCCATAATGAAAAGTGTGTATGAATTGTAAGACTTCACAATCAATATCTCTAACACCGTTTTTTTTAAAGAAGGTATACCCCCGGCCTCTGCATCTCTTGATGCACACAGCCATTTATTAAAATAAGTAACTCGAAGGTTCCAAACAGAAGTCTCAACAGGAAACAAAGGTCATACTAAACAAAGAAAAGCCACAAGCGGCCAAAAATAAAAATCACAACCGGCGCCAGAAAGACTAGGAGACTAAACGTCTATCCTATTATTGGACCGCCATCCAAACCGGTTGTATGTATCCCGTGCAACCATCTCCCATCGGTTGCACCCAATATCCATATGCTCCCTGTGGTCCGCACGACTGAGTAATAACCACGTACGGATCCAAGTAGACGCTCTGAACATGACCTGCAAAAAGTTGGTAATGGTTTTTCTGTTAAAGGCAACGTCATTGCAACAATTTCATAAAGGCCAAAGTAATGCACATGCTCCCACTCGGATATGTGCCGCGGACTTTGGCTCCACTCCAGCCAACCAGTTATCAAACAAATGTGATATCGTGATAGGTGGAGTTATGTTGAATGTAACGTGGATAGTTCTCCAAAGCAGTTTAGCAAGTGGACATTTGATAAATAGATGTTCTATTGTTTCATCCTGATCACAAAAGCAACATCTTTTACTTCCTTCCCACTTACATTTAGCTAAGTTATCTTTAGTAAGAATGACACCCTTATGCACAAATCACATAAACACTTTTATCTTTAAGGGAACCTTAACTTTCCAAATATGTACCGTCCTCGGGATAGAGGTTTCCGTTCTTTATTAGTGAGCTTGCGGTGATGAATCGGAATCCCTAGGTACGTGAAAGGTAGCGTGCTTATTTCACACCCAAACAACTGCTTGTAAGTTTCTTGTTCTTCTCTGGCGCGTCCAAAGCAAAACAACTCACTTTTATTAAAATTAATTTTGAACTCTGATAGTTGTTCGAAAAGGAAAAGCAGTAACTTCATGTTTCTGGCCTTAACAAGGTCATGTTCCATGAAAATGATGGTATCATCGGCATATTGAAGAATGGACACCCCACCCTCAACCAGATGTGGGATAAGACCACCTACTTGACCATCCTGTTTTGCTCTATTAACAAGAACGGACAACATGTCAACCACAACATTAAAGAGAATCGGAGACATCAGGTCTCCCTGTCTCAATCCTTTTAGCGTCTGGAAGTACTGACCAATATCGTCATTTACTTTGATGCCTACACTACCCCCTTGTACAAATGATCCGACCTGCTTCCTCCAAGCCTCATCGAATCCTTTCATACGAAAGGCCTGCTGTAAGAATGACCATTTCACTTTATCGTATGCCTTTTCAAAATCCACTTTTAAGACCACTCCATCGAGCTTCTTCGAGTGAATTTCGTGTAATGTCTCATGAAGAACGACCACTCCCTCGAGGATGTGTCGACCTGGCATGAAGGCAGTCTATGTTGGTTGTACCACCGAATGAGCAATCTGAGTCAGACGGTTTGTGCCAACCTTTGTGAAAATTTTGAAGCTCACATTGAGCAAACATATCGGCCTGAATTGCTCAATGCGGATCACTTCTGCCTTCTTTGGTAACAACGTGATAGTCCCAAAGTTAAGCTTAAAAAGCTGAAGGTGGCCATTAAACAGATCATGGAACATGGGCATCAAGTCGCCTTTAATAATACCCCAACATTTCTTGTAGAACTCAGCTGGCAATCCATCCGGACCAGGTGCCTTATTATTTTCCATTTGGGATATCGCGTCAAACACCTCCTTCTCAGAAAAAGGTGCAGTGATCACTTCGTTCTCTTCATCCTTCAGTTGAGGAATGTCGTCGACCATGCTCTCATCGAGTGCGACATAATTCTCAGCTGGGGCCCCAAAAAGTTTTTTTTATAATAGTTGGTAATATACATTTTAAGATTTTCATGACCAACAATCATACCCTCATCTTGTTCAAGTTGAATGATTCTCTTCTTCCTATGTTTCCCATTGGCAATCATATGGAAAAATTGAGTGTTATTATCCCCTTGAACCACCTGGCGCACTTTCGCTCTACGTGCCCATTTCAATTCCTCTTCTCTAAGAAGCTTTGCCAGAATAACCTCGGCTTCTCTTTTAGACACTCGCTCATCCATATCCAGCACAGTGCTTTCAGCTTTTATGTCAAGGTCATTGATAACCTTTAACAATCTTTCTTTCTCTTTTCTATAGACACCGCTATTGTTCTTAGCTCATCCTCCCAAGAACTGTCTAAAATGTCTAATCTTATTCTACCACCGATCAATATTGGACTCTCCCCTTTGTTCCGCCGCCCATTCCCTTGCGATCAACTCAAGGAAATCCTATCTCTCGAACCACGCAGTTTCGAAAGAGAAAACATTCTTGTTTCCTTGGTGAGCCGCCTCACCAGAGTCTACAAGAAGGGGTGTGTGATCAGATATTCCCCTCCGTAACGCTTGCACCGTCACAAGAGGGAATTTTTGTTCCCACCCTATACTTGTGAGGACTCTATCAAGTTTTTCATACGTCGGATTTGGAAGATTATTTGCCCAAGTAAATTGCCTCCCTGTGAGATCAATCTCTCGCAGGTCCAGGCTTTCAATAATCGCATTAAACATGAATGACCATCTGCCATCAAAATTGTCATTATTTTTCTCTTCTCGTCTTCTAATAATTTTAAAGTCACCACCAACGAGAATAGGTAAGGTGTCATCCCCACAAATCCTAACTAAATCTGCGAGGAAGTAAAATTTTAGCTCAGGCTGTGCCACCCCATACACAGCCACTAAAGCCCACCTGAACCCGTCATCTTTCGACCGCACATG
The DNA here is from genome assembly GCA_032464435.1 of Aegilops umbellulata. Lineage (NCBI taxonomy): Eukaryota > Viridiplantae > Streptophyta > Magnoliopsida > Poales > Poaceae > Aegilops > Aegilops umbellulata. The sequence goes on along the minus strand of CP136060.1, from coordinate 586,465,345 downwards.
GAACTTAACTGCAAATTCCCCCCAGAATACATCTAGCACCTCCAGAGACTCGCAGTTGACACCTAGGAGGATCCCGCCAGATCTTCCCCGAGGTGGCAAACAGTGCCAATCAAAATCAAGACCACCTGAGATCGTTCCAAGAAACTGCGAAGTAAAATTATTCGTACCAGTCTCTAGCAACGCAATAAAATCAAGTTTGTAATCCTGAGATGCATCCGCCAAAAACCTACACTTAGCCAAGTCCCTTAGACATCTGTTATTCCAAAAAATGCCTCTCATGAATCATCGTGAAATTTCTTCTTAAACTTAATCCTAGCACTTCGACGCGCCGCAGAAAGGCCATACACCTTTTTTGCCATTTACGCGTTGGTGCCTGAGGGAGAATCAAACAGTCCGCATGACTAGTGTCCTCTGCAAGACCTACAGGTGAAGACAGAGTGGCCGCATGCCCCTCCTCTTCCAATGTCTCCTCATGTAGAAGGTTCGCAGGAACTAGATCATCGCATAAACCCTCCAACTCATTTATCTCACTTTCTTGCATCGGTTTGACCGCCGCTAAATTTGTAAGCATACCCATTGCTCTATCAGTTTCTAAATCAAGAAGCTCATTGATAGAAGTAACTACTTCGCGGTTGTTATCACCTAAAGAAATCCCCAATTTATCCGCCCTATGCAAGATATCATTTTCAGATAAATGTAAAACGGAAGTATTGGTATTTAAAGACAAACCTGTAGAAGCCTCCGTGTCGAGGATCTTGGCCATCCGCATGGCGTGGCCAAGCTGAAACTCATCCGCATCCGGCTGCTCCTGAATACGCCGGCTGGAACGCCTCCCTCCCGACGCCGGGTATGAGATACCCCCAAAGGCCACCACCTCTAGGATAGAGAAGTCCATCCCCCGTCCAGTGTGAGCTGTGGGAGGTGGCACCGGAAAGCCCACCACCGGCACCGGTTCCTGAACCGTTCCCATAGAAGGCGCCTCCACCGTCATCGCCTCCTGCGACACCTGTGTAGAAGCCGCACCCCCCAGCGGAATCGGAGCGAAAGAAAGCCCATACCCCTCCACCACAACACCCGCCTCGTGCAGTCGTTTAGGTGAAGGAGTGGCACGCCGAGATGTGACGCCCGCCGAAGAAGGAAGAACTAAGGCCGCCTGCCTCGAGTCGCTTCCCCTAGGTGACACCGGCACCGCCAAAGCATCACCACCCTCAGAGAAAGAAAACCGGACTGGAGATAACAGAGGTAAGACATGCTCAACGGGGTCATCTCTCTCCATCTGGTCTCCCCACAGGCGCCCAGGTGCCGAGACAGCGCCAAATGACCCAAAGCGAAGTCCTGTCTTGGGCACTGATGTGGGGGCGGGGTTCGTGCTCCTCGGAGCCGTAGGGATGTGGTCATCATCCTCCAGATTAGTTCTGTGAATCCGACATAGTGTCACCATCGCATCCAGGGCATCACGGCGAAGCCCTGCTATCGGCGCCGAATTGTAAGCCTTGCCCACTGGGGCCTCTGACTCCTTACCTTGCCCCTCGGGAGCATCAGATTGGCTTGCAGGCCGATCATGGTCCATGAGATCATCTTACACTACTAGGGAAAAGCCTAGCAGCAGCGAGGGTTTTGGGCCACTCAGTAGCGCGGGCACCGGCGCTACAGCTAACGTATAGCAGTAGCGCATGTTGTCCCGCGCTACTGCTATACATGAATAGCTGTAGCACTCTTTGGGAAAGGGCGCTGCCGATATTATCTGCAGCGATGTTTGCTGGGAAGCGCTGCTGATAATGCGGCGCTACTGCTAAATTTCCCCCCTCGCTACTACTAGTTTATTTATTAGTTATTTTCCTGCATATTTGTTTTGTATTTGTTTTGTATTTGAATAGGCTTTATACAATAATCTTTAGCATATCATACACATACAAATGTAATCATATAGCATATACATACAGTTAGTCTCATCAAATCATGTCATCATCAGAATCATCATCCAACACAAAGTGGTCTCTCGTCATCATCTCGAAAATAGCGATACAAGTCTCGAATGATATGCAAATACATCGTCATCCATCTAAACAATGATATACGCGAGAAGAGCATCACTTTGAGAACATGAGTTCGTATCCCTCTCTCGCATTAGCGTGAACCTCTAAACTAACTACTGCCTGTCACCGGAAACCGGAAACCGGTACAGCTGGGCCTGACACTCCGGCCACTTGTAGTATATATACTCCTGGCGTAGCACTTCTTCGCCATCTATGATCTATGCACCTGCATCATCATGAGTCGATGATATGCAACATATATAGTTGAGCAACAGAAAGAGACAGACTTGGCAAAAATAGAAACAACATATCATAAGCATAAATAACAAAGTTCATCGTACCCCAAAATGCCCTAACTAGAGTGGTTTTCGCTAGTCGAGGAGGAGGACGGTTTAATTACACATCACAAATAAAGTTTCACCGTGCATAAGTCAAAGTTTTGTCATACAGAAAGTATGGACTAAACGAACACATTGTCATATATCGACAATCACTCCAACATGTCGTTCCATCCATCCAAGTCAGGGAGATAGTCCCCGGGCCTAGTGAAAGGCTTCACGTCGAGACGCTGAGAGGCTATCCATGTTAGGACGTCTTCCCGCGACATTTTTCTTTCTCCGTAGAACATCCCTGTTTTTTCGACGACCTCCTTCATGATGATTTGGGCAAGTTCGCGCTGTATGTTATAGAACTCAGCTCGAAGTCGATGATCCTCGATATCTCCTATGTCCTTTGCCCATTGCAGAATATGGGCATCGCCGGAAGAAGGTGCCATGCGAAGGTTCTGGTGATCCCGTCTGTACTCCAGCATGTGGTGTAGGACATAGAATCCATCATTAAGAAAATCGCTCGGTTGCTGGATGCAGCAGAAGTCGGTCTTAAGGCCAAAGGCGACCCTGCCGCCCCTCATCTTCTTGTCCCTGACCTCTCCACCCAGTGATTAGTAGTGATACATAGAACTGTCGAGAACATCCTTGATGTGGGTGTAATCCTTTTTGTGAATGTTCTTCGACGAGTCCAAGTAAAGAGCGTGGGAGAATCGGGGGTAGAGGATGATGAGGACGGCGCGCCCGCCGCTGCGCAAAATAAGTCCTCAAATTAATTAGCCTCCACCGTGCAAATGAATGATTGAAATCGAAGGAAGGATAACAGCGCGGATGACTTACACGGGATGATAAGGCACGAGAATCGCCCCTTGTCCTTATTGGCGAGTATGAAACTGACGATGTAATCCCTCGCGTATTCACGGTGATTTGCGCAGACTCCCAAGAAGCCCTCGTGCATGTAGTACGGGTCAGCGACACAGATATGAGATATCTGCTCAACCCCGATGATGTAGTTCATGTGCAAGGCATAAAGGCGGACAAACGTAAAATCCAGCTTCTTCACGTGAAACATGTCGAATATGTAATCGAATCGGAGGAAGAACTTATCTGCAGGGAAGCTGTCGACCTACGACATTTGCCGCGGAACGTTAACCACGTAGAGTGGGTATCCTGGATCTTTTGTGGCGGTGAGGTCTTTCTCTACCCGCATCACATCGTCATGAAGTCTCTTTAGATTGCCGAATCTGGCCCGCAGCGCTGTTGCAGGTAGGATTGGTTGACCGGGGATATGCCATTTATCCGCATCGGGGATATCTATACGGTCCTGAAGCCGAGGCTGCTGAGGCGGCTGGATCATAGAAACAGCTTTTTTGCCTTTCCTCGCTCTCTTCCTAAACTTCTTTACTACCGGAAGGTCGTCCATAATATGTTGAGACGGCAATTCAGGCACCGAATCATGACGCTCAAACCCTGAGGAGGCGCCAGTATAGACATACTGTTAAGCAGCGCCATCGTCGTCCTCATCCTCATCCATGGCGACGTCATCAGCGACTAATGGAGCCTCCTCTGTCGGTGTCAAAACCGGCGGATCTCAGGTAGGTGGTCCCGAACTATGCGTCTAGGATCGATGGTAACATGTACACGGGGTTTTACCCAGCTTCGGGCTCTCTTGATGAGATAATACCCTACATGCTGCTTTTGATTGTATTCATATGGGTGTAATACAGAGTTGATCTACCTCGAGATCGTATGTTGTGGTCTAAACCCTAGAGGTATGATGAGTCATCTCATAATCCTCTATCGACTAGTCTAGCCTCGGTTTATATAATGCACCAGAGGCCCAGGATAACAAGAGTCCTAGCCGAATACGCCGGTGGGGGAGGAGTCCTTGTCTTGATCGCCAAGTCTTGTGGAATCTTCCTTGTATGCGGCACCTGTCCGGACTGGCCCATGAGTATGCGGCCCTGGGGGTCCTCGGCCCAATCTAACCGATTGGGGGACGACGTGGTGAGTATCCCCTAGTCCAGGACACCGTCAGTAGCCCCCTGAACCGGTCTTCAAGTTAGGGACGCTCCTCGATTCTTCCGAACTGTTCTTCATCTTTGGTCGTCGGTCTTGAAAACTGGTTCAACGAATCTTCTTTATCTTCGATCTTAAGGATCGCCGAAATGCATTCGACGGGTTTACACGTCGGTTATCCGAGGAGCCCCTTTAAGTTTCCGGCCTTTATCAATGCCTTGTTTATTTTTATGCCACACCTCGGGTTTGAAGTTGTTCCCAGGAGGCAGTGTCCTCTTGCGTCCGAGCTCCAACGCCGGACTGCATTCGAGGTATCCTTTGCAGCCGAGCACCAACGCCGGACCGCTTCCCAGCTCTAATGCCGAAATGTATCCGAGCTCCAACGCCGAACTGTATCCGAGCTCCAACGCCGGACTGTATGCGAGGTGTCGTAAATCACCTTGGTTCAAAGAAGTTTGAAGGAGTTTTAGTCGAGCTTAATGCCGGAAATGCCCTCTATGGAGCCAGCCACTAGCGCCCGAGCTTTATGCCGGACTGCTTCCGAGGTGGTGCACCACCCTGAATGTGGGCCGATTTTTGTCAATATTTTTGATTGGTGCAATTTATTCTCTGCCGAGATATATAGCCAGTAGCCCTCAAGGTGGGTATCGGTCTAAAACCCGAGATGCACATGAAGGATGACATAAGACCGCTGATCCCAGTAGCCGCTGAGACTCAGGTCGATTTGCAAAATTGGCCTGAGGATCAAGTCCTAGCTCGGCAGAATACTTCGGGACACTAAAAGTAGCGTGCGCAGTCCTCGAGACTCAGGTTGGGTGCAGCCGACCAACCTGAGGATCAAAATCTCCTCAGAAACTATATTGCACATAAAATTTTCTGCATTGGACAAGCAATGCAGTAGCCCCCGAGACACTGGTCGGGTGGCAACACCAGATCAGGGGATCGATGTGCCCCTTTAATATGTTTAAATAATAAGCCCGAAGCCCAGTAGCCCCCGAGCCTTAATGCAGGCACGGGTGGCCGAATTAAGGATCGATATCCATAGTAAAATCACAAATTGTGTGTAATGACTCTATGTATCCAACTACTTTACGTCATTTAATGCTCGGATCCGCATTGCATAAAACTTTGTTGACCGACCATCGGCTTCCACCTCCTCGGCCAGTAGCCGAGGAGTGTTTGTCTTACTTTATAAAGCCTTTATGATAGTCCCGCTATCGGTTCCTTTCTTTGGGTTGTCATGCTAAGCATGATCATAAAACCTCAGCTCAAATGTAAGAGCAAAATATCGAGGATTTAGTTTGGGAGGCTAGTTAATAGCCCCCGGTAGTGTTCGGCGACAGTAGAGGTCAAGCCGTAAACACTTCGGCCATTGTTATGAACGGCATGTTATTTAACATAGTCATCGGATCGCTGACCAGTTTACGCTTATTGTGACAGTCAGTTTTCGCCTTTCTCCACTGAGGTGCTTAACCATGTGAGCTGGAAGCACAATCGCAGTGGTTCTCCCTTTGCACACCTAGCCAAACAAAAGGAACATAGGAAGCAAGTGCAGGAGCCGGGCAACCCAGCTATTGACCGAAGACACAATTCGAAACCGATGCATATATAGCAATATCTGATAATGTTTTTGCCGAATCCCTAAAAGGTGTCCGGCATTGCACTGTGAGACTAATGCTAGAAAAGCACAAATAGTTTAAAAGTGCCAAAAAGCTTGGAAAACCAAGAAACGCCAGTAAAAACATGACGTCCGAACAATGTCAAGTGTTCGGTGCCAATCCGAAAATTGGTCATAGAAAAAAGAAGTGCTTCTGTCGTGTTTTAACATGATACATCCTATCTCGAGACTTCGAGCGGGTCAGCCTACGGCTTCAACCTCCTATCCCGAGGGCGGAGTACTTCTCATCAGGCCAGTTTAGCAAACTAAACTCTAGCGGCTTTGAGGGAGAAATTAGGCTCCCCGGCTAGTGACCGCACACTCGTGTCGAAAAAAGGAGTGATAAATAATAAAAATAAAACTTTGCAATGACTAAGAAGAAGAACACTTATTATAAAACGGCTCAAATAAGCTTAAGAGCCCCCAAGTGACTTGGGTAGGAGAATGATTCCATGTACCGAAGTACTTGTATCATATCTCTGTTCAACCGAACTTTAAACGCGTCTTAACCGACCGTCGGCTTCTCCCTCTTCGGTCAAGGACCGAAAAGTGTTATGTACTCCATCTGTCAAGAATATCGACAGTGTTTCCAATAACCAGGCAATCAGGCCATAAGGCTGTAACAGACAAAGCGCGCTCAGGGAACTTATGCTATATTACCGCGAAGTGTAAGAAGCATCTTCGAAGAAAATAGTACCCCCACCGATACCTTTCTTCGGTGCTCATTGTTTATTATGAGACTTGTGCAATTGATTTTTTGTACTCATGAGTTCCGTTGTGTGCCGGCCATTATTGAAAACTATAAGAGCGCTAGCTTTTGGCTTCACCCAGTCTGAGGTCCGGCTCGGGCGACCCGATCGTGACAATCGCAGAGGTGCTCCCTTTACTCCCTAGCCGAACAATCGGGAATGTAGGGGTAAACATAGGAGCGAGGCAACCCAGCTTGCAAATCGCTTAAGTCAATATGGTGCATATTGTGGCATAATACACGAACAAGGAACGAAGCCGTACAAGTATAATCATATGCAACAGGAAAAGCTTCATAAAGGAAGCCCCCAAGTAAACGGGGTATTCGAATTTATGCGTCACAAACAAAGTATTCCGAGTAGGACTATAAATTAAACAGCCTGTTAGATGGTATTGAAGAGGAATACGAATAGTTAGAGTGACTATATAATTATGAGTGACATGTGTAATGCCTTCTAGCCGGATTGTAGATCGTTTGTCGTTGCCGACCTTTTCGCTTCGACCTCGGGACCTGACGGTCCGGAGTGTGTCCGAATACCCTAACGGTTATATAAGAACCGGGGTATGCATGGAGACTAGGCGTAGGGGTCATCGGTGCTTTATCAGACAAGTGCCCAACTAGTTATGTTATATTACATGGTTAGTAAGAAACATCTTCCAGAGATAATAGTTCCATTAGGGGTTCCTTTCTCTGGGAGGCATGCCCTAAAGTGCATGTCCGAATTGCAAACGCAGAAAAAAACATCTGGGGGCATATAAATAAATAAGAAAAAGATCATCTTTACTTCACCGACTGAATATTCCCTTAAGAACGCTAGCTTTCGGCTTCACCCAGTCCGAGGAACACATCCGGCTGACCCGACAGTAACAATCGCAGAGGTGCTCCCTTTACCACCTAGCCGAACAATCGGGAACGTAGGGGTAAGCACAGGAGCCAGGCAGCCCAGCTTGGCCAAAACTTAAGTCATATCGATGCATATAATGATGAAGAAAAGGTACATGCGGAAGTCCGTATAAATAAGCTTCTGCGAAAGAAGCCCCCAGGTTTAATGAGCGCGGGTGGCGCGTCACATTATAAATAATGCTTGGTCGAACCGAATACAAGTTAGAAATTTAAAGCTTTGAGTATGAAAGCGACTTAGCTGGTTAATGTGTTCGGTATTGATGACGCGGTCTGAGCTTGATGCGGGGCAAGGTTCCATCCCCCAAGCTGGTCCCGAGGTGGCGGAGCGAAGAGCTCGGCCCTCCGAAGTGGTGACATAGCACGGTCATGCAGGCCGGCAGAGTGATGCCGAAGTCCCCTGCATGGGGTAAGGAAGTGTTGACGAAGCCCCCCGTCCAGCCGAGGTGACGCCAAAGGATATAGTCCGGCTGAATCATTTTCCTGTGCACAAAAAATAGTGCAAACCGGAGATAGTAGTAATAATAATCATAAAGAATCGTTGCATAATCAATAATTTATGCAAAGTGAGTAATAAAATAAATATGGCCTGGCGCCGAAGTCGATGTCGATGCAGGGCGTCGGCGTGATGCGGTAAAGGCGTGGCAAAGCCTGAATTCACAGGTCGGTCCGCGCTCCGGATGCGGCGTTTGCCGGACTATGTACGGAGACTGACCGAACCAGCATGCGACCGTCGTTAATACGGCCACCATTTGATAGACCAGTGAACATATGATGGACAAACCAGAGTAATAATTCCTTGGAAAAAATGAACCCAAACATGCAAAAAATATTAGGATTAATAGCACCTAGTTTATTTGTTGTAGTAATCCAAAGGAAGATGATGCTGGCAAAGGTTGACTCGGTCCGGCCAATCGTGACGAAGCTGGTCGGCTAGTGACGCCGAAGTGTCCGGAGTAGGTACATGAAGAGATGATGAATCCTACGGTCCAGCCGAGATGTCGAAGCCTCGAGGCCAGTCGATGAGTCGAAGTAGTCCGGTGTGATGGACACCGGCTTGAAGGGGCAACAGTGCGGCCCTGCCGATGCAGGTCGTGACGTGGTAGATGTCGGCTTGGTGAAGCGACCGTGCGGTGATGCTGGTATGCCCGCTCCGTGTAATCCGTGGGGCGGCGATGTTGGTGATGATTTGTCCTTCGCGATGTCGGACTCTTGTTCGGCTTGTCGAGATGATGATCCGAAAAAGTTGAGCTCGCCTCAACAAAGTGACGACGTGTCTAGCACAGGTCGGCAGCCGTGGAGCAATATTGTCGGACTGGTTTGACACCAGCAATGATGTTGAAGATCATGTTCAAAAGATCTTAAAGTTAGTGGGATGTGTTCAGAAACAATACACAATATCCCATACAAAACTTCCTTCAAAAACGATGTCCGAAATCCCGTTCATAAAAAAGATGAATTCGGGTCGGATTCGTTCTCGCGCAGAAAACAGATCCGAAAAGTGATGCACTAATCGGAAGGTTCCTGGAGTTTGGACGGTCGGATCGAGCTGAAATTTTGAAGGGTGGTAGATATAGTAATGCCGCAGCCGATCAACGGTTGGATTTCCAAAGGACGCCCGAGCTAGAAGCTGGACACCACGCCATAAACTCATCTAGATTCCCGTCCAGATTTAGGTATATTATGGATTGCCGGAGATTCCTCCATCGGAACTCGACGAAATTTTCCAGGGTGGTTGTAGACTCAATTCCGCACAATTCCACCAAAGCAATCGTCAAAGCGATACTCGAGGAGGTGGCGGCAGAAGATACGAGTTCGCTGTCCAGAAAAACAGCACGGTCGCTTGAGGGCAATTTTGACGTTGAGCCCCCGAGCTTCCAGGATGATTCCTCCGTGATCTTGATAGAGATCGGAGTTGATGTTTGATGAAGGCCCTCGTCCGAACATGGTGATCCGAACACGGGGCGCAGTTCTTGGTCGAACCAAGGTGACCAGTTGAGCTGGTGACGAAGATGCCGAAGTCGCAGTTGATCTGCAGGCGAGCCATCGATCCTTTTGTCGATCACACAGCGGAACTCTCAATGAAAGCACCAATGTCGGTGTCAAAACCGGCGGATCTCTGGTAAGGGGTCCCGAACTATGCGTCTAGGATCGATGGTAACATGTACACGGGGTTTTACCCAGCTTCGGGTCTCTTGATGAGATAATACCCTACATGCTGCTTTTGATTGTATTCATACGGGTGTAATACAGAGTTGATCTACCTCGAGATCGTATGTTGTGGTCTAAACCGTAGAGGTATGATGAGTCATCTCATAATCCTCTATCGACTAGTCTGGCCTCGGTTTATATAATGCACCAGAGGCCCAGGATAACAAGAGTCCTAGCCGAATACGCCGGTGGGGGAGGAGTCCTAGTCTTGATCGCCAAGTCTTGTGGAATCTTCCTTGTATGCGGCACCTGTCCGGACTGGCCCATGAGTATGCGGCCCTGGGGGTCCTCGGCCCAATCTAACCGATTGGGGGACGACGTGGTGAGTACCCCCTAGTTCAGGACACCGTCATCCTCCTTACCCCATCCGCTATCACCCAACCCGACACCCGACGCTAATTGGGTAGGTGGGGTGTTGATGTTCATACCTTGCTGACGTTGCTTGCTTGTGGGTGTGCTCCCGGCCGCTTCCAGACGAAGCAGACTCTTTGGCCACAACAGGACCCACCCAGCATTGCAACAATCACCAAGCCACCATGGTGTCTCGTCGTCATCCCCCAGTAGTACTGGAGGAGGCAAATTCTCGTGGACCGGTTTGAAACTGGCCACGGAAACCTTGAAGACGTTCGGGGGGATCGGCCGGCTGTGGAACAATGGTTCCTTCGGCTCCATTATCGTCGCCTTCCCCACGTCCACCTTCTGGTCGCCGATGGTGTACAATATGGTGCACGGGGTTTCGTCGGCCTGCAAAGAAAAGTCTGCGACGTGAGACATCCGAAAGGCAACGAAAACGGGAGATTATACATTTATATTGAAGGGGGCCAGTGTGACAGATACCGTGAGGGTGTCGAGCTCAGCCAAAGACGAAGCACCGCCTAGCACGTCCGGTGCGGGAGCCGGTGCGGGAGCAAGTGCAGCTGCAGGTGCTGGATTTTGCCGCTGGAGCGGGAGCTCAGCCAAGAAGTTAGCAAGGGGAAAGTTTGCTGCATCTTTTTCTGGATTTTGCCTGGTCCAATTGAAAACGGTCGGAACCAAGGTAGTAGAAATATCTACAGCCACCTGTTTTGCGGCAGCTACCGCTGTTGCGACTATCTCAGTTGATTTCTTCTCAACCGCAATCTCAACCCTCTTGTCGATGTTTTCTTCATTTAACCTCCGTCTTTCCTTTCTCTCCTCCATGGTCTCACGGTAGTACTTCTTCCACGTGGCGCCGTCTCCGACACCGTGCACGCGTCCATACGACGGTCGAGTATCCACCGGTTGTTGTTTCAATATGTTCAACGCCCGGTTGAATAGAGTGTCCCACTTGGGCCTCGCCAATGCCTCAGACGGCGAGTCTCTTTCGGCCGCAATCCTGTGTTGCTCTCTCTGCAAAAGGCACAACGATCGTTTACAAATATGACTAACGTGTGCAGTCGAATTGATCAGAAACTAAAATTACCAGCAGTCTCATGAACTCCGTAATGACCGGTGTTGTCTCGTAAACCTTTTTCACTGGGTCCCAACGGTGCCGGGCCCTGAGGACGTCACGCTCCTTCTGGACGGTGAACTCCGCCAAGGGGTCTGGGACGCCCAGACTCGTGGCTTCCGCGTCCTCCTTGGCCCATTTGGACCTCTTTCCGCCGTAACCACGGCTTCCGAGGTGGTGGCTCCCAAAGTTTCTCTCTTGAAGCCCCTTCATGTACTTAGACTTTTTTTGGGCATCTTCGGCCTCGCAAGCCTCCTTGAATATTTGAAACTGCTCTTCCGTGATTGTCGGATTATCCTTTACAATCTCGGAGTAGGGTTCCTTCTTGTCGATGATCCTTGCTTTCACTCGATTTTTCCAAGCGGCCAACGCGTCGCTAAACTTGGTCATGGCGTGTTTGTTTATCTTCTTCATTGTCGGGTCCTCATCTGGATCTTTATAATCCTTCTCATTCCGGCCCGGGAACAAGAATATCTGGTGAAACTTCTTTAGGAGGGAGCTCCTCATATTTTCTATCTTCTGTAGTTTCTCATCGTTGATGGTGGCGGTTGTCCGTACGATGCAGCCTATTTGATTGCCGTAGCATCGACGCGCTTCCTCGGGCGCCGTTGGCTCAAAATTGCCGTCGTCCACCTCCGTGACCACCACTCTAGTAGTCCTGAGTTTGTTAGGAACCCGTTGCCTCTTTGCTTTCGGTTCTACACCGGCTCCGCTCCCCGAGGCAGCGCCGGTCTCAGTCTCAGCACCGGTCTCGATGCCGGTCTGAGTCTGAGCGCCGGTCTCAGCCTCAGCACCGGTCTGCGTGTCGGTCTCAGTCCCCGATGCCATCGGTGGGCCCAGCAATAACATCGGTTGATCGTCGTTAAGGCCAAAAAATTCGTCTGCCGCCCGGTAGGCGTCGTCGCAATCACGAGAACCCTGTCCTTCATCGTTGCTAGCCATGTTTCCTATGATTAAATCTAGTCAGTTAATTCTAGACCTAATAAAATGAATAATGACATAAAAAAGGCCTATTGTTTTGCAGAAATGTTGACTCCTTCCTGGTGCGGCAAATCACGGGCACACGATATGTCCTAGTTTGTAGCACAAGTCATGCCGAAATTCACGGAAAATTTCAGCATGAGCTTTGCTAAAAAGTGGACAAATCAAGAACCTGAAATTTGCCAGAAAAGAAATGAATCAACATTCCGGCAAAACATAGGCCACTAAGCATCATTCCCTGGAAACAGTGTCCAAATATACACGAGCAACCACATGTCCAAATTTTGCAAGCTAATTCAAAAACAAAGTGTATAAGAAAATTCAGTTAACTACTAATAGAACAAAATTCAGTTAACTTTAGTGCTCTATAATGATGAAAGGAAAAAAATTCAGTTAACTACTAATTTCATTCATTTAGGTTATTCATTCAACATCACCTAATTAACCTACTGTACCACTACTACTAGCAGCACTACTAACCTAATTAACCTAGCAAAGCTCTAGTGCCCTAACTGAAAAACATCTAATTAACATCTAATTTTTTCTCTAAAATACAGAGAGAGATGAGTGGGGGGGAGGGGTGGGGGACTTACAGAGAGGGGAGAGACGGTGGCGGGGAGGTGCTCGGTGACGGAGGCAGGGGCGGAGAGGGCGGGCTCGGGCACGGGCAACGGCGGTCCTGGGCGAGCTCGGGCGGCGGTAAGGTGGAGGGCGCCGACAGTGACGTGGAGGGAGGCCTCAGGCGGCGGCGGTGAGGCTGAGGGCGGCCTCGGGCGGCGGCGGTGAGGCTCGGGCGGCGGCGGTGAGGCTGAGGGCGGCCTCGGGCGGCGGCGGTGAGGCTGAGGGCGGCCTCGGGCGGCGGCGGTGAGGAGACGGTGGCGAAGTGGGGGGACGGCGGCGAGGGGGAGATTTGGGGAAGAATTGGTGGCCGGGGGCGGGGTGGGGGGAAACCGTTGTTTAAGTGAAACTTAACGGTAGCGCGTTTCCGGAAACGCGCTATAGCTAAGTTAGCTATAGCGCGTTTCCTGAAACCCGCTACTGCTATTCCTTTCTCCTTTTTTCCCCTTTTTCTTTTATTTTTCTTTACATTTTATTTTTTCCATTTCTCCTTTTTCTATTTCTTTCATTTTCATTTACTTTTCTACTTGTTTTTCACTTTATTTTATTTCCATTAGCAGCAGCGCTTTACACGTAAGAGCGCTACAGCTAAGGAGATTAGCAGTAGCGCTGGCCCAGTATACGCGCTACTGCTAGGTTGGGCTAGCCATGTGCGCCCAGTTCAAACATAGCAGCAGCGCTTTTCGCTAGTACGCGCTACTGCTAAAGTCATAGCAGTAGCGCGGTTTATTTACGGCTGCTGCTACAAAGTAGCAGTAGCGCTTGATTTTGTACAGCGCTACTGGTAAGATTCTGTGTATAGGCTTTTCCCTAGTAGTGTTGCCTGCTGTCACCACCATCAGTCCCACCATCAGTACCCATGCCTTTGTCTGCATCTCGGATCATCGGAACTCCCTCAATCTCAATCCTCAGATCATAACTCATACCCTCATAAACCCAACCTGAAAAGCATGGGACCGCATCCGCATCCAGAACTCCCACTCGCATACGTGCAATGCCATGCATACGAGTAAAAGGCATATCGACCTCCAGAGTCTTTCCAATAAGAGATCCTAGATCTGAACAAGCGGCACTCCCACCGGATCATTGCGCTTCCACTCATCAAACTCTAGAATACATGCACTGCCAGGAACTTTACACATGCCAAACTCATTAATCTTATCTAGATCAAATTTCGTGGGATAGTCAACCTTAAACATCGTCTCATCAATCCGGACGAGAGCCCACTGAAAAGAACTAGAGACAAATCTCTTAAGCTGCAGAATAATCTTGTCATCTGAAAGAATGCCCTTAGTCACTCGAATGATGCCAGTTCTAGCATTCTCTAGCCGTGGTCTACAAGATCTCATTGTTGGTGTCTCAAAGAACATAAGTTTTTCATCACACACACCATAAAAGTTCACCACCGGCTTAGGAGCTGACAAATGAGGACACACTTCATCATGTTTCGGTCTCAAACAGATATTACAAAGCTCTGTCGTACAACCCACTGCATAGTGCCCAGGTTCCCCACAATGATAACAATAGGTCTTCTCCCTCTTACGCTAACCTTTGCTCATCTTATCAGTATCACCTTTGTCAGAAGCATTCTCCACCAGTGTCTGCGCAGCCGGAACGACCATGTTCGCAAGCTCCCGAACTACCGCAGCCGCCTCCGCGGAAAGCCTCTTATCTGCCGGTGCGTCAGCTACCAAAATCGAAGCAGCCACATTGTCCTCCGCGGACGTTGTAGCCAGATCGGTAGTCGGCGTCGGGTCGCGGCGAGGTGGTGGATCACGCCGCGGGGCATGGGGACCATTCCGGCCAAATCTGCCTGTGCCACCACGTCCGCCTCTGAAGAAGCCTCCCCGGCGAGGTACATATTGCTGAGAACCCGTCGCCCCTTGGACGAAACCTCCGGTCGGGGCGCGAGCTTGTCTGCCGGCATCGCCACGACCGGCTCCGGACGATACTCCACGTCCCTCCCCTACAAACTGGTGTACTGGAGCCCGATGGCCGCCTCCGCCCGCCCCTCCGCGACCATCGCCGGCCACAAAGTTGCCATGACCGCTGCGCCCATACTGCGCACCTCCGCCAGCTCCGGCGGCGCGGCTGTATCCAGCTCCACCATCTCTCCCCGCAAATCCTCCACGAGCATCCGCTCCGCCGCGGTCACCGCCGCCAATAACTCCACCGCGCCCGCCATTAGCAGCGACGGCAGCAGCCCGGCCCAGTCCCGATCCCGATGAACCGGCAGCCGCAGCCTGATCCGATCCCCTCCCCGCCATAAGAACAGCAGCAAAGGAACCTCTATCGAGGGGCGGCGCGTTCGCTCGAACCTGCAGAGCTCGTCTGATCCCGCAAGATCGAAACCCAGGCTTTGCCCTCGTCGGTCGAACCCTAGACATGCCCATGTTGGGTTGGGCCGCGATCTGCAGTTCGCTCGGGCCGTCCACCACCAGCTGAGCCGCATGCTCAGAAAAAAGACTCTGGGCCTCATGCCCTGAGCCAACCTAGCACACGCCCGAATCCGGCCTACTGTGGCCCAGAAGTAAATTCAAACGCTCCATCCGTGCCTCCCGGATCGAGATCTGACTCGCCTCCGCCTCCGGTGACACCGCCGGCCGCCGTCCCTTTCGTCGCCGTTGAACCTGCAACCAAGCACCTGGGGTTAGAAAATCACCCAAAGTCAGCGCTGGCAGTCTTACCTTGGGTATCGGCCCTCGCCATGTCCGAGACGAAGTACGGCGAAGCACCATCCGCCAGATCACTTCCTTGTGATCAGTTGTTGCAAGTCCGTCTCTCGCCGGATCAGACGACGGCACCAGATTCTCAACCACCAGCTTTAAATCATCTTCGTTGTATCCCTTGTTCAACAGCTCGCAAATCATCGTCGAATGTGATCCATCCGACTCCGGTGAACTTGGCCGCTCTGCCATGGACTGCAACCCTTCCTCATCCTCTTTGCCGTCCCCCTCATCTCCCTCTTCGGCCAACGCCCAGAACCGGCCTCCCACCCGCCGATCTAACGGCAGGGGGGTTGCCGGCGGCATCCCAGAGAACGCCTAAGGAGTCGCCAGGGGGGTTGTCTAAATGCAGGTCCAGAATGTATCAATAACAAGTTGTCAATATCTCTAACACCGTTAGTCACTGGTAACCTAAGTCGAGGAGCACAACTTGGCACTGCAAACTATGAGAGTTGATTCGACATTACTGATTATGCAACACATAAGGCGGTGTTGCCTCTCATCTTTTTATCCCTTTAGGTATTTCTACTCAGTTAACGAGCTGAGCCTACAAGCGGTGTCAAGAAAGACCGGCCCAGGGCGCCACCCATGAAGAGCGAGGGACCGTCAAGGTTTTGGATTTCGTTTTGGAGATTTTATTGGGCCACGGCGAAATGGGCGAAATTCATCCTTTCAGAAAGTTTCGGACAAACATTACAACTAAATATAAAATTTTGAAGAAAATTTGACCAAAACTTTAAAATAAACCAAAACAAAAATGTACAACAAAATCATTATTTGTCCAGTGGAAGTCATACAACAAAATATAGTACTAGAATCTATACGGAGCCAGCGTATAGTCATTGGGTTCAGCTGAACCCAACGACTTTTGACTGCCACGTCTATACGTACAGGTATTTAGTGGTTTGAACCCATTAAAAATTCAAAGCTGACCCCATCGAGGTATTTAGTGGTATTTGGGTTCAGCGTATAGTCATGGTTTGAACCCATCAACGTGGTTAGCCCATTCTAATGTATTAAAGCTATATCCATCGCAAGATTTACTCGATTCCATCCATAATGGACGGAATGCAATGTACGCCCATAACGCACCACGCCGCATGCCTCCAGAATTGACGCGATCGGTTACTCCCTATTGGCAGACTCTCGTCTCTTCCGTTCCGCCGCTCCCTTCACCCATCTGCCGATCGCCGCTACTCGGCAAGCCGGCTAGGGCAAGCAACTACAGTCCAAATTCAAGGTACGTGATCACATCACTACATCTTCTTCCTAAATTCTTCTTGTGTAATCCATTTTATTGCTCCCTTGGGATGTCCAATCTAACCTATAGTAGTATAATATACTTCCTTCGTCCCATGTTAAGGCCGCTCTAACAGATGTATTTTTATTGCTTTTTTCAGAAACTTTAATCTAGTCTATGGACTACTATTTCTCAAAAATAAACCAATCGCCACATTTAGATAATGGTTCAGAGCCACCCGTTTGATACCGGTAAAGCGCAAGCAATCCCTCAGAGCCTTCCATTCATGGAGAAAATAATTTAGATGATCTCACTAAGAAGTAAAATGAAATTAGGTGAAGATATTTAACCAGGGGACCTTTCGTGTCACCACCTGATTTTAGTTATCCGTTGAGGATCATTGGGGATGCTCCATGAAGATTTAATGCGAAATTCTCTATACTCTGGTCTATCGATTTCTAAAGCTTGTGTGATGTGATATTGCCAGTTGCCACGATATCAGTGGAAAGATTATTTTCAGCTTTGAAAGTTGTAAGAACAGAATTTTGTAATAAAATGGGATATCAGGTTATAATTGATTGTCTAATTTGCTATGTGAAGAAAGATATGTTTTCTACCATTAGTAATGATTATGTATTTAATATTCTTTAGATGACATATGTGGTAAGCAATCCAAACTAATCCAGAAAAATATTATTTAGATGATGAAAAACTGAAAGGGGACAATATAAATGTGATGATTACATGCTTTTTTGCTTTATGGTGCTTATTTTAAATTTGCTATTTTTTCAGATGTTTTCAGGAGGACGAGAAATGGTACTTGAAGCTATGAAGTTATTTTGGCACTACTCCGGTTTACAACATGTAAAGTGGTTTTATATTTATCCAGCTAGTAAGTTCCCTATAGTTAGTATTATATTTCTTTTTGTTATGTTGTTTTTGAGTGATATACTATTGTGGTTCGATGGTCTAAAACTGGACTTTATAGTTAATTAATTCATCACAATTCCTTACACTAAGTCAATGAGCGAACCCAATGGCTAAATTTGTTGGCTCCGCCCCTGGGTGCCGGGGCATGGGGGTGCGGGAGAAATCCTTGCCGGTTCTCCGGCTCCGACATGGTGACGCCGGTGGGTGCCGCCATTCCTTCCTGAAAGGCGTCGGTGCTACCCATTCCCCGCTCCCCTTCTGCGTGCCGGGGAAAACCCTAGGACTTGTCCGGACAGCAGTGTCGTTGGCGTCGCATTCTTTCTTGGAGGTGTTGTTTGGTACGCGGAGGTCCGGTGCCATGGCGAGTGGTGGGATGTAGATGGAGGGCGCAGTGGTGACGAACTATTCATGCTTGTCGAGTCGCGGGTGTTCTTCTCTTTCCCATGCATGGAGGGTGTAGGTCCTGGCCGTGGTTTGCCCTGTGCACGGGGCAACCATGTGGACGGCAGCAATGGAGCCTCACCGTATGAGGTTCATGTATAGACAGGGGCGGAGCCAACAAATTTAGCCATTGGGTTCGCTCATTGACTTAGTGTAAGGAATTGTGATGAATTAATTAACTATAAAGTCCAGTTTTAGACCATCGAACCACAATAGTATATCACTCAAAAACAACATAACAAAAAGAAACATAATACTAACTATAGGGAACTTACTAGCTGGATAAATATAAAACCACTTTACATATTGTAAACCGGAGTAGTGCCAAAATAACTTCATAGCTTCAAGTACCATTTCTCGTCCTCCTGAAAACATCTGAAAAAATAGCAAATTTAAAATAAGCACCATAAAGCAAAAAAGCATGTAATCATCACATTTATATTGTCCCCTTTCAGTTTTTCATCATCTAAATAATATTTTTCTGGATTAGTTTGGATTGCTTACCACATATGTCATCTAAAGAATATTAAATACATAATCATTACTAATGGTAGAAAACATATCTTTCTTCACATAGCAAATTAGACAATCAATTATAAACTGATATCCCATTTTATTACAAAATTCTGTTCTTACAACATTCAAAGCTGAAAATAATCTTTCCACTGATATCGTGGCAACTGGCAATATCACATCACACAAGCTTTACAAATCGATAGACCAGAGTATAGAGAATTTCGCATTAAATCTTCATGGAGCATCCCCAATGATCCTCAACGGATAACTAAAATCAGGTGGTGACACGAAAGGTCCCCTGGTTAAATATCTTCACCTAATTTCATTTTACTTCTTAGTGAGATTTCTCCATGAATGGAAGGCTCTGAGGGATTGCTTGCGCTTTACCGGTATCAAACGGGTGGCTCTGAACCATTATCTAAATGTGGCGATTGGTTTATTTTTGAGAAATAATAGTCCATAGACTAGATTAAAGTTTCTGAAAAAAGCAATAAAAATACATCTATTAGAGCGGCCTTAACATGGGACGAAGGAAGTATATTATACTACTATAGGTTAGATTGGACATCCCAAGGGAGCAATAAAATGGATTACACAAGAAGAATTTAGGAAGAAGATGTAGTGATGTGACCACGTACCTTGAATTTGGACTGTAGTTGCTTGCCCTAGCCGGCTTGCCGAGTAGCGGCGATCGGCAGATGGGTGAAGGGAGCGGCAGAACGGAAGAGACGAGAGTCTGACAATAGGGAGTAACCGATTGCGTCAATTCTGGAGGCATGCGGCGTGGTGCGTTATGAGCGTACATTGCATTCCGTCCATTATGGATGGAATCGAGTAAATCTTGCGATGGATATAGCTTTAATACATTAGAATGGGCTAACCACGTTAAGAAGATTAATGGGCACGGAGACAATTAGCTCGTGGGGTTCTGGGCCTTTCGATGGGGTCAGCTTTGATTTTTTAATGGGTTCAAACCACTAAATACCTGTACGTATAGACGTGGCAGTCAAAAGTCGTTGGGTTCAGCTGAACCCAATGACTATACGCTGGCTCCGCCCCTGCCGGCACCCACTAGAACGGAGCCAAACCACCATCTTGCCACCCGCAAGCACGCGCCACCACGGTCTTGGACCTATCCACGCCGTCTTGCTGCGAACACCATCACGAGGACAAAAGAGCACAGGCAAGATGTGCCTAGATGGCACGGACGGAAGCGGTTCGGTCGGCAATCCGCGTCAGTGCGGGAGGCAGAGGCCTCCGGCGCGATGGTGGTGGAGGCGGTTCCCTCCCGCACCGACGCGGATTGCCGACTGGACGTCGTAGCCAGGGCAAACCAGGCCACCCGGGCCTGGTCGGGCCCATAGCGGGATCGCAAAGACCCAGCCACGGACATTGCTGCACGCCGGCAGCCGAAGCCGCCGCCCACCACCAGCCGGATACATCGCCACCATCTCCCGAGAGCCCCACAGACGCCACGCCTGTTGCCGGCCCGCCTCGTCCCAAATGGGGCCCAAAGGGCCCAAATCTGGGCCAAGCGGGCGCCGCCAGCCCGCGCCGCCGCCCAGAGCTCGCCGTCGCCCGCGCCAGGATCCCCGCTGCCCCGCAGGACCGCCGCCGCCTGAGTGCACCGCCCGGAATCGCCCCGTCCCGCGCCGGAGGACCCCTGGGAGGGGAAGGGACGAGGGGCCGCCGCCAGCATCGCCCGGGCCACGCCCGCGACGGGCGTTGGCGACGGCGGCCGGGAGGAGGAGGAGAGGGGGAGCGCTCGCTGGGAGGGGTGGGGAAGGCGCGACCGGTCGCCCACAGGGACGACCGGTTTACTCATATCTTTTAAACCGTAACTCCAAATTTAACATATTATATATGAGATTTGATTAGAAAAATATGTAGAATCTAAATATGATGTTATTTTACCTGTTAGCAATTTAAAAAAATAATATCTAGGCTTCAATGTTAATCAACAATGCATTATCCGTCTTTTTTTCATACCAGTACTGATTCAGATTGGGGATGAACACATCATCAAAATCAGGATTGGACATCAAATTAAAGATAAATTTGTTAGAGACACCGATAAATAAGGACATGCATGACAACAAATAAAAGGACCAAATAAAGATGGGATGTCCGCTATAAAATAAATAAAAGAGAAAATGCAGAGGAGATCCGATAAAGATGAGATGTTACGCTATTCTCCTATATATAAGAAGAAAAAAGAGAGGATATGCATGAAAAAGGTAAAAAGGAGGCATGCATGACAAAAAATAAAATAAAAGGCAAGTTTGATAAGAAAAAAATAGTGATGAAATAGGGACCAATATGACATGTATGACAAGAAATAGTGATGAAATAGGAGCGCAAGTACCTGCGTCAACATGAGGCCATAAAAAAATGTTCTTTTCCAGACGGAAAAAATATCTTTTTATGATTAAAAAATCCTATATCTTTTTAACAACCTTTTTAACTCTTCATGTATTTAAGAAATAGCTACAAATTCTCAGATTATAGAACATTTTTTGTAAATTAAGAGCGTGTGGTATTTTTCCTCCCGTTACAACGCACGGGCCTTTTTGCTAGTAGATATAGATTTAGACGCGCTCACGAGCCACGCTATGAGCCCCCATCGTACGCCCCGCATATCACCCTAGCCCACCTTATCTTCTCCCTTTTCCTTCTTCCCCCCGATCCCCTCCTTCTCTCTTGGCCTAGCGCGCTTCTTTGCTGGCTTCGCTCGACACCAATTCAACGTCGACGTTTTCGCGGTCTAGATGAACAATGGCCATGAGTTCGTCGACTGTGCCACCACACACATTCTACTCCGGTCAAGGAATCGCCTTCCGCACGTACGTGTCCTGCCCGTACATATCACCACATAATAATCACGCCGACCGTATCCTTCGCACCATCAATGACACCGTACGCTCCCTCGTCACCCATGCCTCCATGCAGCGGCGAGTCTATTAGGGAGGCTTAACCAGGCTCAAGCCTACCCTCCAAAAGATAATATTTTTTTACTACTACTACTTTCATCCCAGCTCAATAGTACATCTACTATGGACGCGGCTAATCTGCAACCGAGCTCATATGCTCCCGCATGAACAGTAAAATCGAAAAAAATAAAAAAAAATTCAAAATATTCTAATTTTTTTTTGGAGAAACATTGACAAAAGTTCTAAGTGCCTGTAAAAATTCGTCATGAAATCACATTCCTAGAAGGCGTGGCAAAAAAACAAAAATAGTACTCTGAAAAAGCTACTTTCAAACGCATTTTGAAGCACTGAATTTGTTTTTTTTTTGCCACGCCTTACAGGAATGTGATTTCATGATGAATTTTTGCAGGCACTTAGAACTTTTGTCAATGTTTCTCTCAAAAAAAATTGGAATTTTTTGAATTTTTTTCGATTTTACTGTTCATGCGGGAGCATATGAACTCGGGTGCAGAATGGAGTTCTCGATCTACTATCGACTAGCAAACACACAACGCCACACACGCACAGCGAACAGGTGTCACACATGAATGCGCAGCCTCCATCTAATGTAATTACTAGTTCATGTACTGTTAACTATTCATCCGTTTCTAAATATAATTTTTTTTAGAGATTTAAATGCAGACTACATATGAAGCAAAACGAGTGAATCTACACTTTAAAATATGTCTATATACATCCGTAGGTACTCCCTAAGGAAATCTCTACAAAGACTTATATTTAGGAACGGAGGAAGCATAATTTAGTGTCCGCACCTTATTTGCAAAATAGAGTACAAAAATGAGTGTGCATGCATGTACTCCTGCCACTGAACTTGAACCTATCCCAGCTAATGTGAACTCAGATACCCTGCCCATAACTATTGTGATTGTAATCCATCCTACAACTTATATGGACACCAAGTTGGGGAGATAATGGCTATTTTGCAAGATAAATTAAAATTTTGGTTCAAAATTCATATATCTTTTAAAAAATCCTAGAAAAATTATAGTTAAGATTACATGTTTTAAGTAGTAATATGGGAAATTCTGAGGTTAATTATTTTGGCAACAAGATTAGGACATCATGGTTAAAAGAATTTCAAACGAGAGATTAGTTTTCTCGCCGTTGACTTGAGCCTAACCTTCATCTTCTTCCTAGATTCGCCACTGCACTCCATGTCATAAGAGTATTGTGCGGAAGCACTAAGCACTGGCAGCTTTCTCCCCAATCGCCAGTCGAGTCGCTCCGACCACGGCCACACTCCTTGTTCCTCCTCTACGGTGTCCACCCTGACTACACCCCTCTCCATGTTTATGCTACCCCAACCTCTCCGCTATTGCTACCCCAACCTCTCCGCGATTTGGGGTGTTTATGCTACCCCAACCTCTCCGCGATTGCACTCCACAAGCTCACATCACACTCCACCCCTCGTGTTCTTCTTGGCTATTTCACTGACCACAAGGGCTACCGGTGCCTCAGACCGTACCACTGGTCGTGTCATCATCTCCCGCCAGGTTGTCTTTTATGAACACCAATTCCCCTTTCGCACAACCAGCCCCGGCCGACCCAAACACGTCAAAGATACACCTCTCATGGCGCCCAATCTCAATCACCCAAGAAACGCCGTGCCCACCAAAAACCTTGCCATGACGAGCGGAGTATATTGAATCATTTTGCTTCATTCTTTTTTTGAGCAAAAATCTTTTTCTTTCATGAAAATTACATCTCCTTCTTTTCGCGCCAAATGAAATACAAAGGTCACGCTTACATTGTGGGCGAAAGTCATGTTCTGCTCCCGAGCTCATTTGAGCTCGGGATGAACAGTAAAATCAAAAAAAAACATTTCAAAAAATTCTGAATTTTTTTGGGTGGAAACATTGACAAAAATTCTCAGTGCTTGCAAAATTTCATCCAAAAATGACATTCGTACAAGTCGTGGCATAAAAAACAAAATCAGTACTCCAAAATATTTTTGGAAATAACATTTTTGGAGCATCAATTTTGTTTTTTATTTTTTGCTGCGACTTCCATGAATGTTATTTTGTGATGAAATTTTATGAGCATTAGGAACTTTTGTCAATGTTTGCACCCCAAAAAATCAGAATTTTTTTAATTATTTTTAAATTGTTTTCGAGGTTACTGTTCACCTGAGCTCATTTGAGCTCGGGCTCAAATACATCACGTCCCATTGTGGGCCGCTACTTGGGCTAGGTGCTCAAGTACATCACGTCCCATTGATGTTCCTCGAATCGGACTTGTGGGCCAGAGTACAGATCATAGAGAGCACGCCTGCTCTGCTTTCTCCCTCTACAGTTCTTGTGCTTCCTCTGCCTTCCACGACCAGTCAACAGATCATAGATGTTGGAACCGCAGCCCTCTCTCACTCTTGGCTAGAGGTAGAAGGAGACACAAGACACAAAGAAATTCCGGGCAGGCGCACGAACGCCGCCGTGGGCGAACGCACACCCTAATCTTCTTTATCTTTTCAATAGCTACATCACTGGCTCTCACCAGCGCTACTCGATCGGTACATGGAGGAGGGGTTTTTATACCCGTACACACACCACACGGCCGGCACACCCGGCAACTAACTCACGCACTAAGCTAACCACTACATGCACGATCCAAATCCATGCATGACCACATGACCCGCCGGGCTAGCCCATGCATGCACTAGCATGATCCGGCCAACCATCTAGCTGCGTGCACGCCGCACCTGACTCCAACAGATCTCAACGGTTCTGCGCATGCATCTCCTCCGCTCCACGAACGCAACCACGGGCTCACGCCGGGGGACACACACGCTATGGACTCGACCTAGTCATCTTCACGCCGATCGCCATCGCCATGTGCATGGCTTATTGCCATCAATAGAGAGCACGCCTGCTCTGCTTTATCCTGTAGCGAGTCTAGGGTCACTTGAGATGCCATGGCCTCCGCCTGGCTGTGGCTGGTCGAAATCCGGCGCCACGCAGGACCTTCGGTCACGCCAGACGGAGGCCTCAAGGTGTTTGTTGAAATGGCTCAATGCATTGCAAGCTTTTTCCCCTTGTCGATGGATGGCCACAACAAGGCTCAAGGTCAGTAATCCTAATCCCTCCTTCAGCAAATATATCGTCCGTCAACGGATGAATTTTCAAGTCTTGATCTGTTTGTGTAGTTGCCAGGTCATTATATTCTTTGTTTTTTCTTTCTATAGACACGGTAGTCGTACTTTTCAGTCAACGGCTGCCCCTAGCCAGCAGACGCGTGTCTCAATAATAGCTAGATTTAGAGCATCTTCAGGCGTTGGCCTCCCAGGAGGCGCTAAAAATCGCCCTTCGGGGCGCACCGGCGCAAAACGCGTGCTGGGGGCATGATTCCCCGTCATGGCGCCCACGTTATTTTTGAAAATTAAATTTCGGCATAAACACGGCGCAAATTCAACCAGACTTTGGCGAATTCATACATATTTAAAATATTTTACAAAAAAAAGAAAAAAATACGCTACTAGGCCCGCCGTCTCCCTCGCCGCTCCTCGCCGCCCGCCACCCTTGCAACTCTACATGCCGAGTAGGCTGTAGAACCGCGTGTAGTCCCCGCCATCGTCGTCGTCGTTGCCTCCTCCGCGGCCGCCGTCCCTGCTGCAACCCTCCCCAGGATGGCGCGGCGGGTTGGACGGTCCGGGGGCGTCCTCGTCCTCGTCGCTGTCGAGGATCACAACGTCGTGCTCATCCTCGCGCCCACGCTTGCGGGCAGCTATCTCCTCCAGGGCCTGGCGCTGCTGGACCATCTCGTCGCGGAGGTAGTCGTCCCGCGCCCACTGTAGGGCATCCTTGTCGGAGAAGCCGCGCCGGGCTATCTCCTTGTACTCCGCGGGGAGGCCGGGCTACGGCTTCGGCCTGACGAGAGGACGAGGCGGCCAGAGGTGGGGGTGGAGTCGTCGATGCGGAAGCCGGAGCTGCGGGTGCGCCGGCTGACCGGCGTGTCCCGGGGCTTCGGCTTGACGGGGCGGAGGCAAGGGGAGCCGGACGAGCGGCCGGACGAGGAGGAGGACACCCCGGGGACCATGCGCCTCGGCGTCCACGAGCTCCCACGTCGGCGAGAGAAGGAATGGGGAGCGGGGTACTCGAGGATGGCCTCCAGCGTTGTGACGCCCCCGATTCAATCGTACACTAATCATGCACGCAAATGTGTACGATCAAGATCAGGGACTCACGGGAAGATATCACAACACAACTCTACAAATAAAATAAGTCATACAAGCATCATAATACAAGCCAGGGGCCTCGAGGGCTCGAATACAAGTGCTCGATCATAGACGAGTCAGCGGAAGCAACAATATCTGAGTACAAACATAAGTTAAACAAGTTTGCCTTAAGAAGGCTAGCACAAACTGGGATACATATCGAAAGAGGCGCAGGCCTCCTGCCTGGGATCCTCCTAACTACTCCTGGTCGTTGTCAGCGTGCTGCACGTAGTAGTAGGCACCTCTAGTGTAGAAGGAGTCGTCGTCCACGGTGGCGTCTGGATCCTGGGCTCCATCGTCTGGTTGCGGCAACCGGGTAGAAGGGAAAGGGGGAAAAGTGGGAGAAAAGCAACCGTGAGTACTCATCCAAAGTACTCGCAAGCAAGGAGCTAAACTACATATGCATGGATATGTGTGTAAAGGGCCATATCAGTGGACTGAACTGCAGAATGCCAGAATAAGAGGGGATAGCTAGTCTTATCGAAGACTACGCTTCTGGTCGCCTCCGTCTTGCAGCATATAGAAGAGAGTAGACTGAAGTCCTCCAAGTAGCATCGTATAGCATAATCCTACCCGGCGATCCCCTCCTCGATGCCCTGTTAGAGAGGATCACCGGATTGTATCTGGCACTTGGAAGGGTGTGTTTTATTAAGTATCCGGTTCTAGTTGTCATAAGGTCAAGGTACAACTCCGGGTCGTCCTTTTACCGAGGGACACGGCTATTCGAATAGATAAACTTCCCTGCAGGGGTGCACCACATAACCCAACACGCTTGATCCCATTTGGCCGGACACACTTTCCTGGGTCATGCCCGGCCTCGGAGAATCAACACGTCGCAGCCCCACCTAGGCACAACAGAGCGGTCAGCACGCCGGTCTAAACCTATGCGCGCAGGGGTCTGGGCCCATCGCCCTCAGCACACCTGCACGTTGCGTACGCGGCCGGAAGCAGATCTAGCCCCCTTAATACAAGTGCGAGCTTACGATCCAATGCGGCGCGCGCCACTCAGTCGCTGACGTCAAGAAGTGCTTCGGCTGATACCACGACGCCGAGTGCCCATATCTTTCCCGCGTAGTTGGTTAGTGCGTATAGACCAATTGGCCAGACTCAGATCAAATACCCAGATCTCGTTAAGCGTGTTAAGTATCCGCGAATGCCAACAGGGCCAGGCTCACCTCTCACCCAGGTAGCCCCGAACTGCCCTGCCGCTCCGCCACAAAGATCCACACAGAGGGCCGTCGGGACAAAGGTCCTTTCAGCCCCCAATCCGTGAATCACTCGCGGGTACTCCTCGAGCCAACCCGACTTTGGTCACCACATGTAACATGTTTAAAGTATAGTATATATCCATGATCACCTCCCGAGGTGATCACAGCCCAGTAGTATAGCATGGCAGACAGACAAGAGTGTAGGGCCACTGATGGAAAACTAGCATCCTATACTAAGCAGTAGGATAGCAGGTAAAGGTAACAACAGTAGTAGCAAGGACAGGCTATGCAGCAGTATAGGATTAACTGAAAGCAGTAACATGCTACACTACTCTAATGCAAGCAGTATAGATCAGAGTAGGCGATATCTGGTGATCAAGGGGGGGGGCTTGCCTGGTTGCTCAGACAAGAAGGAGGGGTCGTCAACACCGTAGTTGATCGGGGTACCACCAGCAGCATCAGTCCCAGGGTCTACCGGGGAAGAAGAGGGGGAAGAAACAGTAAATACGGAGCAAACAAAGCATCACAAAACATAACGAGGCAATACGCGGTGCTTTGTATGCCCTAACGCGGTAGGAGGTGATACCGACGAAGGGGGAAAACATCCGGGAAAGTATTCCCGGTGTTTCGCGTTTTCGGACAGATGAACCGAAGGGGGAAAGTTGCGGGTTTGATATGTTAGGGATGCGTGGCGGACAAATGGGCTGCGTATCCGGGTTCGTCTCGTCGTTCTGAGCAACTTTCATGTTGAAAATATTTTAATCCGAGTTACGGATTAAAAGATATGATTTTCTAAGATTTTATTAATTTCTGGAATTTAATTAATTAATTGATTAATTCGAAAAGGAATTAATGACATCAGCATGATGTCATGCTGACGTCAGCAGTCAACAGGGTTGACTGGTCAACCTGACCACTGGGCCCCACTGGTCAGTGAACCGTTTTAATTAAACAGATTAATTAAATTAATTAAAATTAATTAGGGGGTGGGCCCCACTATCATACTAATTAATTAACTTAGTTAATTAGGTTAATTAACACTAACTAGTTAATTTAATCAGAATTAATTAAGTTAATTAATTAATTTCATTATTTATTTATTCATTATTATTTATTCCTATTATTATTATTTATTTATTTATTATTTTTTATATATTTTTAAAACGTTCTGGGGGGCAGCCCCGCATGTCATAGGCCCTGTGGGCCTTAATGGGTCGGGTGTGCGGTTAACGGGCACATGCCCGAGGGGCGCTGGGCACGCACGGCACACGCCGGCGCTGGCGCCCAGGGCTAGGGGATGCGGCAGGTGGGTGACCGCGGCGGAGGTCAGGGAGGCGAAGGAGGGCCGCGGCTGCAGGCGGGAGCGCCGGCGCGCGGTGAGCACGCGGGCGACCCGGGTAGCGGCGAGTGGGACGAACGGACGAGCGCGAGCATGGGGCGGTGAGCACAGGCGGCCGCGGGGAGGAGCAGCGGCGCCGGGGGAAGCGTGGCGCGAGCGGGTGGAGGTGGCCGTTGACGGGGGTGCGCCCGGTAGCGGCAGGGGCGAGCAGAGGGAGTGGCAGGGCGCACGGTGAGTGCGTGGGGCACGAACGGAGCGCGTCGGAGCCAGGAGGGGATGGGGAAAAGGGGGGCGGCGATGCTCACTTGTGAGCAGGGCAGGGGTGGTGTGAGCGAGGCCTCGGCAGGCGCAGGAGTAGAGGCGGGAGGACGGGGTTCTCACCCGCGAGCAGGGGGCGGCGAGGCTCGGTGGAGCCTTTGGGGAGGAGGACGGGGACGCGTTGCCGGCGAGGAGGAGACGAGGAGGACGAGGCGGAGGAGCTCCGGGCGACGACGACGAGCAGCGACGGCGTGCTGGTCCGGCGACGGGGAGGCCTTCGGGCGGCAGCGGACGCGGGCGTGGTCGTCGGGGGCGTCGCCCCGATCCAGATCCAGCGGGGGGAGCTCCGGCGAGGTGGTCCTCCGGGCGGTGGCGGCGTCGAGCGACGGAGCGGGTGCGCGCTGGGGGAGACGAGGGGAGAGAGGGGATCGATCCCGATCCAGGGGAATCGGGGGAGGGAGTGTGGCGAGTGGGGGGGTTAGGGTTACGTGGTGGGGATAAGGAGAGAGTGGAGGGGCCGGCTGGGCCGGCCTGATTGGCCCCGAGGCCAGTTGGGCCGTCGCCCAGCGAGGGGGGGGGCTGTAATTTCTTTTGTCTCTTTTTTTTGTTGTTGTTCTTTTTCTTTTACTGTTTTATTTTATTTTAGGTACTAAATGATTTTAGTTAAATGTTCAAAGTATTAACTAAACTTGAGACAATATTTTGGGCTAGTCCAACAAGTCTCAACTGATTTTTGGATACTTTGCATATTTATTTAAATTAGATTGTTTCAATAAAAAGCTTAGGTGTCAGTTTTAAAAATGTTTAGGGGCACTTGTATATTTGTAAAAGGTTATCTCTTACATGAAAATTAGTTGGTGAATATGTGCAACCCAACTTACATTTTTATTTTTCCTTTTCAATTTTTTAATTATTTGACTTTATCTTTGAATTTGAATTGGGTATGGATTAAAGCGAGGTTTAGCAAAATTTAATTCTGATGACATGGCACTATCAGTGTGTGATTACTGTAGCTTAAATACCCGGGCGTCACAATTCTCCTCCACTACAAGAAATATCGTCCCGAGATTTAAGAGGGGAACTAGAGGGTAAGGTCTGGTTGCGGAATTCTAACGAATCTTCTCATTCTTGGTTGCTCTTCTCGAAGTGGTCGATCCATTATATTTATGTCTTCATTTTTCTGCTCCAGGTCATTAAGATGAAGTTGGCATCCTTTCTTCGGGATCTCCATCGTACTTACGAAAGAATAAAGGGTGGGTATTCTGTAAGAACAGACCTCTGCAAGGTAGACTACCTGATAGCTAACATCGCGGGAGGTGGCGGAAAGTAACTCCCGAATTTGAAACTTTAAGAAAATATCGAGAGCAAAGTAAGGAGGTATCATGGGAAGTTTC
The DNA here is from genome assembly GCA_032464435.1 of Aegilops umbellulata. Lineage (NCBI taxonomy): Eukaryota > Viridiplantae > Streptophyta > Magnoliopsida > Poales > Poaceae > Aegilops > Aegilops umbellulata. The sequence goes on along the minus strand of CP136060.1, from coordinate 586,435,132 downwards.
GAGCGGGCAGGTAATCGTTCGATGCTTGATCAGAAGGTGAAAGGGTTACAGGGCAACGCGAATAAGTATTGCGTCTGATACCAGAATAGATCACTAGGAAGGTGGCCCGCGAATTACATACATAGCCATGCGTGAGGAATGACTTTAGAAACAGGGGTGTACAGGAGAGTCAGGTTTTGATCCTGTGGAACTATGGGTTATGGGCCCACCATGTGGGTTAAAAGTAGGAAGGGCGTTGACATCTTGCATGGTCATGTAGGCAAGGCATGTCACAGGTTAGTCTGTCGGTTATGTCGACAACGACATCGGTACCAAGGGCGAGGCACGAAGAGAACCATTTCCTGCTCGTTGAAACGAGGCGGGCCAATAGGCAAAGTTCTCGTCCATCGGTGGTTACCAGGATGTCATCAACAATAGTAACAGGGCCTTGTTGACAGAATTGTACACCGAGGGGTTTACATATGCAGGAGAATATTACTGCTTAGATTATATAGACCTCAAGAAAGGTTAAACCAAGCAATGGAAAGGAAATATGATTATCAGATTAATCAGAACGATGGGAAGGAAAAATGTGTCTAAACACATAATTCAGGGGGGGGGTATATCCTTCCCAAGGACAAGTAGAGCATGATATCTATGACAGGATATAATGTAGAAAACCGTTTAGGTAAGGGGAGAGGAAGTTCATGACATTACCCATACAGTGGTGTTTGGATAATTGATAAAGAGAATTTAGCATTGTGCTTCAAATGCTCTTATTGAAAATCGGAGTACCACAGACATGCTTCGAGATAGCAATAACATGGTCATTGGGTAAAGATCAGACTTTGGATACACAAAGGATCCATCGGGAACAACTTATAGAGTAAGTCTTACAATTTCCTTATGAAAGAATGGATAGCATTGCTAAAAGAAAAAATTATAACAATAGGTCCTCCGACCGGGGGGGGGGGTGCTAGGCATGACATCATGATACCGGGTCATCACAGGACCAACATCATAAATCTTGGAAAGATGTCCCAACCATCATATCTGATCGAGATTCACATCCGATTGGTGTCATGATACCCCAGACTCAGGGTGTTCGAGAGGAAAAGGTGCAACACAAATTGACGAGATGTCAATGTAAGATTTTCGAGAAATGAACTATGGAAGCGAGTTTCGAAACAAGAGTTCATCATGCCAAGAGAGGATGAGGAGGTGCCGATGGACTCGGTGATAATTCATTGAGATTTCCAGAAAGATGGATTTCCACAATTGCGTGAACACAGAGATATCATTTGTCAGATTAAATGACTTAATGATGTATGCTGGAGGAACACATACACAATTAAACATTGGTTGAAAGGTACACCCGAAATAAGGGCTTATAGTAGCATGATCAATGTTAGAATGGTGACTTGACGAACAAAAGAATTAGAATGAAACTCGACCATTCACTTGAAAGCAATAGGGTTGCTCGAAGTTTTGAATTCACACATCATAGTTCAATTGTCGGTATTCCTGTTAGAAACAACACGGGTACCAAGAAGGAATGGTGAGGGTGAGAAGTATCACCATACCAAGAATTCATAAGAGGTGGTGTAATTCTCACATTATTGATGACATAAGAGATGGTAATGTTCCGAATAAAGAAGAACAATTGCTGGATAGCAAGGAACTCAAGGTATAACACAAAACAGGAACAAGTTTGTGTTGAACGGAAGGCAATAAAGTGGTCAAAGATAACACTAATTATCGGGGGCAAGGATAGTATTTCTCATCATGAACTCAATTGATATCCTGGAAGAGCTCATAAGGTCGATGATGACCACGACACATTTGTCAAGAGATTTCATGAAGATGTAATCAATCAGCGACGACATCAGGTCAGAGGAATGATGAAGCGGAAGGTTATTGGAACCATGGGTAGGACACAAACTTGAAATCAAGCTTGTTGTTCAAGGCGAACTGATATGGCGAGGAAGATCGACGCAAGCTTAGCTCATCATCGAAAGTTGTGCTCCGGGATTAAGGACCAGGTAGCATAGTTAAAGTTTAGCCTGATAATGATATAGCCGAGCAGGCCAGGACTTACGTGATCGAGTTCAAATTCGTAAGTAATGAAGGTTACCAAGAGTTGTTTAATCGCGGTGCGATCTCGATTCAGTTATCGGTGTCTTTGAGTGCCTAATAACTCAGAGCCTGTGAAAAAAATGGAATCAGTGAGAATGTAGTACTTGATGAAGAACTCATAAGAAGATATGCAGTTCCGTGTTAATCTCGAGATACCAGGGGGTAATACTCGATGACAGATCAAAGTAGAGGTTGGTCCGGGGTATTGCTCTAAAGAAGACAAGTTCTTAAACTTGCATGAGAAATGGTATTTAAAGGAGAACATGGTCGGAACCACGCTTGCAAAGGCCAGATCCCAGATATAATATGAACTTATAGTAAGGGAATAATTAATTTAAGAGAAGCTTTAATGATAAGATCTACATCGTGTCCATGGGCATGAACACAAAGTTGAAGGTCGACTCCCACTTCTCTAATGCATAACCTTTCATTCACTTCTCACATTCGAGGAAGTTGTAGTGTTGAAATTTTATCTGACAAAATACCAGAAGTGTGTGACTCGTGAAAACTTTCAAGTTCACACATATTAAGGAAGGCATAGGTTCAACTCGTCAGGGTATCGTGGAAACCTATACCACAAGCTTCAATAGTAAATACCACCAGCTCGAAATCAGAGCATGGTTGGTCAATTAGAGGATAGGATTTACCAATGGAGAAAGAACTTCCAAAGGAATTGAATATGAAGGACGCTATCGGATAAAATCCAACAAAGGATCTGCCGGTCCATAACAGAGCTGATGTGAGCATCGTCACACAACCAGAGGAAGTAACATTGCAAAGGCATTGGATTATGGCAACAACTAACTAACCCAGAGCTCAAATGCAAAGGAATTTATGAGTTTCAATCAAGGGATCAGAAGCAATGTTCTGATTAGGGATGGATAAGTAGAATAGCCTTAGGGGTACAAGCGACGGCATTCGGATTTGTTGAGAACCAGCTCATGTTTAAAATGACGTCTGAGCCGGAAAGATAATTTAAAAGGGTCAACTGATGATTGCGTGCATTCGCACTCATGTTGAATCAAAGGGATCAAAATGACGGTTCCTAAGGATACTACCGAATTTTGCCAGACATATGGAAAGCATCCATAATGCAAGCATACAAGTATTTGTAGAGCAATAAGGCTGCAAGGATTTTCGAAGGATTTAATAGTATTTCAAAGACTTATGTGAAACACATGAATAACTAGGGGATGAGCGGATACTCGATAAGTGCGAGGAATTATCCATAAGGGTATTCATGAGGCAAGAACTGTAAAGCAGTAAGCTCAAAGGATTCTTGGAACAACGGAGAGCGGTTCGGGGCATCTTGTATTAACAAGATCAACTGGGAAACATTGTATGAATGGCGAGTATACGTGCTTATCCATAGGGGCTTATCGATGGAAGGGCATTGCGTAAGTGACCATAGAGTTTTGAGAGAACATCGGTGAGTATTTTCGGATCCTTCTGGTGCAGCAGACGATCATCTATAACAAGGGGCTCTCCGGGAGAAAGTTGTTACGAGAACCTAGAGTCAGATTTAGTAAAATCATTTAACCCGAATAGAAGAGATGTCAGAGTCCCAGAATATAGGTCAAGGAGTAAAAGATCCTACTACCACCCGATGGCGACGTGTGCCCGTAAGACACACAGCCAAGTTAGTAAAAGTTTTCCAATGCCTAGACTCAACTTTGGCCAAGGAGTTGGAAAGGAGGATTCCTACAGGCAGTCGGCTCTGATACCGGACGAGGAGGAGGACACCCCGGGGACCATGCGCCTCGGCGTCCACGAGCTCCCACGTCGGCGAGAGAAGGAATGGGGAGCGGGGTACTCGAGGATGGCCTCCAGCGTTGTGACGCCCCCGATTCAATCGTACACTAATCATGCACGCAAATGTGTACGATCAAGATCAGGGACTCACGGGAAGATATCACAACACAACTCTACAAATAAAATAAGTCATACAAGCATCATAATACAAGCCAGGGGCCTCGAGGGCTCGAATACAAGTGCTCGATCATAGACGAGTCAGTGGAAGCAACAATATCTGAGTACAGACATAAGTTAAACAAGTTTGCCTTAAGAAGGCTAGCACAAACTGGGATACATATCGAAAGAGGCGCAGGCCTCCTGCCTGGGATCCTCCTAACTACTCCTGGTCGTCGTCAGTGGGCTGCACGTAGTAGTAGGCACCTCTAGTGTAGAAGGAGTCGTCGTCGACGGTGGCGTCTGGATCCTGGGCTCCATCGTCTGGTTGCGGCAACCGGGTAGAAGGGAAAGGGGGAAAAGGGGGAGAAAAGCAACCGTGAGTACTCATCCAAAGTACTCGCAAGCAAGGAGCTACACTACATATGCATGGATATATGTGTAAAGGGCCATATCAGTGGACTGAACTGCAGAATGCCAGAATAAGAGGGGATAGCTAGTCTTATCGAAGACTACGCTTCTGGTCGCCTCCGTCTTGCAGCATATAGAAGAGAGTAGACTGAAGTCCTCCAAGTAGCATCGTATAGCATAATCCTACCCGGCGATCCCCTCCTCGATGCCCTGTTAGAGAGCGATCACCGGGTTGTATCTGGCACTTGGAAGGGTGTGTTTTATTAAGTATCCAGTTCTAGTTGTCATAAGGTCAAGGTACAACTCCGGGTCGTCCTTTTACCGAGGGACACGGCTATTCGAATAGATAAACTTCCCTGCAGGGGTGCACCACATAACCCAACACGCTTGATCCCATTTGGCCGGACACACTTTCCTGGGTCATGCCCGGCCTCGGAAGATCAACACATCGCAGCCCCACCTAGGCACAACAGAGCGGTCAGCACGCCAGTCTAAACCTATGCGCGCAGGGGTCTGGGCCCATCGCCCTGAGCACACCTGCACGTTGCGTACGCGGCCGGAAGCAGATCTAGCCCCCTTAATACAAGTGCGAGCTTACGATCCAATGCAACGCACGCCACTCAGTCGCTGACGTCAAGAAGTGCTTCGGTTGATACCACGACGCCGAGTGCTCATATCTTTCCCGCGTAGTTGGTTAGTGCGTATAGACCAAATGGCCAGACTCACATCAAATACCCAGATCTCGTTAAGCGTGTTAAGTATCCGCGAACGCCAACAGGGCCAGGCTCACCTCTCACCCAGGTAGCCCCGAACTGCCCTGCCGCTTCGCCACAAAGATCCACACAGAGGGCTGTCGGGACAAAGGTCCTTTCAGCCCCCAATCCGTGAATCACTCGCGGGTACTCCTCGAGCCAACCCGACTTTGGTCACCACATGTAACATGTTTAAAGTATAGTATATATCCATGATCACCTCCCGAGGTGATCACAGCCCAGTAGTATAGCATGGCAGACAGACAAGAGTGTAGGGCCACTGATGGAAAACTAGCATCCTATACTAAGCAGTAGGATAGCAGGTAAAGGTAACAACAGTAGTAGCAAGGACAGGCTATGCAGCAGTATAGGATTAACTGAAAGCAGTAACATGCTACACTACTCTAATGCAAGCAGTATAGATCAGAGAAGGCGATATCTGGTGATCAAGGGGGGGTGCCTGGTTGCTCAGACAAGAAGGAGGGGTCGTCAACACCGTAGTCAATCGGGGTACCACCAGCAGCATCAGTCCCGGGGTCTACCGGGGAAGAAGAGGGGGAAGAAACATTAAATACGGAGCAAACAAAGCATCACAAAACATAACGAGGCAATACGCGGTGCTAGGTATGCCCTAACGAGGTAGGAGGTGATACCGACGAAGGGGGAAAACATCCGGGAAAGTATTCCCGGTGTTTCGCGTTTTCGGACAGATGAACCGAAGGGGGAAAGTTGCGGGTTTGATATGTTAGGGATGCGTGGCGGACGAACAAGCTGCGTATCCGGGTTCGTCTCGTCGTTCTGAGCAACTTTCATGTTGAAAATATTTTAATCCGAGTTACGGATTAAAAGATATGATTTTCTAAGATTTTATTAATTTCTGGAATTTAATTAATTAATTGATTAATTCAAAAAGGAATTAATGACATCAGCATGATGTCATGCTGACATCAGCAGTCAACAGGGTTGACTGGTCAACCTGACCACTGGGCCCCACTGGTCAGTGACCCGTTTTAATTAAACAGATTAATTAAATTAATTAAAATTAATTAGGGGGGTGGGCCCCACTGTCATACTAATTAGTTAACAAATTAACAGTAGTTAATTAGGTTAATTAACCATTAGGTTAATTAACACTAACTAGTTAATTTAATCAGAATTAATTAAGTTAATTAATTAATTTCATTATTTATTTATTCATTATTATTTATTCCTATTATTATTATTTATTTATTTATTTTTTATATATTTTTTAAAACGTTCTGGGGGCGGCCCCGCATGTCATAGGCCCTGTGGGCCTTAGTGGGTCGGGTGTGCGGTTAACGGGCACTTGCCCGAGGGGCGCTGGGCAAGCACGGCGCACGCCGGCGCCGGCGGCCGGGGCTAGGGGATGCGGCAGGTGGGTGACCGCGGCGGAGGTCAGCGAGGCGGAGGAGGGCCGCGGCTGCAGGCGGGCGCGCCGGCGCGCGGTGAGCACGCGGGCGACCCTGGTAGTGGCGAGTGGGACGAACGGACGAGCGCGAGCACGGGGCGGCGAGCACAGGCGGCCGCGGGGAGGAGCAGCGGCGCCGGGGGAAGCGTGGCGCGAGCGGGTGGAGGTGGCCGTGGACGGGGGTGCGCCCGATAGCGGCAGGGGTGAGCAGAGGGAGTGGCAGGGCGCACGGTGAGTGCGTGGGGCACGAACGGAGCGCGTCGGAGCCAGGAGGGGACGAGGAAAAGGGGGGCGGCGATGCTCACTTGCGAGCATGGCAGGGGTGGTGTGAGCGAGGCCTCGGCAGGCGCAGGAGTAGAGGCGGGAGGACGGGGTTCTCACCCGCGTTGGTGAGCAGGGGGACGGCGAGGCTCGGTGGAGCCTTTGGGGAGGAGGACGGGGACGCGTCGCCGGCGAGGAGGAGACGAGGAGGACGAGGCGGAGGAGCTCCGGGCGACGACGACGAGCAACGACGGCGTGCTGGTCCGGCGACGGGGAGGCCTTCGGGCGGCAGCGGACGCGGGCGTGGTCGTCGGGGGCGTCGCCCCGATCCAGATCCAGCGGGGGGAGCTCCGGCGAGGTGGTCCTCCGGGCGGTGGCGGCGTCGAGCGGCGGGGCGGGTGCGCGCTAGGGGAGACGAGGGGAGAGAAGGGATCGATCCCGATCCAGGGGAATCGGGGGAGGGAGTGGGGCGAGTGGGGGGGTTAGGGTTACGTGGGGGGGGTTAGGGTTACGTGGTGGGGATAAGGAGAGAGTGGAGGGGCCGGCTGGGCCGGCCTGATTGGCCCCGAGGCCCAGCGAGGGGGGAGGGGGCTGTAATTTCTTTTGTCTCTTTTTTTTGTTGTTGTTCTTTTTCTTTTACTGTTTTATTTTATTTCAGGTACTAAATGATTTTAGTTAAATGTTCAAAGTATTAACTAAACTTGAGACAATATTTTGGGCTAGTCCAACAAGTCTCAACTGATTTTTGGATACTTTGCATATTTATTTAAATTTGATTGTTTCAATAAAAAGCTTATGTGTCAGTTTTAAAAATGTTTAGGGGCACTTGTATATTTGTAAAAGGTTATCTCTTACATGAAAATTAGTTGGTGAATATATGCAACCCAACTTACATTTTTATTTTTCCTTTTGAAAATTTTAATTATTTGACTTTATCTTTGAATTTGAATTGGGTTTGGATTAAAGCGAGGTTTAGCAAAATTTAACTGTGATGACATGGCACTATCAGTGTGTGATTACTGTAGCTTAAATACCCGGGCGTCATAAGCGTGCGGCCGGGCACGCCCCACCATCGGCGCCGACCTTCGGAGTTGAGCCTTCCGGAGGGCATGATGTCGTTGGTGGCCTCGAGCTGCTCGGCGTGGCGGCGGCGGAAGCAGGGCTCCTAGAGCGGGCTGTCGGGGACGTACCATGGACCTTCCCTCGCCGCCCGTGGCAGGGAGGCGCGGATACGCGCGATCTCCGCACGCCGCGCCGCCCTGGTGGGCGGTGGTGGCACCGGGACCCCGCCGGCGCTGATTCTCCACGCCCCGGGCACCCGCATGTCCGGCGGGACCGCGTACTCGGCCTCGAAGAGGAGCCGGGCTTCGTCTTCGTGAAGGTGGCGGCGGCCAAAGCCGTTCGCCGCCGCGCCGTCGCCTGGGAAGCGCTCGGTCATGCTTTGAACTGGAGACGGCGAGAGGAGAGGGAGGAAAGGGGAAGAAATGGCGCGTCGGCGGTGGAGACTCTGTGCGTGTCACCGGCGCGCAGGGGGTCGGCATATATAGGCGGAGGCGCCGCTCGTACGCGTGGCCGCCGCGTGTACGCGTGGCCGCCGCGTGTACGCGTGGCGGGCGAGGGACGCGCGTCGTCCAGTCTTCACTGCGCCGTCCGTAAGGCATCAATGGAGGAGGCTGACCGGCGTGGCAGCGTGCGGCAGCTTTGGCATTGATTCGACGCGGGAAATGAGGCGATGAGGACGACGAAGCAACGAGAAGAGAGACGAGTCGCTGGCAAGGAGGCCCCGCGGCTCTTTCGCGCCAAAAACGATTCGCCCGGCGCCCCCGAGCGCCTCTAGCGCGCCAGGTTCGGTCTGGCCCTGCCGGCGCAAATTTCGTCCCGAGCCGGCGAAAAATAGGCCCTTGGGGCGCGACTGGGCCGATTTTTCGGCGCCGGCGGCCGAAAAACCGCCTGGAGGGCCTTGTTGCAGGCGCGGCTAGAGATGCTCTCACTGGCGCTTCGTGGAAATAGCTCGTTGGTTGTTCCAACATCAACATCTGCACCGACAAGAAAATTAATTCCAACCATTTTCCCACCATGTATGACCAAGACTTGTATAGTTTCCACACGTTTCTTTTGAATGGACTCAAAAGCAAGTCCACATTCCTATTGACTCTGCATGCTAGCTCTCGAGTTAAGGTTCTGTTCCCTATTTAGTCGGTAGTTGTGTCCATTGGGACGTTGAGAATTTATTAGTGAGAGAGATCGATCTCATGCTGGACGAAATGAAGAGGCCTGCGAGCGCATGCCTTGGACATCTTCCTTTGCAGCAGTAATTCTCTACATGATCATCATTGCCGTGTGTTCAGGGTGTAGATTCGCGAATGCGACCGATACTCTCCTTCCAGGCCAATCTCTGCATGGTAACCGTACCCTTGTCTCCAAGAATGGTGCCTTTGAGTTGGGTTTCAGCTGCCTATCTCCTCCATGTTCAGAGTTTACATTTGGCATCTGGTACGTCAACTCATCAACTTGTAGTGCCATTCTAGTTTGGTCTCCTGGGTTGCGACGGTTCCTCATCTCAGAACCTCAGAGCTCGGTTCTCAGCCTCTCATATGGCAAATTACAGCTCACCACCCAGTTGACCTCTGGCTTGGATGCTATTACATGGTCATCAGGTTTTGAGGAGAGACCAAGTGAATCTAATTCTTCAGTTGCTGTACTCCTTGACAATGGAGATCTGGTAATAAGGGACCAACTGAATAGTTAATTGTTGTTTTGGAAAAGCTTTGATGAGCCAGCTGATACGCTGCTGCCTGGAGGACAGCTGAGATATGGATGGATCAATGCTACTATTACTGCTACAAGTAATGTTTCTTCTTGGGTCATTTCTTCTTATCTAAAGAGGAATGCATACCAAACAAGAGGGTTTACTGTCACCATCACTTATTTCAACACCTTTGATTACAGAAGTAATGCTATGACCACTTATTCTGGCACTTTCCCCAGCTGGATGGATATTCATGAAGATGAAGACTATTTATTTCTGTCCAACAGTTCACATCTATATGTACGGTTACATTCTAATGGTACTGTTACTGCTGCTAAACTATGCGGTTGTGGGACTGTGTTGTGGTCTGCTCAAGATTGCAGAAAAGAAAATTCAGATTGCAAGCAGAAAATATTGGATTCCAAGCAAGAAAAGTCAAATTCCAAGATTAAGATCGTTATACTAACAGTGATAGGGGTGTTCACCGTTATCATTATGCTTGTTTGTCTTGTTCATTTCTGGAGAAGCAGAAAGAACATATCTCTGGAACTGCCATTGAGTTCCAATAGCGGCCTCAAGATCTTTTCAAACATCCAGATAAAGAAGGCAACGAAGAATTTCTCCGAAAAACTTGGAGAAGGAGGTTTCGGTTGTGTTTACAGGGGGGCACTGGCAGGTTTATCATCAGTGGCAGTCAAAAGGCTAAAAAGCATCCGACAAGGGGAAAAGCAATTCCGAGCAGAAGTAGAGACAATTGGCATAATTCACCACATCAATCTTGTCCGGTTATTTGGTTTTTGTGCCGAAGGACGGAAAAGGTTGTGGGTATACGAGTACATGGAGAACGGTTCTTTGAGTTCACATCTGTTTACAAAGAGTTCTGCCATATTGACCTGAGATATCCGGTACCATATAGCACTTGGAACTGCAAGAGGCATAGCTTACCTCCATGAGGAATGTAAAGAATGCATTATACACTGTGACATAAAGCCGGACAATGTACTTCTCGATGCAGAGTTCCGCCCCAAGATTGCGGACTTCGGCATGGCGAAGCTTCTTGGTCGAGATTTCAGCAATGCTTTGACAACAATGCGAGGGACCATTGGATATCTTGCACCAGAGCGGATATCGGGGCTACCGATCACACATAAAACCGATGTTTACAGCTATGGTATGATGCTGCTTGAAATTATATCCGGTCGAAGGAACTCAGAGAAAATTAAGGATGGAAAGTTTACATACTTTCCCATCTTTGCGGCAATCAAGGTGAATGAAGGAGATGCTATGTGTCTGCTGGACAGTAGGTTGGAAGGCCAGGCAGATGGAGAGCAGCTGAGCAGAGCTTGCAGAATTGCATGCTGGTGCATTCAAGATGCCGAGGATGACAGGCCGATGATGGGACAAGTTGTTCACGTGCTAGAGAATGTCATGGATGTCGAAATCCCACCTATTCCAAGGTCACTTGAACACTATGTTGGCATGGAGGATTGCTCATGCTCTGCGGAACCAGATAACTTGTTCTAAATTCTACATGTTTGTTGGATAGGCCGGCCTTAGTTATAAGGCCCAGTAGTCTATGTTTCTGTTTATTTTTTGAAGTGTAGTGGAACACAGAAATATATATGTGGTGTGTCCTGTAGTTTCAATAAAGCACACATGTCTTCACTTTATACTTTGTTGCATGGAGGTTTGTTTGTATTTATGTTGTTTTAGAAGGATTTGAGGTTTGTTTGTATGTACGTATGTCATCCACCTGATTACAAGGTTAAGATGTGCATCATCGTCTGCCTTCTTTTTCTTCTGAATTTCATCTGAATGACCGCGTACTCTGGTTTTGGAAAAGCAAGGCTCTGTTTTTGGAAAAGCAAGCAGAGTACTCTATTTTTGGAATTCCAGCCCTCTTGTTACTCTCTGCTATATTAACCTCGAAAAAAGAAAATTTTACGTAGGATAGAAATAAGCATGCATCAATGTGTTGTCTAATAGCTGCTCGAGAAAGCTGATGGAGCTGAGGAAACTTCATTTGGGCATTATGTTTATATGTCACCTGAATCATTCTAACTTTTGTAAAAATCTGTCGACTAGTATGTTCATGTTAAACGGCATGCACTTTTACAAGATTCAGAGTGTAAACTTTCCATGCATTATTTTCCAGGTATAGTCAATTTGAAAGTGCAAAAGAGATAATGGAGCTTATTGCAGATCACGGGAGCTGCTGGGTTTGTGTATGTGTCACCTGAATCATTCAAGTGACCTGTGAGGGAAGCCTTGCACAGAAGCTAGAGGAGTTTGTTCAACTGGATGGACACAACATCGATCCACTGAGTATATGCGGTGGTATTTTGATCTCTTGGAACATAAAAGACAGGCCTGAAGCTTATCAGGAAGTTACTGCTACCAAAAATGATTGGATGCAGAGTTTGGTGGGGAGCAGGAGCGCTTTCCGCTACCAAAGATTTTGCAAGCAGTTAGTTTGCCCCATGAAGTAGCAAGTGACAACTCATTTTCCCTTGTACCAGAAAAAGGGAAAATTTGGAAAGATGTGCACCTAAGCTTATCTAAAAAGTGCAAGTGACAACTTCTGCATGTTTAGGCAAGAAAATGCCTGAATATAACATTAGCAGTAAGGAGATGCACTAAGGCCCGCAAAATTTTGGCCCCTGAAGGAAGCTAGAATCAGTTTTACTCCCTCCGTTCGGAATTACTCGTCGAAAAATGAATGTGTCTAGATGTATTTTAGTTGTAGATACATCCATTTTTATGACAAGTAATTTCGAACGGAGGGAGTAGATGCTATGTATCTTTCTGACTTTTTTGTGAATAGATAGATAGCTACGTATATTTATCTCTGGATCCGAATAGATCCTCACTCAGTGTCATCTAGAACTATTTCTCTCCGAATCTAAATAGCAGCTACACATTCAGTTGGGGATTTTACAATGAATCTGAATAGCAGCTACACATTCAGTTGACAATATCATCGTGCACTCTGTCGTGTGCCTTCATCATAGAAGTGGCTGCTTTCCTGGTTTGCTGCCGGCCATTGGGCTGTTCCTGAACTCAGTCTATTGGGCCTATAAGCTAGTATTACTTTATATAATAACTTTTGGCAAAATAATTTGGGTGTACATCTGTACACACGCATTCCCCATATCACTATCAATATGCTGGTTTGCTGCATGCATGGCCCTTCCTTGTCCTTTCTGGTCCACATCGATTCTCATATCACTATCCATCTATCTCCTTGTCCACGACATCACTACAGGGAGAGACCACGAGAAGCAGCTTGCTTGGGATACGGCGATGGAGGGAGAGGATTATTTGCCGACAGTGCACATGCATGTCATTATGATGATGCAGAGGCCGGGGGTATACCTCCATTTCCAAAAAAAATGCATGTCAGTGAACTTCATTTCAACTATGAGTGTGTGGACTATTACAAAGCATTGAGTCGGCGGTTCAATTCACAGCGAGAACTGGCCAAATTTGTGAGTTCACATATTGGAGCATGGCAGGATGTGTTTCACATGATGACACCCATGCACTTGTGATGTAAATATCAAATAATCAAATCATATTTGCGCAAAGTTGTAGAATCCACAAAATATTTATATTTTTGGTGATTATTTTAAATGATGCTATTTTAATAGCAAGTTCAGAACAATCACAAATCAAGTGATAACGCAATGGAACATTTAATCACATTTGATTGAAAAAATGTAAAATAACATTGCTAGTTATTCGATGGAAGCATCTCGTAAATACCTTGTATACTCTACAGTATTCTACTTGTATATATCTAACAAATATTAGATATTTCTGTCAACATTTTCATTAATGTGAAAAATATATTCGCCAAGGCACATGACTTTATCTTTTAAACTATATTTAATGTGCCTTTTTCAAAACGATTAACTAAGTAACCTCCCTCAAAGAAAAATCCTACAAACAATCTTATTTTGGAACCATAGATGACTGAACTATGTAGCAAAGTTCACCATAATTTACATATGACAAGATTATTATGGGGTCAATGCTAGAGTAGGAATATAAAAAGTGTACTAATGATGGTTGTACTTTTGTAATAATGAGTTTTAGAAGTATACAAAATTAGTATAAATATTAAACATGCCTAAAACTAGTTTTAAAAATTCTTAATAATAATTAGAGTCTGTGGCGTGCCCTGGGCGCGCCTCCTGGGCGTACCTGTGCGTAACAGTCAAACTTGCGTAGTTATGAACATGCTTATTCGATCTAGAGAAGCACAACCAGCATAGATAAGCTACAGATGTTGAAGAACAAAGTGCACTTGAGAGAAATAAATTATTAGTGTGCATTCATATGGCATGTTTAGCAGAGCAAGGCAGGAGATCTCTATTAATAGGTATATCATAGTGTTGCAGGGTGGATGCCAGAGCACAACCACTTGATGAAATCAAAACATAAGATGCTCCAATGAAATCGAAGACTAATTCCAAAAGATGTCAATTTCCAAGAGGCCTGATGGCTTTGCGTCTAGAGGCGATGAACCGTCAGGGCAAGGCAGCGCCCTTCGTTGCGCTTGAAATTGAAGGCATGAATATCACCCTCATGGATGTTGGAATGGTGACAAAGAATGACCAGTTCGTCGTGACGGTGGCCTTCTTGTCGGTTTCAAGTATGAATCAGGTGTCATAGCTCAAGGTGCCATCTGCCATCTTGAGTGTGAGGTTTTCATTGTCCTCATGAATGTATTTGTGGAGTTTTTCATCTGTGTACTCCACCAGGAAGTATTGTCTGGACAAAGAAAAGTAGTTTGTTATTCATAATAAGTTTCACTAAAAGAGTTTTTTTGCTACAACAACCTTCCATTGAAGCCTGCAAATATCCCATTATTTTTTAGTAGGAGACAAAAAAGGAGCAATGAAACAATTATATGCCTAGAGGTACATGTGTTTCCATGCGAACAGGTGCTCTGCTCAACCCCTTTCTTGCCTACACGAGTATGCTAATAGATTTTGTTTTGCTGAAACACTAATTGATTTTCATCGTACAATAGCATCTCCCCAAAAGCTGGCCAATTATTTAATGTGGGTTGATCAGAGAAAATAATATATGCTAGAAAATAACACATAGAAGCAAAATATAAAAGGAAAATATAAAGATGCTGATTACAAAGAGGAATTACAAAAGCACGTGTAATCGTGATGAGAGTTAGGAATGCCATGAGAAGGTGGCCTATTTTTGTTCCGTTTTCTTCATCTAGTATGTCCAGAGCATTAGGTCTTCAATGATTTGTTTGAGGGGGAAGACACTAGTGATTTTGTTTTCTGAAGGTCATCGCATTTCTGGAGTCACATATCTTCCATAGGATGATAAGAAGCATGGAGTGCCAGATCGTGGCATTGACGTGGAGAGGTAGGCGGCATGCCGAGAGTTCGTCTACGTTGTGAGGACGTCGGAAGCCTATACTTTGCCATACTCGCTGCACGAGCGGGCACTCGATGAATATGTGTGTGATGCTTTGTCCATCAAACCCACATCTAGGACAGATTGAATTTGAGACGATATGCTTGCGAACAAGGTTGTTCTTGGAGTTTAGTCTACTACGGAATAGCAACGAAGCAAACCCTGCTGGGGACGCATGATGACCATATGGGCACAAAATTTAAGGATATTGATTTGTTAGATATTTATTATAGGAGAACGTAGTATTAGACTTTCAAAATTGTACCCAAATACTATACAACGATTGATTAATCGAGTGGATTCTGTGAACAAAAAGGGCAACACATTAGACAACTATGTATGAATACGAAGTTACTACACAACCATGTTATCTTATGCATATCACATCTACAAAATTAAAATAAATGCATCCCGCAAGAAAAACATTGTAGCTCACAAACGCATGCATACATGATATATATGTATCCTAGCCGGTACCTTCCCATGTTGTAGCTAGCATACTAATTATTCTCTTTCTAATCAACGATGACTTTAGTTTATAATAGGTCATTGTACCAATGCTAATGCAGTGGCATGCTAAATCAATTAATAATTGACAGGTGGCAAAATTTGGTACATTGAACAATTTCAAACAGGATCTCCCATGATGCATTATTGGTATAAGTATAAGTATAAGTATTCAGTTTAGATTTAATTCAAATTTATAACTGGATAATTTCATCAGAGATTTCCTAAAAATATTCAGTTTTTTTGGGTTATGACTTATTTGTTGGATAAAGAGTGCATCTCAATTTTGAGAAACTCCATGTGAAATACTTAGCTAGCCAAATTTCAAAATATATTTAATACACATATTAATAGTTCAATTTATAAAATACACTAATGCAGAATAAATAAATAAATATATAAATTTCATTATATTCTTTAAAATTAATTATGTTCTGATGGAGGACGAGTGTGAAAGTAACATGACAAACATGTATCAATCTATAAGATGTATTAACATGCACGCGCTCCAGATAGTATAGAAACATATGCACGTCAATCCAAAGAAAATAGCCACTAATTAAGATGGCATGAATGTGTTAAGTTCATTGGTGATTTCATGCCTGTCAACAACGACAAAGTAGTGATACATTTTCAAAGAAAAATAATAATATAAGCATGTATACAATTGACGTGCAAAACAATAAAATAGCATGTCTGAATGTAGGAAGCATAACTATGTGGTTGTTACAACACTATGTAAAGCACAAACCATGCTTCCACATAATGAGCTGTTTTCTTATAAGCGAAATGAATATAAGTTGGCTCAAGTGGATAGGATAAACAAAAGTACAAGCCATGATTAGTTTAAGGGATATATTTTTAGCCATTTCTAATAAATATATAGTGAAATTGCACTGCTTCGAAGCCTGACAGACAGCATAGGAAATTAGATTAAGATGCACCTGCATAGAAGCATATAAAGAACTGATATTTTAGGAGAAAAAAAAATGCAAATCCAAGCAGTAATGAGTAGAGAAGATACCATATGTTTTAGTTTGAACCATCAGTGTGGAGTGCCTTCAAATTTATGGATGGAAAGTGCAAGATAGGAATTAATAAACCAGTTAACGGTTTTAATGCACACACATTTATGAGTACCATTTATCTTATGTCTTGACTTAGAAATGTCCTTTGCTACAATCCAAAGCACTAAAATAGAAAGACCTTCGTGCGAAAACAATACACAATCATATTTCTCAAGTCAAATATTTTGGTACTAAACTTTTTATGTCTATTTGATGTTTACACTATATATTTGTACTACCTAAAATATAAAATGATATAGAAAATCTAGCCGCGCAATTGCGCGGGCCAGCCAGCTAGTTCATATTACTCCCTCCGTCCAGGTGTATAGGGCGTGCGCGTAGTTCTAGGTCATCGATTTGACAAACTAAATATGTGTTATACGTCATCAAAAATATATCATTAGATTCATATGGAGGTGTAGTTTCTAAATATATGTTTTTTGTCAAATATAATTTATATTTAGCTAGTTAAATTACCGACCTAGAACTACGCGCAAGCCCTATACACCCGGACGGAGGTAGTATGAGCATAAACACAAACTAGCCCGTGTGCGGGCTGACAGCGCAACACAAATAGACCTACTTACGCAGCACATGAATCTAGTAGTGCTATGACACTTGCAACTATAATAAGTCTCTAAAGTTGAAAACATACAGACTCCACTAATCAAAATTACTACTCCCACTAACTACCCTTTATTGACAAGTGTGAGTGAACTGGTATATATCGTCTTCGCGACCGCGACGACTGGCGATCCATGACCCGGCCACGACGGTTGTTGAGTCTTCTAGGGGAGCTCGTGCCTTTTCACGCGTATATTAGCCCAGCTAGCTACCTCTGCGCGCTCCACTCACCGAAGCTCAGTGGCGAGTAACAAACTACCGACAAATTAAGATAATGGCGAGCAGATTTCGCTTCCACCTTCTACTACTCCTGGGCGTCTTCCTGCTGGCCGAGGGCGACAAATCGAGCTCGCAGTCCACCTCCCGCGACCAAGAAACAGTGGGGGAACCCACGCCAGCTTGTGTCGTGGGACCCCGTCGCCAACGCCGACCATTGCAACTGGAACGGTGTGGTCTGCGGTGGCGGACGCTCCGGGGCTGTGACAGGGATATCCTTGCCGAAGCCTCTGTGCGACCTGCCGAGCCTTAGCCACCCGGACCTCTCCTACAACAACCTCACCGGCAGGTTCCCCGGCGCCTTGCTGTACGAATGCGCCCAGCTCCGCTTTCTCGACCTCTCCTACAACGGCTTCCACGGGGTCCTTCCGCATGACATCAGCCGCCTGTCACCGACCATGGAGCACCTCAACCTGTCAACCAATTATTTCGGTGGCACCGTGCCGGCCGCGGTGGCCAGGCTTCCGGCGCTGAGGTCGCTGCTTCTTGACACCAACCAGTTCACTGGGGCGTACCCAGCTGCCGAGATAAGCAAGCTCGCCAGGCTTGACCAGCTCACGCTTGCCTGCAACCCGTTCCTGCCGGCGCCTGCGCCACCGCAGTTCGCCAAGCTGACCAACCTCAGCTACCTCTGGATGTCTGACATGAACATGACGGGGGAGATCCCCAAGGCCTACTCGAGCCTAGCTAATCTCCACCTAATCGCCATAGCCGGGAACAAGCTCACTGGCGAGATCCCAGAATGGGTCTTTCAACACCCAAAGCTCAACTGCGTGTATCTCTTCAACAATGGACTCACCGGCGAACTGCCGCGCAAAGTCAGGTCGGTGAACTTGATACAGCTTGATGTGTCAGAAAACCAGCTCACGGGAGAAATACCGGAAGACTTCAGTAGCCTCAAGAACTTGAGCATACTGTTCATGTACACCAACCAGCTCACCGGCATCATTCCAGCAGGCATAGCGATGCTCCCAAATCTCAGGGACCTCAGGCTATATGAAAACAGGCTCTCCGGTGAGCTCCCGCCAGAGCTCGGGAAGCACTCGCCACTTACAAACCTTGAGGTTTCAACCAACAACCTGTCTGGCCCGCTCCCAGAATCACTTTGCGCCAACGGGATGCTCCAAGACATCGTGGTCTCCAACAACAGCATGTCTGGTGAGCTCCCGAAAAACCTCGTGGACTGCGTCTTGCTGAACAACCTCATGATCTCCAACAACAGCTTCCACGGTGAGTTCCCGGAGAAAATATGGTCATTACCAAAGTTGACGACGTTGGTGATAGAGAGCAACGGTTTCACCGGGGCTTTACCAGCCGAGCTATCTGAGAACATCTCTCAGATTGACATAGGGAACAACAAGTTCTCTGGCTTCCTCCCAACTTCGGCAACCGGGCTGCTGGTGTTCAGGGCGGCAAACAACCTGCTCTCTGGAAAGCTACCGGCCAACATGAGCAAGTTTCCCAACCTTACACGTTTGGTGTTGCGTGGCAACCAGCTAACTGGTTCCATACCATGAATCGTACAGCCACGAGTGAATTTGTTGCGGAAGCTCGGTACTCTCTACTTATGCACAATATGATTTGAGGTTCTTGAGGTGTAAGTAGTAATCGCATTGTTGAGGTTTAGAACAACATATTTGGTGTGTCGTGTCAAGCTAGGACACCTGGTTAGCAGGGTCGCGTCGTATTGGGTCAAACAATGGGTGTGTTGGATGGGAACTTCGTGTACATTCCGATGTAAAGCAAACAAGGAAATGTAGAGCCATAAGCTTTTTTTTTGCATCGAAATGTAGAGCCATGAGCTTTGAGGCTGAAGATCGTCTCTTGGTAAAATTAGGATCTTCCTTGTATGATTGTGATGTAAAGCTTGCAGGTCATTGCTCTGAGACTACCCACGGAGTAACATAGATAGTAACATCACCCATATCTAGATAAAATAGATGATGTGGCAAGCAATAAATGAAGAAAGAGAGGCATGTGGTAACATAGCTAGTTACTAGTAGTATGTGTAACATCACACATATCAAAGCAAGATGAGTCTATAGCCTGATAAATAAAGTGTTTCATGTTACCACACATACGTTACTTCCCACTATAGATGTAGTAACATAGATTAATAACATAGGCATGTTACTAGTCTAAGTTACCCCCCATTATGGCTAGTCTGAGATTGAACATTTCCTTATAACAGGGAGCAATGACTCTAGAGAAGCAAGAAGGAAGTATCCCTCCAACAATCCACTTAGGCTTGACCGCAACAGGTTCAGGATAAACCGGGTGATAAAGATGAGAGCCGCCATGGAGGACAAGGACATCTGGCTGATCAGTTCGCCGCCAACGGGATTTAACAGGTTTGTTGAATGACGTTATGTAGCATATCTCCAAGAAAAAAAATCAGCAAAGTAAGCTTAGGATGCAATTATGGTCTAGCATTAGGGCCATAGTTATGTTCACAAAGAAAATCTTCAAATCCCATGAATACCTATGTGATCTTGAAGATGGCAGGAGGGTCGATGTCAACAACGCTTTAAGGGTCCAGTCATCGGGAAGGAAGACAAGGGGCAATGCGACGCCACTGCCATTAAGTGGACTGGTCTATTTGACTTCCCATATATGTTTGATTGTACTATCATTTCTTCAAAATTACGTTATATACACAAAAGTTCATTTTTAGTCTGTCAACTTGGTTTTTCTTTTTCTTTTTTTCGACAAAGGGTGAAATTTTATTGGCTCAAAATGAAGCATCAAGAGAATATAAACACAATGAGCATACTCCCGGTCTCTGCATAGCTAAGATGCACACAGCCAACACCACCACACACACAACAACACGCCATCAAATAGCAAAGTCATCTAAGACCAAAGCTATGCAATAGGCGAGAAAAAAAAAGAGAAACACAAAAGCAATCAAATCCGCGAGCAGCAAACTATTAATGACCGTATCCCCACAGACCATCTTATGACATCACATGGACAATGGGGTTCTTCAACAGCAACGCCTTCAGGAAAGGAGCAACACTCAAGTATCGTCGTCACCGGATCCATTGAATAACTAACCATCCACGAATCCCAAATAGTTCAACTAACGGGATCCCACACTACTTGCTCGCCGAATCAATCAGGCTACCCAACCACATTCACCTCAGTGGCTGCTTTGCGTTCCGTTCTGGCCAGCTGGATGAGCGTGTCCGCTCCCCAAACAACCGTGTACGAGAGCGACACTCCTTGCTGCATCGTGTTGCCGCACGCATGTGGACACCGTCAGCCAAGACGAGGCAGCCGCCACTGAGAGGCGGTGGGGAACTGTCATTGTTTCTAGGGTTTTGCTTGCTCAGTTCAGGCCTTCTATAGCACCTGGAGGGTTATCCAAGCTAGACCGAAAATTCAAATAGGACTGAAATACAGATCTACCAGGCCTGAACGAACTGGGTGAAATTTGCTGGGATTTTGTTTTCTCGGCCGAAATCGAAAACTCATTGGGCATCCAACCCAACTTGGCCGAGCACACAATGTTTTTTTATTTTTGATAAATGCCCTGAACACAAATTATTGAGATCGCCCGACCATTTCGCTCCAGTGGTGCTTTCTCCCTCTGCAGTTCTTCTGCCTTCCAGGATCTGTCAACAAATTGTTAATGGAAGGTGAGACACTATCTTTATCCTTTAGCGACACTTAAGATGTCATGGCCTCCACTTGGCTGGTGGAAAAATCGGAGCCACGTGATGGGAGCTTCGGTCATGCCAGGGAGGCCGAACGGAGTCCTCAACTGATCAACTTATCCCGTGCGGCGGCTTACAAGAGGTACATATAACACAGGTGACCTAGGTCAATACTGATCCGTACCGGTGACACAAGTGACCAAACAAGTTAACTTGAGACTCGCTACGCTCCGCTTCGGCCCAAGCCTACCGGCGACGGGCCTCGCTCTGCTTGCTCATTAGAAGTTAGCCTCCCTCTTTATACTTGAATTTGGAGCATAACATAACAACTATAACAATGTTAACTTCTTGGCTCCGTAGTGCTTAACCTATAATATATAACTAGCTTAACAATAACATACTTACATTGTCCACTTTTCAATTAGGGAATACCCAAGGATTATGCTCTCAGTCACTTTCCATGTGAAGATGCAAGTATCACGCTCCAACTACCTCGGAAGAACAATAATGCAAGTTCCGTATTCACCTATCAGGGATGGAAGAAGATAACAATTCATAATTAACTTGATGGCTTTCGAGTTCTTTACTAAGGAACTCGAAAACCATGAAGTTATGCATGGCTCTCTTCTTTCATCTGAGCAACCTCAGAGTGGATTAGAAGTACTCTTTGATGTTTGATTCTTATATTTATTTTTTCATCATGTGTTGAAAGGTGTTAGCACCGATCGATCTGGTAGTTATGGCCTCCTCCGACGATGCAGCTTCTAATAGAGTCGACTCCACGGTCAAGGAGAAGCGCGCCTAAGGACCCTTTGGTGGCGCTCATTCAGGAGAACCCGCAGCTGATCCAACTAAAGTATTTTATGGATTTGGCCAGGAAGAATCCGCCAACTAAGGAGAGCGAGGGCCCACCATGTAAGGAGAGTGACGACCTGTTGGCATTGGGTCCACCGACCATCATTCCCGACGACAATTGGTCCTCCACTAAGGGGATGTCCCCACATGCTCCGACTCCACGATCACTGGTTTACACGATTACACCTCCGAGTAGTCCACCTACATAGTTTGATGTTGATTTAGTGATATAGTTCATGCAGCTACTGATGTGGACTTGGATTAGTTTCGACTTTTGGATGAGTTGGCTGGAGCATGAATTCAATAGTTCTGTGTGCCTGAGAGGTGTACGTTGGGTGGTCTTTGCTGAGATTAATTCTCGGCAAAATCATTGCCGAGTTTATTTGGCCAATTACCAAGTATTTTTGACACTCGGCTTTGGGTGAAATTCCAGTAGTGTGCATGGTACTGGAAAGACTATCTTCGACCAAAAAGACCCATGAAAGTCCCATGAAACATCATAATGAACAAAGTGGCTGGGCTGGTGTAGTGACCGGGATGAAGACGAGCTAGTGAAAAATCATGGCCATTAACTTGTCATGTATATATTAGTTTGTTTCATTTTCATGAAAGGACTAATTGTCCGTAAATTTGTTTTTGCGGGGAGACTAATTGTCTGTACTTGTGGGAGCATCCCATATTCACTATATGTCTTAAACAAAACGGATTAGACCATTTTTTATCATTCTTATTAAAATATAGTATTATTAATCATGCTAAGGTATCTCGATACAAGTTTTACGAAAAAGCACACTACCAGATCATATGGATGAGTGTATGCGCGTATGTATGAGCGCTTGCGTCTATACTGTGTTAAAAAGAAAAGAAAAAGCGGGTGGGTATCCAGTCATTTCGGTCATGAAAATTACATTTGCTTTTGAGTTGGATAAAAAATTATATTCTTACATTACATTACAGGCCGCTCCTTGGGCTCCAATTGATGTGCCTCCAATCCAACCGCCGAGCAGAAATTATAGAGAGAGATCGTCCTATCAATTCGCTCCTGCTCTACTTTCTCCCTCTGCAGTTCTTCTCCGTCTTCATTCCACGACCTGTCAATAAATCGGAAATACGCACTAGAAGGTGAGACTCTTACAAGTCTAGGGTCGCTTGAGGCCTCCGTTTGAGTGCAGCTAGCCAATGTAATGGTATAGACTTGTGCACGGCTGCCTTGAGCAGCCAATGTGCTGGAAGCTCCTAGTTTTAAATAGCCGGCCCTCGGACCCTCACCTCAGACCCCCAAACCTCAGACCCTCCGCTATAGCCCGCTATAGCCTTTTCAGCAGGGTGCCGCTAAATGGTCGCCTTCATAAATAACCCGCTTTAGCCCGATATAGCTCCGTGATAGCTGATTTGAAGGCCCGACGCTATTTTCCATTGCCCGCTATTTAAAACATTGGTTCTTGGGCATTATTATTTTTGGTATAGACACGGTAATGGTACTTCTCAGTTCAGTCAACGGCTGCCGTGAGCAGCCAATGTGCTGGAAGCTCCTACCATCACTGTTGCTGTCACTTTGCTGCTTTTCTCCAGCAGATGCTTGGCTCAAGAAGTCAAAAAACGCCAGCTTCACTGGGGCTGCGTGGAAATAAGTCGTGGGCTCGTGGCTGTGGGAGCAAGTTGGACCAATATCAACATCTGCAACCATGTATGACCAAGACTTGTATAATTTCCACACGTCTCGTTTGAATGGCCTCACAAGCAAGTACACATATCCCTATTGACTCTGGATGCTAACTCTGTCTCGAGTAAAGGTGGGTGTAGAAGAACCACTCTCTTCCCTATTTAGACAGTAGTTGTGTAGTACTCCCTCCGTAAACTAATATAAGAGCGTTTAGAATACTAAAATAGTGATCTAAATGCTCTTATATTAGTTTACAGAGGGAGTACATTGGAAGGTTCAGAATATCCCCAATTTATTAGTAAGAGAGATCAATCTCATACTGGACGAAATGAAGAAGGCCTGCGAGCGCATGCCTTCTACATCTTCCTTTGCAGCAGCAATTCTCTACTTGATAATTGTTGTGTGTTCAAGGTGTAGATTAGCGCATGCGACGGATACTCTCTTTTCAGGCCAGTCTCTGTATGGTAACCGTACCCTACTGTCCAAGAATGGTGCCTTTGAGTTGGGTTTCAGCTGCCTATCTCCTCCATGCTCAGAGTTTACATTTGGCATCTGGTACGTCAACACATCAACGGGCCTCAACTCATCAACTTGTAGTGCTCTTCTAGTTTGGTCTCCTCCTCAATTGCAGGGTTACCTCGTCGTCTTAGACCCTCAGACCTCGGTTCTTAGCCTCCCATATGGCAACTTACAACTCACCTCGCAGTTGAGCTCTGGCTTTGATGTTATTACCTGGTCGTCAGATGCTAAAGTAAGACAAAGTGATACTTCTGCAGTTGCAGTACTTCTTGACAATGGAGATCTGGTAATAAGAGACAAAGTGAATAGTTCATTGTTGTTCTGGCAAAGCTTCGATCAACCATATGGTACACTGCTACCAGGAGCACGGCTAGGATATAGTAATAATAATATGATCATTAGTGCCGAGGCTACCAATAATGTTTCTTGTTTCCTTTCTTCTGAACTGGAGAGGAGTACAGACCAAACAAGAAGGTTTACTGTCTCCACTTCTTACAGCCATTATCCCCGCACTTATTATTACTTCTATGATCCTACTGCGACCACTTATTCTGACACTTTCCCGAGCTGGATGGATATTCATGAAGATGAAGAATCTTGGTTTTTGTCCAACAATTCACATGTATATGTACAGTTGCATCCTGATGGTACTGTCACTGCTGCTAAACTATGGGGTTGTGGGACTGTGTTGTGGTCTGCTCAAGATTGCAGGCAGGAAAAACCAGTATGCATGCAAGAAATATTGGATACCAAGAAAGAGAAGTCATATCCAAAAATGAAAATTGTTGTTCTAATTGCAGTGATGGGTGTGTTAACCATTATGCTTGTTTGTCTTGTTCTTTTCTGGAGAAGGAGGAACAAGCCATCCCTGGAACTACCAATGAGTTCCAATAGCGGCCTCAAGATCTTTTCAAACATGCAAATAAAGAAGGCAACGAAGAATTTCTCCGAAAAACTTGGAGAAGGGGGTTTCGGCTGTGTTTACAAGGGGGAACTGGCAGGTTTCTCTCTAGTGGCAGTCAAAAATCTAAAAAGCATCGGACAAGGGGAAAAGGAATTCCGAGCAGAAGTACAGACAATTGGCATAATTCACCACATCAATATTGTCCGGTTATTTGGTTTTTGTGCGGAAGGGCTGAAAAGGGTTCTGGTATATGAGTATATGGAGAATGGTTCTTTGAG
This sequence comes from Aegilops umbellulata, assembly GCA_032464435.1. Classification (NCBI taxonomy): domain Eukaryota; kingdom Viridiplantae; phylum Streptophyta; class Magnoliopsida; order Poales; family Poaceae; genus Aegilops; species Aegilops umbellulata. The sequence goes on along the minus strand of CP136060.1, from coordinate 586,409,707 downwards.
TTCTCATCTGTTTTCAAAGAGTTCGGCCGTATTAACCTGGGATCTCCGGTACCATATTGCACTTGGAACTGCAAGAGGCTTGGCTTATCTCCACGAGGAATGTAAAAAATGCATTATACATTGTGACATGAAGCCAGACAATGTACTTCTTGATGCAGAGTTCTGCCCCAAGATTGCGGACTTCGGCATGGCGAAGCTTCTAGGTCGAGATTTCAGCAGGGCTTTGACAACAATGCGAGGGACCATTGGATATCTTGCACCAGAGTGGATATCAGGGTTACCGATCACACATAAGACCGATGTTTACAGCTATGGCATGATGCTTCTTGAAATCATATCTGGTCGAAGGAACTCAGAGAAAATTAAGGAAGGAAAGTTCACATACTTTCCCATCTTTGCGGCAATCAAGGTGAATGAGGGAGATGCTATGTGTCTGCTGGACAGTAGGTTGGAAGGCCAGGCAGATGGAGAGCAGCTGAGCAGAGCTTGCAGAATTGCCTGCTGGTGCATTCAAGATGCTGAGGATGACAGGCCGATGATGGGACAAGTTGTTCACATGCTGGAGAATGTCATGGATGTCGAAATCCCACCTATTCCAAGGTCACTTGAACACTATGTTGGCATGGAGGATTGCTCATACTCTGCGGAACCAGATAACTTGTTCTAAATTCTACATGTTTTTTGGACAGGCCAGCCATAGTTATAAGGCCCAGTAGTTTATGTTTCTGTTTATTTCTGGAAGTGTAGTGGAACACAGAAATATATATGTGGTGTGTCCTGTAGTTTCAATAAAGCACACATGTCTTAACTTTATACTTTGTTGCACAACTTTTTTGCTAGGCTTGGAGGTTTGTTTGTATTTATGTTTTGTTTTTAGAAGGATTCGAGATTTGTTTGTATGTACGTATGCAATCCACCTGATTACAAGGGTAAGATGTGCATCATCGTCTGCCTTCTGTTTCTTCTGAATTTCATCTGACTGACCGCGTACTCTGGTTTTGGAAAAGCAAGCAGAGTACTCTGTTTTTGGAAAAGGAAGGAGAGTACTCTGCTTTTGGAATTCCAGCCCTCTTGTTACTCTCTGCTATATTAACCTCTAAAAAAGAATTTTACGTAGGATAGAAATAAGCATGCATCAATGTGTTGTCTAATAGCTGCTCTAGAAATCTTCTGGAGCTAAGCAAACTTTATTTGGGCATTCTGTTTATGTCACCTAAATCATTCTAATTTTTGTAAAAATCTGTCGACTAGTATGTTCATGCTAAAGGGCATGCACTTTTACAAGATTCAGAGCGTAAACTATCCGTGCATTATTTTCTTGGTATCGTCAGTTTGAAAGTGCAAAAAAGATAATGGAACTTATTGCAGATCATGGGAGCTGCTTGGTCTGTTTATTTGTCACTTGGATCATTCTAGTAACCTGTGAGGGAGGCCTTGCGCAGAAGCTAGAGGAGTCTGGACATAATCTGTGAAGAATAACGAGAGTTTGTTCAACTGGATGGATGCAGCGCAGATTCGCTGAGCATATGTGGTGGTATTTTGATCTCTTGGAACATAGGAGACAGGCCTGAAGCATATTCTTTTTTGTTTCTCGATGTATGTTTTAAATTTTGATCTGAATTTCGTAGGGGTTATCTTAATATGTGCTGTGAACATGCATGTTTTTTTAATCAAATTTTTTCGCAATGTTTAAATTTAAATTTCGGCCGCAACGCACACGGTGACATGCAAACGTGCATGTCACCTGATCTGTGTCCGAAGTCAGCCCCCTAGTCTGACAGCTTAGAAACAAATCTATGGAACCTCCAGATCTAATCGAGGAAGGAGGCACTTACCTGTCAGACGAAATCCAGCAAAAATTCTTGACCACCGTCTTCCATTAGTTCATCGCCGGCGAGAGACAGCGTCCGCCGCAGGAACGGATTCTGGTGCTGGGGGCGGTGCGGCGGAACGGGAGTGGGCTCTGCTGCTGAATGGGTTTCGAGAACCCTTTTACTCTTCTTTTTAATGCGCATGTGTGTTTCGGATGGGGCCTCAGCGGCTCAGAATTGAACGCAACCATCTGGGCCACGCATCAAGACGCCCGCGCGCTCAGGGCCTGCACGCGTATACGATTTGGGCCCACGACCATGCACTATTCCATACCGTATACAGCCCGTACTTCCTTTTTCCAGCGCCTCCTGTCAGGCTGCTCAGAGCGAATTACTCGAATCCCAAGCGAGGGGCGGACGCGAGCGATTTCGGGCTCATCTGAGCTCGAGCGACCAATCGCTGCTTCCGTAGCTATGTATATTTCTTAACAATAGGTACATGTCAGTCGCCTAACTTTCGAAATTGGGTCAGTCGATTTTGAATTGAAGGGAGAAAGTGCTGGAGGGGAGGAAGATGCTGGCAGTCGGCGGTGGTGCAAGTTCGACAGGGAAAATCTCCATCGGCGCCGGGGCTAGAGGGATGGCCGGGGGCGGTGGGATTCCCCGGATGGCGGGGCGGCGAGGCTGCACGGGGAGCGCCACAGACCACGGGGGGTGGTGGCGGCAGGCGGTTCGGCCGGCGGTCCGCGCGGCAGTCTAAAGAGATAAGCTGGAAGAAGAAGAAAGGGCGCATGCCGTTGGATCTGCATCCGACGTCGCAAAACGATCGACTGACCCTAATAATTCAAAAATCAGTCGACTTACCTGTAGCCACGCCCTTCTATTTCTTTCAGTTTTAGACGCCTTGCTCATAATAAAATTCAGTCTGTGTAGAGATGGCACTTTCTGTATTTACATGTGAACTTGTGATGGTTCCTAGATTTGATATGGGTTTGTGCGGTCCAACAACACTTTTTTTTTTCTCAACTCTACTCAAACACTCATGAGTTAAACTTGAGATGGCAACATTTTTCACGTACAAGTGATTTATTTTTCCTTCAAACATCCAGGACTGAATCAAAATCTTGTTCACGTCCACCAATATGCACGGTGACTAGAAACCAACCTGCTATTTGGTTCCAAGCCAAGTCATTCCATGCAGCAATACTCATCATTCTTTATTTTAGACGATGCATTGCAGAAGTTCACCGAACCAAGCAAACTCAGACTTTGAGCAGGGCACACCCATTCTTTTAGGCATGCACATTGCAGTGACAGAGATGTTCAGAGGTTTGAACCTAGTCAGTACCTAAGAGTTCATAGCCTGGAATACATGCATAGCTTTCAACATGGCATCAAGCAAATACATCCGCGGGGGTTTCAGAGACTTTCCTTGCTACTCCCTTAGAGGTTGAAGAAGACCCTCTTGTCATTCAGAGTGTGGTGTGCTTAGTGGAGTGCAGGGCAGAGCTGCTCGTCTTTAAGTGGTCAAGGGCGTGCTGTTGCATTTACCCTCTCAGTGTGAGTATCCAATCGTCAATACGCTTGACTGGAGTCTAGATTTCTTCAGCAAGTTGCTTGTTCTTGACTGAAACACGCCGGATAGAGTTTCTCTATTGTCAGACCTCACTCCTGAACAAATTACCTGATCTGAACCATGTGTTTTGTCTATATATACATAGGCTGAGCTATTCTCCAACCACCCCTTTAGAGTCTCAGAATAGTCTACCCCAATTCCTGCCCTGTTCATATCATTTTCTGTCTTAATTCAGATACACTTGCTCTTACCTCCTAAATTCATATTTGATTCATTGGTTTTTCTGTTCTGCAAGTGCAATATTCCCCCTTAACAACGAGTGGGACAGACTATCATTTCAATTATTATCATTTTGCAACATGAGCTCCACCAGATGCTGTTTTTTTCTGCATGTGTATACAAGGTGTAACATCTGCTTATACTCTCCAATTGTATCGTTTTTGGTGTTTCTTGATGCGCGTTGGTCTGGTTAGCGTTCTTGTTGCGTTCACTTGATTGTCAGTGAGTGTGGGCTTGTCCCTGTTTAGGACGGGGAGGTTTGAGTGGGCTTGGCCCTGGAGGTATCGATTTTCACACGGTTTCCAGCAATTAACCAGGAACAATATTCTTATTAAATGAAACGGGAAAAGCTTTTGCCTCTTTTTTTTAAGTGTGTCATCATTGTCGATTTTTCTGTGTAGCCATATGGTGTATGTAAGTAAGAAGGGGAAAAATCCTTCAGCGCTTATTAGCAACATATAGTTTATTTTTATTTGAAGTTCATATGTTCAATCTTTCCATGCCTTGATCAATATTACAATAAAACCCAGTATCGGTCATGAGTGTTCAGTTTCTCCCCTGCAATAACTCAGTTTACAATTATCACTTTTTTGTATGATCTTGAGAACTACTCCCTCCGTTTCAAAATAGATGACCCAACTTTGTACTAACTTTAAAGATATCTATTTTGTATAAAGTTAGTACAAAGTTGGGTCATCTATTTTGAAACGGAGGGAGTAAGAGATATCTAATATGGATGCGCTACAACCAAAGTTAGCACTTGAGAGCCTTGACGTGCGGACACTAGTGGGTGGCACTGAATCTATTTCTTGACTTTTTTATCGCTACTCGTGCTAAAAAAACAATGATAAATGAACAAGTAATTAAGTAGGACATTCCAAATATTTGCTCTCATGCTAGATTTAATTAACTTTGACAAGGTACATAGATACAGTTGCTGAAACTCTAATGGAAGGGATATCATAATACATCATGTAATTCAACTTGTATTACCTTGTATGAGTACGTTTTATGTTGCTTACACCTTGATAAAACGAGGATACACCTCTTGGCAACCATCTTCATTGGTAAGCTAGATGGATAAAATCAATGAGTGTATCAACGTTCATGCTCGAGGATGAGCAAGGTTTAATATTGGGATGTTGATAAGTTGAATTTGTGTCATGTTTTAGAGCCTATTTGGTCCATATTTTTGTGTCAAAATCCCTCATAGCATATCCATATACCAATTTTTATTTCCATTTTTGATAATTTATATTGTTGGTGCATAACCTTTAGTTTTTCTTTGGTTTTGTTGCTTTTGTATGTGTATTGGAACTCACATGGATTTAGCACAATGAAAGGGATCACGTTGGGGCTAGACTGGAGGAATTACAAGCACCAGATACATGCCTCTCATGGAGTTTGACGAAATGACGTTGGTCAAGACTCAAGAAGCCTAAATTGACAATCTAGTGTCATGAGGTTATCGGGCTTGTTCATAAGAATGCAACAAGGCCAAAATGCCCAACCAGAATTCGTATGAGGCAATGGCGACCAAACTACGGAACATCACATGTAGTTCTAGAAGGGAAGACAACACGCTGGACGAGCACCCCGAACTTGTACCATGTGATCTGGATTGCGGATTTGATAGTAATTTCCATGATTCTTCACTGATTTGATCTCTGTTTATTCCCACACAATCCTTTGACATCGAGGAAGGCATTATCTGAGGTTGGAACTCCTCTGGAGCCCTTGAATCAAATGATATGATGTTGGTTGTGTGCATCCTAGCTATGCAGAGGCCGGATGTGTACTCATTGTGTTGGAAATGGAGGCCGGCTATATATATACCTCCAACCCTAGCCGCTAACTCTCATTCCCCATGTGTCGTCACATATCCATCTCGAGCTGGCACACCTCCATTTCTTCAACAAGATTGCCTTACCGCCATAGAGGAAGGGCCAATACAAGGAAGAAGGAAGAAGGAAGAAGGAAGGAGTCTCTGCCAACGCCCCACACCGGTTGGAGGGCCGATGCTATCTCCACTAGCGTTTTCATGCCTCCTTCCTTCCACAACATGATGCTGGCTTATAACTTGTGGCTGCTCTTCGTGTTTGTCTTGTACATGTTTGAGTAATGGCCCTAGTTCTCGGGGTTAATGATGACCCCCAGTATGTGAATGAACTGAACGCCAACAAAATACATGGTTTTCTTTATATGTTTGTGTTAACTATTCTTCATCATGTTGATGTCATAATATTTACCTTTATGGACTTGAAAGTATGTTTCTATTGTTGTGTAGCGGGTATGAGGAGGTAATGTGGTGAAAAAAGCTATCTCCCATTTTTCAAATATATAAAGGAGGGGAGTAGGTATAGGAAAAAAAGGAAGAAAAATGACAATAATAATAATAAAAGAAAACAAAAAACAGAAGATTGAGGGAAAGTGTAAAAAAAAGGAAAAGATACTTATATACAAAAGTGAAAATGTTCATAATTATATTTATTTTATTTAAATAAAAACTAAAAAGGAGAAAATAAAAATATTCATAATTATATTTATTTTATTTAAAGAAAATAAAAATAAGAATTTTTTTATTATATTTCAATATTCAAAGACAAATTAAAAAGAAAAAAGAAATAGAAAATTTTAAAAAAATTAAACTGAAACAAAAACTGATGTAAGAAACCAAAATAAAAAACCCACGTATTCCGTTCCACACTAGGAAGCACAGAAGCGCATGAGCATATTGGGCCAGCCTAGCACAGATTGATGCCGCATCAGATTGCATGTACATCATCTGTATATCCATGATCCAGAGATGTTGAATTCTCGAAGCTATGGATGTTAGATGCGTATTGATAAGAGGAGATCTAAAATGAGCATCAACGTATTTATGGATAGAGAGGGTATTAATACAAGGATATCCAAAATGAGGATATGTATTCATGCAAAGCAAAGCACTAATAATTTGAATATCTATGGCCAAGCTGGATACTGCATTTCTGAACTGCCAATACATATGTGCATAGAATGGAAAATAATCATTTCGATATCCATGTCAAGATGCGTTGCATTTATGGCTATGCAGTAGACGTATTAATAACAAGATATCCGAAGTGAGTGTCAACAGGTCTGCACAACCAAACTGGATACTGCATTCATGAACCCCCACTATATGAACTTTATAAATACATGCTTAGGCATCCGTCAAACCGCACATCCATTTCAGCCTTAGGCATCGCCTACCCAGTTATCCTCACCACTCCTACTTTCAATAAAATTCAAGGTTTCTAGCCGGCCTTGCAACAATGGCAATAGCACAAACGACCACCATCTTGTTCTCTGCCATCACCATCATGCTCTTTTCCTCGTCAATTGTTGCTCATACTAGCGGTGACGTTGATGGCAAGCCGAAGGCAACCGATTTCGTGACAGTAGCATGCAAGAACGCTACAGCCAACTACGACAAAGAAATCCACCTCACAGAGAAATTCTGTGTCTCGACCCTCCGGTCAGACAAGCGGAGCGACAAGGCTAAGGACCTTCGTGACCTGGCACTCATCGGCGTAGACATCCTCAAAGCACGTGTCATCACCGCCAATGGTAAGGTCCAAGAAATGTTGCACAAAGCCAAAATTGGCACGTCGATGGCGCGCCGCCTCACTTTCTGCAAGCTGGACTATGACGTGACGGTAAGCATCACGAACGTCTGCACCGCCTTGCTGAAGGACTTCCGTGGCCCTAACGGCGGTGACAACGATGGGCCGCCATCTTTTATGCTCCCTCAGTGTGTGGAGCAGGCGAACACCCTCAGCGGTTACTGCGGGGACGAGCTAATGGATATGCCGGCGTTGTTCAACGAAAATCTTGACATGAGTATGCTGGCCCACCTTAACATGGCCTTGCTAGAACCATATAGAGTCAACGATTCATAATATGTATTTTAGTCTGAGTGGTGTATGTTGCTTCATTTACAATAATAATAATGAGAGGTTGCTACTTCTTATTCTATTGAGAAGTAACTATTTCTCCACCAGTTTCTGAACCACTGAATCTATGTGATTTGTGCTGAATTTTTTGGGTTTTGTTTTTTCGATTTTCCTCTGTGCAAGTTTTATGCCCCTTTATACCTTTTTTATCTATTTATTTTACGCAAGTAATTTTAGTTGCATTGCATAAATGCCTATGTACGCGCAACTGCATCTCTATGGCCAGCACACGAGATTACACATATGTCGCCTTTCCCTTTTTATTCTTTTTGTGGATGAGTGTTTTATATTTTTTATGTGCTCTTATTTTCATTTTCTTCTGACACGTTAACTATAGTTGCACGTGTGTATCTCACGCGCAACTTGTTGTGAAGATGTTTTTCTGCGTACAACTAGACTTTTGTCGTCTACAATCACGTCCAGTGGCCTGCCACAACTGTACATCTATTGTTCACGCGTAAGTTGTATGCATGTCTTTCTGCTGAGCGTGCCAGGACGGCCGAACAGAAGTAAATGTATAGTGTACAAATTCAAAATGCTAGGCAAGCCACGTGCAACTACACCTCCGCCGCCCACGAGTAACTATAGTTGCACCACCACCAGTCTAGCGCAACTGCAGGTTTGCTGTCTGCGCACAACTATAGTGCCCACCGACTTCTTGACAATACAGGTAAACATCCACCGCCTATGCAGAACTATAATAGCACATCCCGCCCGGGTCGTGCGTGAAAAAATAAAAGAAAAATAAGAAAAACAAATTCTATGCTAATCAACACCCTAATCTATATCTATCCATCTATCTATCTATTTATCTATAGCTATATCTATATCTATACCTATACTTCTATATCTATATCTATAACTATCTATGTATCTATCAATCTATATCTATCTATACTTCTACTAATTACAGACTCCCAAGAAGTTCTCAGGTTAATTAGAAATTAAGGGCAGTTTATCTGGTGGGTCCAAATTATTACGGTGTATCAACCCATAAAATCCTTGGCCAGAAAAAACTCAACTCCAAGATCTCTTTTACTTGTTGTAAAAATAGAGAAAAAAATCCCACATCAGTCAGTCTGTACCTTTAAAAAAACACAACTCCACGATCTCTTTTCTCTGTTAAAAAATGGAAAAAAACTCTCATCTCAATCTATCTATACCTTTTTTTTGCTGGGACAATCCATCTATACCTTGATGGCCTCTTCTTTTCCCCAGAAGAAAAATAACAACCTGAAGCAATTTCGAAACAAACATCCTCTCCATGCTAACCCCATGCATGCAATTGGTTGTTCTATGGATTATTGTTCCTGCATGGCCTCGATGTGGACTCCCTTCCCCCGCTTCTTACACTTCTCCAACGAATTACAACCGGCTGGACATTGAGCAGTCAGTTGGTAGGACAACGCATGTCCATGTCCACCGTTTGATCTTGGCTCGACCATGGGCATCAAGTCCAATCTGCCAAGCTATAGTGGAATCCACTTCCGGCGTTGTTCTTGATTGGTGTTCTTGCCCTGCCATCCGAAGGAGACTATTTGGCTATCCGAGTCCGAGTGAACCCATTTGTGTTTTCTGATGGGAATTGTTTCTTTGACTATGTAATTGAACAATCGAAATAGCCTACTTGAGGTTTGTGGCAGGGATCGAGGGTTTTCTCTTCTAGATTCTATCCTTGCAACTTATATTATTGTCGATCGGGTGTGATTGAGATCGATCTGGTGACCAAACCTCCTGAACCGCCTCAAATTTATTAGTCTCACTAGACCATAAAGGCGCACGTTGCCGCGCTCATCCATTCTAAAGAAATACTCCCTCCGTCCCAAAATTCTTGTCTTAGATTTGTTTAAATACGGATGTATCAAGTCACGTTTTAGTATTAAATACATCTGTATCTAGACTAATCTAAGACAAGAATTTTGGGAGGGAGGGAGTATTAATACAAATATTTTACAACTATTTAGTAATTCAAATAAATATTTTAATTCAAACATTTCTAATTACTCAGGTTCATAACTATAGAAAAAGATTTTTCTTTTACGAAAGAAATAATATTTAATTACGAGGCCACATCTTTGCTTGAATACTTAACTTCAGTTTATGTTCAATCACAGATATATTATGGTTAAAGGGTGTCCTCCAATTACAAAGCAAAAAAAAAACATCAATGGTCTTGTCTGCAATGGTACTTCAACACCCAAGGGAGGAATAAAAAGTACATGCCTTTGTTGTGACAGGATATAGGTGCAAACTCAACTACTCAAGGTCTCGTTAGGCTGGCCGTTCACTGAACGAACACTAACACCATCATACCTATAATGAACAAGATAAGTCTCAACATATAAGCAGATAAGCTTCTATACATGCAAATTTAGGAAATAAAAAAGGGTTTGCAAATCTATAAAAGCTGCATTATTTATGAGCTATGTTATCACATATTAGTCCAGATGTTTGGTTATATGTTCACCTGATATTTCTTACCAAAAATGTAATACAGGCACAATAGAAATCGTCCATTTTAATACAACTGTCCAAGTATGTTCCTAATAAAAGCTGATATGCATTCCCTTCTTTTCAATACATAGATGATCGTACGTCAGATAGTAAAAAATGCAGTAGGATAAGAATGCTCAAGAAGCGATCATCACATTTGCAGTTCACTTAAGCAATCCTTGAAATAAATATATGAGACCAACCACGGGGAAAATGAAGGCTAGTAAAAAATGCTGTAGGATAGGAATGCAGAAAAAGTGATAATCACATTTGCAGCTCACTTAAGCAATCCTTCAAAAATATATGAGACCAACCAAAATGTTGCCTTAAAGAACATTTTTCTGGAAACAGAAAAAATTAAGGAGCAAGCATCATAGATCACCATAGATAAGGCCAGTCGGTTACCTTTATTCCTCTAACATGAACAATGGGGAGATGATGTCAAACATACTACATGCAGATTTGCCAATATTTTTAGCATTAGCATGTGGTTTATTCATCGCATTATCTGAAACCATGGCCTTATGCTTCAGCTCTGACAGAGCCATCAAATCAGAATTCAGAATTAAGAAAAAACATCTAATACCCCAGCGGCAGTACACATGAACATGAAAATGGTACTCCCTCCGTTCCAAAATAGATGACCCAACTTTGTACTAACTTTGTACTAAAGTTAGTACAAAATTGGGTCATCTATTTTGAAACAAAGGGAGTATATCTCAAACTGACAGGTAAGAATCAGTAAACAAAAGACATTCATCAAATCTGACATGGGCTTGCAGTGCTCGTACCTTTCTCACATGTGTTTATCTCCCGAAATGAGCATGCTGGGGAGAATGGGGCTCTCTCTCTCCTTCCCGTCAGCAATCCACAGCCATCACAGAGAGAATCCATTCAGAAGTTGGTTGCAAGGTTGGATCCGAGCGGCAGATGGAAGTCATGGGAGGGCTAATAGCCAGAGGGTTGCTGCAATGCAACATTTGTACAACACCTCTTTTTCTTCCCTAGCAATGACTGCGGCAAAGGAAGCCACCGGCTGCCTTCTGTTGTCTGCCGTTAGGTGGATCGCCGCCGTTGTGCGACAGGGATGGAGGATGGAAGGACAATAGGATTATAGGAAGGAGAGGAAGTAGGGGTCTGACGTTCAGGGATGGCATGTGGCGGTCGGTTCTAGGGTTTAGGGACGGTGTGCACTGGTGTGAGGAGGCCGCCGCCGCCGCCATCGCCTGATTGGCAGATTGTAGAGAACCCTCCCAGAGGCATGCGCCCAACGCACGCGTCGATCCAAACGCAACCATGTATTCAGAATCGAAAGGTACGCTGCATCGATGACTGAGAGGGCGTCCAGGTGGGTCTTCGGAGCAGCAGCCCATTTACTGTTGGGCCGGCCGGGGCGCTTGAGTGGTGTAGTAGAATAGAGACCACGGGATCACGCGTGCAACGACCAGAACATCCAAAGCGTTGAGCGAGTCAATCGTACGGATCAGAGTGCCAAATCGCTGTGGAGAGGCGTAGCTCGCCGCGTTATACTGTTTCTCAATGCCTGTGCAATCCATGGACGTGTCTGGGTGCAAGTCGTCACATCAGCAACACGTTTGCACCATCTGGGAATTCAATTGTAGCATTTGACAACAATATGTACATGTTTTCATGCTTTCCCCATTCAGTTAGACTACAAATGTGCTCAATGAGACTATTCTTGATTAATTGCCCATCCCACATCCCTACTTGAGCTTTGGTCATCCGTGACTAATTTTCCATATCATGGTGTGGCATATACTGAACAATTAACTATCATTGCAATTGATTCACTATGTAATCCAACTAGCTAGTGATGGCCTCTGATTTAAGGCGTGTGAATGCATGTGTATGCTAGTGGGTTGTCTCTGTATTAAAGAAATTAGGAACTTCTTTAAAAGTTTAACCTAGGAATCGAGACATGTTATGTCCAGTTTAATCTTATATCTACATCTCGAAATGACTTACAGAAGAATATTATAACATCAATTTCCAATGTGTATAAAGAAATATTTGTGCTATGGTATATTTGGTGTTGATGGTGGTAAAAATTCTTCAGGGTTCTATCAGTATCATAGAAAAGGATACATCCAAAATATATTAACCTAATATTCAAGACATATTATATCCTGTTTGATCCTATCTGCATCTCGAAAATGACTTATGTGAGCATTATTATCACAGTAGTATGCCACTATGTATACAAATATATTTGCGCTGTGGTATGGTATTTGCGGTAATAAGAACTTATTAAAGTTATGTCATTATCAAAGAAAAGGACAAACTGGAGCTAATTTGCATGTCTACCAGTCATCAATATAAGTTCATATCATTAAGCACCTTAACCCGATTGGATTTCTACGGCGGTTCGTACATACTTTCAATGGCCTTTGCCATCATGCAGAAAAATAAAGTGGTTACTACCTCTCTCTCAGTTTATAAGGCATGCGCGTACCCTTAGGTCGTCAATTTGGCCAACCTAATACAAGTCATATATTACAGAAAATATACCAACATAAACTTCGGAGTTTCTACTTTCAAAAGGTATAATTTTTGTGTTATATAGTTTATATTAGGGTGATAAAATTGGCAACCTAGGTATACGCGCAGGACTTGTAAACTGAAACGAAGGTAGTAGTAAATATACACCCACCTTCTATTTATATGATCGATTCATGCTATTTATGTGTTTTTTTGTGGTGCACTGTTTATCATACTGTCACCGTCCAATAGCTGCTATTGTGTAATTCCACGTCTGACCTCATTCTTTATACTTGTAGATGAAAGGCCAATGTGAAACTTGTTTTCATTCTCTAATTAATACATACTTCCTCCTCCCTCCGCCCCATAATATAATATTGTTTTGCAAGATGACGATCTTATATTATGGGACGGAGGGAGGAGGAAGAGAATTCTGGTATCATCTGCCTTAATTTATAGCTGACAAACCGATTTATCTGGGCAAGAGAGATTAAAGCACATATTCCAAGTATACTATTTCACTAATTTAACAATTACATCTGAAAATAGTAGGTTCTGTTTTTTTTACACATTATATATGTTTTATATTTTCTTAGCACGTACGTGGGCAATTATCTTGTACATAACTCAGCTCAATGTGTAACTGAGATGCTCCCTCCAAGGCTCCAACACACACGTACGTAAAATTAACCTTCACCTGTTTTACATGTGGCCCATGGAACAAAAGATTAGTTTCCAAATAACATTCTCTCATAGGTTTATGATGATCCTCTCTTTATATCTTGCTCGCAACAATTTTGTCTTTGTGATATAATAGAGCAGTGGACGCAAAGATTTGTTCCTTTTTCACAAACTATTTGTTTGTTTTCTTAACTATCCCCCTTTCCTCCAAATCCATTCAGGTCAGGACATCGAGACTGACGGTGTGGCACTGCCTGAGACAAGCAGCGGAAAGCGAGCATCAATTCATCCTACTGGCTAGAGGCAACCCATAAATACCTAGCGGCACTGTTTTTCTTTTTAGAAAAGCTAGCGAAGCTGGTGGGCGAGCGACAATAATACAACGATGAGACTTTGGCTGGCTCTTGGAGGAACAAACTCTTCTGCGACATAGCATCAGCATCTGCGGATAGAAGAAAGTCATGAAACAGCATGAACTTCCCGTATGAACAATACACGAATAGCAAAATAGAGCTACCGAGTACATGTAACAAGCATAAAATATATCACATCTCATGCATGAACTTGACACAGTATCTTTACATCACATTGCACAGTGACATTTAATTACATGAAAAGAAGAACCTACCAAACAGGGAACAATACTCCAAATATTTGCTTTGCAAACCCCCTGAATTTCCAATGCGTTCATATGATTAAGCAACCTAGAGTATCGACGACAAGAAAGCACTATGGCGAGGTCTCCATTCAAGAAACTGATATATTCAAGGACTGGTGCTGCATCCATGTAAATAAAGTTACCTACCCAGACCAGCTGAACGTAACAATAACAATAACATACTTATGATTGAGATAATTTGCACCATAGTGACATCCTGCTTTCTGCTTAGAAGTTCAAAGACAGAAATGGACAGACAACTAAATTCTGCTTTCTGCTTTCAGCGCTGCCTTCTCCACTCGGGGTGCCTATGCTGCCCTCTCGGTTCAGCTTGCTGAGCCTATGCTCGCTGACATCTGGGATTCCAAGGTGCCAAAAAAAGAGATGATCTTTGGCTGGTTGTTTTACCTTGACCGTCTCAACACACGGCACAACCTGCACAAAAAGAACATCCTCGATACTGAAGTCTGTCCGAGATGCGATCACTTGGTGGAGGACCGCGATCATCTCTTTTTCTCCTGTCCAGCTGCTCGTGCGATTTGGAGGGACACGGGCATTCAGCCTACTGCCGCGCCCTTCAGCGAGCTTTTCAGCTCCCCCCTCCCCGCTCAGCTACCCACTTCAGTGCGCATGTTCATGCTCCTCCTTATTCTATGGAAAATTTGGGATGCTAGAAACAAGAAAGTTTTCCAAGGGCTGGACATTGCTGCCTCAGTTTCTGTAAAAGCTATCTTAGAGGATTTGGTTATTTGGTCTCATCGGCTTAAGACTGATTCCTTAAAAGGCCACGCCGGCTTGTGGCGTGAGTTCCTCTCCTCGAACCATCTGTGAACCTTGTAACATCTGCTACCTTTTGAAATATATTCAGGTGGGGAGCCTCCCCCCCCCCCCTCCCCCCCGGTGACCATTTCAAAAAAAAATCAAACATTCCACTAAATTGACTAAGGCAATCTACAGTCATACTTGGAGCTAGTAGACGAACTATCTGTGTTTATTCTAGAGATTTATGGAGTAAGCTGCAGTGAAATGTAATCACATAAAAAGTAAATTGCCGTTACCTCATTGCTTCCAAAACTGCTGTTGGAAACAGAAACATGGGCTGTTGTAATCTGATGTTTTCTACTCATACAGAGGTTATGTAGAATAAATAAATTAGAAATATATTGAATAAGACTATAAATGGGAAACGATGTGAACTTGACCAACTCATATACTGAATGCCTGAATCTTATTTCTGTTGCGTAGCACTGAAACAAAGTAAAATAAAAGTAAGCAAAGAGTAGTTAACACGCTCACCGCTTCATATATTTGGCGCACACAGTGATGGTGGGAAACCAGCGTACAGTCGTCCAGCTGGGTTTGGGCGGTTCAGGAAACCAGTGTGCATTCGTGTGAGGACGAAGGGATCAATGTCGTCACCGCCGTTGCCTTTGCTCTGGACGGAGAGGACGCCTACCTCTGCTGGAAGAAATCAGTGCTGCTCCGCCTTCACGTCCTCAGCGTTGGCGCACGTACTGATCACCGCGCGCCGCCGGCAAGCCTGTTGCCGTCAACTAGCATCTTGTCGTGTGTGCGTCCGTAGCCAGCGAAATCGATCCGCTCAACTTATACGTTCTAATCAAGGCGTTAGCATTGGCTAGCTAGCATTGGCCTTGTACGTGTATCTCTCCAAAGAGAATCGTTCAAGCGTGGCGTTTGTACTCGGCGTCTCCGAAAGCAGTCGTCAAGCCGCATACCTGAGCCAGCATTCTACAAGAGCGTCTTCGTCAGCTTGATGTGCAGAATGCTTTTCTCCATGGTGTTCTGGAAGAGGAGGTATATATGCGGCAGCCCCCCGGGTTCTCTGATCCTGATCTTCCTGATTATCTATGTCGGCTCACTAAAGCACTCTATGGTCTGAAGCAAGCTCCTCGTGCTTGGCATGCTCGTCTTGCGACAACCCTTCGTGCTCATGGTTTTGCATCATCAGCTGCTGACTCTTCGTTATTTCTTCTACAACGGCCCGAAGTTACTATGTATCTGCTGGTCTATGTGGATGATATTATCCTCGCCAGTTCCTCTCAGTCGGCCGTTGCTGCTCTTGTTCGGTCTCTTGGTGCTGACTTTGCGGTCAAAGATCTTGGGCAGCTTCACTACTTTCTCGGTGTGGAAGTTGCTTCTGTTCACAATGGTCTTGTTATGACACAAAAGAAGTACTCCCTGGATTTGTTGCAGCGGGCTGGGATGCTTAAATGCAAACCGACTACTACACCAATGTCTGCCACTGATAGGATTACTGCTGTTGATGGTAACCTCCTGCCTTCTGCTGATGCGACACAATACAGGAGTATTGTTGGTGGGCTGCAGTACTTGACGATCACACGTCCAGATATATCCTTTGCTGTCAACAGAGTATGTCAGTATCTTCAGGCACCTCGTGACACTCATTGGTCTGCGGTGAAGCGTATCTTGCGTTACATTCGTTTCACGTTGTCCTATGGTTTGCACATTCGACCGAACCCCTCTGGGGTCATTTCGGCGTATTCTGATGCGGATTGGGCTGGCAGTCCGGATGACAGGCGATCCACGGGGGGCTATGCTGTGTTTTTTGGTTCTACCTTGATCGCCTGGAGTGCTCGGAAACAGGCTACTGTTTCGCGTAGCAGTATTGAAGCTGAGTATAAGGCTGTGGCAAATGCAACTGCAGAAATTATCTGGGTACAGTCTTTGCTTCAGGAGTTGGGTATATCTCAATCACACTCTCCTATTCTTTGGTGTGATAACATCGGTGCTACGTACCTATCTGCTAATCCGGTATTCCATGCCCGAACGAAACACATCGAAGTGGACTATCATTTTGTACGGGAACGGGTATCTCAGAAGCAACTACAGATCAAGTTCATCTCTTCCAAGGATCAACTTGCAGACATCTTCATCAAGCCATTACCTCTTCCACAGTTCGAGACTTGTCGACGCAATCTTACCCTTCTAGATTCTTTAGGAAGTGGCTGAGATTGAGGGAGGGTGTTAGACTGTATAGCTTCTGTAGTTGTATATGTATATGTACGTATGATGTAACGTTGTACCCCTTCATTATATATATGAGATAGGTCACCCCTAATGGATTGAGCCGGTACCCCCAATCCTATTGTCTTACAATTCGTCCTGGTAAGTGCTTGCAAAGTGCAGTGAACAACTCGACCTCGAAAGTCTTAAGGTCCACCGAAAACTAACGAAACTCCAGCTCCTCTCGTGAAGATTTGAGGTGCATCGTTTACATGAGCAGGTATCCGTACATCCTTTACCGGTAACGGGATGACCTTCTCCACGTGCCATTGGTTATTTGTCAGAATGGAATACGCGAGCCAATATCGGCGATCTCTGATGTCCTTCATAGCCATTACCTATAGTGAGCATCCCAAGCATTCCTTTTTCTGCCTTGACAGGGACATAACGTTTACTCACTAGGACAAGCGAATACGTCAGATCCATATGCATCACTTTCTCATCCTAATCACAGTGCACCCAAACGAATAAACTCTTTTTCGATATGGCATAAGCATCTCGGACAGATGCATTAGACTACTGGTGCTCCCTACTTACTTACTTTATCGAAATTGCTATGTGGACCGACGACTGACGACCAACGACTTGACTCGGCGAGTTCCAACCTGATCTTTTATACACGAGTGTTTGAGGCTTGACTCGTCACTCCCCACCTCACCAAAGCTCAGTAGCTTCTCTATTAAGAAATTTCCGACAAAAATAATGTCGAGCACCTGTCCCTTGCACCTTCTGCTCATCGGCGTCCTGCTCCTGGCCGGCACATTGAGTTCCCAGCCCACCTCCGTCGACCAAGCCACCCTCCTAGCTATCAAGAAACAGTGGGGAAACCCCTGGCAGCTTGTGTCATGGAACCCCGCCGGCGAGGCTGACCACTGCAACTGGGCTGGTGTCATCTGCCGCAGTGCGTTCGCCGGTGCTGTGACAGGGATATCCTTGCCGAAGCTGAACCTTACTAGAAAGATACCACAGTCCGTGTGCGACCTGCCGAGCCTGACCCGCCTCGACCTCTCCTACAACAACCTCACCGGCGGCTTCCCCGGCGACCCACTCTACGCCTGCTCCAAGCTCCGCTTCCTCGACCTCTCCAACAACGGATTCAACGGGGTACTACCGGTTGACATCAGTCGCCTATTGCCGGCGATGGAGTACCTCAACCTGTCAAGCAATCACTTCCGCGGTGCAGTGCCGGCCGCGGTGGCCCGGCTGTATCCTCTGAGGTCGCTGCTTCTTGACACTAACCAGTTCACCGGAGCGTACCCAGCTGCCGAGATAAGCAAGCTCGGCCAGCTGGAGAAGCTCACGCTTGCCTTCAACACGTTCGCGCCGGCGCCAGCCCCGCCCAAGTTCGCCAAGCTGACCGGCGAGGTCCCACAGGCCTACTCGAGCCTAGCGAATCTCCATCTGATCTCCATGAATAATAACACGCTCACCGGCGAGATCCCGGCATGGGTCTGGCAGCACGAAAAGCTCGAGCACATCTACCTATTCGCGAATAGACTCACCGGCCAACTGCCCCGCAAAATCACGGCGGCGAATTTGCTAGAGCTTGATGTGTCGTCCAACCAGCTCACGGGAGAACTACCTGGAGACTTTAGTAGCCTCAGGAATCTCACCATGCTGTTCTTATTCAGAAACCAGCTCACCGGCACCATTCCAGCAAGCCTGGCGATGCTCCCCAAACTCAGGGACATCCGCTTGTTTGAAAACAGGCTCTCGGGCGAGCTCCCGTCAGAGCTTGGGAAGCACTCCCTGCTTGGAAACTTTGAGGTCAGCGATAATAACCTCTCCAGGTAGACAAGGTGGCAGCCATCCAAGCTAAAATCCTGGGATCGGAGTAAGCACCCGCATTATAGACAAGGTTTTGTGTTTTGTTTGGAAATTTTACCGCTACAGAACGAAATGGATGAATTTCAGAATTTCGGATTTTTTTTAAATCTCGGACGAAATGGATATCCAAAATTTGAAACTTTGAATGAACAATGGGCGAACTATGAACAAACAACGATCGAAATTGCATATTTTTTTTAAATACAGCAACAGGGGAATAAAACAGAATAAAGTTGAAGAAGACCGATCCATTGATTGCTTATATACCCATGAATCGCTCAGTGCAATCCAATTTAGCAGGCTACCATGAATCCCAAACTCCAATCATCAGGAATACCACAATACTTACTACTCATCTTGCTCTGATTTGTACATCGATCGTGCAGCTGAGACACGCATCTGCTCTATACTCTGGATACCGTTCCGGCCGTCAGGAAGAGCTCGCCTATGCCCCAACTAATTGCCGGAGTGCACATAGCCAGCAGAAGGGACCCTCACAGCCACGGAGCACTTCTACCTCGCCAGCCGCAGACGGGCACCACGCGCACGTCCTTTGGCCGACGACCGTGCCATGGCTGTCATTGCGCCATGTCCAGCCGCATGAAGCCCAGGACGATAGGTTTGGGGAATTTTCTTATTTGCAGTGTTTGGGGATCAGTTCGGAGTTTTTTTTAGGGTCTAGGGTTTCTAAGTCACGGAAAGAGCACTACCGGCTTGGCTGGCGTCTGAGTCGCGCCAAAATTTGAAATAGGGCCGAAAATTTTGGGCCGGTAGATAATTATACTGAGCATGGACGAAATGGCCGAATTTCGTCAGATTTTTTTTTTGCCGAGATCCAAAACTCTAGTTGTAGATGGCCTTAGGAGTAAGCACCATTTGCATGAGTGGATTTCCAGTTCTTAAGTTTGTAACCAAACCATATTGAATCTGGAAATGGGCCCTTCACATAGCAAGTGGCGATTAGGAAACCAAGATTCTAATGTTATTATTATCATATCAGGTCGTTGCATAGTACAATCTTTTTAATAACATCTTATCACAAAAATGATTCTAGAAACATAAACAATAATACATTGTTTAGCAGAAGCATGGCATCCTTCTTGCATTCCTTGATATAAATTCTTCAATTACTTCTTCATGCATTCTCTAAGATGTTGTTTTCAATTGCTATCATAGTCAATCCACAAAGTCTTTCTTGTGTCATTAGAACACAAATAGGACTTCAACAACTTCAGTTGAGAAAAACATCCCTCCATCGACCCAAGAGTTACTGGGATAGTGAATAAAAATCTACATGCAACAATTGCATTGGGAAACAATGCAAGTGTTTAAAAAAAAATTAAAGTGTCAATAGGTCCCATATTTTCCTTTGGAATGAAATCTTGGAGAGTAAATTTAACTCAACATATAACTCAGTACCACCAATGTCAGATTTGTCAGTACTTTTAAGTGCAGTTTCAAGGCAAGTACTGTTGGATTATGGATGGGCTTAGGCCCATATAAGACAATAATCCCTGGTTAATCTCTAAGGCCCATGCATGTGTACGGCAAGTGGTGAAAAGTGTGGGAAGTTTAGTACCATACAGCTATAGTAAGAAGAGTGAGACCTCTTTATAAGGGTTGCTCCATCACTTGCTATTGGGAGCTTGGAAATGAGAGTTGTACACACGCGCTCCTCCTCCGCTGCCCGCCTCACCTCGGCATGTCACGTCACGACGCGCGCAGCTGGTTGCGGGAATGAGCCGAGCCGAAGCTTATTTTTGCCGGTCAAGAACGGTTAATTAATCTCACATTAATTAACGAGTCGGAAGCGCCACTGTCCGAGACGTCGAACCGTGGGCTGTTCTCGGTCGTGGGCCCGGCCTAGGCCCAGGCCCATCTACCTGACGGCCTATATAAGAAGTTGTTAGCCAGTGGAGTGAACCCTAACTCAGTTCACTCACTCCCTCTCGCACAACCCTAGCCGGCATCTACTGTTCCTCTCACTGTGCTACTTTCGGAGATCCCATCCCGACAACCGCATGCACGGTTGGTACAGAAAGCAGGTGCCTCCGGAACCCTGTCGTTCGAGATCCTGCCCGGGAGAACGGCAATAAGAATTTCGAGGAGCGTCTCGACGCGACTGCTCCCGATCCGTCCCCTTCACCGTCCGCCTCTGCTTCCACTACTTCCACTGCATCGACTCCATGGCTGATGACGAAGCCGCGAAGAAGAAGGCTTCGACCGATGCCTAGGCTGCTGCTGCCGCCGCCCCGTTGGCCTGGCCAACCGGAGGGTACGACTCGTTCATTCCCTATTTGCTCGTTCATGTGCTAGCCGTATATATGTTGTTCATAGATGTTTCGGTTCTATGTAATGTACGTGCTCACATGCTTAGGTATCGGTATGTGATGCATACCGTATTTGCTATGTTTACTGTTTACTCGTGGATTAGATTAATCGAGAAAGTGCTAATATTTCCAGCAAGTACATCCAAAATGTTGAGAGATTCAAATGTTTTCATATAGCCTGTACCTAAAAGTTCAGAACATGGATATACATCAAGCGAATACATCTAATCCATGCATCAATTTCTTTTCCTAGACCACAAAGAGGTTTGCAAGAACCAGCTCTTCTTCAACACGGCATCAGCATCTGCAGATAGATGAAAGTCAAGAAACAGCATGAACTTCCAATATGAACAATACACCAATAGGAATATAGAGCTACCCTGTACATATAAGAAGAATCACGTATATATCAATTGCTGCATCTGATGCATGAACATGACACTGGATCTTTGTATCACATTGCCCAGTAGCATTGAATTACATGAAAAGAAGAACCTACCAAACAGGGAACAAGACTCCAAATATGTGCTTTGCACATGCGCCCTGAAGTTCGAATGTGCGCATATAATTAAACAACCTAAAGTTTATACGTCAAGTGTGCACTATCCCGAGGTCTCCATTCAGGAAACCAATTCATTCAAGGAATGGTGCTACATCCATGTAAATAAAGTTACTTACCCAGTTCAGCTGAAATTAACAATAACAATAATGTACTTATGAATAAGATTACTTGCACCATCTGTGATATCCTCCTTTCTGCTTAGCAATTCATTGACAGAAATGGACAGACAACCAAAAATCAACCGCTCCACTAAACTGACTTAAGGCAATCCACAGGCATTCTATACTACAGATCTATGGAGTAAGGTGATGTGGACTGCAATCACATAAACACAAACTGCCAGAACTTCCTCATTGCTTTCAAAACTGCTGTCTGGAGCATAAACACATGGCTGTTGTAATTTGATTATTTCTACTCATATAGAGGTTATGTAGAACAATGAAATTAGAAATATAGATAAGACTATAAATAGGAACCGATGTCATCAACTTGACCAACTCATATAGTAAATGCCTGAATCTTATTTCTTTGTTGTGTAACACCAAAATAAAGTTGAATAAAAGTAAGCAAAGAGTAGTCAACACGCTCACCGCTTCATATATTTGGCGCACACAGTGACGGTGGGAAACCAGCGTACAGTCGTCCATGTGGGTTTGGGAAACCAGCATCCATTCGTCCAGGTAAGTGCTTGCAAACTGCAGTGAACAACTCGACCTGGAAAGTCTTAAGGTCCACCGAAAAGTATTGAAACTCCAGTTTCTCTCGTGATGATTTGAGGTGCATCGTGTATATGAGCAGGTATCCCCCGGCTACACCAACCAGGCGCACATCCATTACCGCTAATGGGATGACCTTCTCCATGTGCCATTGATTATTTGTCAGAATGGAATACGCAAGCCAATATCGGCGATCTCTGATGTGCTAGCTCATAGCTGCTCAAGAAAGCCGCCAGAGCTAAGCTAACTTCATTTGGGCATTCTGTTTATATGCAAAAATCTGTCTACCTGTATATTCATGCACTTTCACAAAATTCAGAGCATACATGTTCCATACATTATTTTCCAGGTATTGCTGGTTTGACACTGCAAAAGAGACACTCGAGCTTATTGCAGATCACGGGGGCTACTGGGTCTGTTTATGCGTCACAAGACTCCCGATTATCAATGATTTTGCAACAAGTTGGTTTTCCACCATCACATAATTTTGTTTGGCCTAAAAGGAACGAGTGACAACTTCTGCATGTGCAACATTCACAATATAGAGATAGTGCACGTAAGGTCTGAAGAAAAATTTGGCCCCTCATGGAAGCATCGATGTAGTAGATGCCAGTAGTGGTTCCAAGCCAAGTTATTCCATGCAGCAACACACATTTTTTCTTCAAAACCATGACATTGCAGGAGTTCACCAAACCAAGTAAAACTCAGACTTCGAGCAGGGCACACCTAATCTTTTAGACATGTACATTGCAGAGGACATACACATTTTTTTCTTCAAAACCATGCCATTGCAGTTGTTTGAACCAAGTGAGTACCTAAAAGTTCATAGCTTCAAACACACACTTCAAATGCTGTAACTGGCCCCTCAAAGTGTCCTTAAACAAGGCATTCTAACTAAGGACAATCTGGCAAAACGGAATTGGACAGGATCTCAAAGATGTAGCTTCTGTGATCGTGATGAATCTATCAAACACATCTTTCTTGATTGCTGAATGGCAAAAAAATTATGGCGGTCTGTTCACATAGCGTTTAACATTACTCCTCCGACTACCATCCACACGTTATTTGGGGCATGGCTAGATGGAGTAGAGTCAGAAACGGCGAAACAGATCCGTGTAGGAGTATGTGATTTATTATGGGCAGTATGGAACTGCAATAACGATTTTGTTTTTAACAGAGCAACACATATTCATTTCTTGCAGGGTATTTTTCGGTCCACTACACTGATCCGTATGTGGTCGCTACTCACTCCGACAGATGCCAGGGAATGTATGGTTACTTGGTCTATCCGGTGGGAGACGGCAGCACGGGCTATCTTCAACCGGTTTGGATGGAGGTCATGTAATATGATAGGTATTTAGTTTCCTATCTACTTTTATTCCGCTGATTGTGGCTATCCTATTTCATGTTCTTCTTGCTCTTTGTGAGTCTTTTTTACCTTTTTGAGGCCTGAAGACTTTGTTGAACCTTTTGCTTATTAATAAGATGGCCGCATGCATCGTTCTTGATGTAGAGGACGGGGGATAACCTCCTTTTCAGGAAAAAAACGAGGCATAGAAGCCTGAATGATAAAGGGTCCTTGTCATCCTCGCCGGGAGCAAAGAACGTCTTCAGATTGAGGAGGTCTGCCTACGGATCGGCGCTTTCAGATCGCCCGGGACGATGAGCAGCCGGACATAGTGGCGGTGCACGACGTCGCACATGGCAAGGTCACTGACCGAAAAATTGTGGTGCTCCCAGTCGCATATCTCGACGAAGCAAACGAGGATGCGTCTGCCGCTTTTTTCCTCGACCGGGGCGCCAGCGTGGAGGGCGCGTCTGTCAAAGAAGTTAATTGGACTCCAGGAACGGCCGGCAGTAGATGGCAGGACGGAGGAGCAGGAGAAGTCAAAGCCGACGAAGGCGTGGGCCGGGACGGCGGAGGGGTGCGGCGGCTGGCTGGGACGAAGAGCATGCCGACCAGAGGCGGCGGGTGGAGTGCGTGGTATCACCGTAGGAAGGAGTGGTTGGAGATGACACAGTGGAAGGAAGCGCGAACTGTGGAGGCGCAGGCGAGGTCAGCGGAGGAAGATTTCCTGGAGCAGTACATCCGGGATATTGGCAATGGAGAGCACCTGCAGTGGGGTTTGGTGGGAACCTGGAGCCGGCAGTCGCATCATGCTAGTCGGCACCGGCAGTGGGGTTTCCTCTAGGATTGGGCTGGAAAGAACGGCGGCTCCAGCGGCTCCTCCCCGTCGTCAAAGGGAACGTCTCCTCCCATTGAAAACGCATCGCCGAAAATCCTGAAATAATCCAGGGAATAAATGTGAGCACCAGGACTTGGACCCTGGTGGACTCGGGATACTACAGTCCCTCTAACCATCCAACCACAGGTTGGTTCGCAATCCCTTAATTGTATCACTATCATAAAGAGATTCCAAATGTGCCCTACCATGTTTGTTCTTTGGTCGGAATTTCCTATAACAGCCTTGAAAACTTTTATTTTATCAAGAGAACTTTCGATTTATATATCTTCAATCATGACAGTATAACGAACACCTAAAATAATAAAGATTATATCCAGATCCGTAGACCACCTGATGACGACTACACGCGCTGAAGCGAGCCGAAGGGGCGCCGCCGTCGTCACCCCTCCCTCGCTGTAGCCGGACAAAACTTGTTGTAGTAGACAGCCAGGATGTCATCGTGCTAAGGCCCCGCAGGACCAGCGCGGCAGAACAACAACTAACGCCAATTAAGAATAGCGTACATCGGAATAATCCAACCTGAAGAAGCACAAACATAAATGAACTATGACCAGATTCGGGCAAATCCACAAAGGATAGATCCGCTGGAGACACACCTCCACACGCCACCGACGATGCTAGACAAACCATCAGGACAAGGGCTAGGCAGACAGAACCTTATTCCATCTTCAGGGAGCCACCGCGGTCTTGTCTTCCTGAGTAGGACGCAAATCATAAGAAAATTCAAAGAAACATCTAAAAATAGAGCCCTCCCTTAGGCAAGGACCGGAATCCACCGTGTCGCCATGGCCCTAAGGCCATCGGAGATGAGGCGGACCGGCGACGCCGCTGGTGAAGGCAGAGAAAGCCTAAGCTTTTCTTGGGGAGGAGGCGGCTTTCTTAAGGTTAGCCTAGAAAACCGTTGCTACGGTTCAAGAAAAATCAAATCAACTGTTCCGAAGTTGATTGTACTTTCGTATTTTTGCTACTAGCTTACCAAACGGAGCTTGGTCAACTGTTCCAAAGTTTGGTATTATTGACAGTTTGACACCCAGATGGTCGTGAGATGTTGGCTAAACCGGTGATTGTTTGCTCGAGATCGAGCGATTGAATTCTTTCTCCCAACCAATTTGTTTACATTGATTTCGGCTCTTCATGCTTGAAAAGACTCACGCATAGACGTCATTGGAGAGATAAGTAATTTCAATACATCAGAATAACACACTGACAATGGGATTTCAAGAGTCAATTTAAAAGATAGGTTCCATAACGAGTGACACATGGCATTATTGTAAGCCTTTGAAGAAAAAAAGAAGGATGTGCCCAAAAAAATCTGCAATTATCATAGCAAAATGAAGAATTATTGCAAAACCATGCATGCTAATATATCAAAAGACAAAAGCATAGCCCGTCCCCCAAAATAAGTGTCAGTGACACTTATTTTTGGACGGATGGAATAGTACAATTGATGCCGCAACACATTTATTATTATATTTATTATAATAACTAGTAGGATTACAATTTATTTATCATCCACATATTTTCTCCCGGATAAACATAAACATTATATTAGTCGAGAAACCTATGGTGCTACCAAGGCGGTGTTCAGTTTAACCAGCATGCCCAGTTCATTGTTTTCATTGACAAGAGCCCCCACCGCAGGCATGTCAACAAGCTCGGAGCTGCACTCGTGGACACGGTCATATGCCATATCCATCCAACGGACTAGCTTTATGGACCGTAGGCCGCCCTCATCCCCTTGGTAATCCCTGATCATGGCATCACATTTGTTGATGACGCTCTCCACGGTGTCATAATCCACCTCACACAAACTGAGGATGCGCATTGGCACTGTGCCCTTCTTGATGTTTTCCAACATTTTCTTGACCTTGCTGATGGTAGTAGTGACTCGACCCCTAAGGATGTCGACGGCGACTAGCTGCAGGTCACGGAGGTCCTTAGCCTTAGTGCTTCGATTGTCCGATTGGAGGGTCGTTAAACATAATTCCTCTATGTCAGGATCTCCATATGGGTTGGTGAATGCGGCAGACTTGCACGCTTCTACCATGAGGTTGGTCGTCTTGGGCTTGCCTCCACCAGATCCACCGGCTTGAGCCGTCGTGGTCACGGAAAGCAGCATGAAGACAATGGCGGAAAAGACGATGGTGGCCATCGGTGTTGGTGCCATATATTGTTGCAAGGCTTGTTAGAAGCCTTGAACTATACTACAACCTAGAGAGGTGGGGATAAATGGATATAGATGGATGTGTAGGGAAAAATTGGTTGGATATGATGTCTGGGAGGTTGAGATTTATTTATAATGCGTATAGTGGGGTTCATAAATGCAGTATGCAACTTGGTCACGGATATGCCTATGATTTTTGTCTAATTTGTGCACAAATATTTGAGGGTTCGTTTTTTATCTCCTTTATTAATGATATCTAATGTATGCACAAATATCTGCGTGGGGGGGGGGGGGGGGGGAGGAGTTGGATGGATATGATGTACGTGAGGTTGAGATTTATTTGTAATGCATATAGTTGGGTTTCATAAATGAAGTGTGCAAGTTTGTCATGGATATGCATATGATTAGTGTCCAATCTATGGAAAAATATGTTTATACTCAATTTGGATCTCCTTTATTAATGATGTTTATACTGCACATCTAACTTCCATCGTTTCATTAATGCAACATATCTTGATCATGGATATCCAGAAGATTAGTGTCCAGTGAATGCACAAAGAAAAGTTGATACTCAGTTTGGATCCCCTAGCATTAATATGTCAAATCTGGATTGATGTGTTCGAAACATACTTTGGTATAACCGATTTTCTATTTCTACATGGCTTTCATGATTGATCAAGTTACCTCTTATCAAGTCCATGATTGCATAACACATTCCTGCAACTTTCGAGTTTCAAAAATGTATGCACAAAACATTCAAAGAATTTCTCAATTTGCACTTACTCGGGTAACTTTCAGATAAATTATCAACATGTACTAGGTTAGAATTAATTATTCCTAAATCAACTATTGTACAAAGGATAGACCTTTACAATAATGGTATGCCCCCTTCTAAAAATCACTTCTAAAAATCACAGTCGATTTTAAGCATTAAAAGATGCCTAGGAGACAAGGGGCATATTCTACACTATTCATGAAATGAACACCCTCAAACATGCACGGACACTTGTCCGAACATGTGGATAGCCGGGTGGGTGCTCGAGCACGAACACGTTCACCTCCTTCCCCCTCCTTTTTTGCACTTAGTCAATTTTCTTTGATGCTCAACTTTCAATAACAATTCAACACTTTATATAATACTTACAAATAAAAGAAACCAAAGCATCTGCACCGGATGTTCAACAAGTCTGATAATGCGGGCCCTTGAAACAAGCAACCAAACCAAATGAATCACGGAGCATCAAACAAGCAACCAGATAGTCACAATCTATTATCTCCACCTTCGCATATTATGTTAAGCTCTTCTTCAAAGTATTCCACAATTTTGTCAAACCTATGAGCATTATTGACATGTGAGTCTCCAAGACTTGGGAAATGGAAGTCATCAGTAAGCAGACAACCGACTGTAGGTTCCACATAATATACCTTCGCATTCAAGATTAGATTAATGCACTTACAAATTCATCCGAGGACAACCTTATTAAGCGAAATTGGCATGGAAGTCCGCAATGTGTCTTTTGTCACCATGAGGAGACAATAAAACATTTTATTCTTCCAATGCAAATTCGCTCGTTCTATATGGCCAGTCATCCAAATAGCTTCTGGCTTGTATCCTCCCTGTAGTGTTGCTAATGTATTTGGCAACTGGTTACATGAGATTGATCACATGTTTAGAACTATTCTCTGGGTGGGAGCGCTTGCCATTATTTGGTCGCTTTGCTTATGTAGAAATGATAAGGTTTTCAACGATAAAAGTACTTCTCTGTTGCAGGTTATCTACAGATGTACCAGGACTCTTCGTTTATGGTCCTCTCTACAATGCGTGGAGAATCGAGACCTGTTTACGTAGGTGTGTACACGACTGGAGGCTACGGTGAGGGATACTTTTAACCAGCATGGGTGGCAACATGATCTTAGGATTGGCCCGCCCTTGCTTTAGGCGTTATGCGAACTCTACATGTTTCTTTGTATTCCGCCTTTTTATTTTTCGTTTGTGTGTGAGGAACTTGTTTGGCTGTGTGCATCTTAGTTATGCAGAGGCCGGATGTAATGCTTAAATCTTTTAAGTAATAAAGCGCCCCTTTAAAAAAAAACAAATTCATTTGATGGTAAATGGGAAAATGTTTTTTCCCAAACACCTATAGATCTTCAACCAAAGGGAACATCTTAGGTGTACTTTCCGGCACTGGGTAATTACAAATATTTAACATCTTGAGCTGAGGGAATGATACATTCACTACTTCTCATGCAACCTAATGGTGCTATCTCTCTAGCATTGGAATGTTGCTATCTTTCAGGTTTTCCAGTTTTGGAAAGAACGATGGTGGAGACATACTATTTGTATCATCATTAGAAACACACATACACACCAAGCTATCAAAACGCAACTACCTGATGGAGGGCAGCTGCCATAATGACAGGGATCCTTGCCGTTCTTGTATCTACTTGAATAAAAATCAGGGAGGTGTTCAAACGGTGTAGAGTTGAGCATCCATGATGAAAATTTAGCTCCAGGGATAACAACATAACACTAAAAATTCAATTCTTTGTGAGGGTGAAGGGCCTCTACTATTCCTTCCGCATTATTATCTATTTATCTTCATAATTTCTTATACAATCCCAATACGAATCAAGTGATAACCATTTCAACTTATGCTTTGTGGACATATTGCCTTGTTTAGCACTTTTTGCACTATTCACTTTTATCAATTGAGTAAAACAAAGAGAACCGCCTAAACTCAAATTTTCCTGTTGATCAATTCAACAACCTTAATCACTATCAATGACATAATTCGTCATTGTGTGTGGAGAATTCTATTAACCAATACCTTCTAGCATGTGGTCCAAACGGCTGTAGTCAGTAAGGAACATGTGCCGAAGACTTCTCATAACTATTGATGAGTCCAAATTGTGTGATGATTTTGATGAGTATTTTGTGCCAACACCATAGGGTATGTGGAATGTTACTGCGTTTACCCACTATTTTTGTCGGTTTTCCCCAGGACACCGGGAATAATAGGCTTATCTGGCCCGAACGAAAGCCATGTTTTCTACGAGTGACTTCTTTTGGAACAAATGGAATATTATGGCAGGAATCACATCAAGTTATGGTGGGATCACGTAAATCAATGTGATTATACCTTACCATAAATGGAATAAAATACATAGAGGAAATTGGATCTGTTGCAAGCCAATTAAGCACAATACGGCCAACCATACGAGCGCATGTGCTCATACAGGCGGTCGTATGACATGCTGGTACCTCCCTCTGGTTGACTACTACTTCCATTGGATACGGAGCGAGGAATAGATGCACACAACCACCAGAAATGCATCCAGAAGGCGAACCCTAGATTCCGAAACCCATCCAGAGGGGGAACTGACAAGGAGGAGATCGCCATCTTCACCACCACGTGCAAGGGCACGTCGACATCATCACCACATCCGTCTTCATCTCATTATAATATCGGAACACTAGTGGATTATCTTGTGTGTTACTCGTTTGATTCATCCATGTCTATCATCACCGCTTTCATGATGTTTTGCTTCCGCTATGTATGATTAAACCCCCTAGTTCTCAGGGATATGGATGAATCTTGGTATGTATAGGAGCTGAAACATTAATAAGGATACGATATTCTCTGTTCAATGATTTAGTTTAATAGACTTCATGAATGTTGTGAAGGGTCCTCTCTCAAAATTATCGCCGAAAGGTCACAAAGTGTATTTTTGTCGTTTTAAGAGTTAGCAAGTGAAGGTAATTCGAGGTGACAATAAAAGCCTTCACCCCTAGGTTTTACAATTTATAAGGGAATTACAGAGAACCTTAGTGAGGCCGTGTCCATAGAGAGACCCTTAATTACCATAGTCGTAACCTGTAGGGGGAGACTAGTGTAGTGGCGTGCGTGTCACGAAGTCTCACTACAAAAAAATACACTTCCGTGATGATACGTGTTTGTCACAGTAGGTCACATTTTCTGTCATGCATGTACATTCATGAAGACTTTATGACAGAATCAAGATAGTCATACCTGTGTTGTCGTAGAAGTGTTCCATGACATTACCAAAATTATCATCACGGAAGTGTCCACTTTCATGACGATAAATCACGCGTCATAGAAGTGCTTTCGTCAAGGGTGACCGACACGTGGCATCCATCGTAACGGCTTGCCGTTAAGCTATCGGGTCCGGTTTTGGATCCGATAACCCGTTAACAGCCCGGACCAGTGGGGATTTTCCACATGTAAAATTCTCATTGGCCGGAGGAAACACATGTTGCCTCGTCGTTGGGACAGATGTCATCCACTCATTGGACAAGAGCAGACTATGATACATCGACATGTGACACGGCCCAACAAAGTCCCATTCAGGTGAAAAGGCCGGGCCTGTCAAAATAAGCGGGTCGGCCCATTAGCGTCCTACTTGAGTCAGGCCCATTTAAAAGTACGACCCATACAAGTCACACAGGATCGGCCCATCAAAGGCCCATTCTAGATTCTACAATTTCCAGGCCATCGTCAGTTTAAGCCCGTTAACGGCCCACTACGTTTTTGGGCCCAATTGCGGCCCGAGCTTCTTTCGGCCTGTTAGCAGTGTCGTGGTTCTAAGTCTGACAGTAGAATATGGGGGTAGGAATGGAGAGGCAAGATCTCAGCTGTGGAGGAGTTGTACATGCAAGGTTTACGAGTTCAGACCCTTCTCGGAGGAAGTAACCCTTCTCGGAGTTGTACATGCAAGATTTCCGCGCCACCTTTTTCGCCACGTATCACGTGCGCAACTGTTGGGGAGATTTGACAGGATTGCTCGGGCCCACGCGTCAGCCACTCCGAAGTTGGCCTTTAAAAGCGGCGAGGCCGAGGCATTCGCACTGTGCGTGTTCATTCCCCTTCTTCTTCCTCTCGCGTCTCCACCTCGCCTAGCTCGACCACTCTCGGCGTCGCTGTTCCGCCGCCATGGGGAAGGACAAAACGATGGCGTTAGAGCATGCTAAGAAGGCGACGGGGGCGGCGAAGAACAGGAAGATGAATCGGGGGTCTTCATCGCGCTCGGGGCTACAGTCAGGTTGGATCCAGGGAGACTGGATCCGATCTTCGCTCCGGCAAGAGGACTTGGATGATTTTGCCGAGTTAGGGCTGATCGTCCATAAGTCCGCGCGCCTGCCGAGGGGGGAATCGGAGCCGCAGCCGCAACCGGGTGAGTGTGTCTTGCTCGCTACCCACGTCGACCGCGACTTCTCACTTCCACCACACCCTTTCTTTCGGGGTTTCTTAAACTTTTTCGGCGCCCAACTCCATCATTTTACTCCCAATACCATCACGTATGTTGTTGCGTTCGTCTCCATGTGTGAGAATTTCTTGGGGTGTCGACCGCACTGGGGTCTTTTCAAACACATCTTTACCATTCGATCCCAAACCGTGAAGAACGCGAACTCGAAAGACGAGAAAACCCACGTTATCTAGATGTGTGGGGGCCTGGGTATTCAGAAGAGGAAGAGGAGCGTTTTTTTTCCTCCGATGACTCTTCCTGAGTCGGTCAGGGGGCTGGCAGTCGACCTGGTTTTATTACCAGGATATTGCGACCCTAGGCCAGTCGATCGGACTTCCCCCTTTTTCTTTTGACCGTGTCCAAACTCCATCTTCCTTGAAAGTGACCGCCGCTGAGAAGGCAGAGACAGGCATGCTAGTTGCACTACTAGGAAAAGGCCTACTAATGGCACACTGGTTTTGCCTACTAATGGCGCATTACCAGTGCGCCATTAGTAGCACGCCACTAGTATATCTTACTAATGGCGCACCACAGGTGCGCCATTAGTATCTGGTATACTAATGGCGCACCCACTAATGCGCCATTAGTATGTAACAGCCTGCGCCATTAGTGTGCCTCCCGGGGGGGCATACGTAAGCATGGCTTTGTCATACTAATGGCGCATTGTACGCTGATGCGCCATTAGTATCCTTTGGCACACTAATGGCGCACCTGGTGGTGATGCGCCATTAGTATGAATATTTGGTTTATTTTTTTCCTTTTCTGATTTTTGCGCAGGTTACAAAATATATTATTATACAGAATATAAAATATATTATTAGACAGAATATAGACAGCAGCACACAGCAACATCAGATTCATAGAATACAATAGAAGATTAGTCTCCGAATACAATTCATCATATTAGTCACCGAATTCGAAAGACCGAACAAAGATAAAACATTACAAGTCTCAAGACCGCGAGTATCGAGTTTGTCTTCACATTACAAGTCGATATCGATCATCTAAACTACCATCACATACAAGAGAGTTGTGGTCATCACGATGAGCATCATCGCGATCAGACTGGTCTTCATCCGGTTCCTCCAACGCTCCCTCCTCTCTCCCTCTAGATAGCGGGTGTATTTAGATTCGGCCACCGCCCTAGTGGTGTACCCTTTGTAACTGTTACCGCTGAAACGGTGAACCTGTCTTCGGCACTCCTCCCAGTCGTCGTAGACTCCGGGAACCTTACCCTTGTACACGACATACAACGACATCTCTATGCACAAGCCAAACAACAGACAATACATAAGCAATATGTAAGTATGCAACAAAAGGATCGGAAGAGAAAAGCAAGACATTAATAGCACGATTCATGGTCCTACTAATAAATAGCATCGATTACATCTAAGTTGAATGACTGTCCAAACCAAAGAGACATACGAATTCATTAAAGTATAATTACAACAAGGGCCAATCAATGTTTCAGAACTACACATCACTACTTTCGACTCGACTCATCGGACAGGAGCGTGGATGAAGCCGCCGTCTGTCGTGATGGTCATGAAATCGCGGTCGTTGTCACCCTGCATTTGTAGCGTTCCATCTATCTCACTGTTGGACGGTTGATATCTGAGGAAGAACTGCCCCGAGGTATGAAGGACATCTTGATGGATGATGTCCGCAAACTCCGACTGGATGCGAAAGAATTCTTGTCTGAGGTCCGCGTCCTGGACTGCCGACAAGCTCGCGGCCCAATCTTTGAGATTATCTGGTAGCAGAAGTTGATGATGGTCCCTTACGATCGCCCGCATGTGATGGAGGGTGTAGTAGGCATCCTTCTGACCGCTAGGCGGCTGCTTGACGCAGGAGAACTTTGTATTGTGTGAAAACATGTGCTTGCCGTACTTACGAACTGGCCTGGTGAAGGTGCCTCCAGATTTGGCGTACCCGGGGAGAACATCATCAAGAACTTTCTTGACATTTGTGTAGTCTATGTTGGAGTTACGGTTCGGGTCTAAATACGTGGCCATGGAATATTTCGGGCTTAAGAGGATGAGTGTGCAATGTGTGTCACTGCACAGAACACGGAATGTTCGAAAAAAAAAGAAATCATATGTTACGGGGCTGTTAAGGGATGACTTACTCGGGAAAGTAAGGCACTAGGAAGTTATCCTTATCTGCGTTTGCCAGAATGACGCCTTCGAGGTGTGAACTCGCAACTTGGCGGTCCCCAGCGCTGCTCAAGTGCTTGGCACACATGTAGAAGGGGTCGACTATCACGATGTCCGGGGTCTTGTCTCTAATGATCCACATCTGCATGCTCAGCGAAAACAGCCGAACGAAGGTGTCGTGCAGCGGATGAAGGTTAAACATAGCAAAGATGTCATCAAACCGCAGGACGATCGTACCCCCGATGTCGCCATCCACAAAGCCCTTGCCCTCTGGCACCTTGGCCACGAAAACCGGGTATGCCACATCCTTCTCTCTGAGACGCCGCTTCTCCAAAGAAAGAACACTGTCGTGCAGACTCCGCATAGCACCGGTTGCAGCATTCAGCATATTTGGCGGTAGCATCGCCCTACCCGCCACATGCACCCTCCTCGAGATATCCTTAGGTGAAGGTGGCCCGTCCTGAGCATGGATCGAACTTGGTGCCGGCTGGCTCGCACTGGCACCCTTGTTAGTCTTTCGTTTCTGTCCCTTCTTCTTGATCTCCTGTAATGGGACCGAGTTCTGCTCACAGACCGCCTTCTTGAGCGTGTTGGGGCTGATAATATTTCGCACCTCAGCTATCTGAGGCTCGGTGAAGGCGGGAGCTGGAGGCGTGTCCTGAGAACTGAACGTCAGACGACGCCTGTTGCAATTGGATTTCTCCGCCGTACCAGCTAGATCGCGGTCCTATTGGTTGGGTTCTTGAGAAAGAGGCCCGCAGAACTCGTCAACGTACCCATGTTCGGCAAAGTACTTATCAACTTTGGTAAATGTACCGTCGTCGTTGTCGTCGCCGTCCGGATCTTGTGCCATAGGGCTGTCCGGATCCTGTGCCATAGGGATGTTCGGCAGGTCTTGTAGAATTGCGGCGTTCTTGCCATGGCTTGGCGCCGGCACGACTGGCGGTCTTGTCTGTGGTGTGGTGTCCCCCACCCCCAAACGAATCTGGCTCTTCGGCCAAAGCAGGGGCCAGTTTACGCAGGTGTTGAGGGTCATCTCATCTTCTTCGTCGGCCCCAGCGGGTCGAATCGGAGGTAACAGCTCGTCGCAGCCTGGCAGCACCCGAAACACTTCAACCCTATACATTGTGGGTGGCATCGGATTACCGTGGAACATGGGGTTGCCCGGTTGAACGATTCTGCCCTTGGCGACATCGACCAACTGGCGCCCACAAAGTGCAGAAGAGTGCAAGAAACATCGGCGATGCCCTGCGAAAACATGTACAGGGCGTCAGGGATGCCCAGTCAAAGGAAAGGAGATGAAGTCATCGGCCGAGAGGTTTAGTTACCGTGATGCCGTCGAGCTCGGCTAATGTCGAGGCACCGCCAACGGCGGGCGTGCAACTGACGGAGGGGGCGCTTGCTAGCGAGGTGCCCGCCGGCGTACACCCGGGTGCATTAAGCTCCAATGCCCGTGCCGGCGCCGGAGACACGAATACCGCCTCTGCCAGACACACCAATGGCGCCGCCGCCGGAGACACCAATGGCGCCGCCTGCGCGCTGTGCGAGTTGCTGGCCGTGAAGCTTGGAACCGGGGGAGATCCCTGTTGGCCGCCCGCAATCCACGTCGTCAGCCCATGAATCAACGTAGGCACCATGGCATTGAGCGTCGTTCCAAGTTGTTGTTGCACTTGCTCTTGGACAAGCTCCGGAATCCGCGCCACTTGTGCCTTGAGTTCTTCAACCTTGCGCGATTGGCTTTCCGAGCTGGTCTTTTTCTCCTTCCGCACACCAGCGGTATAGTATGACCCCCATTTTGTGGACAAGCCTTTGCCGGCCACACGACCAGCTGACGTCGGCTTATTGAGCTTATCATTGTTTTTCATTACGTTCAACGCCCTATTTAAAGGGGTGTCGAAAGGGGAGCTCTTAGACGACCACGCGCTACTGCTTTCAGTGTCCTGCGAAAGGAACGTGAACCATTTAGAAATATTGGGGATTAATTGGAGTGCAACCATATGGAGCTAATTACGCGGGGGTGTATTCCTTACAAGAAGAAGCTCAAGCGCCCTGGTCTTCGGATCCGTGGTAAGCTCCTTTGTTATCGGGTCCTCCTTGTATCGGGCCCTGACATAGTTCCTGGTCTGCTTGTCACCGTTGTATTTCTTGAAGCGGGGCAGTAGGCCTTGCTCGGCACGCTTCGTGGATTTGTCACGTCAGATGTCCTTAGTATCAGGACTTAGTCGCGAGGCCAACGCATCTATGTGGTAGCTTGAGAGGGGTTGAGTGGGACGAGAGACGCAGGGCGGATCAACACGCAAGACAAGGATTTAGACAGCTTCGGGCCCCGGGAAACATCATCCGGTAATAACCCTACATGCTGTTTGAGGCTAGGTCTCATTATCATCCCGAGGGAGACGTCGTAAACCAGCTCTTGTGTCTAGCCCTAGAGATTATTGATTGCTTGTAGCTTGTAGCTTCTAACTCGTCCCTCTTTGGGGAGCCCTGCCCCTCCTTATATATGCTGAAGGGGCGGTTTACATGTGGAGTCCTATTGGGATTAGGACTAGTCTATCTCTAATACAAACCGGATACAAGTCCTGGCTTTAACTCCTTGTAAGGCGAATATTCCTTTCCTCTTAAACCGGCCCTCAATAGTTGAACCGGCCTTCATGAACCGCCAGACGGGCCACCGGGTATTGTCGCTCCTCTGACCCGTCCGTCGGGTTACCAGTGAGTTACAACGTCCCGACGGGTTGCTGGTAAACCGCCAGGTCTGGGCGGGTCACCAGACGAATAACGCCAAGTCCGGCTGGGTTAACTTCCGGCCGGTTTACACCGCGGGGTATATCCCCGACATTAGCCCCCAAGTTTAGCTTGGATTTATCCATGGTAAACTTATGCTGCAAATAAACATAAGAACAAATTTGATAGGTTGTACTCCGGGTTAAGAATTCTTGTAAACCGGCACCTGATCATCCTTAAGTCCTTGTCATTTCCTCCTTCTAGAAAATCCAGGTCAATAAGCCAGCGTCATACTCAATTTGCTAACGTTGGTTTCTCACAGAAAAATATTGTGAAGAAATAATCCACTTGAGTCGGCTTCCAAAACGCCGGTTTAAGAAATATTGGTCTTGAAATATTCATCTGATATTCAGCCGGTTTGAAGATGATCCCGGTCTTGAAAACTTGCCGGTTTAACATTACCAAATGGTCGGGTTATAAAAACTGATGACCCCGGATTATGATTGTTGCAGACACCGGTTCATGATTGTTGCCAACATCGGTTTATGATTATTGATGACACCGGGTTGCAGCCACAGGGTCATAATGATTGGTGACGCCGGGTCAATCTAACTTGCTCAACAGAGAATTTGAAAATCTTTCTTCGATAATAATATAATACCTGTAGCCCCCAAGTGCCGGGTTGTCATGCTTGCAGCAACCTGGGACTTGTAATTGATTGATGCCCATAAAATTTCAACCAATGTAGCCCCCAAGGGCCGGGTCATTATGTAATTATGAGCAGGGACTTTGTAAGTATAATCTTGTAAACTTTGAACAGCAATGTGTAGCCCCCAAGGGCCGGCTCAGTAAGATAATATTGAGCTGGGACTTTGATATATACTTCTATGAAAATAACATCATATGATGTAACCCCTCATCATGGGGCTTGAATCCACGTCCACAAGGTTAAGAGCCTTGTGCTTTACCAACTGAGCAGTGAACCCTTCAATATAATGGAAAAAAGCTTTGTACTTTGAATAGTTGACGGGAGCAATTGGTAGCCCCCAAGGGCCAGCTCATTACGATGTGATGAGTTGGGTCTTTAATAAGATGAGCAAAAATGACTTTGCATTAGCCCCCAAGTGTCATGGTGCATGCTTGCAGCGACATGAGACTTGCATATTTGAATATCAACTTTGAACAATGTAGCCCCCAAGTGCCGGGTAGTAAGCCTGCAGCGACTCGGGACTATTCCTTCAATTTGTAGAATAAATCGTATCCATTGATAATATGATAGCCATTGCGCTAAAGCGACTTTGAAAACCTTAATTATAATACTGGTTATTGATAACCATAATAAAAATCCAACCATGATGGCTATTCAAGATAATATAATCTGGTATGAAAAACCTTATTCATCCAATATCATAATGAAAATTTAGCCAAGTTTGGCTATTTGAATAATATAATCCAATAACTTATAAGCGCATGATTCCAATGACGCAATCCAAATATATACTGGCGACTTATAGTCCAAAGCCAGACCGGTTTAATAAACACTGGGTAATTTCTCATCATATACTGGTAACTTTATCGTCTTAAAGCCAGGCCGGTTTAACAAACACCGGATAAGTTATCATCATACTGGCGACTTATCGTCTTAAAGCCAGGCCGGTTTAACAAACACCGGATAAGTTATCATCATACTGGCGACTTATCGTCTTAAAGCCAGGCCGGTTTAACAAACACCGGATAAGTTATCATCATACTGGCGACTTATCGTCTTAAAGCCAGGCCGGTTTAACAAACACCGGATAAGTTATCATCA
Organism: Aegilops umbellulata; assembly: GCA_032464435.1. Lineage (NCBI taxonomy): Eukaryota > Viridiplantae > Streptophyta > Magnoliopsida > Poales > Poaceae > Aegilops > Aegilops umbellulata. The sequence goes on along the minus strand of CP136060.1, from coordinate 586,370,888 downwards.
TACTGGCGACTTATCGTCTTAAAGCCAGGCCGGTTTAACAAACACCGGATAAGTTATAATCATGCTTTATTCAACCTGTTTCTGCATACAACAAGTTTAAAGTGTCCTGGCGGTTTACCGCCGGACGTGTCATAATGCTCAACATATAACCTGGGTTTATAACCAGGGCTGCACTTAAAAATATGAAATGTATCATACCTGTGACATTGAATCTCATCGTTGGTTTACCAACTTTTTGTAGTAAGAGTGATAACCCCAATCTTGAGTAATGATAACTCCTTCCATATTGCGCCGATTTATGATAAAACCGTACCGGGTTGTGATAAACACCGGATTAACCATATATATACTGGTGACTTGTAATCAAACCAGACCGGGCTGATAATCTCCGGATTATAATTTGATCATGCACTCACAACTTGTAGTTGAAAGCCGAGCCGGGTTGATAAACACCGGTTTACTCCATAATAAGTGTTGGGGAACGTTGCAGAAAATTAAAATTTTTCCTACGGTTTCACCAAGATCCATCTATGAGTTCATCTAGCAACGAGTATTCAGATTAGATAGCATCTACATACCACTTTGTAGATCGCAACGGAAGCGTTCGAGTGAACGTGGATGAGGTAGTCGTACTTGCCGTGATCCAATTCACCGATGATCTAGTACCGAACGGACGGCACCTCCGCGTTCAACACACGTACGGGACGGGAGACGTCTCCTCCTTCTTGATCCAGCAAGGGGGGAGGAGAGGTTGAGGAAGATCCAGCACGACGGTGTGGTGGTGGATGCAGCAGAACTCCGGCAGGGCTTCGCTAAGCAACTACGGGAGGAGGAGGAGGTGTTGCAGGGAGGAGGGAGTGCCAGGGCAATAGGGTGCGGCCACCCCTCCCTCCCCTCCCTTTATATAGGTGCATTAGAGGGGGGGAGGGCACATCCTTGCCCCTTCCTCCAAGGAAGGGGTGCGGCCAAGAGGGGGGAGGAGTCCATCCTCCCCAAGGCACCTCGGAGGTGCCTTCCCCTCTTTGGACTCTCCCCTCTCCAAGTCTCCTTGGCGCATGGGCCCTTTGGGGCTGGTTCCCCTTGGCCCAACCAGGCCAAGGCGCACCCCCTAAGGCCCATGTGGCCCACCAAGGCAGGTGGCCCCACCTGGTGGACCCCCGGGACCCCTCCGGTGGTCCCGGTACAATACCGATAACACCGAAACTTGTCCCGATGGCCAAAATAGCACTTCCTATATATAATTCTTTACCTCCGGACCATTCCGGAACTCCTCGTGACGTCCGGGATCTCATCCGGGACTCCGAACAACATTCGGGTTACTGCACGTACATATCTTCACAACCCTAGCGTCACCGAACCTTAAGTGTGTAGACCCTACGGGTTCGGGAGACAAGCAGACATGACCGAGACGGCTCTCGGGCAATAACCAACAGTGGGATCTGGATACCCATTTTGGCTCTCACATGCTCCACGATGATCTCATCGGATGAACCACGATGTCGAGGATTCAATTAATCCCGTATACGATTCCCTTTGTCAATCGGTATTTTACTTGCCCGAGATTCGATCGTCGGTATCCCAGTACCTCGTTCAATCTCGTTACCGGCAAGTCACTTTTCTCGTACCGTAATGCATGATCCTTGTGATCAAACACTTTGATCACCTTGAGCTCATATGATGATGCATTACCGAGAGGGCCCGGTGATACCTGTCCGTCAAGCGGAGTGACAAATCCCAGTCTCGATCCATGTAACCCAACAGACACTTTCAGAGATACCCGTAGTATACCTTTATAGTCACCCAGTTACGTTGTGACGTTTGGCACACCCAAAGCACTCCTACGGTATCCGGGAGTTACATGATCTCATGGTCTAAGGAAAGGATACTTGACATTGGATAACTTTAGCAAACGAACTATGCGATCTTATGCTATGTTTAGGATTGGGTCTTGTCCATCACATCATTCTCCTAATGATGTGATCCCGTTATCGATGACATGCAATGTCCATAGTCAGGAAACCATGACTATCTGTCGATCAACGAGCTAGTCAACTAGAGGCTCACTAGGGACATGTTGTTGTCTGTTATTCACACATGTATTACAATTTCCGGTTAACACAATTATAGCATGAATAAAGACAATTATCATGAATAAGGAAATATAATAATAATGCTTTTATTATTGCCTCTAGGTCATATTTCCAACAGTCTCCCACTTGCACTAGAGTCAATAATCTAGTTACATTGTGATGAATCGAACACCCATAGAGTTCTGGTGCTGATCATGTTTTGCCTTAGGGAGAGGTTTATTCAACGGATCTGCGACATTCAGATCCGTGTGCACTTTACAAATTTCTATGTCTCCATCTTGAAAATTTTCACGAATGGAGTTGAAGCGACGCTTGATGTGCCTGGTCTTCTTGTGAAACCTGGGCTCCTTTGCAAGTGCAATAGCTCCAGTGTTGTCACAGAAGAGCTTGATTGGCCCCGACGCATTGGGTATGACTCCGAGGTCGGTGATGAACTCCTTCACCCAAATTGCTTCATGTGCTGCCTCCGAGGCTGCCATGTACTCCCCTTCACATGTAGATCCCGCCACGACGCTTTGCTTGCAACTGCACCAGCTTACTGCCCCACCATTCAAAATATACACGTATCCGGTTTGCGACTTAGAGTCATCCAGATCTGTGTCGAAGCTAGCGTCGATGTAACCTTTTACGATGAGCTCTTCGTCACCTCCATAAACGAGAAACATTTCCTTAGTCCTTTTCAGGTACTTCAGGGTATTCTTGACCGCTGTCCAGTGTTCCTTGCCGGGATTACTTTGGTACCTTCCTACCAAACTTACGGCAAGGTTTACATCAGGTCTGGTACACAGCATGGCATACATAATAGAACCTATGGCTGAGGCATAGGGGATGACGCTCATCTCTTCTATATCTTCTGCCGTGGTCGGACATTGAGCTGAGCTCAATTTCACACCTTGTAACACAGGTAAGAACCCTTTCTTAGATTGATCCATATTGAACTTCTTCAATGTTTTATCAAGGTATGTGCTTTGTGAAAGACCTATGAGGCGTCTCGATCTATTTCTATAGATCTTGATGCCTAATATATAAGCAGCTTCTCCAAGGTCCTTCATTGAAAAACTCTTATTCAAGTAGGCCTTAATGCTGTCCAAGAGTTCTATATCATTTCCCATCAAAAGTATGTCGTCTACATATAATATGAGAAATGCTACAGAGCTCCCACTCACTTTCTTGTAAACACAGGCTTCTCCATAAGTCTGTGTAAACCCAAACGCTTTGATCATCTCATCAAAGCGAATGTTCCAACTCCGAGATGCTTGCACCAGCCCATAAACCGAGCGTTGGAGCTTGCACACCTTGTCAGCATTCTTAGGATCGACAAAACCTTCCGGCTGCATCATATACAATTCTTCCTTAAGGAAACCATTAAGGAATGCCGTTTTGACGTCCATTTGCCATATTTCATAATCGTAGAATGCGGCAATCGCTAACATGATTCGGACGGACTTCAGCTTCGCTACCGGTGAGAAAGTCTCATCGTAGTCAACCACTTGAACTTGTCGATAACCCTTAGCGACAAGCCGAGCTTTATAGATGGTCACATTACCATCCGCGTCTGTCTTCTTCTTAAAGATCCATTTATTTTCTATGGCTCGTCGTTCAACGGGCAAGTCAGTCAAAGTCCATACTTCGTTTTCATACATGGATCCTATCTCGGATTTCATGGCTTCCAGCCATTTGTCGAAATCCGGGCCCGCCATTGCTTCCTCATAGTTCGAAGGTTCACCGTTGTCTAACAACATGATTTCCAAGACAGGGTTGCCGTACCACTCTGGTGCGGAACGTGTCCTTGTGGACCTTCGAATTTCAGTAGGAGCTTGATCAGAAGTATCTTGATCATAATCATTAATTTCCTCTCTAGTCGGTGGAGGCACCTCAGGAACGATTTCTTGAGTTTCGCCATTTTCCGGTTCAAGAGGTAATACTTCATCAAGTTCTACTTTCCTCCCACTTACTTCTTTCGAGAGAAACTCTTTCTCTAGAAAGGATCCATTCTTGGCAACAAAGATCTTGCCTTCGGATCTGAGGTAGAAGGTATACCCAACAGTTTCTTTAGGGTATCCTATGAAGACGCATTTTTCCGATTTGGGTTCGAGCTTTTCAGGTTGAAGTTTCTTGACATAAGCATCGCATCCCCAAACTTTTAGAAACGACAGCTTAGGTTTCTTCCCAAACCATAATTCATACGGTGTCGTCTCAACGGATTTCGACGGAGCCCTATTTAAAGTGAATGCGGCAGTCTCTAAAGCATAGCCCCAAAAAGATAGCGGTAAATCGGTAAGAGACATCATAGATCGCACCATATTTAATAGAGTGCGATTACGACGTTCGGACACACCATTACGCTGAGGTGTTCCAGGCGGCGTGAGTTGTGAAACTATTCCACATTTTCTTAAGTGTGTGCCAAATTCGTGACTCAAGTATTCTCCTCCACGATCTGATCGTAGAAACTTGATCTTTCTTTCACGTTGATTTTCAACCTCACTCTGAAATTCCTTGAACTTTTCAAAGGTCTCAGACTTGTGTTTCATTAAGTAGACATACCCATATCTACTCAAGTCATCAGTGAGGGTGAGAACATAACGATAGCCACCGCGAGCCTCAACACTCATTGGACCGCACACATCGGTATGTATGATTTCCAATAAGTTGGTTGCTCGCTCCATTGTTCCTGAGAACGGAGTCTTGGTCATTTTACCCATGAGGCATGGTTCGCACGTGTCAAATGATTCACAATCAAGAGACTCTAAAAGTCCATCTACATGGAGCTTCTTCATGCGTTTGACACCTATGTGACCAAGGCGGCAGTGCCACAAATATGTGGGACTATTGTTATCAACTTTAACTCTTTTGGTACTCACACTATGAATATGTGTATCATCACGTACGAGATTCATCAAGAACAAACCATTAACCATCGGCGCATGACCATAAAACATATCTCTCATATAAATAGAACAACCATTATTCTCGGATTTAAATGAGTAGCCATCTCGAATTAAGCGAGATCCAGATACAATGTTCATGCTCAAACATGGCACTAAATAGAAATTATTGAGGTTTAAAACTAATCCCGTAGGTAAATGTAGAGGCAGCGTGCCGACGGCGATCACATCGACCTTGGAACCATTCCCGACGCGCATCGTCACCTCGTCCTTTGCCAGTCTCCGTTTATTCCGCAGCTCCTGCTTTGAGTTACAAATGTGAGCAACTGCACTGGTATCAAATACCCAAGAGCTACTACGAGTACTGGTAAGGTACACATCAATTACATGTATATCACATATACCTTTGGTTTTGCCGGCCTTCTTGTCCGCTAAGTATTTGGGGCAGTTCCTCTTCCAGTGACCACTTCCCTTGCAATAAAAGCACTCAGTTTCGGGCTTGGGTCCATTCTTTGGCTTCTTCCCGGCAACTTGCTTACCGGGCGCGGCAATATCCTTGCCGTCCTTCTTGAAGTTCTTTTTACCCTTGCCCTTCTTGAACTTAGTGGTTTTATTCACCATCAACACTTGATGCTCCTTCTTGATTTCTACCTCTGCTGATTTCAGCATAGCATATACCTCAGGAATGGTCTTTACCATCCCCTGCATATTGTAGTTCATCACAAAGCTCTTGTAGCTAGGTGGAAGCGACTGGAGGATTTTGTCAATGACCGCTTCATCCGGGAGATTAACTTCCAGTTGAGTCAAGCGGTTGTGCAACCCAGACATTTTGAGTATGTGCTCACTGACAGAGCCATTTTCCTCCATCTTACAGCTAAAGAATTTGTCGGAGACTTCATATCTCTCGACCCGGGCATGAGCTTGGAAAACCATTTTCAGCTCTTCGAACATCTCATATGCTCCATGTCTCTCAAAACGTTTTTGGAGCCCCGGCTCTAAGCTGTAAAGCATGCCGCACTGAACGAGGGAGTAATCATCGCAGCGTGACTGCCAAGCGTTCATAACGTCTTGTTCTGCAGGGAGAATAGGTGCGTCACCCAGCGGTGCTCTTAGGACATAATCTTTCTTGGCAGCTATGAGGATAATCCTCAGGTTCCGGACCCAGTCCGTATAGTTGCTACCATTGTCTTTCAGCTTGGTTTTCTCTAGGAACGCGTTGAAGTTGAGGACTACGTTGGCCATTTGGTCTACAAGACATATTGTAAATATTTAGACTAAGTTCATGATAATAAAGTTCATTTAATCAAATTATTTAATGAACTCCCACTTAGATAAACATCCCTCTTCTAGTCATCTAAGTATTACATGATCTGAGTCAACTAGGCCGTGTCCGATCATCACGTGAGACGGACTAGTCAACATCGGTGAACATCTTCATGTTGATCGTATCTTCTATACGACTCATGCTCGACCTTTCGGTCTTCTGTGTTCCGAGGCCATGTCTGTACATGCTAGGCTCGTCAAGTCAACCTAAGTGTTTTGCGTGTGTAAATCTGTCTTACACCCGTTGTATGCGAACGTAAGGACCTATCACACCCGATGATCATGTGGTGCTTCGGAACGACGAACCTTAGCAACGGTGCACAGTTAGGGAGAACACTTTCTTGAAATTATTATGAGGGATCATCTTATTTACTACCGTCATTCTAAGTAAACAAGATGCAAAACATGATAAACATCACATGCAATCAAATAATAAACGTGACATGATATGGCCAATATCACATAGCTCCTTCGATCTTCATCTTGGGGCTCCATGATCATCTTGTCACCGGCTTGACACCATGATCTTCATCATCATGATCTTCATCATCGTGTCTCCATGAAGTTGCTCGCCAACTATTACTTCTACTACTATGGCTAACGCGTTTAGCAATAAAGTAAAGTAATTTACATGGCGATTCTCAATGACACGCAGGTCATACAAAAAATAAAGACAACTCCTATGGCTCCTGCCGGTTGTCATACTCATCGACATGCAAGTCGTGATTCCTATTACAATAGCATGAACATCTCATACATCACATATAGATCATTCATCATACATCACAACTTTGGCCATATCATATCACAAAGCACTTGCTGCAAAAACAAGTTAGACGTCCTCTAATTGTTGTTGCAAGTTTTACGTGGCTGAATTAGGGTTCTAGCAAGAACGTTTTCTTACCTACGTTAAAACCACAATGTGATTTGTCAAATTCTATTTACCCTTCATAAGGACCCTTTTCATCGAATCCGCTCCAACTAAAGTGGGAGAGACAGACACCCGCTAGCCACCTTATGCAACTAGTGCATGTTAGTCGGTGGAACCGGTCTCACGTAAGCGTACGTGTAAGGTTGGTCCGGGCCGCTTCATCCCACAATACCGCTGAAGCAAGATAAGACTAGTAGCGGCAAGAAAAGTTGACAACATCTACGCCCACAACAAATTGTGTTCTACTCGCGCAAGAAGAACTACGCATAGACCTAGCTCATGATGCCACTGTTGGGGAACGTTGCAGAAAATTAAAATTTTTCCTACGGTTTCACCAAGATCCATCTATGAGTTCATCTAGCAACGAGTATTTAGATTAGATAGCATCTACATACCACTTTGTAGATCGCAACGGAAGCGTTCGAGTGAACGTGGATGAGGTAGTCGTACTTGCCGTGATCCAATTCACCGATGATCTAGTACCGAACGGATGGCACCTCCGCGTTCAACACACGTACGGGATGGGAGACGTCTCCTCCTTCTTGATCCAGCAAGGGGGGAGGAGAGGTTGAGGAAGATCCAGCACGACGGTGTGGTGGTGGATGCAGCAGAACTCCGGCAGGGCTTCGCTAAGCAACTACGGGAGGAGGAGGAGGTGTTGCAGGGAGGAGGGAGTGCCAGGGCAATAGGGTGCGGCCACCCCTCCCTCCCCTCCCTTTATATAGGTGCATTAGAGGGGGGGAGAGCGCAGCCTTGCCCCTTCCTCCAAGGAAGGGGTGCGGCCAAGAGGGGGGAGGAGTCCATCCTCCCCAAGGCACCTCGGAGGTGCCTTCCCCTCTTTGGACTCTCCCCTCTCCAAGTCTCCTTGGCGCATGGGCCCTTTGGGGATGGTTCCCCTTGGCCCAAGCAGGCCAAGGCGCACCCCCTAAGGCCCATGTGGCCCACCAAGGCAGGTGGCCCCACCTGGTGGACCCCCGGGACCCCTCCGGTGGTCCCGGTACAATACCGATAACACCGAAACTTGTCCCGATGGCCAAAATAGCACTTCCTATATATAATTCTTTACCTCCGGACCATTCCGGAACTCCTCGTGACGTCCGGGATCTCATCCGGGACTCCGAACAACATTCGGGTTACTGCACGTACATATCTTCACAACCCTAGCGTCACCGAACCTTAAGTGTGTAGACCCTACGGGTTCGGGAGACATGCAGACATGACCGAGAAGGCTCTCGGGCAATAACCAACAGCGGGATCTGGATACCCATGTTGGCTCCCACATGCTCCACGATGATCTCATCGGATGAACCACGATGTCGAGGATTCAATTAATCCCGTATACGATTCCCTTTGTCAATCGGTATTTTACTTGCCCGAGATTCGATCGTCGGTATCCCAGTACCTCGTTCAATCTCGTTACCGGCAAGTCACTTTTCTCGTACCGTAATGCATGATCCTTGTGATCAAACACTTTGATCACCTTGAGCTCATATGATGATGCATTACCGAGAGGACCCGGTGATACCTCTCCGTCAAGCGGAGTGACAAATCCCAGTCTCGATCCATGTAACCCAACAGACACTTTCAGAGATACCCGTAGTATACCTTTATAGTCACCCAGTTACGTTGTGACGTTTGGCACACCCAAAGCACTCCTACGGTATCCGGGAGTTACATGATTTCATGGTCTAAGGAAAGGATACTTGACATTGGATAACTTTAGCAAACGAACTATGCGATCTTATGCTATGTTTAGGATTGGGTCTTGTCCATCACATCATTCTCCTAATGATGTGATCCCGTTATCGATGACATCCAATGTCCATAGTCAGGAAACCATGACTATCTGTCGATCAACGAGCTAGTCAACTAGAGGCTCACTAGGGACATGTTGTTGTCTGTTATTCACACATGTATTACGATTTCCGGTTAACACAATTATAGCATGAATAAAGACAATTATCATGAATAAGGAAATATAATAATAATGCTTTTATTATTGCCTCTAGGGCATATTTCCAACAATAAGATGGTAACAGAAAATTAAACCAGGCAGATAATCTCCGGATTATAATTTGATCATGCACTCACAACTTGTAGTTGAAAGCCGAGCCGGGTTGATAAACACCGGTTTACTCCATAATAGGATGGTAACAGAAAATCAAACCGGGCAGATAATCTCCGGTCTAAAAATGGACCGTGTTCCGCCAATTTAGCTGTTTGAACCGGTACAAAATACTGTCGGTTTAAAAACGCAAATAAAATAGCAACTTCTCAAGAAAGGCTATTAAAGCAAAAGCAATGGCAACAATTTTTTGCAAAAGAAGAGCTCTACTGAGCTTGGTCAGATGGAATTACCATGGTCAGACGCAACCAAGCCCCCCGAAGGCGTAGCAATGGTGCCAGTCAGCCAGGACCCCAAAATGACGCGTGGCGTTACGCCGGCCAAGTGGCATTGCATTGGTTCGGATTCGACCAAGCCCCCAGGTGACTCAGTGGCCTAGGGCCGATCAAGTGGCATTGCATTGGTTCGGACACGACCAAGCCCCCAAATGACTTATTGGCTGTTTAAAATCCGATCAGAAGGCATTACCATCATCAAGACATGACCAAGCTCCCATAAGGTGTAACTACGGTTCAAGTCGATTAGCTCCCCAACTGACTTAGTGGCAAATGTGCCAGCCAGAAGGCATTACCGTCGTCAAGACATGACCAAGCTCCCAGGAGGTGTAGCTACGGTTCAAGTCGACTAGGTCCCCAACTGACTTTGTTGCTCTTCTGTGAAGCGACCTCAAGGGGTAAACCAGAGGATGCCCTAAAGCGAATCCACTCCGTGTAACCGCGCATGATATAAGGAATAGATACCCCGCTTTACAAAGCGGGAGCCCCCATGTGATAAATAATACATCAAGCCAATAAGGCCGGATACCCATGTTTGAACCGCGCATCATGGCAGCAGGTCCTCTTCGGTAATTTTTAACTTTTTTGCAAGAGGTAAATTCTTCTTGAACCGGGATCTTGAACCGGATATTGAAAGCTTCAAAGCTGTAGGAGACATCTTCCCCTTGAACCGGATTTTAAACCGGAATCTTCATTTTCAGCCGGAAATTTTCTGACGGCCTTTAAACTCGAACTTCCGAGAAGTTAATTCCTTTTTGAACCGGACATTGTTTAAACCGGATCTGAGCGCTTCAGAACTTTGTGGGAGAATAGATTTCTCTTGAACCGGATTGTAAACCGGATATTTGAGAGCTTCAGTGATACTGACTTCCCTTCAGCCAGGTTTCAAACCGGAATCCTTTCTGATGATCCGAAACTTCTTCATTGAGTCGGGATTTTGTAACTGTCATATACTTTCTAAGCCGGAAATTTTCTGACGGCCTTTAAATTTTCATCAACATAACAGTAGCCTCCGGGATCGGGTTATCTTTCCCTCCATCGTCCTCGGGTTCTTAAACCGGCTGAAACTGGCCAGACTTGCTGCGTCATATCATCGTAGCCCCCAAGTCTCAAGGTGACTCGAGGAGTTGGCTTGAGATTCTCCATATTTAACCGTGATATAAACCGGTATAACTTGTATATCATTGGTGTTGATAACCCGATGTGAATACACAGAAGGTTGAGGTGACCGCGGCGGGTTGTAAATGATCCCGTATGAACCGTGTCCGCAACTCGGCCAATGGTTCCTTCCAACTAATGATTTGAAGTTACCCAAACTGTAGCAGCGGTGACTTGTGCGCCTGCCCATTGATCCATCCAGTGCAAACGGCGGTTGATGATAATTTGCCTCCAATTTGAAAGAAAAAACGGGCTACCCGAGCTGTGACTTGTTCATACTCAATAAATGGCTCGCGCAGACAGGTGCGGCCCGGTATGTTGATGTAGACCGGACTGCGGGGAATGGCAGCCTGTGCATGCGCTATTGGGTAATTCGCATGGTCCTGACGAGTTGACGCGATCTGGATCGCGATATAAACCGGCACGGGTTATCCAATAGCTCAGTGATATAATAATCCCCTTTTTGCAACTGACAATTTGTCCTGATATGTTAGCCGGAAAATATCCACCACGGAGTTGACGATCACCACAGTGAAACTGAAATTAATCATGGCAAGTCAGCCATGCGAACAGACAGATGAACCGGTCGCGGCATTGTAAACCGGTGCGGAGCAAGTAGTCCTCCGCGCCGCAAACCAGCGCGGTCGCGGGAGACGGCCACTGTGTTGTAAACCGGTGCGATCGCGAGAGTCGGTTACGACGCTGTAAGCCGGCACAGACGGGTGAGTCAATCGCAAGTGCGGTAAACCGCATGGACGGGCTAATTGCGGGCGCGGTCCCGGTAAGCTGATGTAAACCGGACCACAGGGACGGCGACTTGCGCATGCTCATTCATCGGGTGGTATGACACGGACGAAACGCCGATGCAGAATATTGCTAGCGCGTGCTCCGTGCCCGTAACATAGCGCCTCATTTGTAATGAATAATTGTCCTGCATAAACAGTATTGCAGACCAAGGCAAAGATAAGCTGCTCTTTGATATGTGCTAATAAAATATATCTTAGATGGATATCACCTGATGTGTTTAGGCCGGAAATAACCCGCCATGAGGTTGATGATAACTGTATGAAGCTGAAATTAACCACAGGTGAACCAGCCTCATTGTGGTAAACCGGTGTGGACGGGTGAGTCGGCCGTGATGTTTGTAAACCGGCGCGGACAATGAATCATCCGCATGCGTTGGACGGATGTAAACCGAACAGCGGGGGCGGCGATTTGCATGTGTATCTGTCGAGCAGCATGGCCCGAAAGAACGCCACTGCAAAACTATACTGGCACGCGCTCCATGTCCGCGGTATAACAATACCTTTGTCATAAGTAATTATCCTGCATAAAAATATTTACAGTGCAAAGTAATTGTTCTTTTGACAAAAACAATAAGTATTAATAAGAGAAATTTAGATGGATATAGCAATTGTCCTGATTGCGGTTTGTACTGGCAGATGACGCAGATGATCCCTGTTGACTGTCTCTGAACACCTTGGATTTGGATAATTTTCCATGGAACAACGATGGTGACTCGCCGATTGTCCCGGTTTAAAGAGGCTTGGACGAGGATCGACCTCACGTATCCACTTCCATAGACGAAACCGGCTCTTGCTGATCCGACGGGTTGCGATCTTCTCAAAACCCTAGGAAAGATCCCTTCAAGAACTCATCACCATCGTGCGCAGGCCCCACGGTGGGCGCCAACTGTCGTGGATTTGTCACGTTAGATGTCCTTAGTATCAGGACTTAGTCGCGAGGCCAACGCATCTATGTGGTAGCTTGAGAGGGGTTGAGTGGGACGAGAGACGCAGGGCGGATCAACATGCAAGACAAGGATTTAGACAGCTTCGGGCCCCGGGAAACATCATCCGGTAATAACCCTACATGCTGTTTGAGGCTAGGTCTCATTATCATCCCGAGGGAGACGCCGTAAACCGGCTCTTGTGTCTAGCCCTAGAGGTTATTGATTGCTTGTAGCTTGTAGCTTCTAACTCGTCCCTCTTTGGGGAGCCCTGCCCCTCCTTATATATGCTGAAGGGGCGGTTTACATGTGGAGTCCTATTGGGATTAGGACTAGTCTATCTCTAATACAAACCGGATACAAGTCCTGGCTTTAACTCCTTGTAAGGCGAATATTCCTTTCCTCTTAAACCGGCCCACAATAGTTGAACCGGCCTTCATGAACCGCCAGACGGGCCACCGGGTCTTGTCGCTCCTCTGACCCGTCCGTCGGGTTACCAGTGAGTTACAACGTCCCGACGGGTTGCTGGTAAACCGCCAGGTCTGGGCGGGTCACCAGACGAATATCGCCAAGTCCGGCCGGGTTAACTTCCGGCCGGTTTACACCGCGGGGTATATCCCCGACACTATTTAAAGGGGTGTCGAAAGGGGAGCTCTTAGACGACCACGCGCTACTGCTTTCAGTGTCCTGCGAAAGGAACGTGAACCATTTAGAAATATTGGGGATTAATTAGAGTGCAACCATATGGAGCTAATTACGCGGGGGTGTATTCCTTACAAGAAGAAGCTCAAGCGCCCTGGTCTTCGGATCCGTGGTAAGCTCCTTTGTTATCGGGTCCTCCTTGTATCGGGCCCTGACATAGTTCCTGGTCTGCTTGTCACCGTTGTATTTCTTGAAGCGGGGCAGTAGGCCTTGCTCGGCACGCTTCGCGTCCTCCTTGTCCCATATAGGCTCCGCCACTCTGTAACCGCCGGGACCGAGTTTGTGTTCCCCTAAGTTCAACTCCCGCATTTTCCCCCACTGACTTGATTCGGAGGTTGCGGGGCTCTTGCACTTGATCTTGAACTCCTTGTAGTCATCTTCGCTCATGAAAGGATATTTCGCCTTGATCTTGTCATAACTATCACCTTTATCAATCATTCTCTTCACCGCGCTTCTCCAAGTAGACCGGGCCGTGCTCATCTTTGTGAGGGCGGCATTGTTCACTTTATTCCCTGAGAGGCGTGTGTTTTCAAATTCGGTGGGGAACTTGTATCGTTCGTGCAACTTCGTGAAGAGGAGGTTGCGCAAATTCCCTCGGTCCTTATGCCTAAGGTTCTCGGTGTTGATCGAGACGGTGCTCCGGAGAATGCACCCGAGCTGAAGCGAGTACCCCTTGACTATATGTTTGGGCTCCGTTGGATTCCCGTCGGAGTCCACTTGAGTGAATTCCTCCTTGAGGGCGCGGAGCGCATTCGGGCGCCGGTCCTTCTTTTGCTTCTTCGGTTGGCTGCCATCTGTGTGTGCGCCGCCATCATCAGTGGTGGCATCCTCGGCGGCACCATCAGTGGTGTCATCCCCGACGCCACTAGGGGTTGTGTAATCAGGATCGGTGTCTTCCGCGGCATCCTCATAGCGGTGAGGTTGTTCCTCCATCTCCTAGGACAGCTCCCAGAATGGCTTGCCGCCCGAACCACCGACCTCATCGTTGTGGGCCATCTTTCGCTCTAAATAGGAAAAAAGTTTGGTCAAAAAGTTGGTTATTGTCAAGGAACAAGATCATGGTCTCATCATTTAGGGTTTATCGATGCCGAGGCACCCTAGGTTGGGCCTAATCACTTGGAAGTAATCACTTGGCTCTATTGCTACCTATGTTGGGTTTATCATCTAGGGTTTATCGATGCTGAGGAGAATTCTAAGTTGGGCCTAATCACTTGGCTCTATTGCCACCTATGGTTTAATGCAGCAAGAATAAAGGGGTAGTTGATCCTACTTAATTAAGTACTAATATACCCCGGCCCATGCATTAGTAGCAAGTACCTGATATGTCCGATTTTTAGCAAAGTCATGCTAAAATTCACGGAAAATTTCAGCATGACCTTTGCTGAAAATAGGACATATGGAGTACCCGAATTTGCCGGAACGGAAGTTAATCGACATTCTGGCAAACTCAAGGGCCTCTCGGGGTACCTGCAAAATCATCACGACACGACGGTCGGAGACAAAACCCAGCAAACTAGCACCACAATGTTCCTCTACTTTCATATGGATGAAAAGGCCACAGACCATATGGTCCTCTGCTTTCATATGGACAAAAATTAGCTCAACTTATGTGAGCTTCCATTCCAGATCTAATAGGTCACCCAACAAAAAATCATCAATAGTTTTAGCTAAAAAAATCATGGATTGTTGTTAACTGAAAATTAGTGAAAGAAACTGTTGCTGATCATGGATTACTGTTAATTAAAAATAGAGCATCAGGCTTGTCTTATCATGTTCACTAAGTCCACAAAAATGAATAGGTTCAGTAAACTTGAAGTACTCAACGCTGAACATGGTTCAGAGCTCACTACACTACACTACATCGTGCAATGGTTCAGACCTCACTACACTAGAACAAGCTCACTACACTACACTACACTACACATGCTTAAACTCTAAACATAAACAAACACTAGCAATGCCAGACCAAGACTTTGCTGGAAAACTCTAAGAAGTATTTATGAGTTTTAGCTGACCCTAGGAACTCTGCAAGAATGGTTAGGTACCCCTGATAAAGGCAGTAAAACAGAAGGCAATGCAATATGTAAACTACCTCTGTTTCTAGGCAACAAGAGTTATCATCAGTTTAGTTCGGTTACACCTCAAAATTCAGTTTAAAATTTGTTCTTCTACTCAAATACAGAGCACTTTTCTGAATATGAATTTACAGTCGAAGCAAATAAACTTCTAGCTGTTGGTTATGGTTGATGTTTAAAATATAGAGTACTTATGACAATCAGCAACATGTATATCCATGCTAGCATCTCTAGATGTTGGTCTTATACTTGTTTTTTAATGCAACTATGCAGGTACCTGTGGCAAGAACCTCTCCACTGAATGTCAAAAGAGCTTCACAGACTTTGAATCCTCCAAATCACTCTTAACAGTTCTGCATTGCACAAAGGCAGCAATGAGCCAATGATATCAGTAGCAATAATAGGTGCTGCAGTTATATAACTTATCAAACAGGCCCAACTTAGTTAGCATTCTATCTGCACAACTGGCCAAAGAAAACAGATGAACTATTCATAAACCCATGGAAGTTTATTGGACCACTGTTCATAAACAAATCATCGGACCATTGTTCATCTGTTTGTTTATCAGTATTTCTAGGTTTACAAACTCCGGCATTCAAGCAAAACAAACATTCAGTAAACACACATTCAATCAAAACAGGTGTTGACTTAACCTACAACATTATGTCTAAACACACATTCAAGCAAAATACACATACACTTTTTGAACTCCCAGAAAAGCTAGACTCCTGGTATGAACAACTAAACAAATCTTGTTCATTTGAATGGGGTTACACAGATCATGCACACCGGAAAAAAGCTTATCCATGCGGAAACACTATAACTTTACATGGAAACAAGCAGTGGCATGAACTATATACCCCCTAGTACGAAAAAAGCTTCACTCATCAGTGCAAAAAATGCACTATTATTGCTGGACAAGAATACACTGCACTAATACTAATAGTAGTTCACCATTCCAATAAGAAAAAACACAGAAATTGCAGTACACCGACGGGAATGGAGAGGAAGGGTGGAGAGGGAGGAAGGAGGAAGGAGGAGAGGTACCTAGGAGAGCGCGGCCGGTCGCCGGGGTGGTCGGGGTCGGGGTTGGGGTCGGGGTCGGCGGCGACGGCAAAGGGATGCCTCGGTTGGTCGTGTGGAGGCCGGCGGCCATGGCAAGGTCGCGGAGGCGTCGGCGATGGAGGAGCTGGAGTGGTGGGGGGCGTGGGGGCGCGGGGGCACCGGCAGCGGTGGCGGCGGCTAGGAACCCTAGCTGTCGCGCTCGGGAGGGAGATTGACACAGGCGGGGCCGCGGGGGGAGGGGGACGGCGAGGGCGCGGGCGCGCGCGGAGGGGGGACGGTGAGGGAGGTGGTCGGGTGCGGCGGGGGAAGCGAGCACGGCCGGGGACGGAGAGCACGGGGGCATTGGTGGGCGGTGGTGGTCAGGCGTGGGTGACACGAGGCAGGGAAATGGAGATTGGGGATTTTAGTGAGGGGGAGGCTTAGCAATGGCGCACCACCCAGGGATGCGCCATAAGTACATCCATAGCAATGGCGCACCACCGAGGGGTGCGCCATAAGTAATTTAATCTAGCCCGACTTGTCAAGTTATATACAACCTAACCCTATCTACAACAGACCCCGCCCACTAGTTCGACTGGTCAATATGCAGCACACACACCAGGAGGTCCTGGGTTCGATTCCCAGGCTCCCCAATATGTTTTTATGCATTTTAAATCATGTTTGATATTTATTTGTGTTTAAATATGTTCAAACTTGTTTAAATCATAACAGTAATATTTTTTATAAAAATAGTAATAACCCCCCCCCCCAGGGGTGCGGGGGGCCGGGTGCTCGTCGGCGGCGGTGGAGCGGGGGAGGGTTGCGTTGGGTCGTCAGCGGTGGTGGAGCTAGCTAGCGGGGGAGGGTGCGGGTGGGATCGAGATCGAGATGGAGGGGGAATCGAGATCGAGATGGAGGGGGATCGAGATCGAGATGGAGGGGGATCGAGATCAAGTGTCCTCATGAATTCAAAAAGTGCCCATGAAATTTAAAAATATTCATGATATCAAAAAGTGCCCATGAAATACAATCGAGAAATGAAGACTACGATTTAAATACAATCGATCTTAGCTAGTTATCTGTTCGCAATCTTCTTGCCCTTCTTTTTCGCAAATGGAGTTCTTCTATGGAACGGACGTCCTTTAGGTAGGGTGGTCCTGCTTCTTCTTGTGGTGTGTGCTGCTACTTCATCGTCGTCGTCATGTTCGATCTTCGGGTTCAAATATCCTGTTTGATATTTATTTGTGTTTAAATATGTTCGAACTTGTTTAAATCATAAAAGTAATATTTTTTTATAAAAACAGTAATAACCCCCCCCCCCCCACCCGGGGTGCGGGGGGCCGGGTGCTCGTCGGCGGCGGTGGAGCGGGGGAGGGTTGCGGTGGGTCGTCAGCGGCGGTGGAGCTAGCTAGCGGGGGAGGGTGCGGGTGGGTTCGAGATCGAGATGGAGGGGGAATCGAGATCGAGATGGAGGGGGATCGAGATCGAGATGGAGGGGGATCGAGATCAAGTGTCCTCATGAATTCAAAAAGTGCCCATGAAATTTAAAAATATTCATGATATCAAAAAGTGCCCATGAAATATAATCGAGAAATGAAGACTATGATTTAAATACAATTGATCTTAGCTAGTTATCTGTTCACAATCTTCTTGCCCTTCTTTTTCGCAAATGGAGTTCTTCTGTGGAACGGACGTCCTTTAGGTAGGGTGGTCCTGCTTCTTCTTGTGGTGTGTGCTGCTACTTCATCGTCGTCGTCATGTTCGATCTTCGGGTCGCCGTACTTGTCGAAGTCTTGCTCATTGGCTACTCCATCCATTTTGATGATCTTCCTTTTGCCTCTCCTCACGACAACACGACTGGGCTTTGACGGGTCGGTAATGAAGAAGCATTGGTCCACTTGGGAAGCCAGTACCCATGGCTCATTTTTCGCGGTGACGTTTACGCCCACGGTCTTGGATTTGGCTTCGGGTATAACCATGGTGGTGAAATACCGGTCTTCTTTTAGGATGCTCTTGGCCCATCTGACATGGAACATCGGGACCTTCTCTCCAGCGTAGCTCAGCTCCCAGATCTCCTCGATCCTTCCGTAGTATCTGTCCTTGTCGTTGCCGGTGTAGGATTCCATCGTTACCCCGGAGTTCTGATAACCATCGCTCTTCATTTCCTTGTCCTCGGTGTAGAATGTGTAGCCGTTGACATCGTACGCCTCATAGGTCATCAGGTTGTGCTCGGCGCCCTGTGACAAGGCGAATATGAGTTGTTCTTCCGCGGAAGAATCCTCATGTAAAGGGTACGACAGAAGCTTCTGCTTGAACCAACGCGTGAAACATGAGTTGTGCTCTTTGAGTATATCTCCGTCCGTCCTCTGTTGGCCTCGGTCATTGTACGTCTTCTCAATAAAGGTTTTGTGCTCTACCACCCAAGGATCGACCACGTCTATGTGTTGTAGCACGACTAGGTTTGCTCTTTCAAAGTCGGCGAGTCGACCCTCGAAGTCGACATGCATTTCGCGGCGACCCTCATGGTGACCCCATCCAGCGAGCCTACCAAGGTGCCTGTTGACGGGCAGACCAACGGGGTTCTCGATGCCTAGATAATTCGTGCAGTAGGAGATGCACTCTTCGGTCAGAAAGCCCCTAGCTATACTTCCCTCTGGACGTGACATGTTGCGAACGTATCCTTTGATGACACCATTCATCCTTTCGAACGGCATCATGCTGTGCAGGAACGTCGGCCCGAGTTGGATGATATCCTCCATGATATGGACCAGCAGATGCACCATAAGGTCGAAGAATGCGGGCGGGAAGTACATCTCAAGCTCGCATAGTATCACCACGATCTCTTCCTGTAGCCTTCTGAGTTGCCTCACGCCAATCGACTTCCGAGAGATGACGTCGAAAAAGTTGCATAGGCCAAATAGCGTTTCATGGACGTGCGCGTCCATGATCCCACGGATTGCAACTGGAAGTATCTGCGTCATCAGCACGTGACAGTCGTGAGACTTCATCCCGCTGAACTTCTGCTTCGCTGGGTTTAGGTATCTGCTTATCTTCCCCGCGTAACTGTAAGGAAGTTTTACTCCTAGGAGGCAGGTGAAAAACTGCTCGATCTCCTCCTGACTGAGAGTGAAGCACGCGGGAGGGTAGTCATTTCCAGTCTTCTTGGCGTTTTTGCCTTTGCGACGACTTTCTGTGTCCTGCTTTGCCTCATCATCATCATCATTAGCGTGAAGCTCCTGCCTGATGCCCATTGATTTCAAGTCTGCCCTTGCTTTCGGCCCATCTTTGGTCCTCTCTGGCATGTTGAGCAGGGTACCAAGCAGACTCTCGCACACATTCTTCGTGATATGCATGACATCAAGGCTGTGAGGCACACGGTGGATCTTCCAGTATGGCAAGTCCCAAAAAACAGACCTCGTTTTCCATACCTTCAGCAGCGGCTCTGGCACCTTTCGCTTCTTTCTCGGCTCTAGCGCCTTTTGCTTCTTTCCCGGCAGTGGGCAGTCTTTCCAATTTTTCAACAACTTGTCTATTTCCTCGCCGCTCCTCGTACACGGGCGTTTTCGGGGTTCGGTTTCACCATCAAACAGATCCTTGCGTTTCCTCCACGGGTCATCGTCACGAAGCCACCTTCGATGTCCCATGAACACGGTTTTCGAAGACCCGGGATCTCTATCTAGCTGGCAATACGTTGTGTCATCCATTCACCTTACGCATCCAGAAAATCCGTGGACTACCTGCCCCGCGAGATATCCGTAACCGAGATAGTCGTGCACCGTCGTGAGCAGTGCGGCTCTCATAGGGAAATATTATTTCTCTGCGTCGTCCCACGTATTGGCTGGCGTTTTCCACAGTGTGTCTAGCTCCTCCTTCAGCAGCCCCAGATACAGATTGATGTCGTTCCCTGGTTGTTTAATTAGCATACTCATGTGAATGTACTTCCTCTTCATGCACAACCAGGGGGGAAGGTTGTACATCCACACAAACACAGGCCAGGTGCTATGTGTGCTCCTCTGGCTGCCAAACGGATTGACTCCATCGGTGCTCGTGCCCAGCACGATGTTCCTTGGACCCTTCCCAAATTCTGGGTATTCGAAGTTCAACGCTTGCCACTGGCTCGCATCCTTAGGGTGACTCAGCATCTTGTCTTTTTTATTTATCTTCGGATCATTTCCGTCATCTTCCCGCTTCTTCTCCTCCCTATCCGCGTGCCAACGTAGGAGCTTTGCTACCTTAGGGTCCGCGAAATACCGCTACAGACGAGGAGTGATCGGAAAGTACCACACCGATTTTCGAGGAGCTTTCTTCCTCTTCTGCTTGTTTTGCTTTCCTATGCTAGTTGATTATTGTTCCCATAAGTTGTCTGCTCACAAAATCCCTAGGCATAGGAAGTGGGTTAGACTTAAATGTGCTAGTAATATTCTTCATGATGCTATCTTTGTGTTTCAATTCTTATCTTTTATGTGAGCATCATTGAAATCATCATGCCTAGCTAAAAAGGCATTAAAGAAAAGCGATTGTTGGGAGACAACCCAACATTTAACCCTACTGTTTTTGTGTGTCCACGTGATTAATCTACTATAGTAATCATGTTTTATAGCTTTTTTTCAATAAAGTGCCAAGTAGAACCTTTGGGAAGACTTTGGTGAAAGTTAATGCGATCTTGCTGTAAAAAACAGAAACTTTGTGCTCACGAGAATAATTTTCATTTTTAACGGAAGAGTGCTTTTAAGTTGATTCTTTTTGCAGAAGATTAATAGACAAATTCCGCACGCCCACCAACTTATTTCAGAATTTTTGGAATTACAGAAGTATTCGAGAGTTACAAATTACTACAGACTGTTCTGATTTGACAAATTCTGTTTTCTATGTGTTGTTTGTTTATTTTGATGAATCTATGAGTAGTATCGGAAGGTGTTGGGGATATTGTTATTTAGGGTAAACCGGCCTACAGGGCCCGGGTTAGCCTCGTCAATGGACCCGAGATGTTGAAGCCCAAGGAGAAATAGAAGGGCCCAAGGCCTATAATCGGTTTAGAGGTTCACAGGCGTAAACCGGCCAGAGGTAAAACTTGCATTGTAAGTTAGGAATAGGGAGACCGACCCGGGCACGTTTATGAGCCGGAGGTCGGGACTTTGCAGACCGACGGGCGTCACCCGTGTATATAAGGGGACGACCCGACGGCGGTTTGAGGACAGAAAAGAACAACTCGAGGTTTAGGCAAAGCTTATCGCTCCCTAGCCCTCGAAACCCATCAATCCCATCACAACTAGACGTAGGCTTTTACCTTCATTGAAGGGGCCGAACTAGTATAAACTCTGTGTCCTTGCGTCCGCTCTAACCCCTTTAAACTAACCCGTTGCGATGGCTCCACGACTAAGTCCTTTTGCCAGGACATCTGCCGTGACAAATCCACGACAGTTGGCGCCCACCGTGGGGCTATCGCGAGATGGTTACAAGTTTTTGGAGGGCCGCTTTGAAGGACTCGAGGGTTACGCTGTGGGTCGGATGACTAAGAGCCGTCGCGGAAAACTCTACATCGACAGCACAGGCTGGGGCCCCGACGCCGGCTCGATCGAGTACGGCTACCGGGTCCCCTTTGGCGGCATCCACGTTTTCATCGGCAAGATCGGCGAACCGGGCCCCGAGCTGGGCATCTGCACCGACCTTGTCGAGACAGCTCAACGCACAAGATCGACCCTGGCTAAACCGGCCAGGAAGCGCGCCTTCGTGGGAGTCATCCACGGAGGAAGCTACGAGGAAGGATCCGAATCCGGTGACGAAACCGCCATCTACTCCGGCGATGAAACGTCAACCGGGGAAACCGAATCTCTTTATCAGCTGCAAGATGATCGGATTGGGGGCGGTTCCGATGGCGACAGTATTCCGGATCCCTCTGATCTGCCCTGTCGGGTTGGGATCTTCATGGCTGGAACACAGGCGGTGCCACGTTCATCAACTGCAGCAGCCGCGATCTCCGGATCGGCAGCGGCAACAGCTGCACGGGCAGGAGGCCCTGCGGACTCACCAGCCCAAGTTTTGTCAGATCTGTTTGACGCACTAGCAGCGCTCATGGCGGAAGCCAACCCGGTGGATCAGGAGGTTCACAATGCTGAGATTGCCAAGGTGAGAGAGCAGATCACTCAAGCTAAAACGGAACTGGCAGCAGAAGAGATCAGGATGACGGCGGAGCGCGCCGCTTTAGATGCACAGGCTTACAGGCTCATGATGGACCAGAAGGCGTCTCAGGAAGTCCTGAAGAGAAAAGCCCGATCTCGGTTGCCCGCCGCCCTCGACGCTCGAAATCTCTTCAACACCCCGGGGGTAAACCGTGCGGAGGCGACAGCCGGCGCCCCGGTTCAGCACCGGATAATAAACCTGCCTCGTCACAACACTGGTACACCACCGGCCATGCCAACGCCGTCAGGTCATTATTCCAACCCGATGGATAACCTCGTCGCGGCGGCAGCTCGGTTGGAAGCCATTCCGATCGAAGGAGATTCACCGCAGGATGAAGAGACACGCCGGGTCAAGGAGCTCCTTAGGACCGCGTTGGCCCAGCAAGAAGCATATTCGCAAAGCCGTGATCGGATTCACTCCACCCCTCGCCCCAGCGGGAGCTATAGTAGGCGCGTGGAGGAGCCGGCCGTTTCAAGTAACGCCAGGCGTGAAGCGCTCCGCGGCAACAATCCGGCGGGCGTCGACAATGCTCACGAGAATGTGGATCGCACCCGTGCACGGGAGGCCGGATTAGCAGCGCAGCATCAGGCTCGTCAGCTTACACCTATCTTCCCAGCAGCTACGGTTGAACCGGGGGTGGTTTTCAGTTCTTTGGGAGTACCGTGCCTTGTTCCCGCTTTGCGCAACGTACGCCTGCCCAAAGACTTCAAAGGCCCCCGCAAGGTACCAAACTACACGGCAGATCAGCCTCCGGAGACATGGGTGGAGAGCTATGAGATGGCTATGGAGATGCTGGATGTGGATGACACGGCGTGTGCCAAGTATTTTACTATGATGTTAGAAGGAACGGCCCGGACTTGGCTAAAGAGCTTACCGCCTAATTCAATTAGTTCGTGGGCCCAATTGCGCGCCCGGTTTATCAAGAATTTCAAGGACACGTGCAAACAGCCAATGTCGATAGTTGACCTAGCAGCCTGTGTTCAGCAAGAAGGGGAATCAACTACCCATTGGGTACGGCGGGTATCATAAGTTTTGCACTCGTCAGATCGCATCAACGCAGACACCGCCGTAGTGCTGTTGGAAAGCAACTGTCGGTTTGGCCCATTGAAGCTAAAGCTGGGCCGGATGAAGCGTGATTGTACAGATATAGGAACGCTCATGACCGCTTTAGTGAAGTATGCGGATTCTGACAGTACCAAGGATCCTGACTCTGGTGATGAAAAGGCAGGGAAGGGAAAGAAGAATAGCAACACCAAAGGCCAGCAGCATCGACCGACAGGTAATGGAGGCGGAGGTAAGCGTAAACCGGACGGGAGCATGGACTTTGTGGCCAACACAAGTGCACAGAATAAGGGCCAGCGGCACAAGGGGAAACAGCCAAGTTTCCGCACAAATCCCGGTCCTAATCCGGAGCGTTTGAACTTTTTCTTAAACCAGCCCTGTCCGAAGCACGGAACAAAAGAGGAACCAGCAACCCATCTTTGGAAGGATTGTTATATCATGAAGGAATTCAAAAGCTCAAACACTTTCCAATATGATCACAGCTCCGGCGGCGGTTCAGGTTCCGGATCTGGATACGGTGGCGGAAATTCCGGTCCAGGGTTCCAGGGTAATCCGGGCGGACAGGTCAGCCAAAATAATCAAAGTAATCAAAGTGGTTACGGACAGCAGCAAACAGGTTATCAGAGCAACCCGAAATAGTTGAGTGGTGGACAGTATCATGTCTTTACTACAAGCTTGGATAAACGGGATAGAAAGCTTCAGAGGCGAGCAGTCAGTGCTATTGAACCGGCCACACCTCACTATCTGCGCTGGTCAGAACAGCCTATCATATGGAGCCGAGAGGATCACCCTCCCAGGGTTTATAATCCGGGTCAGTTAGCGTTGGTGGTGGCGCCTCAAGTGGGAGGTTATAAGCTCACCAAGGTGCTCATGGACGGAGGGAGCAGCATTAACATCTTGTATTACGAGACCTTCCGTCGTATGGGACTTGTAGATAAGGATCTCAAACCGACCAATACAGTGTTCCACGGGGTGGTGCCTGGCAAGTCTGCATATCCGGTTGGTAAGATAGCCCTGGAAGTGGTATTTGGCGATAGTCACGATTCCAGATCAGAGACGCTGACGTTCGAAGTGGTTAAAATCCAAAGTCCGTACCACGCTTTGTTCGGACGGCCAGCTTATGCAAAATTTATGGCACGGCCCTGCTACGTGTATCTGCAACTTAAGATGCCGGGTTACAAGGGCACTATAACGGTTCATGGGAGCCGTCGAATCGCTTTGGAATGCGAGGAAGGAGATGCGACTTATGCAGAATCGGTTTGTGCTACGGAGGAGCTAAAGCAGTACAAAGACAGTGTTGACCCGGAGGACATGACTTCGTTAAAGAAGCCAACCACGGACCACGATCCGGCCTTGAAGTTCAAATCGGCTGCCGAAACTAAGCTTGTTGACTTCGTACCTGGCGATCCGTCCAAGCAGTTCAGTATCAGCGCAAACCTGGATCCAAAATAGGAAAGCGCGCTCATCGAGTTCATCCGTGAGAATCGGGACATCTTTGCATGGAAGCCGTCTGACATGCCTAGTGTACCGAGGCGACTCGCTGAGCACACCCTTAATGTGGATCCTAAGTATAAACCGGTAAAGCAGTTTTTACGCCGGTTTAACGAAGAAAGGCGTAAAGCGATTGGTGAGGAAGTGGCCAGGCTCCTGGCAGCTGGGTTTATCATTGAGGTTTTTCATCCCGAATGGCTTGCTAATCCGGTGCTGGTTCTTAAGAAAAACGGCACCTGGCGCATGTGTGTGGATTACACAGACTTGAATAAAGCTTGTCCAGCGGATCCTTTTGCTCTCCCCCGGATTGATCAGATCATTGATGCTACGGCAGGTTGCGAGCGTTTAAGGTTTTTGGATGCCTATTCGGGTTATCATCAGATCAAGATGGCAGTTAAGGACCAGGAGAAGACGGCGTTCATTACTCCCTTTGGAGCCTTCTGCTATGTGTCTATGCCCTTCGGGCTTAAGAGTGCGCAGGCTACTTATCAACGGTGTGTGCAAAATTGCCTCCACAAGCAGATTGGTCGTAATGTGCATGCTTATGTGGATGATATTGTGGTTAAGTCACGAAAGAAGGAGACCCTGGTTGACGATTTGAAGGAGACTTTCGATAACTTGAGAGTGTACCAAATGATGCTCAACCCGGCGAAATGTGTTTTTGGTGTGCCTGCAGGCAAGTTGTTGGGGTTTTTAGTATCCCATAGAGGAATTGAGGCTAATCCGGAAAAGATCACAGCCATCACCTCCCTGGCCAAACCGAAATGCGTCAATGATGTTCAGCGCATGGCCGGACGGATTGCAGCGTTAAGCCGGTTCATCAGTCGCCTCGGTGAAAAGGCGATCCCCTTGTATCAAATGCTCAAGAAGACGGATCAATTTGTCTGGAGTACGGAGGCGGATAAAGCGTTTGAGGACTTGAAGCGGCAGCTAGTCAATCCGCCAGTTTTGGCAGCCCCTGTAGATAAAGAGCCACTCCTGTTATATGTTGCTGCGAATGCCAGAGCGGTTAGTGTGGCGATGGTGGTAGAACGAAAGGAGGCTGGAAAGGAACATCCGGTTCAGCGACCGGTTTACTATATCAGTGAAGTACTTATCGAGTCCAAACAAAGGTATCCGCATTGGCAGAAGCTGGTATATGGTGTTTTTATGGCAAGCCGGAAGCTGAGGCAATATTTTCAAGGACACCCCATCACGGTGGTCAGTTCTGCTCCTCTGGGTGACATCATACAGAACCGGGAGGCGACCGGTCGGATTGCTAAGTGGGCCATCGAGCTCGGGCCGCACGGTTTAAGATACGTGCCCCGGACGGCTATAAAGTCACAAGCACTTGTCGACTTCATAAACGATTGGACGGAGTTACAAGCGCCTGAGGAGAAGCCAGATCACACCTATTGGACTATTCATTTTGACGGGTCCAGACAATTGGAAGGCTCGGGGGCTGGAGTCGTTTTAACTTCCCCACGAGGAGATAAGTTTTGTTATGTCCTCCGGTTAATGTTCCCCTGTACAAATAATGCGGCTGAGTATGAAGCTTTGCTTCATGGTCTTCGGATGGCTAAAGAGATGAATCTGAGCAGAGTTAGGTGCTTTGGTGATTCGGATCTGGTGGCTCAGCAGGTATCTGGCACCTGGGATTCTAAGGACCCGCTCATGGCTGCATACCGACGTGAAGTAGATATGGTAGCCGGGCATTTCAAAGGCTATCAAGTGGACCATGTGGACCGCAGAAAGAATGAGGCAGCGGACGCTTTAAGCCGCTTGGGCTCTCAGCGTAAACCAGTCCCACCCAAAGTTTTCTTGGATGTATTGTATCACCCATCGGTACAGCTGCCCGGTGAGCTGGAGTTGGCTGTTCCTGATCCGGAGGCTCAATTAGTGGCGGCTCTTCACATCACCCCGGATTGGACGCTCCCTTATCTGGCATATATGAACCGGGGTGAGTTGCCAGAAGACGAAAGCTTGGCTCGACAGATAGTACGACGGTCCAAGTCAATGACCATTTTCAAAGGAGAGTTACATCATCGCAGCGTGTCAGGAGCGCTGCAACGGTGCGTATCCCCTGAGGAGGGGTGCGAGATATTACGAGAAATACATGAAGGGGATTGCGGCCACCACGCCGGTTCAAAATCATTGGTGGCTAAAGCGTTCCGCCACGGTTTCTACTGGTTAACTGCTCATGCTGATGCAGAAGACCTGGTCAGGTTATGTGATGGTTGCCAGAAATTTTCCAGACGAGCGCACATACCGGCTCAAGAATTGAGGATGATTCCAATCACTTGGCCGTTTGCGACTTGGGGGCTCGATATGGTTGGGCCTTTTAAGCGTTCCAAAGATAAGAAGACCCACCTACTGGTGGCGGTTGACAAATTTACAAAGTGGGTGGAGGCAGAACCTGTCAGTAAGTGTGATGCTGCCACGGCGGTTCGGTTTATAAAGAAGGTGATCTTCCGGTTTGGCTTTCCACACAGCATCATCACAGATAATGGTACCAATCTATCCAAGGGGGCCATGAAAGAGTTCTGTGCACGGGAGCATATACGGCTTGATGTTTCTTCCGTAGCGCACCCACAATCTAATGGTCAGGCAGAACGAGCGAACCAAGAGATCTTGAGAGGTATCAAACCCCGGCTTCTGGTCCCTTTGCAAAGGACGCCGGGTTGTTGGGTGGAGGAGCTACCGTCTGTATTATGGAGCATCAACACCACGCCTAACAGATCCACGGGGTTTACGCCGTTTTTATGGTCTATGGAGCAGAGGCGGTTCTCCCAAGTGATATACGACATGACTCACCTCGCGTGGCAGCATATGTTGAAGCGGACAATGAGCAGGCACGGCAGAACGCTCTTGACTTGTTGGATGAGGAGCGTGACTTGGCAGCTGCCCGTTCAGCGATTTACCAGCAAGATCTTCGCCGTTACCACAGCCGTCGGGTTAGGACCAGAACCTTTCAGGAGGGGGATTTGGTGCTTCGGCTCATCCAGGATCAATCTGATCAGCATAAATTATCCCCGCCTTGGGAGGGACCTTTTGTGGTCAGCAAGAATCTGAATAATGGGTCATATTACCTGATTGATATTCGAGAGCGCAAGGATTCACGCACATCAGAGGAGGAGACCAGCAGGCCGTGGAACATAGCTCATCTTCGACCTTATTATACATGAGCCTTGGGCTCTGTTTATGTACATATCATGACCATGTATATATTATGATTAATACAATAAACCGGAGCCTCGAGTAAAGCGGGGTCTCTGCTGTGCTTCACATCATGTGTGTTTACCCCTGGAGGTCGCTTCACAGAAGTTCAAATTATAGATTCCGGTTTAAAAGCCGGTTCAAGGGAAGATGTCTCCTACAAGGCTGTGAAGCTCTTAATATCCGGTTCAATATCCCGGTTCAAGCATGAGGCTTCCTGTTCAAACATAGGTCGTATTCGAACCAAAGAGAACACAGCTATTCAAACATGGGGCTTCCTGTTCAAACATAGGTCGTATTCGAACCAAAGAGGACATAGCTATTCAAACATGGGGCTTCCTGTTCAAACATAGGTCGTATTCGAACCAAAGAGAACATAGCTATCCCTATAAAGTCAGTTGGGGACCTAGTCGGCCTGAACCGTAGCTACACCTCCGGGGGGCTTGGTCATGTCTTGACGACGGTAATGCCTTCTGGCTGGCACATTTGCCACTGAATCAGTTGGGGACCTAATCGACTTGAACCGTAGATTACGCCTTATGGGAGCTCGGTCATGTCTTGATGATGGTAATGCCTTCTGGTCGGCTTTTTAGCCAATGAATCATTTGGGGGCTTGGTCGTGTCCGAACCAACGCAATGCCACTTAATCGGCCCTTGGCCACTGAGTCACTTGGGGGCTTGGTCGAACCCGAACCAATGCAATGCCATTTGACCGGCATATTTGCCACGATTCAGTTAGGAACCTAGTCGACCTAAACCGTAGCTACACCTCTTGGGGGCTTGGTTTATTTTGTCTTGACGATGGTCACGCCTTCTGAACGGTTCATAGCAACCACTATTTGCATACGTTTTACTATCGCGTTGCCCTTTCATATTTGGTTTTTGTTTTCTGCCTTTATTGTGGTGTTTTTTGTTCTTCGGAACGTCAAGTATTTTTAAACCGATTCAGCTGACATAGCCTAGTCCGTTTTTTAACCCGGAGGCAAGTTGCCCGGTTTGGCAAAGGCGCAGCACGGTTCATAGGGTCGAAAGATCTTGTGTACTCAGTAAAGACAGGAAACAAAGTTGGAAAACGTCATTGGAAAGAGCATCAGTACCCGTGCGCGAAGGCACATTCAAATGCAGAGGTATTAAACTATCTTATTACAAGGCAACGTAGTGCCTGAATATATTGTTCGTTGACGGATTAAACGTCACCAATTAAGGTGAACCGGAGCGTTGATTACGCCTGTTCGCCGCCTCGGTTCGAAGGCTGTGGATCGTCTTGCGCCGCATCCTCTTGGCTACCCATTGGCTGGAAATCAGCAGTGGTCCAGTCGATTCCCATTAGCGCTTGAAAGACAGCTTCTTCGTGAATCAGCAAAGACGGTTCAATGTCGGGGGCATAGGTATGCTTACGGATTGGAGGAATAAGATTTTCCGCTTCAGGGACCGGGGCAGCTACTCGCTTATTCTGGTTATCCTACTGGGCTTGGTAATGGGTCAGATCTGCTTCTTCAGCCAATTGACAAGCTAGGGGGCGCACCGCCCGGTTTATCGCCCTCAAATCATCTTCACCAAAGTCTGAACCGTCTTCTTTCAAGCTGGGGTATCCTTGGGCCGCTTCGACAGGATCGAAATCTGGTACCCACGCTTTAGCTCGGATCAAGGCAGTGATGGCTCCAGTTCGAGCAGCTGATCTTTTCAACTCTTCAATCCGGGCTGGAAGCATAGATAGCCTTTTCAACGTGTCTTGAATCAGGGACGGTGCAGGGTTGTTATGCGATGCAGTGGTGATAGCTCTTTGTGCTCCGGTGTACAACTGTTCAATCAGAGTATATGCAGCTTTGAGCTTCATCCGCACATCAGAACCCAAGTGTCCAATACGCGTGCCTGCAGTGTTTTAGGATGGATTACAAACCAGATATAAGATATAGCAGACAAGGTACAAATTGGAAGAGGGGCATTGAAAGAAGTTTACCGAAGACGGCAGAGGTCATAGAGTGTATTTGTCGCTTCACGGCGGATAATTCATCAACCACCGGTTTGAGAGCAGCTTCAGCATTTTCAGCCCTCTTCGTCAAAAGAGTTTTTTCGGTAGCCCAATCAGCTTGCTCCTTTTTGCGGCTTTCTTTCAGCTGCTCCATAACAGTTAAGGCTTTGGTCAATTCCTCCTTCGCTTTTTCAGTTTCAGCCTGCTGGGTTTTTAAAGCTTCCTGAAGGTCCGAAACTTGTTTCTCTTTGATCTTCAAATCCCCCTACAGCAGGTCATCAGCAGTGTTCAGAAAATAGTGCACGGTTTGGAAGTATCAACCACACAAGCAAGTTATGTGCTCAATACTTGGGGGCTAATGCATACTTGATCTTAACGCATGTTTTACATTACAAAAGTCCCAGGGTTTATACAAGTATTTAAACTTGGCACTTGGGGGCTAATGGTTATCTGATGATGTTTTCTAATTACGGCCTATGTTGAAGCCCTGGGTTTTCTAAACCGGACCTTAATTGTCAAGGCAGCCTGATCCGGATTACCATCTCGGTTTGGAAATATTGATAAGCTAAGTTGCAATGGAATGAAACACAAGAGATTTACCTCAAGTTTCTCCTTCATCATCCTGATCATGCCAGCTTCATAATCCCGACTGGTGTACAGTCGGTTCAGGTACCCAGAATAAAGATCCGGGGCGCTTAAAGAGGCGTACGTAGAGGAGTCAAGGTCCCATTTGCCCTTTATGGCCGAGATTTCGTCCTTGGCAGTATGCTTGGCCAAAGTAGCAGTGTTCCCCGGTTCAGAGCGGCCAATGCCGGTAATCACAACATCGTCATCCTTGGAGTCGCCGCTCTGTAGTGGCCCTGTCGGTTTATCAACAGTTGCAGAAGGGGGGATGGATTCATCAACCCGAACAGGACTGGCAGGCGGATTAGTACGGCTGGCAGATTTGATAGGCCTTTCTTCAGCACAGGTGTCATCTTGCGGAGACAGATAATTCTGAGTATCTTCACGACCCAGAGCGTCAGCACCAGGAGTTTTCTCCGGTTCAGGAGCGGCAGTTCCTTCAGCCGGGTTATCCAGACGAGCCTTCTTGCTCGGTCTAGGTTTAGCCCTGGAAAAAACCCAAAGATTGAAAAAACGGTATAAGATGGATTAAGAGACCCATACAGAGATATGTGGTGATCGGTCCAACTTACCCAATAACTGTCTTCAACGGTGGCAGTTGAGTGGCTGAAGATTCACCGGAAGATGAATGGGAAGTGACCTGATAATCGGAGTCAGATGGATTTAGAGGCTGACGAGTTAAACCTGCTTTAGGAGGAAAGCTAGCGCATAAATCGGAGACCTCTGAGCGGCGTTTCCGAACCGGGCTGTTCGGTAAACCGGCGGAGGTAACTACCTGGCCGCTATGCCGGGTGGTGCGTCGGGCTTCATGTTGCTGGGTCTTCACAAGAAATTTGGGATCCAAGTAAGCAAGAGGGTGAGAAAATTTAATTTTCCGGTTTGCTTGGCGAGGTTTTTTCAAAGGCAAAGGAACGGCATCAGAAGAAAGAATAGTTACCTCTGGGCCTTCGGCATTGCTTGCTTCAGTGTCATCCTGACAAATATCATCATCAATAAGACGTATAAAAAGCAAGCCAACTGAATCGAGGTCTACCCCGAGGTCCGGATTACCCACATCATCCTCCTCTAAATCCGGAGTAGAGGAAGCGGTGTTCCTTTTCCTCTGAGCGGGCTTCTTCACCCTCGTCTTGGGTCGGGTTACCTTTTCGGTCGGCTCTTGAAACTTCTTGCTCCAAAACGGATCATCTCCCTGTCTCAGAAAGGACTGGAGTTAGCAATATGTGTATAAGGAGATCATAAATTCTATAACAAACAGAGGGGAGATACTTACAGCAGGTGGTTTGTTTGTGGCACAAAATGGAAGCAGGCCGGTTCGGGCGCAAGCATACTCCGGTTCATTCAGCATCTTTTTCACAGCTTCAGTGACTTCGTCCTCCGTCAGCTGAATGTTGCAGTGCCTCAGAGGATCATCAACCCGGCCCGTGTATTGGCACATTAAACCGGAGCGGATGCTAAGAGGCAGGATGCTCCATGAAATCCAGCAACGGGCAAGATCTACCCCCGTTAAACCGTTAGCCATGAAGGCTCTGAGCTTGGACAGCTGCGGGGCATATTTACTCCTCTCTTTGGCGGTTAGCCTTTGGGGGAAGGGGTGTGTATTGCTAAGTCTCTCTGGACGGAAGCCGGGCAGTGGATTTTCTTCAGCAGGGGAAGTATCCTTGCAATAGAACCAAGTGTGATTCCATTCTTGCGGATGACTATGCAACTTGGCGTGAGGATAAGTCACCTCTTTCCTCTTTTGAATCGTCACACCACCCAGTTCCATATTAGGGCCGTCGGTGAATTCAGTACGTCGGTTCAAATGAAAGCAGCCCCGGAACAGCTCTACAGTAGGTTCCTCCTGGAAGTACGCCTCGCAAAGCACTTGAAAATGGCAGATATTCGTGACTGAGTTTGGACCAACATCTTGTGGGCGCAACTTAAAGTTAGCCAGGACGTCCCGATAAAATTTTGAACCGGGTGGATTAAAACCCCGGGCCAGGTGATCCGCAAACACCACCACTTCTCCCTTCTGTGGGGTAGGAGGACATTCGTTTCCTGGAACCCTCCAATGGATGGCATTTTTGCTGTTCAAAGCGCCAGTCAGAACTAAGTTGTTCAATTGGGTCTCAGTGATGCGAGAGGGAACCCAGTTGCATTCGTACACCTGTTTTGCCATGAGAAAATCTACAAGACAAAGGTGTTCCGGTTTGAGAACAAGTGTGAGTGTAAACCGAAGATGCTCTTATATAGAGTCAGGTTATCTACAATGATATCAACCAGCGGTTCATCAAGGGGACTAATGGATGTGTGGATCGGTTTGTTCGCTTTGCTAAGAGTTAAACCGACCAGATCTAACAGTTGTGAATATGAAAGCAGAAACAGATCTCGTACGGATTCTTTCAAAGCAATGGATCTACAGCTAGGGCGAAAAAGAAATAAAAATATGAAGTTTGGCTCACAGCAGAACAACATAAGTTCGACAAGCAGGAAAAAGAGTGAGATCTAAGGAGATGAGTACAGATTTATGGCGACTACTGAGAGGGACTACAAATCACGATACAGGTATCATCGTCTGTTCGCAAAAGCTGCTATGGGGATGAACAAGAAACAGTAACAGGATGACGAACCCTAGAACAGATCTAAAAGCAGAAGAACAGAGGCCTTACCGGGATCCAAACGGATGCGGAAGGTCGCCGCGGTGCTCTGGACCGATCAGGTTGATGCAGCGGCCGGAGTTGATGCGGTGGCTGACGGCGGCGGCGGAGCTCCGAGGTCTGGGTCGCGAGGAAGACGAAGAAGGAGACGAAAGGGAGGAAAGGAAGATGGCCTTCAAGTCCTATTTATAAGGCGCGGCGCGCGTGTCAGGCGCGCGAATCCAGGGGCCGGAGATTTCGGGAGCCCAGCTGACGCCCTGATTATTGCGGATTAGCAAAAGGAGACGGTAAATCTGTGCTGATGTCATATCGGGTTACCGCAGCAAAAAGAGACGAAGAAAACGGTGGTTCAACAAGTTACTGGAAGACATTTGAAGACAGAAATTCTTATTAAGGATTGACGTGAACCTGTTCAAATCAATCTGGGGCCTAATGTTGGGGATATTGTTATTTAGGGTAAACCGGCCTACAGGGCCCGGGTTAGCCTCGTCAATGGACCCGAGATGTTGAAGCCCAAGGAGAAATAGAAGGGCCCAAAGCCTATAATCGGTTTAGAGGTTCACAGGCGTAAACCGGCCAGAGGTAAAACTTGCATTGTAAGTTAGGAATAGGGAGACCGACCCGGGCACGTTTATGAGCCGGAGGTCGGGACTTTGCAGACCGACGGGCGTCACCCGTGTATATAAGGGGACGACCCGACGGCGGTTTGAGGACAGAAAAGAACAACTCGAGGTTTAGGCAAAGCTTATCGCTCCCTAGCCCTCGAAACCCATCAATCCCATCACAACTAGACGTAGGCTTTTACCTTCATTGAAGGGTCCGAACTAGTATAAACTCTGTGTCCTTGCGTCCGCTCTAACCCCTTCAAACTAACCCGTTGCGATGGCTCCACGACTAAGTCCTTTTGCCAGGACATCTGCCGTGACAAATCCACGACAGAAGGTATGAACTATAGAATGATTTCAAAACAGTACCAAAAGTGGTGATTTATTTTCTTATACTAATGGAGCTTACGAGTTTTTTGTTGAGTTTTGTGTAAAGAATCGATGGACTATGGAATAAGGAGTGGGAAGAGCCTAAGCTTGGGGATTCCCAAGGCACCCCAAGGTAATATTCAAGGACAACCAAGAGCCTAAGCTTGGGGATTCCCTGGAAGGCATCCCCTCTTTCGTCTTCGTTCATTAGTAACTTCACTTGGAGCTATATTTTTATTCACCACATGATATTTGTTTTGCTTGGAGCATCATGTCATTTTATTTTGGTTTTCTTTTTGTTTGAATAATATCCCAAGATCTGAAATTCTTAAATGTTAGAGAGTCTTCACATTGTTGCATAATTATTCGACTACTCATTGATCTTCACTTATATTTTTTGGAGTAGTTTGTCATTTGCTCTAGTGCTTCATTTATATATTTTTAGAGCATGATGGTAGTTTTATTTTCGAAGAAATTGATGAACTCTCATGCTTCACTTATATTATTTTGAGAGTCTTAAACAACATGGTAATTTGCTTAGGTCATAAAACTAGTCCCAATATGATGGGCATCCAAGGGGGATATAATAAAAACTTTCATATAAAGTGCATTGAATACTATGAGAAGTTTGATTTTTTATGATTGTTTTGAGATATGAAGATGGTGATATTAGAGTCAAGCTAGTGGAGTAGTTGTGAATTTGGGAGATACCTGTGTTAAAGTTTGTGATCCCCGTAGCATGCACGTATGGTGAACCGTTATGTGATGAAGTTGGAGCATGATTTATTTATTGATTGTCTTCCTTATAAGTGGCGGTCGGGGACGACCTATGGTCTTTTCGTACCAATCTAACCCCCTAGGAGCATGCGCGTAGTACTTCATTTCGATAACTGATAGATTTTTGCAATAAGTATGTGATTTCTTTATGACTAATGTTGCGTCCATGGATTATACGCACTCTAACCCTTCCACCCTTCCACCATTGCTAGCCTCTCTAGTACCGCGCAACTTTCGCTGGTATCATACACCTGGGACGGCCACCATACATACCTATTATGGCATTTCCATAGCCATTCCGAGATATATTGCCATGCAACTTTCCACCATTCCGTCTATTATGACATGCTCCATCATTGTCATATTGCTTTGCATGATCATGTAGTTGACATCGTATTTGTGGCAAAGCCACCGTTCATAATTCTTTCATACATGTCACTCTTGAATCATTGCACATCCCGGTACACCGCCGGAGGCATTTATATAGAGTGATATTTTGTTCTAAGTACCGAGTTGTAATTCTTGAGTTGTAAGTAAATAAAAGTATGATGGTCTTCATTATTAGAGCATTGTCCCAGTGAGGAAAGGATGATGGAGACTATGATTCCCCTACAAGTCGGGATGAGACTCCGGACGAAAATAATAAATAAATAAAAAGAGGCCAAAAAAAGAGAGAAGGCCCCAAAAAATAAAAATGAGAGAAAAGGAGAGAATGGGCAATGCTACTATCCTTTTACCACACTTGTGCTTCAAATTAGCACCATGCTCTTCATGATAAAGAGTCTCCTATGTTGTCACTTTCATATACTAGTGGGAATTTTTATTATAGAACTTGGCTTGTATATTCCAATGATGGGCTTCCTCAAAATGCCCTAGGCCTTCGTGAGGAAGCAAGTTGGATGCACACCCACTTAGTTTCTTTTTGAGGTTTCATACACTTATAGCTCTAGTGCATCCGTTGCATGGCAATCCCTACTCACTCACATAGATATCTATTGATGGGCATCTCCATATCCCGTTGATATACCTAGTTGATGTGAGACTATCTTCTCCTTTTTGTCTTCTCCACAACCACCATTCTATTCCACCTATAGTGTTATATCCATGGCTCACGCTCTTGTATTGCGTGAAAATTGTAAAAGTTTGAGAACATCAAAAGTATGAGACAATTGCTTGTCTTGTCATCAGGGTTGTGCATGATTTAAATATTTTGTATGATTAAGATAGAGCATAGCCAGACTATATGATTTTGTAGGGATAGCTTTCTTTGGCCATGTTATTTTGAGAAGACATGATTGATTTGTTAGTATGCTTGAAGTATTATCATTCTTATGTCTATATTAAACTTGTTGTGAATCTTATGGACCTGAATATTCTTGCCACAATAAAGAAGATTACATTGATAAATATGTTAGGTAGCATTCCACATCAAAAATTATGTTTTTATCATTTACCTACTCGAGGACGAGCAGGAATTAAGCTTGGGGATGCTGATACGTCTCCAACGTATCTATAATTTTTGATGTATTCATGCCATGTTTACAATATTTTTACATGATTTTGGTATGATTTGGTTAGAACTAATCCAGACTGACGCTATTTTCAGCAGAACTACCGTGGTGTTGTTTTTGTACAGAAATAGAAGTTCTCAGAATGCGCTGAAAATCAATGGAGATTTTTGTGGAAAATATAAAAAATACTGGAACGAAAAGTTAACGGAGGGGAGTCCCGTGGACCCCATGAGGGTGGAGGGTGCCCACCCCCCCTGGGGTGCCCCCAGGCCTCGTGGAATCTTTGTGGGGCCCCCTGACTTATTCTCGACACCAACCTCTCCTATAAATCCCCAAACCTCTAGAAAATAACCTAGATCAGGAGTTCCGCCGCCGCAAGCCTCTGTAGCCACCAAAAACCAATCGAGACCCTGTTCCGGCACCCTGTCAGAGGGGGGATCCATCACCGGTGGCCATCTTCATCATCCCGACGCTCTCCATGACGAGGAGGGAGTAGTTCACCCTCGGCGCTGGGGTATGTACCAGTAGCTATGTGTTCGATCTCTCTCTCTCTCTCTCTCTCTCTCTCTCTCTCTCCCTCTCTCTCGTGTTCTTGATTTGGCACGATCTTGATGTACCGTGAGCGTTGCTATTATAGTTGGATCTTATGATGTTTCTCCCCTCTACTCTCTTGTAATGGATTGAGTTTTCCCTTTGAAGTTATCTTATCAGATTGAGTCTTTAAGGACTTGAGAACACTTGATGTATGTCTTTCATGGGATACCCGTGGTGACAATGGGGTTTTCTATTGATCCACTTGATGTATGTTTTGGTAATCAACTTGCGGGTTCCGTGACCTTGGGAATCTATGCATAGGGGTTGGCACACGTTTTCGTCTTGACTCTCCGGTAGAAACTCTGGAGCACTCTTTGAAGTACTTTGTGTTGGTTTGAATAGATGAATCTGAGATTGTGTGATGCTTATCGTATAATCATACACAGAGATACTTGAGGTAGGTGACATCAGGGTTTTGGTTGATGTGTGTTTTAAGGTGTTATTTTACTACGAACTCTAGGGTTGTTTGTGACACTTACAGGAATAGCCCAATGGATTGATCGGAAAGAATAACTTTGAGGTGGTTTTGTACCCTACAATAATCTCTTTGTTTGTTCTCCGCTATTAGTGACTTCGGAGTGACTCTTTGTTGCATGTTGAGGGATAGTTATATGATCTAATTATGTTCTTATTGTTGAGAGAACTTGCACTAGTGAAAGTATGAACCCTAGGCCTTGTTTCAAAGCATTGCATACCGTTATTGCTCACTTTTGTTATTTGCTACCTTGCTGTTTTTATAATTTCAGATTACAAAAACCTATATCTACCATCCATATTGTACTTGTATCACCATCTTTTCGCCGAACTAGTGCACCTATACAATTTACCATTGTATTGGGTGTGTCGGGGACACAAGAGACTCTTTTCTATTTGGTCGCAGGGTTGTTTGAGAGAGACCATCTTCATCCTACGCCTCCCACGGATTGATAAACCTTAGGTCATACACTTGAGGGAAATTTGCTATTGTCCTAGAAGAACATGGTTGTGTAGTAGACATCAAGGGGTTATCGGAACCCCCAGTGAAGTTTTGGGCCAACATGGGCCTAAGGGAGAGAGAGAGAGAGGGAAGCCCGCGGGGGGTGTCCACGCGCCCCCTCCTAGGGAGTCCGAATAGGACAAGGAGGAGGGGGCGGCGCCCCCTTCCGTTTCCCTCTCCTTCCTATTCCCTGCGGTGGAGAAAGGAAAAGCGGGGCGAATCCTACTTGGACTAGGAGTCCAAGTAGGACTCCCCCCATGGCGCGCCCCTCCTGGCCACCGGCCTCTCTCCCCCTCCTTTATATACATGGGCAGGGGGCACCCCAAATGTACAACATTGTCTTAGCCGTGGGCGATGCCCCCTCCACCATTTACTCCTCCGATAGTATCATCATAGTGCTTTGGCGAAGCCCTGTGCGGATCACATCATCATCACCGTCATCACGCCATAGTGCCGACGAAACTCTCCCTCGACCCTCTGCTGGATCAAGAGTTGGAGGGACGTCATCGAGCTGAACGTGTGCTGAACTCGGAGGTGTCGTACATTCGGTGCTAGATCGGTTGGATCGTGAAGACGTTCAACTACATCAACCGCGTTAACATAACGCTTCCGCTTTCGGTCTACGAGGGTACGTGGACACACTCTCCCCCTCTCGTTGCTATTCATCTCCTATATAGATCTTGCATGAGCGTAGGAAGTTTTTTGAAATTGCATGCTACGTTCCCCAACAACACCGTACATTTAAAGCGGGTGTAAGTCATACATATGTATATTTGCAAAGTGATGCTCAACCTACCCATTTCTTCGGGTGAAGACTATGGAAATCTCTTGAAGTGCAGTCGAGTTCCACAGCAATAGAGACACAGTTCTTCTGGTTGTAGACGAAATTGGTCTGACGGAAGAGGTAGGATTTTGCCGGTGCGATACTCCTACCGTGAGAAATTTGAGAGTTCAAATTTCTGACTATTGCTGCACTAAGGCGGTGGTCGAGCCTAAGCCCGTCATAAGTGTTGTGGCAATGGAGGTGCCAGAACTGTTGAAGGTAGGGTACTGACATGGTGAGCAGTCTGAGGACCGGCATGTCATTGGCCAGTGACAAGAGTTCCGAGGTGGTGTAGAAGTCATCCTTCATGTGTTTCTTGGTGCAGGTTCGGTGCTAGCAGAAACATAGGGATGCTGAACAAAAGCACCCTATCTCCAATGAGTTGGCACTAGTCTGGCCTGATCGTGATGTCGGCACCACCAATGTCTTCTGGCTTCGCAATCCCCTCCTCCACGGCGGGAGGCGTGGGTTTACTTCGTGTGGAGTTCGTCGTCGCCTGCGGCGTGAGTGGATGTCGCATAACTTGGCAAGTGGGATCCACCTAGATACGTGCCATGTAGGAAAAGCTGGCGGTTGCAGATGAGAAATGCACCGTATTGCATACTGAAGCCAAATGATTGTACCAGAAACCGGTTTCCAACTTTAGGCACAAAAATGAACATGCAAGCCAAGTTTAGGGACCACTGCTAAATTTATCTCTTAAATATTATAAAAGGATTTTTCATCCTCCCTTTTCCTATTTGGATATCCACATCTTTTTTCAGGCGCACGTGTGTGCCGACAGATAATCATACGAGTGTCTCATGTTGCGACTCAAAGGCATTGTGAGTTTTCCATGATCTTGCTTAAATACATGTACGAATACTAGACTGAAATTAATCTGATCGTGCATATTCACTTGTAACTGGTATTTGTAAATCTACTACACGTGTCATTTATGCAACAAAGCTTGATCATGGATATAAAAAATGATTATTGTTCTTTGTGTGCACATATGTATTGGTGGTTCATCAATGCCATATGCATCTTGGGTATAGATATCCAAATTATTAATGTTTTAGACACAAATATGTTGATCCTCATGTTGGATATACTCGTCTTAGTGCCCTCTCTATTCACAAATATGCTGATGCTCCATTTAGATCTTCTCGTATTAATACACTTCTAGCTTCTATAGGCTGGTGAATGCAACATTTCATATTAACATGTCTACTTTCTTTGTGAGGAATTTAATATGTCTACTGCGTAGGTTTATTAATGCAACTCAACTTGATCATGATTTAAATTATCATTGTTCATTTTATGCCCTTGCAGAAAAAAAAGGCTTCAGTTTATGTATAGATATATCGATACCTGTTTTAGATAACCTTGTATTAATATGTTTAATTTCCATTTCTGTTCTCTTCTCCCGTTCTACGGATTTCATATTTGTATTCATTTTAAGAGTTCTTCAATATGCACATAATTTAGTTTCTGGTTACAATCTAAATGTGAGAAGCACATAATCTGTAAAAGGTGTAACCATTGTGTTATCCATGTGATAAAATTAAAATCAACATCCTAGATCAAATGTCCAAGTGAACTAAAAAGAGATTCCTTACAACTATTGTCTGGCCGCATTTTGAAATCACAAACAGTTTTGAAAAATGAATGATCTAAAAAAAATCATCCTGTCTGCCATCTTTTTTCTCTTTGGATATCCACATATTGTTCTTTTTTCATGGTGAGCGTCTGTGCCAATAGATAACCTTACGTGTTTTTCATCTTGTGATCGAGTCAAAGATATTATGCGTTTTTCATGATCTTGCTTACATGTACGTACGACCATGAAACTACTTGTGTTATCGTGTATGAATACTTGCAACAGGGTGCTTCAGCGCTAGCACCGGCTATCAAAGTACATGGATGCATGCATGGATGCATGCATGTAACGAGCCGTTGGCGCCTACAGATCAAAGTACATGTTTCTCTTAGGTCTGTGCACTATCAAGGCCTTGAGAAGTTCCTTGATGAGTGTCAAGTGAGACTTCATGTCTCTATGGTGAACAGACAAACTTCGGCAGATATGTTGCTGTCATGGCACGGCAAAGAACAACAATCGAACAATAGATGGACTCTTGCCACTAGTAGTATTGATCCACGCTTGAAACATGACTACTCATGGAGAAGATCCATTCCTTTATAGCATTTCCCTTTTATTCTGTCTATTTTGGTGAATCACCAGTCAAGAACTTCTTCTTCTTCTGTTAAAATTAGGTTTTCCAACCCAAATTAAAGTTACATTACACAAGGAGTGAACCAGTGGCATTGTTGTATACCCTTGAAGCAGAAAAGACAAGCGAGCGACAATCATATTTCCAATTATCCAGCTGGTCTTTGCAAGTATCCCTTCTTGAATACTCGGTTCAATAAATAATTAAGTTGTTCACAGCCATCCATGTGCATATGTAAAATGTTAATAACACAAAATCCGAGTAAATTTATGCCACAACAAGGTTTATGATTATTATTTCAAATAACTGATGCGACAACAAATAATATTAATCACGGACATCATATGATATTAGCAAGGCGTTGTTGAGGATGAGAAGCATGTACAACTCATCGTTTTCTTTGATGAGCGCCTCCGCACCAGGCATATCAGGAAGCTCTAACCTACACATGCCGATAGCGTTGTAATTCTTATCCACACAGTAGGGCAGATGCAAGAACTGCTGCCCACTCTTGTCACCTTGGTAGTCCTTGATCAGGCTGTGGCACACGTTGAGGCGTCTCATCACATCTTCATACTCCACCTCACAATAACTGAGAACGTGCATTGCCACTGTTCCCTTCTTGGCATCTTGAAGCTTTTGCTTGAGATTACCACTAGCGGCAGTGACTCGGCTCTTAAGGATGTCAACAGTGACGAGCACTAAGTCATGGAGGTCCTTAGCCTCGGCACTTCGATTGTCCGACTGGAGGGTCGACAAACAGAATTCTTGGGTGACAGGATCATCGTCGGGGTTGTTGATCGAGGCGTTCTTGCATGCTTCCACCATGAGCTTGGTCACCTTGGGCTTGCCAGTGTCAGAGCCACTAGCATGAGCGGAAAAAAGGAAGAAGATGATGGTGGAGAGGACGATGGTAGTCCTTGGCATTGCTACCATTACTACAGGGCTAGCTAGAAGCCTTGAAGTACTAAAGCGCTGAGAGGGAGGTGGAGAAAAATAGACAGAGAAGGATGTGTATTGCAGAGATGGATGGATGGAGGTGATGAACATGAGGCTGAGAATTCTTTATAATGCCTGCAATGGGGTATCATAAATGCAGTATGCAGCTATGGTCCAGAATATGTGTACTATCGGTGTCCAGTAAATGTTGAATGCTCATTTTGGATCTCTACATATTAATGCTCTCTCTATGTTCCACAAATACACAGATGCTCACTATAGATCTTGTTGTAGTAACACATATCTTACTTATATGAATCCATTAATGCAACGTAGCTTGATCACGGATATCCCAAATGATTAGTGGGTACTGAATGCCCGTACATATGTGGATGCTCATTTTAGTACGTCTTATTTGCATTGGTGTTTTCTAAACATCATTTTGTATAACTGATTAGTTACTTCTACATCGCTTTGGGGGCCGATTATATTTCTCCTCATCAATTCTATGATTGCTCATTTTTTCTTTGCAGTTTTCGAGTAGTTACAGATAATTCTAAGGGAGCAGGCACTTAGTTAACTTGGCCACAGAATAATTTTTTTGTTAAAATATCAAAATTTATATTTTTTTATTTTTGTATTTCCAAGTTGATTATTGTCTGATGGCTTGACTTTTACAACAGTTGTATTCCCCCAGTTAAAAATCACAACTTATATTAGGGATTAAATGATGCCAGCCGGACTAGCATATCATTCGTAGTCACTGTCAAAAAATAAGCATGTTTACTGCCCACCACCTAAGAAAAAAAAAATGTTGTCGATACCAAGATGTCACAGTGTGGGTTGATTCAGTTTCGCTTCTCATTACTACTTAGTAGGAAGGAAAAGACCTACCGATCATACGGAGGTAACCTGTATCATAGGTACATGATGCACACGTACATGCATGCCAGATATGATATATAGATAGAGTTAATTATGATTACCACTCAATAATTTTTCTTTATGGATATTCAAATTTATGTTCAGAATCAACATTTCTACGTCAACTTTTTCCTGGGATTTTTTTACATAGAATCATATGGATATTTAGAACTTCGTTGCGCTAATTATGTACTCTCTGTAGCGTATGTTACAATGCATGGTTTTCTCGGTTACTTTAGAAAAGGCATGTCTTTCTCTATTGCAAACTTCTCACAGATGCAGTTAGGTTTCGTAAAAGTTTACAATGTCGGCCAACATGAAAAAGGATAAAAGTATCATCATTTGCACATTTTTTTAACCTGCTTCACTATTTATATTTATATGGATATTCACTTTGCGATTTATATTCCCAACTCGCTACACAAGCGCAGAACAAAAGTTTGAGAAAATAAATGCAAAATGTGTTGGTACAAAATTAAAAATATAGTCTAACTCTGAGACATGCCTATATAACCTCTTATTTGCATACGTTCTTTTAAACATAGCATGACAAGGAGTCGTTTCGCGAACCACATTACTTTTAAATGAATTTTTTTTTCTCGGTGACAGAGTAACTGTTATTTCTATGCCGACCTGTTGTAGCTCGAAAG
The DNA here is from genome assembly GCA_032464435.1 of Aegilops umbellulata. Classification (NCBI taxonomy): domain Eukaryota; kingdom Viridiplantae; phylum Streptophyta; class Magnoliopsida; order Poales; family Poaceae; genus Aegilops; species Aegilops umbellulata. Next base: position 586,327,010 of record CP136060.1, on the reverse strand, counting down.
AAAGTGTTATAAAACAATTATGCTACTCCCTCCTCCATAATCTAGTGCGTATAATTTTTTATAAAAGTCAAACGTTCCAAACTTTGAGCAAGTTTATAGCGAAAACTATTTGTATCTACTATAGCAAATATATTTAACATGAAACTACATCTTATGATGAATCTAATGATATATATTTGCCATTCTAGATGTAAATGTTTTTCTTCACAAATTTGGTCAAACTTTGTGAGGTTTGACTTTTCAAAAAAATTATAGTCAATATACTACGGAAAGGGGGTGGAATATTTTAGGTATAGAAGTGTGCAACACACATTTTCACAAACTCTAAGATTAAAATTGGATATTCTTTCTTAGAAAATTAACTATCTAATTCTCGTTCAACAAAGAATCAATAGTCTAGGAAAATGCGAGCACCATTGTTAAGTCTAAGACTTGAACCCTGATGGGCTGAGCATACCATTGTCCTTCTAACCATTCAACCACAGGTTGGTTCGTGTTGGTTCTCACACATGTTGACGATCGTGTGCATCGGTATCAAGTTTTATTTCGGTCGGAATTTCCTTTGACAAGCCGGCTACTAGAGGTATCGTTACCCTAGAAAATGTTGCCATGGTTAAAAAAATCAAATTCAAGTCATCCAAATTTCAAGTATGATATACATGATATTATTGAAAAAAAGATGGCCATGGCCTCTTGGATACACATGATTTTTTGCTAGAGAAGGTCGAGGAATTGAATTCCGTTTGCCCACCAATTTTTTGCGTTGTTACTTTGGCTGCCCGTCGGATCTTCGTGCTTGAAAAGACTGAACGCATAGAGGTGACGGGACATATAAATAACTTCAAAACATCAGAAGAACACACTGACAACATGATTTCAAGAGTCAATGTTAAAGATATGTACTACAGGGAGTGACCGATGGTATCATTTTTTGCCTTTGAAGCAAAAAAGACAGATGACCCCGAACAAGTCTCCAATTATCATAGCAAAATAAAGAATTTATTCAAAACCATGCATGTTAATATATCTACAGACAAAATCAGAGTAAAATCGATGTCATCATAACTTTATTATCATTATTATTAGTAGTACAATTAATTTCAGATCAACATATTTTCTTAGATAAAAACAAACACTATATACTCGAGAAACATCACATGGGGTGCTACCAAGGCAGTGTTCGATTTAACCAGCATGTCGACAAGCTCGAAGTCGCGATCATCGACATGATCATATGGCATATATCCACACAACTGGCGAGCTCATTGGACCGTAGCCCTCCTCGTCGCCTTGGTAATCCCTGATCATGGCATCACATATGTCGAGGACGCTCAACACAGAGTCATAATCCGCCCCGCACAAACTGAGGACACGCATTGGCACCGTGCCCTTCTTGCTTCATGTGTCTGTTGTCTTTGCGCACGAGCTCTAGCACAGACGTTCTTAGGGGTGAACCTCTGTCTCCCGTTGGGCCCCATGTGTTGACAACACATGGGGTGGCCTGTTCGGCACGCCTGTGTAAAAAACCATGACATAGGCATTAGATAATAGTTAGGGGTCTACTCCTTGCTACGCCTGGGAGTTAACACATCATAGGAGTAGGTAGCTCCAGTAGATAAGTTTCCCTAATGCTCTATATATAGGACAAAGATCAATGGAACGCTCATTGGTGCGGGAAAATTTTGTTTTTGCCACTATAGTTTTTGCCCACTTCACTTATGCCACTCTAGAATTCGACATCTCATTTTTGCCACTCTTAGATTTTGACAATATATCACAAATACCATTTTGTTACACATCTGTTAGTTGACCGTTTATTCTGGCCAGTTGACCACCAAAAGACATGTCAGTATTTGCAAAAATGACATTTGTTGTCCCTACTGACTTGTGGGGCCATTTGTAAGTGACCCATACACAAAACTCTACACATCTCAAGTAAAAGAAAAATTTGCACACACGAGCAACCACGCACCAGTCCCCATCCACAGAATGACCTAGCCATATCCATCCATGGCGCCGCGTCCCCATGCCCCGGCGCGCCGCCGCCGCATCCACATCCCCTCCAGCATCCCCTCCGCGACGCCCTGATCTTGCCTCGCCGACGCAACCCACATCTCCGCTCTCCCCTCCGCGACGCCCTGCTGTGGACTCGCCAACGCTTCACGCATCTGCAGCCTCCCCTCTGCGGCTCCCTTCATCGGCCTCCCTCCCCGACGCAGTCCACACCAGCGGCCTCCCTTAATCCCCCCTGAGCAGCTCACACGGGATGGAGGGAGTCGCGCCGTCGGCCATGGCGGCAGGGGCGGCCCAAAAGACTTCAAACATGTGGGTTCCTCTCCCTAATGGGCAAGTGTTCAATTCCTCAAATACCCAGTTGGTTGTATCTGTAGCATTTTATCTGTTAGAGTAAATTTCTTCTTATTCTCCTACTAGTTGGTTGGATCGAGTTTGACCTGTTCATGGGGATGCTGATTCGTGAGTGCATAACAAGAGAAATTAGAGATTCATGAGATCTGATAGTGAAGTGATACGTCTCCAACGTATCTATAATTTTTTATTGTTCCATGCTATTATATTATCTGTTTTGGATGTTTATGGGCTTTATTAAAGACTTTTATATTATTTTTGGGACTAACCTATTGACCCAGAGCCCAGTGCCAGTTCCTGTTTTTCCCTTGTTTCAGTGTTTCGAAGAAAAGGAATATCAAACTGAGTCGAAACGGAATGAAACCTTCTGGAGAAGTTATTTTTGGAAGGAAAGCATCCCGGAAGACTTGGAGTCCACGTCAAGAAAGCAACGAGGAAGGCACGAGGCAGGGGGCGCGCCCACCACCCTGGGCGCGCTCTCCACCCTTGTGGTCCCCTCGTGGCTCCCCTGACGTACTTCTTTCATCTATATATTCCCATAGACCCTAAAACGATCGAGGAACAGAATAGATCGGGAGTTCCGCCGCCACAGGCCTCTGTAGCCACCAAAAACCAATCAGGACCCTGTTCCGGCACCCTGCCGGAGGGGGGAACCCTCACCGGTGGCCATCTTCATCATCCCGGCGCTCTCCATGACGAGGAGGAAGTAGTTCACCCTCGGGGCTGAGGGCATGTGCCAGTAGCTATGTGTTTGATCTCTCTCTCTCTCTCTCTCTCTCTCTCTCTCTCTCTCTCTCTCTCTCTCTCTCTCTCTCTCTCTCTCTCTCTCTCTCTCTCTCTCTCTCTCTCGTGTTCTTGAGGTGATACGATCTTGATGTATCGCGAGCTTTGCTATAATAGTTGGATCTTATGATGCTTCTCCCCCTCTACTCTCTTGTAATGGATTGAGTTTTCCCTTTGAAGTAATCTTGTCGGATTGAGTCTTTAATGATTTGATAACACTTGATTTATGTCTTGCCGTGCGTATCTGTGGTGAAAATGGGATATCACGTGATTCACTTGATGTATGTTTTGGTGATCAACTTGCGGGTTCCGCCCATGAACCTATGCATAGGGGTTGGCACACGTTTTCGTCTTGATTCTCCGGTAGAAACTTTGGGGCACTCTTTGAGGTACTTTGTGTTGGATTGAATAGATGAATCTGAGATTGTGTGATGCATATCGTATAATCATGCCCACGGATACTTGAGGTGACATTGCAGTATCTAGGTGACATTAGGATTTTGGTTGATTTGTGTCTTAAGGTGTTATTCTAGTACGAACTTTAGGGTTGTTTGTGACACTTATAGGAATAGCCCAATGGATTGATTGGAAAGACTAACTTTGAGGTGGTTTCGTACCCTACCATAATCTCTGTTCTCCGCTATTAGTGACTTTGGAGTGACTCTTTGTTGCATGTTGAGGGATAGTTATATGATCCAACTATGTTATTATTGTTGAGAGAACTTGCACTAGTGAAAGTATGAACCCTAGGCCTTGTTTCCTAGCATTGCAATACCGTTTACACTCACTTTTACCACTAGTTACCTTGTTGTTTTTATATTTTCATATTACAAAAACCTATATCTACCATCCATATTGCACTTGTATCACCATCTCCTTTGCCGAACTAGTGCACCTATATAACTTACAATTGTATTGGGTGTGTTGGGGACACAAGAGACTCTTTGTTATTTGGTTGCAGTGTTGCTTGAGAGGGACCATCTTCATCCTACGCCTTCCACGGATTGATAAACCTTAGGTCATCCACTTGAGGGAAATTTGCTACTGTCCTACAAACCTCTGCACTTGGAGGCCCAACAACGTCTACAAGAAGTAGGTTGCGTAGTAGACATCATGAAGAAACTAGTTTAATAATTCATGTGAGATGCAAGCAGTTGGTTCATTTGATTTCTGATGGAAGTTCCTAGTAGGGGATATTGCTAGGGGAGCAGAGTTCAGAAGTGTGCTATGTAATAACAAGTTCAAATGGTTTTGCTTGATGTCTCTCCGGGAAGTGTACTTCAGAAATCTAATCATTACCCAGGCTGCTTACAATAGTAGTGAACATGGGATGTTATGGCTTCACACACTACTACACTAGTTCATTCAGTACTAGTTACATCAATGTAGTAATATGTTATCTCATTTGTTTTGATAATTATCTCAAGTGTAGAAAAATATATTATTTCGATAATTATTTTCCATGTCATATATGTTGATGGCTTAGCTAGCCTAATTCCAAACTTTTCTGATGTCCAATTTGTGTCAATGTAGGTCCGAGTTGCCACCTTATAAGCTGATTGTGACATATGGGGCGCGTTCTTACAAGGATTACAAGGGTGACCAGTGCATGGTGTCTTCTTGGAGCTAGAACATTCGTGTAGAGAGGCAGACCAGTTATGGTCAACTTATGGGGCTCATGCAGAGTAAATATCCATGGGGAAATGATGAGGGTGTTGTGTTATCAAAGTGGAATAGTAGCAACCAATATTTTGTGCTAGTTCGCAATGATGAAGATGTGGTGAGCATGTATGATGAGACTGAGGAAGACAAGATTATTAAGATACTTGTTCAGTTCTGCAAGAATGGTGAGGAGTCGGAGTTTGCTTCAACCAATCCCACCTTCTCCAGCAAAGGAAGTGCCCAAGCTCATAGTGGAAGATTTAACTCAGAAATCCCAATATGAGTATGAGATGCCTGAGGAGAACTTGGGAAGGCAAGAAAAATCCAAAGAGGGCTATGAAGGAGAGGATCATGTTGGAATAGATGAGGAGGACCAGTACCTTTATGGCGGCGAGCCGGAAAATGGAGGCGAGCAAGCCAAAGATGTTGACCATAAGGCAACCGAAGTTGTTTCCCAAGATGTTGAGGAGTATAGTGATGAGCAAGAAGAGGATAGTGATGATCATGAAGAGGATAGTGACGAAGGGGCTGTTAGTGATGAGGATAGTGATGGGGGCATAGTGCATGATATTCCAGCAATTAGTTATGATAAGGATAATCCACCAATGACAAAATGGACGTTATTTCCCTCCATTGAGGACTTCAGAGTTGCACTTGCTACACATGCCATTGTCAATGAGTTTAGTTACAAAATTGATAAAAGTGATCAAAGGAGGTTGAGAGTTTCTTGTTCTTATGAACCACCAGAAGGGAAAACCCCATGCAAGTGGAGGGTGAACGGTTCTACCTTATATGATGACAAAACAGTAATGGTGAAGAATGAACCCAAGTTGCACACGTGTCTGCTACCTCTTGAGCACTGCGTTGGATTTCCCCGAAGAGGAGAGGATGATGCAGCAAAGTAGCGTAAGTATTTCCCTCAGTTTTTGAGAACCAAGGTATCAATCCAGTAGGAGGCCACGCACAAGTCCCTCGTACCTGCACCAAACAATAGCTCCTCGCAACCAATGCGATTAGGGGTTGTCAATCCCTTCACGGTCACTTACAAGAGTGAGATCTGATAGAGAAGATAAATAATATTTTTTTGGTATTTTTGGTATAGAGATGCAAAGTAAAAAGTAAAAGTTAAAATAAAAGCAAAGCAAGATAAAAGTGATGGAGATTGATATGATGAGAATAGACCCGGGGGCCATAGGTTTCGCTAGTGGCTTCTCTCAAGAGCATAAGTATTCTACGGTGGGTGAACAAATTACTGTTGAGCAATTGACAGAATTGAGCATAGTTATGAAAGTATCTAGGTATGATCATGTATATAGGCATCACGTCCGAGACAAGTAAACCAACTCCTGCCTGCATCTACTACTATTACTCCACTCATCGACCGCTATCCAGCATGCATCAAGAGTATTACACTAGTAGGGAAAAGCTTATACACAAACGCTTACTAGCAGCGCGGGTTTATACCCCTCGCTACTGCTACTTACTAGTAGCGCGGGTTTTTAACCCTCGCTACTACTAAGTTGATAGCAGTAGCGCTGATTTTTAACCCTCGCTACTACTCAGCGGTTTCTACCGTGCCCCCCGGGACATGCCATAGTAGTAGCGCGGGTTTTTAACCCTCGCTACTACTAAGTTGATAGCAGTAGCGCTGGTTTTTAACCCTCGCTACTGCTAAGCGGTCTCTACCGTGCCCCTGGGCCATGCCATAGTAGTAGCGAGGGTTATAAACCCGCGCTACTACTAAGTTTTTACCCCTCGCTACTACTAAGAGGTCTCAACCGTGCCCCTCCGGGACATGCCATAGTAGTAGCGAGGGGTAAAAACCCTCGCTACTACTAAAGGTCCCATTTTGAAACTCTACCCCCCCCCCCCTAGTGGATCGCCTTTTCGGTTTTGTAAAAAGCAAAAGAAAATGATAAAAACTTCAAAAATTAAAATCGTTCAAGATGTAGTTATGTTACTACATCTACTAGTTAGGAAAATTTAAAAACTTAAATTTGGACATGTTTTGCGAAAAGTGTAGAGAAACTGTACAACGGCTATAACTTTTGCATATGATGTCAGAAAAAAACGTATAATATATCAAAATGTTCAGCACGAAAATCCGCATCCGATGGAAACTCCTACGGCCTGTTTGCAAATTTTTAGAATCCTCAAATTCTAAAAGGAAAAAAAGTTATGCTCAAATTTCAGTTTTTTTAATTTTGGTCAAATCTGGTCAAACTATGGTCAAACTACTTATTCAAGAAGTATTACTAAATAATTATTCAAGAATATTAGTGTTACTAAATAATTATTTCAGTTTTTTGGAATTTTGGTCAAATCTGGTCAAACTGTGGTCAAACTACTTATTCAAGAAATATTAGTGTTACTAAACACTACAAGGATTCCGGTCTATTGCAACAAAAATTATTGCTACAACTATCTTTTTTTGCAATAAAATGATATATTACCACAAAATTCCAATTTGTGGTAATAGGCTCTACATATTGCCACAATTTTGTTTCATCGCGCTAAGTACTCATTTTGTTGCAATAGAAGCCATGTATTGCCACAAGATGCATCGGTGTTGTAATATGGTAGTGATATTGCGACAGTTCCTTCCCGTTGCGTGACTTGGTCATCTTGTTGCAATAAAGGCTAGGTATTGCAACAAAGTACATCTTTGTGGTAATATTTAGACATATATTGCAACAATTCTGACATGTGGCACTAGTCATAGATACTGTTGCAAAAAACATGGCTTCGTATTGCAACAAAACATGTATTGGTTGTAATAGGGTGACTTTTTGCCTCACCTTCGTCGCGTTGCAATAACTATTACATATTGCAACAAATTCAACATCCATGGTAATATGTACAACATAATGCAATAATCCTCTAGTGTTGCTAGAAAGGAGCAAGATATTGCAGCGATATTCTCTACAGTGCTCCTGACTTTTCCTTTATTTATTATACTATTTCTGAGGATCTGATTAAAGGGGCGTACTAGTTTATAGAGGGATTAACACATTAGGTACTACAACTTGCACCTAAGTTGCATTTTAGTCACATATCTTTCAAAGTGGACATCGGTGGTATCACAACTTGGAGGAACGCTCGCTTACGCACATGCGAAGTGTTGCACACTCGCGGACGCCCTTCACTTTAGGGTTTATTGCACCACCAGGGTCTCCTCCACTAGCCCTACTGACCTCCTCCGGTAGCAGAGGCGGACCCAGGATTGGGCCAAGCCCAGGGCCCCAGGATGCTACAGTGCCTCTACAGTGCGCAATTTGCTGCAGTCAATGAAGTAATTCATCACCACGCCCTAGGCCCAGGCCCCCTGGCCTGGGTCCTGGATCCGCCACTGTCCGGTAGCAAGGTCGTCCTCGACACCTAAAAGACGGCAAGCTCAGTGCCCTTCTCACAAAGGTGAGTCGTGAGCACTGAGCAACAAATCCTCACATTCTCTTCCTAATTTTTCTGTATCTTGCTTGATGTGATTGTATGTATTTATGTGTGTTGTTAATAAGAAATGAGATTCCATATAAAATTATGTGTTAAACAAAGAAATTGATCAAGGCTGCATACTAGCTATTTTAAACACTCCCAGACTCCATTTAAACAACGCTTCAGCCACCAATGGAGCAGCATAACAGCTGTATCCCAGGCAAGAATTCATCAGCAGATCAACAACAGTACATCAAGATATATATAAGGACGTATGACACAAGATTTTAGTAGGATATAATAAATCATCTCAGCGAGATATATAACACATGTTTCAATATGACAACACACAAGTTTCAGCAGCCATACTTGTAAAGATTGTTCACACAAAAGACCATAAGTTGATGGCAAAGTAATGAAAATAGCGACCACACTAAAAGACCACAAGTTCATAGCAACAGTTTGTACATAGCATCACTGTCAAAATAGCAACGTCACTAAAACAGCAACTACTCTTCTCTTCTCTTCATCACCAAACTGTTACTGCTGGGCACTAGCTTCTGTTCCATTTGCCACAACAGATGACACTATGCAGGGGTGCCTTGTTTGAACCTATTTAATATCAGATTAAACTTCAGGAGAGATACTACTTGTAGGTAACAATAAAAAAAGTTCAGGGTCATCCCTTTTCTTTGTGTGAACAATATAGAGACATCTCCTACATGGGCATGGGACTGCTGAGTCTGAGTGAGCACCATCGAAGGAAAAATTCAAGAAATCCTTCATGTCAGTTTGTCACTCAACAGAATCTCTTTCCCTGTCCATCCAGCTCTTATCTCGTGTCATTTTTGCCTTATGTCCGTAAAGCTAGTCCTATTAAAAAAACATAACAGTTGCATTACAGTCAATAGCATCACTAGCTGCATCACAAGACAAGACAATAGGGATACATACATGCCAGTATTAGTGTCACATGGTAAAGCAAAATTTATCTATACATTGTAAAGCAAAATTTGGTTGATGGAACAAGAAATAGTATTACTGTCACATGGTAGTACATGTGACATGAAATTATCCCCTTCCTACTTTTTCTCCGGCCACGAGTGCGACCTGGACGCCGCAGCGATTCAACAATGACTGACTTCGGCGCCGCTCCCCTAGCTACGGCGACCCGCAGGCCACGGCAGCACCCCGCACTACTAGAAAAAGGGCTATAGGTGGGATTGACACTAATGGCGCACGCCATTAGTATATACTAATGGCGCACCACCTTCTGGTACGCCATTAGTGTTGAAAGTACTAATGGCGCACCTTGCCTAGGGTGCGCCATTAGTATCCTAAATTTTATTTTTTTGAACTAGCGCGTTTGTCCAAACATACTAATGGCGCATCCTGGCACGGTGCGCCATTACTAGTTGTAACTAGTAATGGCGCACTAGTACCAGAGTGCGCCCCTAATGCTGTTTTTTTAATTATATTTTTTATTCCTTTTGTTGGAAAACTACTAATGGCGCACTGTTCCACCGTGCGCCATTACTAGTTCAAACTACTAATGGCGCACCGTGGAAGAGTGCGCCATTAGTATGATTTTTTTTTCTTTTTTTCGCAAAAGTACTAATGGCGCATCAGATATAGGTGCGCCATTAGTAACCTGGATTACTAATGGCGCATTTACTGCTGGTGCGCCATTAGTAAGTGGGCAGCAACAAGATATTTTGGGCAGCCTCTCCTACCCACACTCTCTTTCTCCCCACTCCATTCTCTCCACCTCCTCCTTGTCTCGGATGCCTCCTCTTTTTCACCTCATTTCCACCATAGATTCATTCAAATTAAGTGGTTAAATTACCTTGTTTTGATAGGTAAGTAAGGGGGGAAGCTATATTTATGTTGTTCTCCCTACAACAATTTGCACATGCACTTTTTATGGCCTAGCTAGATCTATGTATGTTCGTGGTGTTGCATATGTTTGTGGTGTTGCATATGTGTTTGTGTTTGGAGGTGTACCGGTATTTGAAATGCGATAGTTGCCAATATTTTGCCGGAATGTTGATTCATTTCCGTTTCGGCGATAATTTTGGCATTAAGCATTCTTTTTGGTCCTATTTTTAGGGAAAGTCATGCCAAATTTTTTCTTGGTTCTAAAATATCGTTTTGCTCTACCCCGCAGGAAACCATGGTCCGCACGATGACCGAAGGCATCGTGAATAGGTTTTTGAGGTCGGCGAAGGCCGAGATGCTTCAAAAGAACGAGACGGAGATAAGATGTCCGTGTCGAAGATGCAAGCTGGAGAGCCTTATTGCGGACCCGGATTCCGGGCAGGTGCGGGACCACCTTCTCTTGCGTGGTTTCATGGATGGCTATCGGTGGCAAGGTGATGAAGATGACTACGAAGTCGTCCATGGGGGCCGGGCAAGAAATGAGGAAGGGCAGCAAGGCAATCACCGCGGCTCGGGCGGGCGAGAAGACAAAGAATCCCCACGAGATGATCACGACGGTGATGCTGTACACAGTCATCATGTAGAAGATGCAGGACATGATGATGAGGAAGATGGCGCCGGAGCAGACGACGGGCATGATCATGAAGATGATGATGCCGGCGGAGCATACGATGGTGGACCATCGATGGGCTGGGTGCAGGACCCTTATATTCAAGAGCTGCTTCTCAAGCAGACGGATAACGCAAGAGCTGCCACCCGAGAGAAAGCCAAGGTGGATCAACTTGAGTTAGACGCGGTTACTCCATTGTATGAAGGATGCAGGCCCGAGGATACCCGCCTGAAAGTAACGCTCATGGCTCTGGAGATGAAGGTAAAACACAAAATGACCGACGCATGCTTCGACGAGAACATGTCATTTTGGCACGAACGTCTTCCAAAGGGGAACAAGTGCCCGACCAGTTTGGAGGAGGCGAAGAAAATCGTGTGTCCTCTGGATTTACCGCACGTGAAATACCATGTCTGCATGAACAATTGCATCATTTATCGGGACGAGCACGCAGAGTCTACCATATGTCCGGTGTGCAGCGTCACTCGATACAAGAAGAGGAAGAAAGCTCCTCGAAAAGTGGTGTGGTACTTTCCGATCACTCCTCGTCTGCAGCGGTATTTCGCGGATCCTAAGGTAGCAAAGCTCCTGCGTTGGCACGCGGATAGGGAGGAGAAGAAGCGAGAAGATGACGCAAATGATCCGGAGATAGATAAAAAAGACAAGATGCTGAGTCACCCTAAGGATGCGAGCCAGTGGCAAGCGTTGAATTTTGAATACCCAGAATTTGGGAAGGATCCAAGGAACATCGTGCTGGGCGCGAGCACCGATGGAGTCAATCCGTTTGGCAGCCAGAGAAGCACACATAGCACCTGGCCTGTGTTTGTGTGGATGTACAACCTTCCCCCTGGTTGTGCATGAAGAGGAAGTACATTCACATGAGTATGCTAATTGAAGGGCCGAAACAACCAGGGAACGACATCAATCTGTATCTGGGGCTGCTGAAGGAGGAGCTAGACACGCTGTGGAAAACGCCAGCCAATACGTGGAACGCCGCAGAGAAAGAATATTTCCCTATGAGAGCCGCACTGCTCACGACGGTGCACGACTATCTCGGTTACGGATATCTCGCGGGGCAGGTAGTCCACGGATTTTCTGGATGCGTACGGTGCATGGATGACACAACGTATCGCCAGCTAGATAGAGATCCCGGGTCTTCGAAAACCGTGTTCATGGGACATCGAAGGTGGCTTCGCGACGATGACCCGTGGAGGAAACGCAAGGATCTGTCCGATGGTGAAACCGAACCCCGAAAATGCCCGTGTACGAGGAGCGGCGAGGAAATAGACAAGTTGTTGAAAAATTGGAAAGACTGCCCACTGCCGGGAAAGAAGCAAAAGGCGCCAGAGCCGGGAAAGAAGCGAAAGGCGCCAGAGCCGCTGCTGAAGGTACAGAAAACGAGGTCTGTTTTCTGGGACTTGTCGTACTGGAAGATCCACCGTGTGCCTCACAGGCTTGATGTCATGCATATCACGAAGAACGTGTGCGAGAGTCTGCTTGGTACCCTGCTCAACATGCCAGAGAGGACCAAAGATGGGCCGAAAGCAAGGGCAGACTTGAAATCAATGGGCATCAGGCAGGAGCTTCACGCTATATATGATTATGATGATGATGATGATGATGATGATGATGATGATGATGATGATGATGATGATGATGATGATGATGATGATGATGATGATGATGATGATGATGATGATGATGATGATGATGATGAGGCGAAGCAGGACACAGAAAGTCGTCGCAAAGGCAAAAAGGCCAAGAAGACCGGAAATGACTACCTTCCCGCGTGCTTCACTCTAAGTCAGGAGGAGATCGAGCAGTTTTTCACCTGCCTCCTAGGAGTAAAACTTCCTTACGGTTACGCGGGGAAGATAAGAAGATACCTAGACCCAGCGAAGCAGAAGTTCAGCGGGATGAAGTCTCACGACTGTCACGTGCTGATGACGCAGATACTTCCAGTTGCAATCCGTGGGATCATGGACGCGCACGTCCGTGAAACGCTATTTGGCCTATGCAACTTCTTCGACGTCATCTCTTGGAAGTCGATTGGCGTGAGGCAACTCAGAAGGCTACAGAAAGAGATCGTGGTGATACTATGCGAGCTTGAGATGTACTTCCCGCCCGCATTCTTCGACATTATGGTGCATCTGCTCGTCCATATAGTGGAGGATATCATCCAACTCGGGACGACGTTCCTGCACAGCATGATGCCGTTCGAAAGGATGAATGGTGTCATCAAAGGATACGTTCGCAACATGTCACGTCCAGAGGGAAGCATAGCCAGGGGCTTTCTGACCGAAGAGTGCATCTCGTACTGCACGAATTATCTAGGCATCGAGAACCCCGTTGGTCTGCCCGTCAACAGGCACCTTGGCAGGCTCGCTGGATGGGGTCACCGTGAGGGTCGCCGCGAAATGCATGTCGGCTTCGAGGGTCGACTCGCCGACTTTGAAAGAGCAAACCTAGTCGCGCTACAACACATAGACGTGGTCGATCCTTGGGTGGTAGAGCACAAAACCTTTATTAAGAAGACGTACAATGACCGAGGCCAACATAGGACGAACGAAGATATACTCAAAGAGCACAACTCATGTTTCACGCGTTGGTTCAAGCAGAAGCTTATGTCGTACCCTTTACATGAGGATTCTTCCGCGGAAGAACAACTCATATTCGCCTTGTCACGGGCGCCGAGCACAACCTGATGACCTATGAGGCGTACGATATCAACGGCTACACATTCTACACCGAGGCCAAGGACATGAAGAGCGATGGTTATCAGAACTCCGGGGTAACGATGGAATCCTACACCGGTAACGACAAGGACAGATACTACGGAAGGATCGAGGAGATCTGGGAGCTGAGCTACGCTGGAGAGAAGGTCCCGATGTTCCGTGTCAGATGGGCCAAGAGCGTCCTAAAAGAAGACCGGTATTTCACCACCATGGTTATACCCGAAGCCAAATCCAAGACCGCGGGCGCAAACGTCACCGCGAAAAATGAGCCATGGGTACTGGCTTCCCAAGTGGACCAATGCTTCTTCATTACCGACCCGTCAAAGACCAGTCGTGTTGTCCTGAGGAGAGGCAACAGGAAGATCATCGGGATGGATGGAGTAGCCAATGAGCAAGACTTCGACAAGTACGGCGACCCGAGGATCGAACATGACGACGATGATGAAGTAGCAGCATACACCACAAGAAGAAGCAGGACCACCCTACCTAAAGGACGTCCGTTCCACAGAAGAACTCCATTTGCGAAAAAGAAGGGCAAGAAGATTGTTAACAGATAGCTAGCTAAGATCGATTGTATTTAAATCGTAGCCTTCATTTCTCGATTGTATTTCATGGGCACTTTTTAAACTATCATGAATATTTTTAAATTTCATGGACACTCGATCTCGATCCCCCTCCATCTCGATCGCTATCCCACCTCGCCAGATCCGGTCCCCCTCGCCGCCGAGCACCCCCCGGTCCACCGGCCGCCGCCGCCGACCCCCCGCACCCTCGATTCCCCTACTCAACCGCCGCCGCCGACCCCCCGCACCCCGACCCTACTCAACCGCCGCCACCGCCCCCCCGCACCCCTCCCCTACTCAACCGCCGCCACCGACCCCCCGCACCCTCCCCCGCTCCACCAGCATTACTGTTTGATTATATTTTTTAAAAAATTATTACTGTCTTATAAAAAAATTACTGTTATGATTTAAACAAGTTTGAACATATTTAAACACAAATAAGTATCAAACAGCATTTTAAATGCATAAAAAAAATTTGTGGAGCCTGGGAATCGAACCCAGGACCTCCTGGTGTGAGAACTGGCACCTGACCAGTCGAGCTAGTAGAGGGGAGTTGATGTGGATAAGGTCAAGTGGGAGATAACCTGTTGGCTCGAGCGGAAATAAAAAAAATACTAATGGCGCACCGAGCGGTGGTGCGCCATTAGTATTGTGCCCCCCTACTTGATCCCCTCTCTCTCCCTCGCCCGAGCCCTCGCCCGAGATCCCCTCTCTCTCCCTAGCCTGAGCCCCTCGCCCTCGATCCCCTTCCCCTCTCCTCTCCCGACGTCGCCGCCCCGCCGCCCTCGACACCGACGCCGCCGCCCCGCCGCCCTCGCGTGCTTCTTCTCTCCCGCGACCCCGCCATTGAAGGTCTCGCAAGGTCCTCTTCTCCTCCCCCTCCCCCTTTGTTCGATTCGATTGTGCTGATGATGCTGGTTCCTCTCGCGCGCAGGCTGCACGCACCTCGGACCGTTTCTTCCCCGTTGTCATCTCCGTTGGGGGCTGCGGAAGAGATCGACAACAAGGGAGCAGTGGTGAAGCGGATGAAAGTTCAGGCCATCAAGAAGGACATCAAGCAGGTAAACAACAGCTCAGTGGTAGTTAGTTCGTTATGTTCCTCAGAGATATCCTGAAATGCTTGAGTAATGACATGTGTTGTGCATTCCTCTGACAACCATGTCAAGTATGCAGTTTGCTGAAAGCTTTCGTTCACCGTGTAGTTTTATTGAAATACGTGTCATTTCCATGAAACTTACTAGAAATTGCTTGAGTAAGGACATGTGTGCGGTTCTGTGACAGCCATGTCAAGAAATGCGGTTTACCTGAAAACTTCTCTTCGACATGTAGCTTAGTCAAGATACAGGTTATTTCCATGGCACTTAATAAGAGTGCTTGCATGCTTGATATGTCGGAACCATGAACCAGTATGCAGAAGATGAAGCATTAGGCGCATAAGCTTTTTATATGCACATAGTCCACAATTGTTAAATATGTATTCCTGAGATCTGCAATGGCTACAACGCATACTGTTGGTCGTAACGATGAAAGTTGAAAGCTTCTATTACATGTCTGCCCTTAGCAGAAGATGCAATTGTTTCTTCATGCAAATTGAAAATGTGTTTGTAGCTTCCTCTCGCGCGCAGGCTGCACGCACCTCGGACCGCGTGTGCCTAGTTCTTCCTGGGACGCTGCCCCGACCCTACTACCCACGCCATCAGGGGAGCTCGTCAAGGTATCATCCCCCCTCTCTCTCTCTCTCTCTGCTCTCTCCATCTCTCTGCTCTCATGAGTCGTTGGAGTGCTCGTGGTGCTGTTAGGTGATGATAGCTAGATGCTATTTTTTTACCGTTCTAAATGTCGGTCGTGTTGGTAACGATAACGGGAGGCAGGGATCAGTGGTCGGGCATGGAGGCGTTTCTTTCGCTAGCTCAGTTTTATAAAAAGAGGTCCAAAGCTCTTCTTTTAAAACAGAGAAAATACCAAGGTTTTGCAAATACTGCAGTATTAAAAGCATCATTTTTAGTGGCAGCCAAACACCCCATAGTAAATAAAACTATGGTAATATCAAATACTGTAGTATTCTCAAAATACTTAGAAAAAACGGAGCAATCAAACGGGGCCTAACTTCAGACAAGGACAGGAAGGAGTACTTTTTGTTTAAAATGATTGAGCATTTGTGCTCTGTGGGGAAAAGATATCAATATTCACAGCTTATTAAAGATTTTGACCACAATATTCATACAAGAAGTTACTTCTATTGATAGACTATGTAATCAAGAAAGCATCAATAGATATTTTTTGTTTTTAATAGGCTGAACACCCACTGCCTACTTGAGTAAAGGAATAACCTGAGTTTCACTATCAGCAATAATGACATGTCCATAGTGGAAAACAGAGAATTGATTGCCAATATCATGGTAACTACTACTAAACTATGCAAGTTAAGTTTTAAAAACCAAAATAGTTTAGTAGTACAAAAAGTAGATGCAGCAATAATGCCATCATTAAATAAACAAGCTGGTGCTATGATTGTTAGTGGCGATCCCATAAAAACTATTACTAGGCTGGTCCAAAAATTAGTATATATATGACTAATAAACCTAACATATAGTGAGTCCAAAGTCCGAGCTCTCAATATTATCAAGAAACCAACATGTGTTAGACAATCTCATGAAGCACGTTGCAACTATCTATCTAACTTCTAGATTACTTGAAATAATTAAATTTTCAGTTGAGCTACTTCTTCTAGAACTAGTGTATTACCAAGATTCCAACACTATTTATGTTGTATCCAGATTGAAAATACCAAGTAGCATTTTGCATTCTCTTTCAGATTCAATGTGACTAGAATTCACTTGTTCTTATATGGGTGAAACTTCACTTGTTTTTAGGCTAGTGTATGGTGTTTGCTTTATTCTGTCATCATTTGTAACTATGTCACAAATAAATTATTCCTTCTTCTGTATTTGACAAGTAATGACTGTTGATAAGCTGAGGCATGTATTAAGCTGTTTCTTTGCTCTGAATTACTTGTGATGCCTCTGAATTACTTGTGATCACATTGAGAAAGACTTGTAAAGATGATGATCATCTTTTACAGAAAACAATTTGTGATGATTTTGCTAGTTTGCTGGGTTTTGTCTCCGACCAGTGTGTCATGATGAATTTGCAGGTACCCCGAGAGGCCCTTGAGTTTGCCGGAATGTCGATTAACTTCCGTTCCGGCAAATTTGGGTACTCCATATGTCCTATTTTCAGCAAAGGTCATGCTGAAATTTTCCGTGAATTTTAGCATGACTTTGCTAAAAATAGGACATATGGGGTACTTGTGACTAATGCATGGGTCGGGGTATCTTAGTAGTTAATTAAGTAGGATCAAGTGCCCCGGGGTACTTGTGACTAATGCATGGCTTTTAGGGTGCCTCGGCGTCGAAAAACCCTCAATTATAAAAGCTTAGATTTTAGGATGCCTCGGTGTCGACAAACCCTAAATGATGAGACCATGATCTTGTTCCTTGACAATAAACAACTTTTTGACCAAACTTTGTTTCTATTTAGAGAGAAACATGGCCCACAACAATGAGGCCGGGGGTTCGGGCGGCAAGGCATTCTGGGAGCTGTCCCAGGAGATGGAGGAACAACCTCACTTGTATGAGGACGCCGCCTTCCCCACCGATCCTGAGACCACTGATGGTGCCGCCGAGGATGACCCCACTGATGCCACCACTGATGGTGCCGCCGAGGATGCCACCACTGATGATGGCGGCGCACGCACAGATGGCAGCCAGAAGAGGCAACGGAAGGACCGGCGCCCGACCGTGCTCCGCACCCTCAAGGAGGAAGTTACTGAAGTGGACTCCGACGGGAATCCAACGGCGCCCGAACGAATAGTCAAGGGGTACTCGCTTCAGCTCGGGTGCATTCTCCGGAGCACCGTCTCGATCAACACCAAGAACCTGAGGCATCCTGACCGAGGGAATTTGCGCAACCTCCTCTTCACGAAGCTGCACGAACGATACAAGTTCCCCGCTGAATTTGAAAACACAAGCCTCAAAGGGAATAAAGTGAACAATGCTGCCCTCACGAAGATGAGCAAGGCCCTGTCTACTTGGAAAAGCAATGTGAAGAGAATGATCGAGAAAGGTGAGAGTTATGAGAAGATCAAAGAGAAAAATCCTTCGATCACCGAAGATCAAAGAGAAAAATCCTTCGAGCACCGCACACTCCCAATCAAGTCGGTGGGGGAAAGAAATGCGGGAGCTGAACTTAGGGGAACACACACTCGGTCCCGGCGGTTATAGAGTGGCGGAGCCTATATGGGACAAGGAGGAGGCGGACCGTGCCGAGCAAGGCCTACCGCCCCTCTTCGATAAATACGGTGACAAGCAGACCAGGAACTATGTCAGGGCCCGGTACAAGAAGGACCCGAAAACAAAGGAGCTTACCACGGATCCGAAGACCAGGGCGCTTGAGCTTGTTCTGGTAAGGAATACACCCCCGCGTAATTAGCTCCATATGGTTGCATTCTAATTAATGAAGCCAAATTTCTAAATGGTTCACATTCCTTCCGCAGGCGACTGAAAGCAGTAGCGCGGGGTCGACTAAGAGCAACCCTTGGGACACCACTCTAAATAGGGCGTTGAATTTAATGAAGAACAAGGATAAGCTCAGTAAGCCGACGTCAGCTGGTCGTGTGGCCGGCAAAGGCTTGTCGACAAAATGGGGGTCATACTATAACACTGGTGGACGAAAGGAGAAAAAGACCAGCTCGGAAAGCCAGGCGCGCGAGGTTCAAGAACTCAAGGCACAGGTGGCGCGGATTCCGGAGATTGTCCAAGAGCAAGTGCAACAACAACTCGGAGCGACGATCACCGCCATTGTGCCTACCTTGATCCAGGGGTTGAGTGCGTGGATTGCGGGCGGCCAACAGGGGCCGCCCCTGATTCCTAGCTTCACGGCCAGCAACTCGCAGAACGCGATGGTGGGGCCATTGGTGTCTCCGACGGAGGCGGCACTGGTGTCTCCGACGCCGGCACGGGAGCTTAATGCACCCGGGTGTACGCCGGCCGGCACCTCTGCAGCAAGCGGCCCCTCCGTCAACTGCACGCCCGCCGTTGGCGGTGCCTCGACATTAGCCGAGCTCGACGCCATCATCACGGTAACTAATTAAGCCTCTCTCGGCCGAGGACTTCATCTCCTTGCCTTTGACTGGGCATCCCTGACGCCCTACATGTTTTCGCAGGGCGCCGCCGACGTTCCGTGCACTCTCCTGCACTTCGTGAACAATGAGTTGGTCGATGTCGCCAAGGGCAAAATCGTTCAACCGGGCAACCCCTTGTTCCACGGTACCCAGATGCCACCCTACTTGTTTAGGGTTCAACTGGTTCGGGTGCTGCCAGGCTGCGACGAGTTGTTACCTCCGATTCGACCCGTCGGGGCCGACGATGATGACGTGATGACCCTCAGCGCCTGCCTGAGTTGGCCCCTGCTTTGGCCGAAGAGCCAGATTCGTTTGGGGGCTGGGGACACCACCCCAAAGACAACACCGCCAGTCGTGTCGGCGCCAAGTCGGCCCCATGGCAAGACCGTCGCAACGGTGCCGGACATCCCTATGCCACTGGATCCAAACATGCATATGGCACAGGATCAGAACGACGACGACGATACATTTGCCAACGTCGATCGGTACTTTGCCGATCATGGGTACGATGGCGACTTCATGGGGCCTCCTTCTCAAGAACCCAACCCAACAAAAGACGTGTGCGATCTAGCTGGTACCGCGGAGAAGCCAAGTTGCAACAGGCGTCGTCTGCCGTTCAGCTCTCAGGAGACGCCTCCAGCTGCCGACTTCATCGAGCCTCAGATAGGCGAGGTGCGAAATATTCTCAGCCCCAACACACTCAAGAAGGCGGTCTGTGAGCAGAACTCGCTCCCATTACAGGAGAAGAAGAAGGCACGCAAAAGAAAGACTAACAAGGGTGCGGGCCAGCCGGCACCGAGTACGATCCGTGCTCAGAACGGGCCACCTTCACCTGAGGATTTAATGAGGAGGGTGCATGTGGCGGGTAGGCCGATGCTACCGAGAAATATGCTCGATGTTGCAGCCGGTGCTATGCGGAGTCTGCATGACAGTGTTCTTTCTTTGGAGAAGCGGCGTCTCAGAGAGAAGGATGTGGCATACCCGGTTTTCGTGGCCAAGGTGCCAGAGGGCAAGGGCTTTGTGGATAACTACATCGGGGGTACGATCGTCCTGCGGTTTGATGACATCCACGCTATGTTGAACCTTCATCCGCTGCACTACACCTTCGTTCGGCTATTTTCGCTGAGTATGAGATGCGGATCATTCGCGACAAGACCCCGGACATCGTGATAGTCGACCCCTTCTACATGCGTGCCAAGATCTTGGGCAGCGCTGGGGACCGGCAAGTCGCGAGTTCTTACCTCGAAGGCGTCATTCTGGCAAACCCAGATAAGGATAACTTCCTCGTGCCTTACTTTCCCGAGTAAGTCCTCCCCTCAACCGCCCCGTAACATACGTATTCTTAGATTTCGAACGTAGACTACACAAATGTCAAGAAGGTTCTTGATGATGTTCTCCCCGGCTACGCCCAATCTGGAGGCACCTTCAACAGGCCTATTCGTAAGTACGGCAAGCACGTGTTCTCCCACAATACGACGTTCTGCTGCGTCAAGCAGCCGCCTGGCGGTCACAAGGGTGCCTACCACGCCATCCATCACATGCGGGCGATTGTACGGGACCATCATCAACTTCTGCTACCGAGTAAACTCAAAGATTGGGCCGCGAGCGTGTCGGCAATCCAGGACGCGGACATCAGACAAGAATTCTTTCGCATCCAGTCGGAGTTTGCGGAAATCATCCATCAAGATGTCCTTCGTACCTCGGGGCAGTTCTACCTCAGAAATTAACTGTCCAACAGTGAGATAGACGGAATGCTACAAATGCAGGCTGACAACGCCCGTAATTTCATGACTCCCACGATAGACGGCGGCTTCATCCACGCTCCGGTCCCTTGAGTCGAGTCAAAAGCAGTGATGATGTGTCTAGTTCTGAAACATCGATTGGCTCATGTTGTAATTAAACTTTAATGAACTTGTAGTATGTCTCTTTGGTTTCGAGAGTCGTTCAACTTAGATGTAATTGATGCTATTAATGTCTTGCTTTTCTCTTCCGATCGTTCTGTTGCATACTTATATATTGTTTATGTATTGTCTGTGAGTTGGTACTAACGTTTCGTTTCGCTAGTGCATAGCGATGTCGTCGTATGTCGTGTACAAGGGTAAGGTTCCCGGAGTCTACGACGACTGGGAGGAGTGTCGGAGACAGGTTCACCGATTCAGCGGAAACAGTTACAAAGGGTACACCACTAGGCCCGAGGCCGAATCTAGATACGCCCGCTATCTAGCACGAGAGGGGAGGGAGCGTTTGAGGAACCGGATGAAGACGAGTTTCATCGTGATGATGCTCATCGTGATGACCGCAGCTCTCTTCTATGTGATGGTAGTTTAGATGATCGATATCGACTTGTAATGTGAAGACAAACTCGCTACTCGCGGTCTCGAGACTTGTAATATAATGTTCTATCTTTGTTCGGTCTTTTCAATTCGGAGACTAATGTGATGAATTGTATTTGGAGACTAATATGATAAAATGTATTCAGAGACTAATCTTCTATTGTATTCGATGAATCTGTTGTTGATGTGTGCTGTCTATATTTTGTCCAATTATACATTTTGTAACCTGTGCAAAAAAAACAGAAAATTAAAAAATTAAAAAAAAATATTCATACTAATGGCGCATCGCATAACAGTGCGCCATTAGTATTCCAGAGGATACTAATGGCGCATCTTTAAGCAGTGCGCCATTAGTATGCCGAGGTTACTAATGGCGCATCACCCTGTGGTGCGCCATTACTATACCAAAGCACCTGGCTATACATGGCCCAGTGGTGCGCCATTAGTAAGTATTACTAATGGCGCCATTAGTAAGTATTATTAATGACGTGTTACTAATGGCGCACCATTAATGCGCCATTAATGACCAAATTAGATGCGCCATTAGTAACCCTTTTTCTAGTAGTGCCGACGCGACCGCGGTCTGGTACTGACCACACGCGATGGCAGCGCAGTGCTTGCCCCATGCAGCTATGACCCGACGGCCATGGTGATGCCTTCGGGCGGTGGCGTCCTCCGCGACCCGGCGCTACACCCACACGCGAGTGAGACAAAGCGGCTGCGGCACTGCATCCATGCGACAGCGACACAACGTTGCCCACTCACAAGGGAAACCAAGCGGCCGCGATGCTGCATCCATGCGCGGTGGCTTGCTTGCCGTCAAAACTGCTCCACGTGAATGTTTTGCTGATGTTTGAAAGAGAAATTGCTGATGTTTTGCTGTAACAGAATGAATGTGGATGTACAAACAAATACTAGTTTTTTTGCTGCACGTGAATCAGTGTGGATCTACATAAAATACTTGAATGAACGTGGATGTACAGGAAGTCTTTTCTGTCATTTCAGTGACATGGATAACACAGGGATTTT
Source organism: Aegilops umbellulata (assembly GCA_032464435.1). NCBI lineage: Eukaryota > Viridiplantae > Streptophyta > Magnoliopsida > Poales > Poaceae > Aegilops > Aegilops umbellulata. The sequence goes on along the minus strand of CP136060.1, from coordinate 586,304,379 downwards.
GCTTCTTGTACATCCACATTCATTCTTCACTGATTCAGAGTATTGGTATAGTGAAATTCATGTGCTGATGTTATTTCTGTATACTTGTACACCCACTGATGCCAAGTATGCACTGGTGATATTCAGAGATAACTGAAATTCATAAGATAACATTCAGACAGCTAGAATTCAGTGACATGTTGTGCATATATTGGTGGTTAACATCTTCACTCTTCATAAATTCAAAGTTGACTAAACCAACCAACTAACCTCTTAGCCTTACTACCCTGTCTAATTCTAGCTAGTAAAAAGGAATAGTTTTCCATGAGAAACAATATTCTTGCATAGCTATTTAGAGATATAAGACCATCTAAAAATGCATCCAACAAATGATCTTCAGTACAAATATTCAGGGATAAAATGATAATCTCCTAGAAAAATGTCGGCACAGGTACCAATGAGCTTCAGTACGAATAATCAAAGATACCAGGCCATCCAAAATCCATCCAACACATGATCTTCAATACAAATATTCATGGATAATATGATAATCTCCTGGCAAAATATCGGCACAAGTAACCATGAGCTTCAGTACGAATATTCACGGCTGAAAACTAACAACCGGATTGTTTAACTTATGATCAAGAACATAGCATACCTTTATGCTACTGACCTCCACGAATGTGTGGTCCTACATACCAATAAAACAGCAAGCAAGGGAAAATTAGTCTACTACTTTCAAACTAAACTCAGCATCCTTATGTTGTATGTATAGCACAGTACTAATGCCCATGTGATGTATTTTGAATCTAAATTTGTTGCACTTGCAATGAAAAATACAGAGGGAAACATGAGGGCCTGACCAAGGGATAGCTGCTGCAGGGCGTTGCACTGAAGCGCACGGGAGTCCCGGGAAGGTGAGCAGGAGGTGAGGTGTCGGGCGGTCCAGCCACGCGCCCACGGGAAGGATCAACCAGCCGAGATCCAAGGAGGAGGAGGCCGACGGGCGGAAGGCACCGAGCGGCGGGTGGCGGAGCAAGTTTAGAGGGAGAGGGGAGCGGCAGGGAGGCGCCGGCGCGGGCTGCTTCGTCGCGCCGCCATCATGTGGTTGCTGGATGCGGCCAGCGCTCGGGTCGGGCGGCGGCGGAACAGGGGATCAGGTCACACTAGTATTTTTTATTTTTATTTTGAGGATCTGAGGTAGTTTTTCTAAGCTTACGCAACTCCTGAAATTACAAGAAGAGAATTTCGTCACAATACATGACTTTCATGGCAAATAAGAACTTGATGATGCAAATAAAGAAGTTGTTTCAGTTTCATGAGTAGTATTCTACAAATAATTGTATTCATGGTACAATCAGACCAATATACATTAGATTTGCACACCAAGAGATTCAGTAACAATATTCAATTCATCCAATCTGAATCACCTTTGATTTGAGGGCTACAATAGCTTTGTTATCTCTTACCAGCTCAGGGCACATACTGTATCCTAACAGATGTTGAATCAATTTTCCAAATAAAAGTTCAGTCGGTACAACCATATTCATTTTGAGATTTCAGATGAAAGACAGCTTCGACGACATCTTGGCACTTCCTCGATAACGCTTCCTCGACCGGCCAGCGAAAACGGCGTCTTGCCGATTTCCTGATCCGCCACTAGAGACGGCATGACGGTGCTTCCCTGACCCGGTAGCGTCTACGACGTCTTGCCGGTCTCCTGATCCGCCATCGAAGACGGCATGACGGCACTTCCTTGACCCGCTAGCGGCGACGGCGCCTCGCCGGTTTCCCGATCCCCCACCGGAGACGGTATCTTGGCGGTTCCTCGATCCGCCAGCGGAGAGGGAAAGACGGTGCTTCCTCGACCCGCCAGCGGCGACAACTTCCGCATCCTCTGATTCCGCTGTCGATGAGGAATCGGTCAGAACGTGTGGGTTCTTCGCCAATCTGGCCTTCGTCGATCCTCCATCGAAGAGGCCTTGTTGGAGCTTCCTCGATCCGGACCCATTTTTTGACATGTCCGCCTTGACATTTCGTCAAACACGTATGCAGGTCGGCCGATGCGCCCAATGAGTGCTGCCTCCGCTCGGTTGTTGCTACTCTCGCCCCGCAACTCCACCCTGCTACTCGCCCGGCAATAGCAACTTGCTTGAGAGAAGCCACACGCGCCCGCCTCCGCGATGCTCTCAGTCCGCGCCGAAGCCTGTGCTCCCGCTCATGCCCACTAGTGCTCGTGCCACCTAGTCTGGCTTTGGGTCTCAGGGTCATGTCCTGCTTCCTGGAGCTCCGAGCTCGCGCCACCGCACGGCGCCGAGCCCAGCCGCTATGCTCGCCGGCGCCCCGCGCCCGCAGCTACCACCGCAGCCCCGATCTCGCGCTGACCTGCAGGAGCACCGACGCCGCATGGCGCCGGCGGTGCCGACGACAGTGAGCGCGGGGAGCATGGTGGGCGTCTGGGCGAGCATGCTCGTCGGCTGGGGATGTGCGAGGCACGTCATGGTGGTGGCGGGGATGAGCATGGCGCAGCCGAGGATTGGTAAAGCGGTTTGGTTGTTTAATTTACATAGTTGAATCTCCATGGTTATCGTTTGAACAAAAGCGACATAATTATGTTGGACCTACTCTGGCCGGCGTGGACGAACCCTCTACGGATTGTCCGGTAAGATGAAAGATGCTGAGATCATCCCATCTCAAGATCGGAATGTGAGATCAAGACTCACATAGATCGACCGTCTCATCAACCCATCCCATCAGTACTTATGTTTTGAGACAAGAGTATAACCTAATAGTTTTAAAGTGAGGGTCGCATGAGATTTCTGTGATATGTAGTTCAAAACTGGTCAAATTTTTGCTGCTTTGACCAACAATTGACCAAGGCACAAATATTTGACATATCCCAACCTAAGTGTAGATCCATGATGAAACAACACGTTTCTAACACAATTAATCTCATAACTAAATTGGTTTGGTTGTTTAATTTACATAGTTGAATCTCTATGGTTATCGTTTGAACAAAATCGACATAATTATGTTGGACCTACTCTAGCGTGGACAAACCCTTCAAAAATTGTCCGGTAAAATAAAAGATGCTGAGATCATCCCGTCTTAAGATCGGAATATGAGATCAAGACTGACATAGATCGATCGTCAACCCATCCCATCAGTATTTTGCTGCTTTGACCAACAGTTGACCAAGGCATAATTTATATATATATCCCAACCTAAGTGTAGATCCATGATGAAACAAAACTTTCCTAATTGGTTGTGGGTGGTTGGCGGACCGGGGTTACAACAGAAGGGTTGAAGCACCGTGGTACATCACCTACCCAGTGCGTGCACTGGTCAACAGTGACGGCGTCTGTGGACGTCGTGTTCCTCCTTGCAGGCTCCGTTGTGGTGCTCCCACTCCTTCTGTCTTACTCCGCGTGAAAATTTGATATTCGGATCAGACTGTGGCGACGTTCGTGGGCGTGCCCTTCCTGGAGGCATCGTCTTTGAGTCCTCGGTCCAGCGTGTCCGTCGCACATCTTCCCGGATGACCGCTCCTCGTGCTGGTGGTCTCCGTCCAGTCTAAGCGGATTCATTTTTTGCACATCTTATAGGTGCTTGGTAGTCGTTCAGGTTGTGTGTCGGTGTCCGGCATTCGTGTATCTTGACTTGGGTGTGTGTGGCGTGTGTTTGTATTGGTTTGCTTTGATGTATGTGATGGTTGCTTTATATAATATAAAGCGGGAAAATCTTTTTCATTCGTTAATTGGCTTCCTCAAATGGCGACGACTATACAAATATCGACGAGGAAAGCGTTACATGGGAGCGCGCCGGATCGCCCCTCCACGATTCTCGGATTTGGTGGTTTTTTAACCATGATATAACTTTTTACAAACAAATTTTAGTATTCACTCCGTCTTCAAATAGATTTACAAACTAGAACATTCCCTCAAAAAATGGATAATGCTACACGTACAGGAGATTACGGGCGTTTTACAGGCTGACTAGGAGTCCGTCCGACGTGGCTGAGCTGCGGGAAAATAAAGGAAAAAGGAGAACGTGCCGCTGTTCACGCAAAGTAAAAACAAAAAAAACAGAACGGCAGGAAATAACGAAAAAGGAGGACGTGCCGCTGTTTACGCTACTGGAAAAACAGAACAGCCGCTCGATTTGCCGATCGCGTTCGCCTCGAACGACCACGGCCGTCTCGCGCCGTCAAGGGCACATTGCTGCTTGCTCGGCCGATCTTTTCAAGCCGTCGGCGTCGCATGCTCCGTCACATCGGCATTAGCAGGTAATCCTATGTATACTGAAGGCCATGATGTTACGATTTGGATAGTCTGACTGGTGATACTGCAGCATATATACTTGATTTATCCATCTGTAGATCAAAGCCGTGTACCTGAGTTGTCCGCCTTGATGAAGCCGTGAAGTTAGCTACAAATGATTAGTTATTAATCTTTCATCTGTTTGCATGTACATGACTATAGCACATCACATCACCTCGGCACACAATGTTATGTTTGTTTCTAAGTATATATGTTGTAGGTCAATCTGTTGCATGTACATGACTGTGCTGCTGTTCCTATGTATACTGTAGGTCAATTTGTTACCATTCAGATTAGTTATGTTGCCTTTGTACGAGAATGATTAAAAATTTCATGGCTTGTAGGAATGGATGATAGAACTTGTATTTTTGAAGAATCAAGTGACATGTCTATTTCAAAAGACGATGATGGCACTAAGCAGCAGAAGAAAAGCAATGTGGAAGTTGAACATGACCTTGGTGAAGCCCAACCAGATGTGTCACTTGGAGATCATGAACTGGGGATGACCTTTGGTAATGAGAATGAGGTGCGAGAGTATTATACCCAGTATGCTAAAGCAAAAGGCTTTGGTGTGACGAGAAGAAGTTCAAACAGTGATGATAATGGACAATTGAGGTACCTTACACTTTCCTGCAGCCGTCATGGTAAGACTCAGTCCAACTCAAGAAATATGTTGAAGCCAAATCCATCAGCCGGGTTAGGATGCAAAGCTAAAATTAATGTTACTCGTGGTCCTGATGGGAAGTTGTATCTTTCGAAGGTCATATTGGATCATAATCATGCATTAAGTCCACTAAAATCTCGGTTATTTAGATGCAACAAAAGGTTAGACTACCATGTTAAGCGAAAGCTTGAGTTGAATGACAGAGCGGGAATTCGGGTAAACAAGAACTTCAATTCTTTTGTTGTGGCAGCAGATGGTCATCAGAACCTAACTTTTGGTGAGAAAGATTCTCGTAATTTTCTAGAGAAAATAAGGAGGCTGAAACTTGGCAGTGGTGATGCTGAAGCGGTTCGTGACTACTTTATTAAAATGCAATCCGACAACCCAAACTTTTTTAGTGTAATGAATGTTGATGATGAATCCCGACTTAGGAATGTATTTTGGGCTGATGCCAGAAGTAGGGCAGTGTATGACTCTTTTCATGATGTCATTACTTTTGATACGACATATTTGATGAACAAATATGATATGCCGTTTGCTTGTTTTGATGGAGTGAATCATCATGGCCAATCAGTTTTGCTAGGATGTGCTTTATTATCAAATGAAGATACTGGAACATTTGTTTGGTTATTTCAAGCATGGCTCACATGTATGTCAAATCGTCAACCAAAAGCAATTGTCACTGATCAAGCAAAAGCAATTCAAAATGGTGTGGAAACAGTTTTTCCGGAATCTCGATACAGATGGCGCTTGTGGCACATAATGAAAAAGATACCTGAGAAGCTAGGTGGGTATGATGAATATGATCGTATCAAGGTTGCTGTTGGCAATGCGGTCTATGATTCATTAACAGTTGCAGAGTTTGAAGTTGCTTGGATGCATATGATTGAGAAGTATGGTCTTGGTGATAATGAATGGCTTAAAGTGCTTTACAACCATCGACACCGTTGGGTTCCAGCATTTGTGAAAGATGCCTTTTGGGCAGGTATGTCTAGTACACAACGTAGTGAGAGTATGAATGCCTTCTTTGATGGATATGTTAATGCAAAAACTACATTGAAGCATTTTGTTAGCCAATATGAGAATGCTCTTCGTGATAAAGTTGAGAAGGAGAATATTGCTGATTTCAATTCTTTCAATTCAACCATACCTTGTATCACACGCTTTGACATTGAGAAGCAATTTCAGTCAATCTATACAAATTCAAAGTTCAAAGAATTTCAAGAAGAGCTAACAGATATTATGTATTGTGATCGGAAGTTTATACAAAAAGAAGGGGCAATAGAAACATATGAAATAACCAAGGATGTGCTAATTGACGAAGAAAAGGGATGGAGAAAGGATATTCTGTACCATGTATATTTCAATGAGGAAGAGTTCGAAGTTAAGTGTTCATGTCGCCGCTTTGAGTTCAGAGGTATTCTCTGTAGGCATGTGTTGTGTGTGCTTACTCAAAAGAAAATCAAGGAGGTTCCTCCACAATACATCCTTGCTCGGTGGAAAAAAATGTGAAAAGAAAACATAACTTTATCAGATGCACATACGGCGGCATGGAAGACACTCCTGTTGCAAAACGCTTTGATAGCTTGTGCAGTTCTTTCTACCCAGTTGCAGAGATAGGTGCCATGTCGGATGATACACACAATTCCTTGATCGAAGATCTTCGCACCTTGAAAATTAAGTACAGCAGCAACTCAAGTTCTGGAAATAACAATGATAAGGTTGGTACACAGGAAGATTTACCTTCCAATGGGAAGGCAACAGGTAAAACTATACTGAGTCCAATAGCTGTTAGATGTGCTGGACGCCCTCCTTCGGTGAGAAAAGAATCTAAGGTTGATAAGCTTATTCGCCAAGCAAACGAAAAGAAGAAGAAAAAAGAACAAATGGAGAAGAAAAAGGCTGCAATAAAGGAGAAGAAGGAAGCTGAAAAGGAGGTATCATTTCGAATATTACGTTTTTCAGTTGTGAAAAAGAAGACCTAAATTCACACTTGTGAGCTCAATAACTATGTATTTGTTTCAGGCTCGCTCCTTGAATTTGAAAAATAAAAGATCCAGCGAAAAAAGAAAATCCTCAGAGGATGATATTCTACAACAAAATGCTATAGAACATATGGTATCTAACTCTTGCTCCCGGCTGTTTAGCAATATTTTTTCATGTATTTGACTGACTTCTTGCAATCTAAAACAGAGTCAACAAGATGCTTATTTGGATGGCCAGGCTTGTAGTATGACAGTTCAGGTATCTTTATTTCTCATCCTTTTATTACTAGTAAACACTTGACCATCAATGTCATTTTATCACCTTCTTTGGACAGGAATCATTTGACTTGGGCATTAACGCTGGCAACATAAATGTACCCCAAGAATCGACTACGGTATCATTTGGAGGTTTATCGACAATGGTTATGCCTCCAATCCTAGGAGAATATACAAGTATGTTGTTTCAAGTTCAGCAAGGATCGACTGTAGTGCCTAGTTCGGCTGAGTTGCACTTTGATGGAATTGGAGGGCGGAACAATACAGTGGATCAGAGTTAGACAAGATTTATGTCATTTCAAGTTGTTGGATGCAGTACTTTCTATGCACTTGGCAACTTTAATGTAATAATAGCTGAAAGACACCAGGGCACCACATTTATATTTTGTCATCAGGATTTTTCCCTAAAGTACCAGATTTGCTTTATGAGATTGTTATACGTTTGCAATTTTCCTTGGATATGTGTACGTGCGCATTGCCGCTAGCTAACTCTCATGAGTGAGAGTTTTCTGTCTCACACATTTGCAATAGAACAAGGATGTTTCCATCAGGACAGATTTCTTATTCATAATTCTAGTTGGAACATTATGATCACAACTTATACGTCACACAGGATTTACCATCCATCAATTTTTCAAGAAACAAACAACCTTGTATATTGATCTTATTCATAAGGTCAGATTTTACAACCACACAAAATCATATAACGAAAAGTACACGTTACAATCAACACCAACTACGCGAGCAATTCTGTACAGAACTTGCACACTCCAGTTATCTTCTCCACATACACACGCATAATCTGCAAGCATATGTGCTCTGATTTTGGTCTCTTTTGATTCGGTGAAACAACACTAAATGCTTCTTGTTTGATTGCATAGAGAATACCACTGCTGCTAGAGTGTCTATTCCTCTCCCTGCAAAACATAACAAAATTCAGTCCTTGCACAAAATTCAGAGCTTCCCCTAAATTCAGATTAGCATGAAGCAAAACTGAAGCGAAATTCAGAGCTACCAGTTTGGCACTTTAGCTCGTCCATCTGGTCTAGCTGCGGGGGGATGAGAACGTCGACGCTGCCCTGCACGCTCAGGAGCAGGTCGACCAGCATCGTCAGCCGCCGCACGACTAGCCTGTACGCCGCCCAGGGCTCCACGGGGCTCGCCCACGGCGCTTCCAGCGTCTATACGACGAGGCCGCCTCGCCTCTCTGAAGGAGCCGGCCGTCACGCTGCCGACGAGCAGGGGATCGCCTGGTCGCCCTGGAGGAACCGGTCCTGACACTGCCGATAAGCAGGGGATCGCCTGGTCGCCATGGGGCATCCAACGAGGAGGAAGTCGCCTCGCCGCGTGAAGGTAGCACATCCTGACGCGTCGAAAGAGATCGCATCCACACAGCCATGAGGGGAACTGGAGCAGATAGCTTGGCCGATCTGGGCGAGCCGGTCGTCGCTTGGGAGAGAAAGGAAACCGCCGGGATTTTTATTTTTTATTTTATCTTTTCCTTTTCAGTTCAGCGCGCGGTCGCACCCTCGCAGCCACGTCGGACGGACTCCTAGTCAGCCTGTAAAACGCCCGTAATCTCCTGTACGTGTAGCATTATTGCTCAAAAAATAATTACTTTCCCACCACTAATTTAGTTTGCGCCAATATTTTTTAACCTCCCGCTAAAAGGTCCCAGATTAACGTCTTTGTTCCCAAAAAAATAGTTTATATTAACCTTCGCGCTAAATACCCTCATACCAGAACCACACCACGGCGTCTTCACGGGAGATTGGATCTGAGCTCTCGCCCCTGGTTTCTCTGTGCTGCCGGCGTCATGACGGCGTCAACACAGCGAACCACACTCGAGTCAGCTGCACGGCGTCAGGTTATTCCACCCGATCTCCTAACCTCCGGTCCTCCTTGATCTCGCCCTCCTCCATCTCCTCTGCGCCCGCCGATGTGGGCCGTCTCCGTGTCCTCGGCCATGCCGGCGGCGGCAGCGATGCGGTCTGGCGCGGCGCCGACGGAGTTCCCGTCTCATCCCCTTGCCCATTAATCCCGTGTCTGGAGCAAGCACGACACCACCTCGGTGTTGCACGCCGCGACAATGCCCGCCCGGGCTCAAACCCTCCTCCCCCACGATTTCCTCCTCCTCAACGTGCCGCTCTCTTCGTCCCTTCTCTCCTCCGCTCGCCGCTTGGTCGTAGAACTAGTCAGGGCAGGGGACGACATGGCCGCCGCTATACATTGTCGTCAGGGCAGAGGAGCAGCTTCCCCTGCACGCGCCCCATCCTGCAGAGCGTGCTCCAGCTCATGGGCTGCAAGCCACGCCTCACCTTCGAGGTCTGTCTTCCCCCATCTTGCTTGTCCCCCAATCTGTCAGCTCACTTCTTTTCCCTTGGGTTCATTCTGAATCTTTAGATTAGACTCAGTATCATACCATCTCTGCCGCACCCCTGAACCTCCATATCAAGCGATGTAGATCAGTTTTGTTTTTTGGTATTCCATACTCCTCATATCCTACTTCAATTGGCTGATGGGATCAGTCGCATAGTGTTTTTTGTTACAATTAGCGAGCGCTGTACATCTACCTCATATCCTGCTTCAATTGGCTGAACCTACAGAGTGTATTTAATTGCAATATGATGTTCACAGCAGGGGCGGAGCTACTAGGAGCCTCCCTAATGCACAGGCATCAGGGTCGATGTTGATTTCTTGAAGCGATTGTGTAGAGTTGTTTTGCCGTGCACCAGGTTAGGCTGACAGCGGTGCATCAGGTACAGAGACAATCCCACGGCGGCCTTGTTCGGAACTGGTTCATGGGTAGGCCAGGTCTTGTTCAGACGTGGCCAGGCCTTGGCGTAGCCTTGTGGGCTGTAGCCTTTTGGGTAGGTTTGGTGTGGCTGGGCATCATGGAGTCAATGCCCTTAGGTGTTGTAGCGTCACGCCGACACGCGATCACTCGAAGAACCACAGCGGATGGGCGACGCTGCGCTAGGCTCGAGCTTTACACCTAGCATCATCCATGCTAATCCGATCAGCCACTCACCTCAGCTCCAGCTCAAAGGTGGAGTATGACGTATAGATGTAGTAAATCTTAAATCTCGGGTTAACCATTGCAAAAATTGTGCTTTTAGGCAGTATCTTTAGATTCTTTTTGTAGTTCTATGTACGGGGGTATTCTGAAGTTGAGAATTCAGTTCATTTACTTGACTTTATCAAATGTGGATAGCCACAAGACTGGAGACGGGAGACTTTGTGTATAGTCTAATAATGTTGCAATAAGTCGTTCCTGTTGGAAATATGCCCTAGAGGCAATAATAAATTGATTATTATTATATTTCCTTGTTCATGATAATCGTTTATTATCCATGCTATAATTGTATTGATAGGAAACTCAGATACATGTGTGGATACATAGACAACACCATGTCCCTAGTAAGCCTCTAGTTGACTAGCTCGTTGATCAATAGATGGTTACGGTTTCCTGACCATGGACATTGGATGTCGTTGATAACGGGATCACATCATTATGAGAATGATGTGATGGACAAGACCCAATCCTAAGCATAGCACTAGATCGTGTAGTTCGTATGCTAAAGCTTTTCTAATGTCAAGTATCATTTCCTTAGACCATGAGATTGTGCAACTCCCGGATACCGTAGGAATACTTTGGGTGTGCCAAACGTCACAACGTAACTGGGTGGCTATAAAGGTACACTACGGGTATCTCTGAAAGTGTCTGTTGGGTTGGCACGAATCGAGACTGGGATTTGTAACTCCGTGTAAACGGAGAGGTATCTCTGGGCCCACTCGGTAGGACATCATCATAATGTGCACAATGTGATCAAGGAGTTGATCACGGGATGATGTGTTACGGAATGAGTAAAGAGACTTGCCGGTAACGAGATTGAACAAGGTATCGAGATACCGACGATCGAATCTCGGGCAAGTTCAATACCGCTAGACAAAGGGAATTGTATATGGGATTGATTAAGTCCTTGACATCGTGGTTCATCCGATGAGATCATCGTGGAACATGTGGGAGCCAACATGGGTATCCAGATCCCGCTGTTGGTTATTGACCGGAGAACGTCTTGGTCATGTCTGCACGTCTCCCGAACCCGTAGGGTCTACACACTTAAGGTTCGGTGACGCTAGGGTTATAGAGATATTAGTATGCGGTAACCCGAAAGTTGTTCGGAGTCCCGGATGAGATCCCGGACGTCACGAGGAGTTCCGGAATGGTCCGGAGGTAAAGAATTATATATAGGAAGTACTATTTCGGCCATCGGGACAAGTTTCGGGGTCATCGGTATTGTACCGGGACCACCGGAAGGGTCCCGGGGGTCCACCGGGTGGGGCCACCTGCCCCCGGGGGCCACATGGGCTGTAAGGGGTGTGCCTTGGCCTATATGGGCCAAGGGCACCAGCCCCAAGAGGCCCATGCGCCAAGAGATAGGAAAAAGGGGAGAGTCCTAAAGGGGGAAGGCACCTCCGAGGTGCCTTGGGGAGGATGGACTCCTCCCCACCCTTGGCCGCACCCTTCCTTGGAGGAAGCGGCAAGGGCTGCGCCTCCCCCTCTCCATTGGCCCTATATATAGTGCGGAAAAGGAGGAGCAAACCAATCTAAGGCCTGGCGCCTCCCTCTCCCTCCCGTGACACATCTCCCTCCTCCCGCAGCGCTTAGCGAAGCCCTGTTGGAATCCCGCTACTTCCACCACGCCGTCGTGCTGCTGGATCTCCATCAACCTCTCCCTCCTCCTTGCTGGATCAAGGCATGGGAGACGTCTCTGTTCCGTACGTGTGTTGAACGCGGAGGTGCCGTCCGTTCGGCACTAGGATCATCGGTGATTTGAATCACGACGAGTACGACTCCATCAACCCCGTTCTCTTGAACGCTTCCGCGCGCGATCTACAAGGGTATGTAGATCCACTCCTCCCTCGTTGCTAGATGACTCCATAGATTGATCTTGGTGACACGTAGGAAAATTTTGAATTTATGCTACGTTCCCCAACAGTGGTATCAGAGCTAGGTCTATTGCGTAGATTCTTTGCACGAGTAGAACACAAAGTAGTTGTGGGCGTTGATTTTGTTCAATATGCTTACCGTTACTAGTCAATCTTGATTCGGCGGCATTGTGGGATGAAGCGGCCCGGACCAACCTTACACGTACTCTTACGTGAGACCGGTTCCACCGACTGACATGCACTAGATGCATAAGGTGGCTGGCGGGTGTCTGTCTCTCCTACTTTAGTCGGATCGGATTCGATGAAAAGGGTCCTTATGAAGGGTAAATAGCAATTGGCATATCACGTTGTGGTTTTGCGTAGGTAAGAAACGTTCTTGCTAGAAACCCATAGCAGCCACGTAAAACATGCAACAACAATTAGAGGACGTCTAACTTGTTTTTGCAGGGTATGCTATGTGATGTGATATGGCCAAAGGATGTGATGAATGATATATGTGATGTATGAGATTGATCATGTTCTTGTAATAGGAATCACGACTTGCATGTCGATGAGTATGACAACCGGCAGGAGCCATAGGAGTTGTCTTTATTTATTCATGACCTGCGTGTCAACATAAACGTCATGTAATTACTTTACTTTATTGCTAACCGTTAGCTGTAGTAGTAGAAGTAATAGATGACGTGACAACTTCAAGAAGACACGATGATGGAGATCATGATGATGGAGATCATGGTGTCATGCCGGTGACGATGATGATCATGGAGCCCCGAAGATGGAGATCAAAAGGAGCAAAGTGATGATGGCCATATCATGTCACTATTTGATTGCATGTGATGTTTATCATGTTTATACATCTTATTTGCTTAGAACGACGGTAGTAAATAAGATGATCCCTTACAACAATTTCAAGAAGTGTTCTCCCCTAACTGTGCACCGTTGCTACAGTTCGTCGTTTCGAAGCACCACGTGATGATCGGGTGTGATAGATCCTTACGTTCACATACAACGGGTGTAAGACAGTTTTACACATGCAAAACACTTAGGGTTAACTTGACGAGCCTAGCATGTACAGACATGGCCTCGGAACACAGAAGACCAAAAGGTCGAGCATGAGTCGTATGGAAGATACGATCAACATGAAGATGTTCACCGACGTTGACTAGTCCGTCTCACGTGATGATCGGACACGGCCTAGTTGATTCGGATCATGTAATCACTTAGATGACTAGAGGGATGTCTATCTGAGTGGGAGTTCATAAGATGAACTTAATTATCCTGAACATAGTCAAAAGGTCTTCGCAAATTATGTCGTAGCTCGCGCTTCAGTTCTACTGTTTAGATATGTTCCTAGAGAAAATTTAGTTGAAAGTTGATAGTAGCAATTATGCGGACTAGGTCCGTAGACTGAGGATTGTCCTCATTGCTTCTTAGAAGGCTTATGTCCTTAATGCACTGCTCAGTGTGCTGAACCTCGAACGTGGTCTGTGGATGTTGCGAACATCTGACATACACGTTTTGATAACTACATGATAGTTCAGTTAAACGGTTTAGAGTTGAGGCACCGAAGACGTTTTTGAAACGTCGCGAAACATATGAGATGTTTCGAGGGCTGAAATTGGAATTTCAGGCTCGTGCCCGCGTCAAGAGGTATAAGACCTCCGACGATTTTCTTAGCCTACAAACTAAGGGAGAAAAGCTCAATTGTTGAGCTTGTGCTCAGATTGTCTGAGTACAAAAATCATTTGAATCAAGTGGGAGTTGATCTTCCAAGATGAGATAGTGATGTTTCTCCGAAGTCATTACCACCAAGCTGCTAGAGCTTCGTGATGAACTATGATATATCAGGGACATATATGATGATCCTTGAGATATTCGCGATGTTTGACACCGCAAAAGTAGATATCAAGAAGGAGCATCAATTGTTGATGGTTAGTGAAACCACTAGTTTCAAGAAGGGCAAGGGCAAGAAGGGATACTTCATGAAACGGCAAATCAGCTGCTGCTCTGGTGAAGAAACCCAAGGTTGAACCCAAACCCGAGACTAAGTGCTTCTGTAATAAGGGGAACAACCACTGGAGCGGAATTACCCTAGATACTTGGTAGATTAGAAGGCTGGCAAGGTCGATAGAAGTATATTGGATATACATTGTGTTGATGTGTACTTTACTAGTACTCCTAGTAGCACCAGGGTATTAGATACCGGTTCGGTTGCTAAGTGTTAGCAACTCGAAATAAAAGCTACGGAATAAACGGGGACTAGCTAAAGGTGAGCTGACGATATGTGTTGGAAGTGTTTCCAATGTTGATATGATCAAGCATCGTACGCTCCCTCTACCATTGAAATTGGTGTTTGCGTTGAGCATAGACGTGATTAGATTATGTCTATCGCAATACGGTTATTCATTTAAGGAGAATAATGGTTACTCTGTTTGTTTGAATAATACCTTCAATGGTCTTACACCTAAAATGAATGGTTTATTGAATCTCGATCGTAGTGATACACATGTTCATACCAAAAGATAGTAATGATAGTACCACCTACTTGTGGCACTGCCACGTAAGTCATATCGGTATAAAACGCATGAAGAAGCTCCATGTTGATGGATCTTTGGACTCACTCATTTTTGAAAGGTTTGAGACATGCGAACCATGTCTGTTGGTGTATATGCGTGAAGAAACTCCATGCAAATGGACCGTTTGAACTCACTTGATTTTGAATCACTTGAGGCATGCAAATCATACCACATGGGCGAGATGACTGAAAGCCTCGGTTTCAGTAAAATGGAACTAGAAAGCAAATTGTTGGAAGTAATACATTTTGATGTGTGCAGTTCAATGAGTGCTGATGCATGTAGTGGATATCGTTATGTTCTTTCTTCACAGATGATTTGAATAGATGTTGAGTGCATTTACTTGATGAATCACGAGTCTGAATTATTGAAAGGTTCAAGTAATTTCAGTGTGAAGTTGAAAGATCGTCGTGACAAGAGGATAAAAGATCTATGATATGATCATAGAGATGAATATCTGAATTACGAATTTGGCACAGAATTAAGACATTGTGGAAATTGTTTCACAACTAATACAGCCTGGAACACCATAGTGTGATGGTGTGTCCGAACATCATAACTGCACCCTATTGGATATGATGCATACCATGATGTCTCTTATCGAATTACCACAATAGTTTATGGGTTAGGCATTAAAGACAACCACATTCACTTTAAATAGAGCACCACGTAATTCCGATGAGATGACACCGTATGAACTATGGTTTAGAGAAACCTAAGCTGTCATTTCTTAAAAAGTTTGGGGCTGCGACGCTTATGTGGAAAAGTTTCAGGCCGATAAGCTCAAACCCAAAGCGGATAAATGCATCTTCATAGGACAACCCAAAAACAGTTGGGTATACCTCCTGTCTCAGATTCGAAAGCAATAAGGGATTGTTTCTAGAATCGGGTCCTTTCTCGAGGAAAAGTTTCTCTCAAAAGAATTGAGTGGGAGGATGGGTAGACTTGATGAGGTTAACGAACCGTCACTTCAACTAGTGTATAGCAGGGCACAAAGAGTTGTTCCTGTGGCACCTACACCAATTGAAGTGGAAGCTTATGATAGTAATCATGAAACTTCGGATCAAGTCACTCCCAAACCTCGTGGGATGACAAGGATGCGTACTACTTCAGAGTGGTACGTAACCCTGTCTTAGAAGTCATGTTGCTAGACAACAATGAACCTACGAGCTATGGAGAAGCGATGGTGGGCCTGGATTCCGATAAATGGCTCGAGGCCATAAAATCCGAGGTAGGATCCATGTATGAAAACAAAGTGTAGACTTTGGAAGAATTACTTGATGGTCATAAGGCTGTTGGGTACATATGGATTTTAAAAGGAAGACGGACAATGATGGTAAATGTCACCATTAAGAAAGCTCGACTTGTTGTTAAGATGTTTTCTGACAAGTTCAAGGAGTTGACTACGGTGAGATTTTCTCACTCGTAGCGATGCTAAAAGTATGTTGGAATTATATTAGCTATTACTGCATTATTTATGAAATCTTGCAGATAGGATGTCAAAACATTGTTTCCTCGACGTTTTTTTGAGGAAAGGTTGTATGTGATACAACCGGAAGGTTTTGTCAATCCTAAAAGATGCTAATAAGTATGCAAAGCTCCAGCAATCCTTCTAAGGACTGGAGTAAGCATCTCGGAGTTGGAATGTGTGCTTTGATGAGATGATCAAAGATTTTGGTGTATACAAAGTTTATGAGAAGCTTGTATTTCCAAAGAAGTGAGTGGGAGCACTATAGAATTTCTGATGAGTATATGTTGTTGACATATTGTTGATCAGAAATGATGTAGAATTTCTGGAAAGCATATATAGGGTTATTTGGAAAGTGTTTTCAATGGAAAGCCTAGATTAAGCTACTTGAACATTGAGCATCAAGATCTATAAGGATAGATCGAAACGCTTAATGGTACTTTCAAATGAGCACATACCTTAACATGATCTTGAAGGTGTTCAAGATGGATCAGTCAAAGAAGGAGTTCTTGCCTGAGTTGTAAGGTATGAAGTTAAGACTTAAAGCTCGACCACGACAGAAGAAAGAGGAAGGACGAAGGTCGTCCCCTATGCTTTTGTCATAGGCTCTCTACAGTATGCTATGCTGTGTGCCGCACCTGAAGTGTGCCTTGCCATGAGTCAGTCAAGGGGGTACAAGAGTGATCCAAGAATGGATCACAGGACAGCGGTCAAAGTTATCCTTAGTAACTAGTGGACTAAGGAATTTTCTCGATTATGGAGGTGGTAAAAGAGTTCGTCGTAAAGGGTTACGTCGATGCAAGCTTAACACCTATCCGGATAGCTCTGAGTAGGGATACCGGATACGTATAATGGAGCAACAATTTAGAATAGCTCCAAGTAGAGCAGTTATTTGGAATAGCTCCAAATAGAACGTGGTAGCTACATCTAGGAGATGACATAGAGATTTGTAAAGCACACACGGATCTGAAAGGTTTAGACCCGTTGACTAAAACCTCTCTCACAAGCAACATGATCAAACACAGAACTCATTGAGTGCTAATCACATAGTGATGTGAACTAGACTCTTGGATGTTGGTTACATAGCGATGTGACCTGTGAGTGTTAATCACATGGCGATGTGAACTAGATTATTGACTCTAGTGCAAGTGGGAGACTGTTGGAAATATGCCCTAGAGGCAATAATAAATTGATTATTATTATATTTCCTTGTTCATGATAATCGTTTATTATCCATGCTATAATTGTATTGATAGGAAACTCAGATACATGTGTGGATACATAGACAACACCATGTCCCTAGTAAGCCTCTAGTTGACTAGCTCGTTGATCAATAGATGGTTACGGTTTCCTGACCATGGACATTGGATGTCGTTGATAACGGGATCACATCATTATGAGAATGATGTGATGGACAAGACCCAATCCTAAGCATAGCACTAGATCGTGTAGTTCGTATGCTAAAGCTTTTCTAATGTCAAGTATCATTTCCTTAGACCATGAGATTGTGCAACTCCCGGATACCGTAGGAATACTTTGGGTGTGCAAAACGTCACAACGTAACTGGGTGGCTATAAAGGTACACTACGGGTATCTCTAAAAGTGTGTTGGGTTGGCACGAATCGAGACTGGGATTTGTAACTCCGTGTAAACGGAGAGGTATCTCTGGGCCCACTCGGTAGGACATCATCATAATGTGCACAATGTGATCAAGGAGTTGATCACGGGATGATGTGTTACGGAACGAGTAAAGAGACTTGCTGGTAACGAGATTGAACAAGGTATCGAGATACCGACGATCGAATCTCGGGCAAGTTCAATACCGCTAGACAAAGGGAATTGTATATGGGATTGATTAAGTCCTTGACATCGTGGTTCATCCGATGAGATCATCGTGGAACATGTGGGAGCCAACATGGGTATCCAGATCCCGCTGTTGGTTATTGACCGGAGAACGTCTCGGTCATGTCTGCATGTCTCCCGAACCCGTAGGGTCTACACACTTAAGGTTCGGTGATGCTAGGGTTATAGAGATATTAGTATGCGGTAACCCGAAAGTTGTTCGGAGTCCCGGATGACATCCCGGACGTCACGAGGAGTTCCGAAATGGTCCGGAGGTAAAGAATTATATATAGGAAGTACTATTTCGGCCATCGGGACAAGTTTCGGGGTCATCGGTATTGTACCGGGACCACCGGAAGGGTCCCGGGGGTCCACCGGGTGGGGCCACCTGCCCCCGGGGGCCACATGGGCTGTAAGGGGTGTGCCTTGGCCTATATGGTCCAAGGGCACCAGCCCCAAGAGGCCCATGCGCCAAGAGATAGGAAAAAGGGGAGAGTCCTAAAGGGGGAAGGCACCTCCGAGGTGCCTTGGGGAGGATGGACTCCTCCCCACCCTTGGCCGCACCCTTCCTTGGAGGAAGGGGCAAGGGCTGCGCCTCCCCCTCTCCATTGGCCCTATATATAGTGGGGAAAAGGAGGAGCAAACCAATCTAAGGCCTGGCGCCTCCCTCTCCCTCCCGTGACACATCTCCCTCCTCCCCCAGCGCTTAGCGAAGCCCTGTTGGAATCCCGCTACTTCCACCACGCCGTCGTGCTGCTGGATCTCCATCAACCTATCCCTCCTCCTTGCTGGATCAAGGCATGGGAGACGTCTCTGTTCCGTACGTGTGTTGAACGCGGAGGTGCCGTCCGTTCGGCACTAGGATCATCGGTGATTTGAATCACGACGAGTACGACTCCATCAACCCCGTTCTCTTGAACGCTTCCGCGCGCGATCTACAAGGGTATGTAGATCCACTCCTCCCTCGTTGCTAGATGACTCCATAGATTGATCTTGGTGACACGTAGGAAAATTTTGAATTTATGCTACGTTCCCCAACAGTTCCATCGTCGTATTTTCCCTCCTTTTTTGCAATAATTGTTCATTCCCAATTTTTCAGAAACTATTGCCAATGTACTAAGATTGTTGGGCGTCTCCTGCTCTCCCTCTTTTATATTTGGTTGTTTGGTCTCACACTGAAGCTGCTAGATGTAATGTGGACTTAGGGCTAGACAGAGAAGAAGCAGAGCAGCTAGACTCGGGTGTGTGTTCAAGGCAACAAATGCCCTTTTTTTCCACTGAACCACCAACACATGCTAGCTCTGCTCTTTTGATGTTCACCTACACAAAAAAATACCATACTGTATCCATACCCGTGCACGCACACAGCCCACACTGTACTACACTATTTAGGTACACACTCAGTACAATATCTTCAGCTTCTACAATGGCTTGTCTGACTGGTTATATTTGGTTTCAATGAATTGATAGGAACGCAGCCAAAAGAACGCCGATAACCATAAGACTTAGAAGACAAAACACAAAATTGGATCAAAATCTTACTCGCAAGTAAGCTTTGAGAAGGTATGAGTCTAACTAAATATATATGCCTCGCTGCTAAATATGGTTTTGTGTTTCAAGCATCTCATTGTTATATTACTTGCAGAGAAACTTGGAACTCACCCAATGAACGACGGAACATGGTCTAACACAGTCCTAGAAAGTTTACGTAAGTACACTGACTTTTGATTATTCTATAGTTATTCAATGATGTGCATTCGGTGTGTTTCATCATCAGCTGGGATTATTCATGTGTTGGATCATGCTATTCTTGTTTCATCTTTTATAGTGTCAATATAGATGCCGTACCTATAATTGTTATTTTCATTTATAGAACAAAGCACGTCAAGAGGTTCAAAACAAAGAAACTGAAACTGAAGGCCCACTTTCAAGTGAGCCAACAGATGGGAACCCAACAGGTGATTACAGTCATATGCTTGCGACCTTGTAAGATTTATGTTGCTTACGTGCATTGCTAAATGTGCACTTGTATTTACATGTGCCTAAGGATTGACAAAGAAAATAGTAAACCAAATTTGCAAAATACTCTTTTTTAGAGATCTAGTCCTAATAAGACTCCAGGTTCAAGGCCAATTATTATTTCTTCAAATGCGCTCATACAAGCTGCAGCAAGGAATTCTCGAATGTTTAAAGCAATGGTAAGTCACAACCTTACTTTCTCTTCATGTTCACTCGCATTTTATACGTCATTGGCATTCATAATTAGCTAGCTGCTTCTTCTGTTTCACCATGTGTTATTGTTGCATCAAGTCACAACTTAAACAAAAAATGAATACGTGCTAGCTAGAGACATGAACTTAACTGAAACTATACATCGAGTCACAACTTAAATCAATAGCAGAACCTTTTAGTAGATGTACTTGTGCTTATGCTTTAGACATTTACACTTGTATGATTGTTCTAATCCCTCAGTTACATGCTTGCTGACACAGTATTAGTCTATTTAGTCTGGCGATAGTTCTTTTTAACTATGGGGCTGGAATAATTGTATGGCGTATGTTATGTTGGACTCATTAACTAGAACTTTTTTTATTTCTTGATTGCAGGATCCAAAGAACTAGCTGGCATGGACTCTAGATCACGGACCCTTTAAGTCTTCGCAATTAATTAGGATGGCTAAATTACATCTGAGTTTCATTTGATGGATATTTGCTATGAGAATTATGAACTTTATGAATCTACATATTATACGTATGGTTTTGAATATTGTAATTGAATGCATGTATTTTTTTTACGGTTGCAATATGCTACAACCCACTTTCGGTTGCCACATGTTAGCACCACTAAAAAAAGTGTTGCGTCATATCTCAGTCGCTACGCCTACCTATTTTGTTGCACTAGGATGTTGTGATGGAGCACTTCATATTGTGGAAATAGCTTGGAAGCACAA
This sequence comes from Aegilops umbellulata, assembly GCA_032464435.1. Lineage (NCBI taxonomy): Eukaryota > Viridiplantae > Streptophyta > Magnoliopsida > Poales > Poaceae > Aegilops > Aegilops umbellulata. The sequence continues at coordinate 586,283,370 of CP136060.1, read as the reverse complement.
TTTTTTTCACGATGTGATAACTGTTTGGCGCCACCAACGTAATTTTTGTTGAAATAGAGTATCACCACTGAAATTTTAAATTGTCGCAATAGTTTCTCGCTACAAACATTTTACCTGTTGTGATACATATTTATCACAACCAAAACAAGTATGTAGCAATTTCCTGTTACGACGAATGGAATATTTGTTGCCATAAGTTAATGCCACAAGTGTAGTGGGTCATGGCAACATGCCTAATGCCGTGAAAACAAGGATTGTTGCTATAGTTTATTGCCACAATTGTAGTGGGTCATGGCAACATGCCTAATGCTACGAAAACAAGGATTGTTGCCATAGTTTTTTGCCACAATTGTAATGGGTCGTGGCAACATGCATAATGCCACGAAAACAAGGATTGTTGCCATAGTTTATTGCCACAGTTGACTATTGCCACAGAGGAGTAATGCGCCACGAAACGGGCGTCGTTGGCATAGGTTGTTGCCACAAATGTCTATCGCCACGAGATATCAGGCGCCACGATTCATTACATGTTGCATTAAGGCTATCTACACAAATCAAATTGTGGCATCAAGTGAGTGTTGCCACGGTAAAACATGTGGCAACTTCCCACATGGATGTTGCAATAGCACACTTTATTGCCACGATTGCTTTTTCGTGGCAATAACCTATTACCATGCGTCCAGTCGCAATGGCTACCAACGAATGTCGTTTCGTGGCAATAGGTACTTATCGCCACAAAACGGCATGTATTGCAACAAATGATTTTGTTGCAATAGACCCGGATCCTTGTAGTGAATAATTATTGTTTTTTAAAACAATAGTTTTTAAACTCAAACAGTGAAATGTGTGACTTCATTCTCAAGCTAAACTCCCGAGGGTTAATAGGATTGACATCTTACTATTGTCAGGAAAACAACAAGTGTAGACTTGGAATCGAGGGAGAATAGAATCCGGAAGTTAAGCGTGCTCAGGCTGGAGTAGTGAGAGGATTGGTGACCGTCCGGGAAGTTAGATGATTTGGAATGATGAAGGGTGATTAGAGATTAAATTGAGCAGCGATGAGGGGTGATTATAGATTAGAGGTTAAAATAATTCAGAAGTTTGAAAATTCGGGCAAAAGAATTGAAAAAAATTCGAACTGTAGCGCGGGTTTTTACCCACGCTACTACTAACGGACGTAGTAGTAGCGCGGGTGGCACCCGCGCTACTGCTATACGTTAGCTGTAGCGCCTTATTAGTAGCGCCGGCCCCCGCGCTACTAATAGGCCCAAAACCCGCGATGCTGCTAGGCTTTTCCCTAGTAGTGTTATGTTAAATCGGCCCCCTGCTAATGCCTTAAGCAAGATGACATGATGTAAAGGGATAAATTCATGAAATATGATATAAACCCCGTCTTGTTATCCTCGATGGCCACAATACAATACGTCCCTTGCTGCCCCTTCTGTCACTGGGAAAGGACACCGCAAGATTGATCCCAAAGCTAAGCACTTCTCCCATTGCAAGAACTACCAATCTAGTTGGCCAAACCAAACGGATAATTCGAAGAGACTTGCAAAGATAACCAATCATACATAAAAGAATTCAGAGGAGAATCAAATATTGTTCATAGATAATCTTGATCATACACCCACAATTTATCGGTCTCAACAAACACACCGCAAAAAGAAGATTACATCGAATAGATCTCCACAAGAGAGGGGGAGAACTTTGTATTGAGATCCAAAAAGAGAGAAGAAGCCATCTAGCTACTAACTATGGACCCGAAGGTCTGAAGTAAACTACTCACACTTCATTGGAGGGGCTATGGTGATGTAGAAGCCCTCCGTGATGACGTCCCTCTTCCGGCGGAGCTCCGGAACAGGCCCAAAGATGGGATCTCGTGGACAGAAAGTTGCGGCGGTGGAATTAGGTTTTTGGCTCCGTATCTGGTCGTTTGGGGGTAAGTAGGTATATATAGGAGGAAGGAGTACGTCGGTGGAGCTCCGAGGGGCCCACGAGGTAGGGGGGCGCGCCCTAGGGGGGTGGGCGCGTCCCCCACCCTCGTGCCCGCCTCATTTGTTCCTTGGAGTAGGGTCCAAGTCTCCTGGATCACATTCGGTGAGAAAATCACGTTCCCGAAGGTTTCATTCCGTTTGGACTCCATTTGATATTCCGTTTCTTCGAAACACTGAAATAGGCAAAAAACAACAATTCTGGGCTGGGCCTCCGGTTAATAGGTTAGTTCCAAAAATAATATAAAAGTGGAAAATAAAGCCCAATATAGTCCAAAACAGTAGATAAAGTAGCATGGAGCAATCAAAAATTATAGATACGTTGGATACGTATCAGGCATCCCCAAGCTTAATTCCTGCTCGTCCTCGAGTAGTTAAATGATAAAAAGAGAATTTTTGATGCGGAGTGATACTTGGCATAATTTTAATGCAAATCTTCTTAATTGTGGTATGAATATTCAGATTCGAAAGATTCAAAACAAAAATTCATATTGACATAAAAATAATGATACTTCAAGCATACTAACAAAGCAATTATGTCTTCTCAAAATAACATGGTCAAAGAAAGTTGTCCCTACAAAATCATATAGTTTGGCTATGCTCCATCTTCCCCACACAAAATATTTAAATCATGCACAACCCCGATGACAAGCCAAGCAATTGTTTCATACTTTAACACTTTCAAAACTTTTTCAATCTTCACGCAATACATGAGCGTGAGCCATGGATATAGCACTATATGTGTAATAGAATGGTGGTTGTGGAGAAGACAAAAAGAGGGAAGATAGTCTCACATCAACTAGGTGTATCAACGGGCTATGGAGATGCCCATCAATAGATATCAATGTGAGTGAGTAGGGATTGCCATACAACGTATGCACTAGAGCTATAAGTATATGAAAGCTCAACAAAAGAAACTAAGTGGGTGTGCATCCAACTCGCTTGCTCATGAAGACCTAGGGCACTTTGAGGAAGCCCATCATTGGAATATGCAAGCCAAGTTCTATAATGAAAAATTCCCACTAGTATATGAAAGTGACAAAATGAGAGACTCTCTATCATGAAGATCTTGGTGCTACTTTGAAGCACAAGTGTAGTAAAAGGATAGTAACATTGTCCCTTCTCTCTTTTTCTCTCAACTTTTTTCTTTCTTCTTTTTTTTATTTGGGCCTTTTCTTTTTTTTCTTTTTTGGCCTCTTTTATTTATTTATTTTCATTTTTCGTCCGAAGTCTCATCCCGACTTGTGGGGGAATCATAGTCTCCATCATCCTTTCCTCACTTGGGACAATGCTCTAAAAATTGATGATCATCACACTTTTATTTTTCTTACAACTCAATACTTAGAACAAAGTATGACTCTATATGAATGCCTCCGGCGGTGTACCAGGATATGCAATGATTCAAGAGTGACATGTTTGAAAGAGTTATGAACGATGGCTTTGCCACAAATACGATGTCAACTACATGATCATGCTAGCAATATGACAATGATGGAGCGTGTCATAATAAACGGAACGGTGGAAAGTTGCATGGAAATATATCTCGGAATGGCTATGGAAATGCCATGATAGTAAGGTATGGTGGCTGTTTTGAGGAAGATATATGGTGGGTTTATGATACCGCGAAAAGTGTGTGGTATTAGAGAGGGTAGCAATGGTGGAAGGATGGGGAAAATGTGTATAATCCATGGACTCAACATTAGTCATAAAGAACTCACATACTTATTGCAAAAATCTAGAAGTTATCAAAGCAAAGTATTACACTCATGCTCCTAGGGGGATAGATTGGTAGGAAAAGACCATCGCTCGTCCCCGACCGCCACTCATAAGGAAGACAATCAATAAATAAATCATGCTCCGAGCTCATCACATAACGGTTCACCATACGTGCATGCTACGGGAATCACAAACTTTAACACAAGTATTTATCAAATTAACAACTACTCAACTAGCATGACTCTAGTATCACCATCTTCATGTCTCAAAACAATTATCAAGCATCAAACTTTTCTTAGTATTCAACGCACTCAAAAGAAAGTTTCACATATCTTGAATACCAAGCATATTAATATTAAGCAAATTACCATGCTATTAATGTCTCTCAAAATGATCTAAGTGAAACATGAGAGATCAATAGTTTCCTTAAAACAAATCCACCACCGTGCTCTAAAAGATATAAGTGAAGTACTAGAGCAAAATTATCACGCTCAAAAAATATAAGTGAAGCACTATGAGCAAAACTATCAAGCTCAAGAGATATAAGTGAAGCGCATAGAGTATTCTATCAAGTTCCAATTCATGTATGGATCTCTCAAAAGGTGTGTACAGCAAGGATGATTGTGGTAAACTATCAAACAAAGACACAAATAATACAAGACACTCCAAGCAAAACACATATCATGTGGTGAATAAAAATATAGCTCCAAGTAAATTACCGATGGAAGTAGACGAAAGAGGGGATGCCTTCCGGGGCATCCCCAAGCTTTGACTTTTTGGTGTCCTTGGATTATCTTGGGGGTGCCATGGGCATCCCCAAGCTTAGGCTCTTGCCACTCCTTGTTCCATAATCCATCAAAAGAATCTCCCCAAAACTTGAAAACTTCACAACACAAAACTCAATAGAAATCTCATGAGCTCCGTTAGAGAAAGAAAAAAAAGACTACTTCAAGGTACTGTAATGAACTCATTCTTTATTTATATTGGTGTTAAACCTACGGTATTCCAACTTCTTTATGGATTATAAACTAATTTACTAGCCATAGATTCATCAAAATAAGCAAACAACACATGATAAACAGAATCTGTCAAAAACAGAACAGTCTGTAGCAATCTGTAAGTAACGCAAACTTCTGGAACTCCAAAACTTCTACCAAAATAGGACGACCTAGACAATTTTTTTAATGATCAGCAACAATTGGAATCAGTAATTTATCATGTTCTGATGATTTTTAACAATTGTTTTTGTGAACAGAAAGATTCTGGAAATTACAGCAGGATCAAATAACTATCATCCAAGAAGATCCTATAGGTCTAACTTGGCACAAACACTAATTAAAAGATAAAACCACATCTAACCAGAGGCAAGATTGATTACTTATTCCTAAACAGAAACAAAAACAAAAAACAAAAAATAAAATTGGGTTGCCTCCCAACAAGCGCTATCGTTTAACGCCCCTAGCTAGGCATAAAAGCAAGGATAGATTTAGGTAGTGCCGTAGTAATAAGATAGATCGGTGAAACTCACTTCATATTCTCTACGTTCGGCAGCAAGTTTCCTTTGAGGCAAGCAAAATTAATCAAAAGGGCTAAATTTAATAGGACAAAAGTCCCCAAGATCAATTTTAGGAGGTATAGGTTCCTCTTTCGGCCCTTCGTATTGCACAACAAATTCATCATTATAAGCATTCTTTTGACAAAACCTTGTGAGCCTAAACTCAAGAGAGCATCCTAGCTCATTATTTCGAATAGCCAAATCATCATTAAGTTCAGAGATTCTATCAATTAAAATATTGATTGGCACCTTTTTTCTAAGGTTTTCATTGAAAGCAACATAGTCAAGAGATTGAAAGCGCATAATTTCTTCTTGATCAAAGAGGATAGATTCTATGGGAGGACGGCCTGCATCCACCCTATAGTGCGCAAAGATTTCTTTGGCTTATTTTATTATAAATCTGAATTCATGAGCCAAAAAGATAGTAGCGGCACGCTTAACAGAAGAATGCTCGATATTAGAAAATTCTAAGAAAATTCTTTGTATAGATGGGTGCATATGCATGAATTGCCTTTCAAGTTCAACAATAAGCATGGCAATAGCATCCGCAAGACTACTAGTTCTATGGAGAATAGAACAGCCCATAGAGGGCAAAGCACCGGCACAAGTAAAGAAATCTTGAATAACTCCTTTTCCAATAATATTACCACTACCGATTCGAAATCTTTTTGTATGATTGGTAGGGGGTTCTTCAGCAGGAGCATCAGAATTTTCCATGATATTGTTATCGCCCATATCGGCGATAACTTCCCCAATTTCAGACATAGCGACAAAAAAGCAATCCAACACACGAGCAAACAAAACGGGAAGCGAGAAAAAGGCAAGCGGGAAAGAGAGGAGGAGATTGGGAAAGAGAGGGTGAATAAAACGGCAAGGGTGAAGTGGGGGAGAGGAAAACGAGAGGCAAATGGCAAATAATGTAATGCGGAGATAGCGATTGTGATGGGTACTTGGTATGTAGACTTTAACTTGCTCTTGCATGAGCCTCCCCGGCAATGGCACCAGAAATTCTTCTTGCTACCTCTTGAGCACTGCGTTGGATTTCCTCGAAGAGGAGAGGATGATGCAGCAAAGTAGCGTAAGTATTTCCCTCAGTTTTTGAGAACCAAGGTATCAATCCAGTAGGAGGCCACGCACAAGTCCCTCGTACCTGCACAAAACAATAGCTCCTCGCAACCAACACGATTAGGGGTTTTCAATCCCTTCACGGTCACTTACGAGAGTGAGATCTGATAGAGAAGATAAATAATATTTTTTTGGTATTTTTGGTATAGAGATGCAAAGTAAAAAAGTAAAAGGTAAAATAAAAGCAAAGCAAGATAAAAGTGATGGAGATTGATATGATGAGAATAGACCTAGGGGCCATAGGTTTCACTAGTGGCTCCTCTCAAGAGCATAAGTATTCTAGGTGGGTGAACAAATTATTGTTGAGAAATTGACAGAATTGAGCATAGTTATGAAAGTATCTAGGTATGATCATGTATATAGGCATCACGTCCGAGACAAGTAAACCGACTCCTGCCTGCATCTACTACTATTACTCCAATCATCGATTGCTATCCAGCATGCATCTAGAGTATTAAGTTAAAAACAGAGTAACGCCTTAAGCAAGATGACATGATGTAGAGGGATAAATTCATGCAATATGATATAAATCCCATCTTGTTATCCTCGATGGCAACAATACAATACGTGCCTTGCTGCCCCTTCTGTCACTGGGAAAGGACACCGCAAGATTGAACCCAAAGCTAAGCACTTCTCCCATTGCAAGAACTACCAATCTAGTTGGCCAAACCAAACGGATAATTCGAAGAGACGTGCAAAGATAACCAATCATACATAAAAGAATTCAGAGGAGAATCAAATATTGTTCATAGATAATCTTGATCATACACCCACAATTTATCGGTCTCAACAAACACACCGCAAAAAGAAGATTACATCGAATAGATCTCCCCAAGAGAGGGGGAGAACTTTGTATTGAGATCCAAAAAGAGAGAAGAAGCCATCTAGCTACTAACTATGGACCCGAAGGTCTGAAGTAAACTACTCACACTTCATCGGAGGGGCTATGGTGATGTAGAAGCCCTCCGTGATGACCTCCCTCTTCCGGCGGAGCTCCGGAACAGGCCCCAAGATGGGATCTCGTGGATACAGAAAGTTGCGGCGGTGGAATTAGGTTTTTGGCTCCGTATCTGGTTGTTTGGGGGTACGTAGGTATATATAGGAGGAAGGAGTACGTTGGTGGAGCTCCGAGGGGCCCACGAGGTAGGGGGCGCGCCCCCCACCCTCGTGACCGCCTCGGTTGTTCCTTGGAGTAGGGTCCAAGTCTCCTGGATCACGTTCGGTGAGAAAATCACGTTCCCGAAGGTTTTATTCCGTTTGGACTCCGTTTGATATTCCGTTTCTTCGAAACACTGAAATAGGCAAAAAAAACAGCAATTCTGAGCTGGGCCTCCGGTTAATAGGTTAGTCCCAAAAATAATATAGAAGTGGAAAATAAAGCCCAATATAGTCCAAAATAGTAGATAAAGTAGCATGGAGCGATCAAAAATTATAGATACGTTGGAGACGTATGAATGTCCGAGCACACAAAGAGATGGCAAAGTAAAGGTTGCTAAGAGAAAATGGATTGCTGCCAAGTATGACTAGCATCGCTTTGAAGAAACGATTGCTTGAGAAATACCATGTCGATATTCATTATCAGAAAGTGCTTGTTGGGAGGCGCATAGCCTTGGACCAGATATTTGGCAAGTGGGAGGATAGTTTTGAGTTCTTGCACAATTGGCAAGCTGAGGTGCTTAGGAAGTGCCCAACAAGTATTGTAGTGATAAATCACAAAGAGAGCGAAGGGCAGCAACGCTTCACAAGGGCATTTGTTTGTTTTAGAGCTTGCATTGATGCATTTCTGTCAGGATGTCACCTTACTTGAGTGTTGATGCCACTGCCTTGAATGGGAAATTGAAAGGACAAGTTGCAGTTGCTTGTGGTGTTGATGGACACAATTGGTTGTATCCAGTGGCTTATGTTGTATTCGACTCAGAGACTAAAGAGAACTGGGATTGGTTCATGGAGAATCTCAAATCAGCAATTGGCACACCTGAAGGCTTAGTCATATGCATAGATGCATGCAAAGGGTTGGAAACGGTAGTGCATATAATATTCCCAACTACTGAAGATAGGGAGTGCTTTAGACATATGATAATGAACTTAAGAAAGAAATTCCATGGCAAGGTTTTTGAAGAAAATCTATGGCCAGCAGCATACACATATTCTCCTGCCAAGCACAATCACCATATGAAAAAAAATTATGGAAGCCAATCTGGAAGCTATCGCATACCTTGATGAGTGGCATTCTAATTTGTGGAGTAGAAGTAAGTTCTCTACAGCATGCAAATGTGACTATGTCATGAACAACATAGATGAGCCATTCAATTCCATGATTAAGAAATTGAAGGGGTTCCCCGTTCTTGAATTATTGGACTCTTTAAGAGAATGGCTAATGGTCAGATTTGAATTAAGAGCTAAAATAGCGAGGAGGTTTGTGCGTGGACTTCTAAAAATTCTGCCAAGGATCACCAACATGATGAACAATAGATCAAGGGGGATAGTGTTCGATGGGATCTCGAGAAGTGATGACTTGAAAGCGGAGGTCACTATAAAGATCCATGGCTATAATTGGAAGCACTGTGTAGAGTTGGAGAAGTGGGAATGTTTTTGTAGACGTTGGCAAGTAATCGGACTACCTTGCCTACATGCCATTGCATTCATCACAAGTATTAGAGGAGGTCGAGAGATAGATGACTATGTGCATGAGTACTACTCTGTGAAATCATTCAGCAATGCATATGCGAAAAATGCGCCCACCATGACTGATAAGAAACAATGGCCGGTGGTCGATGTTGGGTTCAGATTGCACCCTCCTGTGTTGAAAAAGGCTGCTGGTAGACCTAGGACACAAAGGATAAAGTCAGCCTTTGAGAGCATATCCAAGAGAAGACATAAGTGCAAAGAATGCAAATAATTTGGGCATATGCTCAAGACATGTCCACTACTTCATCCTGAACGCGGGCGAGATAGGTAATTGCTAGCAAAGAATTGTATATGTGCATGTGAACCTGTTGTTTAGATTTTAGGTGGTCTATATACTTGTGAACCTTGTTGAGTTAAATCTGCTAACCTAGAATTGTACATATACTTGTGAACCTACTGTAATAATCCATCATCTAATCTAAATGCAAGGAATGTATAGTCTAACTTAATTCTCTATCTGAAAACTGCTAGGAAAAGAAAAAATGTTGAACCACAAGACATAGAGGACATAGAAGCCAATGACATAGATGCTGAAACTATGGGCACTAGCAGGTAAACATTCTTGTTTTGCTTCAAACTATCCATAATGGTCCAATTTTCCTATTGTCAATTTGCATCTCAACACTCTTACTTTCATTCATTCTCAGTTCTAAAAACAAGAGAAAAAGGAGGTGGTAAAAGGGCAAAGCCTAGTCCAGATCCTGAAGCATCTAAGAAGACTTCTGCTACACTTGATAGTCCAGCAAAGAACACAAGAAGTAAACAATTTCCTCCGTCGAAGAGTAGAAGAAGCAAAAAGAAGTTGTGAACCTTCCTGTGCAACTACATGTTATTTTGTGGAGCACTATGCATATGGAACCTTGTTGTGTAGTTGTGTAGCTGATGCTAGTGCATGTTATTTTGTGGAGCACTATGCATATGGAACCTTGCTGTGTAGTTGTGTAGCTGATGCAACTACATGTTATTTTGTGGAGCACCATGCCTTGTTGTGTAATATGTTCAGCTTGTCATGTGGACCTTACTGAACTATGTTCAACTTGTGTGGAGCTTGCCTTTTGGGTGGTGGTCCATATGCATGTAAACCTTGCTATTTAGATAAGAATGGTGGATTTGTACTCCTATGAAGTAATTTGTTAATATTAAGAATGTCTTGACCTCTTTACTATGCTACTGGTTGTGATGTTATTATTGTGCTTACTTCTGGTCAAAATAATATATTTATGTGTAATTATGTGTATTCTTATATTTTCAAATAGGTCATGCCAAAATTTGTAACACGGCATCTATATAGTGAATCTAGATGTTACTCTAATGGCAAAAGTAATATTTGGCAAAAACAAGAGTGGGAAAAGCAAAACAAATAGTCGAGGGCAATATGATCTTTTTCCTGCTCTGTTTGGTCAAAACGGCCATTGACCTAACAAAATGGCATTTGTGATATATTGTCGGAAACTAAGATTGACAAAAGTGAGATGTCAAATTCTAGAGTGGCATAAGTGAAGTGGGCAAAAACTAAAGTGGCAAAAATAAAGTTTTCCTCATTGGTGTGGGCAGCGAGTTGCCAGAAACATTTCTTCCTCCTCTGCTCTGTTCGCTCCCCTGACTCAGCTCCTCATCCAGGCAACACACTCCTCTTCCCGGGAACGCAACCACAGTCGCCGGTGAAAGGTCCGATAACATGCGTGCCATCATATTCCGCCATGGCGTGGGTGCCGAGTATAGTGCCCATGGCAAGGCTAGCCTTCACCGCGCTCGTCGGCGTCGCGCCGTGCGCAATGCCAACCTGATGGCTGGCGCCTTTCACATTCAGCGCGCTGCCTTCCAGGTGTTTGACTAAATGACCGAACCAAATATATATGTTGCAGGGAATTAAATTATAGGAATTCTGATAGCTGAGCAACAGTGATTTTCCTTCAAAAATAAGGAAATGGAATAGGGAGAAGATTTTACACTTTTATGATAAAGGATCTGCTCCGTCATCCCCCGCTCATCTCTCCCCTCTCCTCCCCTCCCCTCCCCTCCGTCGCCCCCCGCGCGGGTGGCCGAGGGGCTCCAACCCTAGCCGCCGGGTCACCACTCCTTCCTCTCCGTCCTCTCCATTGCCGCCGGTAGTCGGCGTCAGGCATAGCCTGTGTGTGCGACGACGGCGGCAGAGGCACTCCTCCCTCTTGCCAATCTGGTTCATGACGGCCCAGATCTGGACTACGGTGGTGTGGCGACCGGCCGGCGTCCTAATGGCGGCAGGCTGTGGTGGCAGTGTTGGCGACGGCAATGGATGTGGCGCAGCGGCATCAGAGTCAGCGTGGGCTGCGGGCGTGGCAGCCTGCCCTGTTTGGGCGGCGGCGGCGGCGCCCCATCTGTCTTTGGATCGGCGGCGGAGGCGTTGAGGGCCTGGTGGTCGCGTCGGCGGCACCTGCGATTAGATCTGTTCTGGCCGGTGCAGCCGGCCTGTGGCTGGGTGGTCGGATCTCGAGATTCGTCATCTAGTCCCGGCTATGAGTCAGAGAGACATAGTTGCCGGTGTTGGCGGGCGTAGGTGGGGTTTTGCGCCGTTACCTTGATGAAGGCATCATCGTGTAACTGTTGTTGACCCACTCGTGCTGCTTCGGGGAAAACCCTAGGATCTGGTCTTCCAGCTCCAAACGATGGCGGTACTACGGTGTCGTTTCTCTCTTGGGAGTATCATTTGTGCAACAGCGATGGAAGACAGAGGCGGGAGGTGGAGCGGCATCGTCTTGCAGGGAGCTTCGGTGGAGCTGTTAAGTCATGTCTGGCCGACAGGTGCTACGCTGAGTCATGCCTAGTTGGCAGGTGCTACGCACGACGGATCTTCCGGTGTCTTAGCGTCTGGACGAACGAGCATAGGGCGGTGGGGCCGTTGGGCGCCGTGGTGGCGCCGACGGATGTGCGGACTAGCAAGGATGATGCGGATCTCTCTTCTGAAGATGGGTAAGTGTTTCGATGATGATGGCGACTTCTAAAAAGTATGCATGTGGTATGCGCTTTAGGTAGCCTGCACCGGCTGTACTGTTAGTCCCAATATTTTATGTGGATGGATCGGCGACGACACCGGTTTTAGATATGGGGAGTGAGAGCACTCCATATTATCGAGTTTGTAGGTGTGAGTGATGGCTTCGGGTAGATTGATGTATGTTCTTGTCAGACCTTTGTGGAATAATTAATAAAGATGGTTGCATGCATCGATTGATGCAGAGGTCGGGGGTTTAAGCTCCTTTTCAAAAAAAAGAAAGCTTTAAGATATTTCCTAGTTGGGAACATCATTGTTTTCATTTATTTGAGACGCATATTGGAGCACCGCATTTTCTGATTAAGCAGATGCATGATGCATGCCAACATGACACTTGGGTAATTAACAAGACTACTCTTCCTACAGTAATACAGATTCACGCGTAAGGTCAAGTCTAAAAAAGATGTATCGGGATCAGCTTCCATTTCAAATACTCCATGGTGGAATATGATGTCACGCTTGTTATCAAGGTTTTGGATCGGGAGTGAACAATAGCCTAGCCGGACTAATGTGCCACGGTGGTCTAATAGTAGAAATATTTACATAATTTATTTATTTTTAAAGAAATAATTTTTCTACTACACTATATACACTAGTAGAATGCCCGTGCGTTGCCATAGGCATTTAAAAAATATCACGGGTCCATCATGATCATGTTCTACTGTGAAAAAAAAACATCTGATGTTTATGGATAGTATAAGATATTCCTCATTGCAATCATGGGTATAAGTGCAGAAGTAAATGAATCTGAGTTCAATGCCCATGCGTTGCCTAGCTAATAAATGTCTAGAAAGAGAAATGTTGTGTGGTGGGGTCATTGACTATCCACATGGGATGATACTTCACATTCGTCATTACCGCCTTCCTCTCCTCCACATGAGACTATTTAGTACCGCAAGATTAATGGGGCTCTCGACCAGCATTTTTGTACCATATAAGGAAGTCTAGAGCCACAAAAGTGCAAACGTCCAAAGATATGATGTTGCACGAAAGCGACTAGGCAAGTTTCCATGGAATACTCAGCGTTCAAATGTTTAGAGATGAGACATCCAGATTTGGATTGAGCATCAGTATTATCTCAGCCTGCGTAAAATGAATTAGAATGTATGAGAAAGATAAAATACTCCTGAGTTTTAGGAAGCTAAGAACCAATATATATATTTTTGGGGAAAAAGAAGTGCATAAAATTAGAATAACATGGTGCAGTACCATGTGAATCAATAATTTAAGCTAGGAAGAAAGAGTACATAACTCAGTCTGGTGTTTTTATTTCCATTCACGGTTCATTGACATCAAGTTATCTTCTCCCTTCCTTTGTGTGAGACTACACCCACATAATTTAAGTCAGATTCGTACATGAGCTTTTTTGCGCACATAACTAAACAAAGATCATGCTTTCGCTTTTAAATCCTAACTGGATGCTAGCATTTATTCCATGGATCTGAACTCAATTAACCAGAAGGGTTGATACAATACAATCCATCATCGCTGCGACAGCCGATACAATCAATATATAATGTATAGAATGGACGGATCCAGCACAAAAAGGCCACCAAAATACACATATGCATACATCCACCACCATTTGGACAAAAAAAATCCATCCACCACTCTCTACAAAATCCCGTACTTACCGCGGCTCAGTGATGATGAACGATCCCGGCCTTGGACATCCTCCAACTCAGAGGTGACGTATGACCAGCTTGCTGTAGAACCGTCGCTCCCGCCGGCACAGTAGCTTCCGCGACTCCATCCCCCTCCTGCAGAGTCGCCGTTCTTCAGCAGGCCCAAGTTAGCGGCTACCCCATCACCTGAACAAATCATAGGCACCAATAGTAACTGGAAATGGCACTAATGAACGCACTGGTGAATCTGAAGACATGGAAAGAAATTAGTGAAATTCAAAAGAATAAATCTGGGACATCTCTCCGATGTATCTTAAGTATAATCCAGACAGTTTCTATATTAGTGAAATTCATCATTGGACATCTCCTTGACAGTTTCCCTATTTTCATTTGACTTGACAATCTTTAAAACAGAAAAAAAATGCATGAAAAGCCCAATATGTATGATATGCGGAAACAAATGATGTTGAAGCATGCTCAGGAAACTGTAGCTTAAAGCATCAGAACCTTAAATGTGTATATTTCTGTTTTTTTTAACGATTAGAAAGTTAAGCATACAAACAAATGGGTAGTGTGTATGGAAAGCAAAATTAGAAAAATAATAATGTAAATTTCTGTTTTTTTGAAAAAAAGTTAAGCATGCATTTAAAAAGTATTAAATGTGTATATAAAATGTTTCTGATGTATAAAGAATATACAATGTGTACAGAACAAAGGAGACATAAAAAAGTATATGTTTTCAAAAATATTAATCATGTATTTGGATGATGTTAACTGTGTATATAAAAAGGATCATGATGTACACAAGAAATATATAATGTGTACAGAAAAATTAGACATAAAAAACTATATGTTTAAAAAAAGTTGAAAATTAAATTGGAAAATGTTAAACGTGTATATCTAAATGGTTGTCATGCATACAAAAATATACAATGTTTATGGAGAATATAGAGATAAAATAATATTTTACCAAATGTTAATTATGTATTTTCAAAATGTTAATAATGTATTTTCAAATTGTTAAAGGTGATAAAAAATGTTACTGGTGTATACAAAAAATTACAATGTATATGAGCAAACATAGACATAAAAATATATAAGTTGTCAAAAATGTTAATTATATATTTAGAAAATGTTACACGTGTATAGAAAAATTATTCTTGGTGTATATAAAAAATGTAGAAAGAAAACGAACAAAAACCATGAAATTGAAAAAGAAACACAAAAAACAAAGAAAGCAAAAAAAACCATAAAACCCAAAGAATATAACAAAAAATAAGAAGAGAAAAGAAAGAAAAAACAAGAATATAAAAACATGCTATCATTAACGAATATTGGTTTCTGAGCCCGGGCTCAGATGCTCTCGAAATCTTCGCCGTCCGTTGGCATGCGGATGTGTGCCGGCTGATGTATTTCTCTCGGTATAGACGAGGTATATCGTAAGCAAAAAAGCCAGCCAGTGGGTCGCATTAAATGAGACGGAACAGCTGTTTCGTGCACGGCTCAGCCATTTCCTGTGCCGGGCTGAGCCATCATTTCCTGTGCCTGGTTCCCGCTGTATCATCTCCCCCTGGAAATGCAGCCTGCTTTGGTTTTCAGACAAACCGCTTGTAGAACAACAAATAGCAGAATACCAAAACCATTTTTCGGCTTACCTTTGTCCACGGCCTGGCCTCCCTGCTCCTGCTGCCCGGTCGTGCTCCACGCACTCACGACGAACCAATACTGAAAGTGTCGGGGAACTGCGTATGAGGACTGATAAGTGGTTCCAGGATAATCGATTGCAGGGCAACCATTGTATGATGCCGTCTGTACCTGAACCTCCATATTTCCTCCGGCGTCACCACCGCCGGACCTCATCGTCGTCCCGCTTGCAGCCGACGGTGCCATATGAAGCATAGCTAGCTGCTCTGGGTTTGAAACTATACCAATGGCACCCCTCCACCAGTACCACACAGGTGTTATTTACTCTCCAGAGTATCAAATTTTGCTTACCATGGCGCATGAACTCGACTCATGAGCAGACCCATGGTATGGTTATCATCAGGACAGCCACGTGTCAACACCACTGCTTTAACACAGCAAGCAACACCAGCTACGGAATTCATAGACTGGCAGGCGCGTGCGTATCTTAGGAAACAAGCACAGCACAGCAGGCCGCCGGGACAACAAAATATCTGATAAATGGGAACACAAGAATTTTTACTGATGAAGTTACTTCAAGAAAGTTTACTCAATGCTACATGAAGCTTGACTTGTCAAAATAGAGGAACAAGCGTGGAGCTCACTGAAACACACGAGAAAATCCTCACCAAACAAGATTAAAAAACTACATAATTAACTATTACTCCCTCCGTTCCTAAATAATTGTCTTTCTAGAGATTTCAACAAGTGACTACATACGGAGCAAAATGAGTGAATTTACACTCTAAAACATGTCTACATACATTCGTATGTTGTACTCCATTTGAGATGGCTAGAAAGACAATTATTTGGGAACGGAGGGAGTACATCTTATTTTCTCAGCATTACCAAGTGGCCATATGCACGTGTTCCGGCGGTGCACTCCCATTCCACAATTCTTGGATTTCCCCGGCTTACGGGGTTTCTTTGGTGCATCACCGCAGTCAGGGCAGGTTTGTATGTTTGTGCCTTTCCGACCGGCAGATGCTGCAGAACATTGTCGGTTTACTGAGCTCCTCCTAAGGTGCTCTCTCCCTGAATTTTTTGTGGCAAGATTCAGCTAGAAAGGAAGCTTGATGAAAACAGTTGCTTCTCAGGCCAGACAGATAAAACAATTAAGAGTTAGCAACAACTCTCATTGTCAAGTTTACAAGATCATATCTCGAGGTTGCAATTGTCCAAACTAAAACTAGATCATATAAACCATCGCGTATGAATTCAACATCTTGCCAATTCGAACAAATACACTTTATTCAGGAAAGAGAACCGGTGCATACCTCTTAGTCAAACCGGGCGCCTCGGGGTTGACCTTGTCAGTCGATTGCGCAGACGCAGTGGGAGATCCCTCCCGACGCCAACGCATGCCGCCCTCTGCCCTCTCCGGCACACCGCCGCCTACTTGCTTTCTGCATCCAGAACCAGCATTTGAGTCCGCTCTCCGCTGACACGGCAGTGTTGGCTTCGCCTCCGGTTAATAATACCAGAGGAAGCGGATCTGGGTGGTCAGGGCTGCCGGCAAACTCCTCCCACAGTGGGAACCTACAACACACGGCCATGGCCGACGGGCCGTCTCGGTCGTCAACTATCTCCTCCGGCGAGTCCAATGAGCAACGAATCTCAGAATCAGCCAGATTTGTAGAGAAGTCAGATGCACTAACCGGTCGACGGCGTCCGACTCAAGGCCCGCACCTTCCATCTCGGAGTCGCCGGGGAAACGCATCGCCGCCGCAGACCCTAAGCTGGGGGGGAGGAGGGTCGTCGTGCGTGCGCACGTGTGATGCACTTTTTTTTACGGGTGACATGTGGTACAATTTGCAACTACCCGACGGGCGAGGGGCGACGGCCAACGTCTTGTAGCACCTATCTGATCCGTGGCTCAGCAGTAAAGACCATGTTCTGGTCCACGGACCAGCCCATCCACGCGCGGCAGGTACGCACGGCCATACGATTTGGGCCCACAGTATAGCACGTATGCTGCTTTTTCTGCGTTTCGGGTCAAATGCGTCAGAGCGAATTGTTCACATCCCAAGTCATGAACGGACCGCAACGATTTCGGGAGCATCTGAGCTCGAGCACCGAATCGTTGCGTCCTATCATTAATTACTAAAATGTACTACTTTGTTATTTTCATTGCACCGCAAATATTTGTTGGGCATCACCAAGGACGAATGACAACAAATGTGTAATGAGATACCTCCAACTAGATAGATATTTTTGTTGTCTAATAAGTTAAAAACATCTTGAGTACACTTACCCATCTTTATTTTATTTCTTTTGCGCAACACCACTTATCATGTTATTTTTCATGTGACATCATGAAATATTTTAAGGGATTTACTGATGTCTCGAGAGTGTGTATGAGGGGTGACTTTTTCTCCCCGGTTGAAACGCATGGGCATGTTTGCTAGTTACTATTAAAGAACACAAAGCCTGCCCTTGTTTGAAAAAAAGAACCACAAAGCCTGCCCTACCGTATTGGCTGTTCATCCTCAGGCTCTTCACCCTGAGTTCGACGTTTGGTCAAAGCCTGCCGCTTGGTCAAACGTCGTGAGTTCGACGTTTCTACTTTTTGCATCCTCAAAAAGAAGTAAAAATGAAAGCGACCAGCCTCGAACCCGAGACTTGCTGCCGCGG
Source organism: Aegilops umbellulata (assembly GCA_032464435.1). Lineage (NCBI taxonomy): Eukaryota > Viridiplantae > Streptophyta > Magnoliopsida > Poales > Poaceae > Aegilops > Aegilops umbellulata. The sequence continues at coordinate 586,265,325 of CP136060.1, read as the reverse complement.
AAACCTTGGCTTTGCCACCAAGGCCATGACGTGTCATGATGTTCATTAAGAGATGCCACGTATTTAACTGTCAGTTGAGCGTTTGAATTCAATAGTTTGAAAATATTTGAGATTTTTCGCTCGGTATGAGTGTTTCTCGGGGGGGGGGGGGGGGACCCGATATCGAAACATTAGTATTATTATTTCAAACGAATGTAATGTTGGTTTTACATGAACATTGTTTCCGGCAGAAAATAGATTATTAACTATCAAAGTCATATGGCCCTAGCAAGACATTGTTCAGGTCGCCCAGCTTGATCAGCTCCTCGTTTTCGTTGATAAATGTCTGGCTATCCATGTGAAGATCATGCCAGCAGTCGCTGACATGGTCAGTCGCCTTCTCCACACACTCGGGCAGCTCAAAGGACCACGGGCCGTCGGCGTCGCCCCTGGGGACATGGAAGTCCCTGAGCATGGCGCCGCAGAGATCGAGAGTGCCGATAGCGCCATCGTAGTCCACCTGGCAATACCTGAGGCCGAGCGCCTCCTCCGTACCTTTCTTGGCTTTCTGGAGTGCTTCCTTCACCTTGCCGCCGGCAGTTGCCACACGGATCTTGAGGATGTCGACAGCGACAAGGGACAGGTCACGGAGGTCCTTGGCCTGGGAGCTCCTTTTGTCCGACCGGAGAGTCTGCACGCATAATTCCTGGGTCACGTTTAGGTGCTTGTTGCGGCAGCTGCTCGAAGCGTTCTTGCAGGTTTCTACCACGAGGTCCACCACCTTGACCTTGTCGCCGTGCCCGCCGGCATGCGCGCGGATGCACACAAAAAGGAGCATGATGGCAACCGAGGAGAAGGCAGCAGTCGCCCGTGCGGTTGCCATTGCTGCAAGGATAGCTGCAATTGTATTGTAGGCTTTGTAGCTGAGAGAGAGGTGGAGATGAATTGATAGTCAGATTTTGTAGTGCAAAGATGGAGGTGGTGTACGGTTCTTGTGACATCTATATAGTGCAGCAGCAGGTTCATAAATCCAATGCAGCTTAGTCACGGATATCCAAATAATTAGTATTCCGGACACTATATGCACAGATATGTAGATCCACATTTTGGGTGTGCTAGTATTAATACGTCTGGCATGAGTGTGTTCTTGTTTTATGTATATCTAGAGTGAATCTCACTTTATTTCCCCATATCATAAAATGGATTTGGGACATTAAAGGAAGATTATGCACATTTTGCACTTGATAATCTATCTATCTATATCATCTACGTCTATCTATCTATCTATATATCTATCTATCTATCTATCTCTATCTATCTATCTATCTATCTATCTCTATATCTATACCTATCTATATGTATACTATATATCTATATCTATATCTATATCTATTTATCTATCTATCTATCTATCTATCTATCTATCTATCTTGACCTCTGTCTGTATATCTATAGCTATCTATATCTCTATCTATCTATATCTATACTTCTGCTAATTAGCCACTACCTAGAAATTACCATGTTAATCGGTAAAATTTAAGATAATTGGCAACCCACGCCCCTTCCTAAATACATTTAATTGCTTACACCCATTTAGGATACGCTTGCACGATGGATATATACGATACACATGCATCATTATTAACCCGGAACACCTTTAAGCTTACATAAAAAATGGCATCCAGGAGACACTATATTAAATAATATTGCCCACGATTAAATAGGAGGAAATCCAATTGTCCATCGAGGTATATGTGCAAAGAGTTAAACATTGATCATTTGGATATCCATGGGGCATATTGCATTTGGAAACCCCTACTCAGTGCACTATATATAAACCATAATCATAGGTATGTACTCCACCTCAACCCATCCATCTCTGCACTGCAGTTCCATTTGATCCATTCATCATCTGCCTCGATTACAATATATTTTTCTAGCAAGCCTGCCAGCAATGGAAACGGTGCAAACCCACTCCTTAGCATTCTCTGGAATTGCCATCATTTTCCTTTCCATGGCCATCACCGCTCAAGCTTCTGACACCAAGCCCATGTTATCAGGCATCATGTTGGAAGCATGCAAGAATGTCTCGAGCGACTTCTTCAAGGTGCGCTTCACATATGACTTTTGTGTATCAACGCTCCAGTCAGACAAATGAAGCACCGACGCGAAGGACTACCGCATCCTAGCTCTCGTGGCTGTCGATGCCATGAAGCCCCGAGCCACGGCCATGACGGCCAAGGTTGAGAACTTGATCCATGGTGCCACCAAGGACAAGCTCGCGACTCGCGCCCTTGGGTTCTGCCGAGTGGACTACGGTGGCATGGTGAGCACCCTCGAAATCTGCCATGATATCATCCAGAGCTTTGAGATTCGCAAAGGCAACGAAGGTCCGACGCCCTTCAACCTGCCTGATTGCATTGCGAAAACAACCAAAGCCATTAACGATTGTGCTGACAAAACAGAGTTTACGTCGGTTTCAGAAGGGCTAACAAAGGAATATGAGGAGTTATCTATGATGGCCAGCCTCAGCAGCTCTTTGCTACATCTCTACATCACTTCACCTCCTCCTCGTGGACTAGGATTACATATTCCTAGTAACTAGAATTGTATGATGATGGTTAATTAAAATTTGATGTTGCTCATGTCGTTTGGGTTATGAAAGCAAATAAATATATAACTTAATTGATGAAGGTTGTTTGTGTGTTAGAATGCTGGAGATTGAAAAATCATGCAATCGAGGGTTCATGAGGGATGGTTGTAGGGCTATTTATTAATGGAAGGGGGGGGGGGGAGCAGTTTGTCCTTGCCCTGTTAAGGAACCCAACAATGCTTGGTTGGGGGAGAGTGTGGCCAAGGAGAACATCGGGTGGCAACCACACCTATTGAGTGGTATGGACGGAGAGAAATCGTAAATTTTTCGGTGGCAAAACCCCACCGTTGCGGATGGTGGTAATGATTAGACCTTGTCAAGGGCATATTTATTAGCGTAGGTTGGCACCCGGAACTTATGGGAAACATGCGTTGTTGCCCATACTTGATCTCGATCTTATGAGATATTATATTTCATGCAATTTTTATACAATTTTGTTCCTAAATATAAATTACAACTTTGCACTATGGTTGTACGAATACAACTTTGCACTATATAAATTACAACTTTGCACTATGGTCTGTTCCTCTCAAAACTTCATGTTTCAGCTACGTGGCAGAGCCACATCAACAACATGATTCAGAAACCACTGAGCCCGATCCGTCTCCATTTGTACTAACCACTGAACTCTATCCATTACACTGGCGTTTGGATTACATAGCAATACATTCAGATCAATCACGTTTGAACCCTAGCCCATCACCGGCAAGTCTCCGCTGGCCAGGTTGACGTGTACGTATGAAAACACCACTAAACACAGGTGTTTGATCAGCTGACCCAAACACTAGTAGAAAACCGGCCTTTTGTCCCGGTTCGTAAGGGCCCGAACCGGGACTAAAGGGTCGTTACTAATACCCTCACCCTTTAGTCCCGGTTCAAACCAGAACCGGGACAGATGGGCCTCCACGTGGCCTGTGCGTCGAGCCCAGGCAGGAGGGCCTTTGGTCCCGGTTGGTGGCACCACCGGGACCAATAGACCTTCACGCGTCAGCATTTCTGTGGTTAAAGTTTTTGGTTTTTTTAAGGGGGGGGTTTGGGGGTTTTGGGGGGTTAATTTAGGTATTTCATATATTGTGTTAGATAGCTAATTAATAGAGAGAAGTGTCCTCTCTTATGTCCGTGCTTGGTCGACGCTACGTACTATACATACGTATAGAGAGGACTAGGCACGCTAACTAGCTAGTAAGCAAATGAAGGAAACAGAAGATCGTCATGAACATATATGCATACAGAGAGAAGTGATATCGACCACCTCTCCTTCTCCGAGAGATTGGCCGAACAACAAGTTCTCGTATATCTATCGTCCGACACTACCGGCTACATATATACAATAATTATCTTTTACAAATATAATCTCCTAAATTATGGACGCATGGTCCACATAGTATTCTCCGTCTTCAGCGATCACGTGGTCAAGAAAGAATGCCGCCAATTCCTCTTGAATTGCTCGCATGCGATCTGGTGGTAGGAGTTCATTCCGCATCCGAAACATCTAATTTGAAGAAGGGGGTCAATACATATATATATAAATGATTGAAACTCAACACAAATGATGGTAATAAAATAAAATTGTGAATATTGTTATTTACGCACTTCATATTGTTCGTCAGTGTACCCGCCCCGCTCACAGGTCGTGTGGCGGATGGACTCGCAGACGTAATATCCACAGAAATCATTCCCTTGTTCCTGCCACAACCACTTTACAAGAAATAGAGGTCAATCAAACAGATAAGCAAGAATGCCAAATGGTATTGATGAAACTAGCGCTTGAATCAATAGCTAGGAGACGCGCGGAACATGGTACTGTAGTACTTACTTTCGGGTATCTAAATTCCAGCTCCTTCGGCAGTCTCGGGGATTTTGTGCTGAATTTTCTCCAAACCCTGCCAGACAAAAGAAAACAATTACATGATATCAGGAAATGAACAAATTTGCTGATATGGTGGATAATGATCGATTTAACTTACTTCTCGAGGATTGCACGCATGTCCGCATACTCCTGGGGATCTTTTCGTCTCGAGTCCAAGACAGTTACTACTCCCTGCTCAAGCCTAATCTCCAGGAGAATATAGTGGAAACTGCGCACGCATGCATAACTCATCAATTACATTACTATAACCCGGACTAATATATAAGGGAAACCGAATATGCACAAGACAACACTCACTTGAAGTTGTAAGAAAAGAGTATTATATCTTTGTGTTCATTTATTTTGAATGATCGTAGCAAGTTGGCCTCGGTTTCTGCGGCATGATCTTTAACCAGAACTGCATCTATGAGATTTGTGTTAATGAACCCAATATCACCGATTTGTCTTTTCTTCAATTCGGCGATCTTCAATCTGCATAATATAGTGAGGATAATTATAAATACATGCACTGAAAGAGCTGACCTATATAAAGAGACTTAATGACAGAAGTAGTACTACTTACAGACAGTAGCAGGTGACCATTGCTTTATCGAGGGCCAATTGATTGAAAAACTGAAAGAACTCCTCAAATGGAACATGCAACAGTTCAATTCCAACGAGGTCATGCTCCTTTTTAACTCTCAGATACAAAGCATTCCTCCCCCCAGACTCTCTGCAGGTTTTCATGTACCAATCATGCAATCTTCGCATCATCCGGGGGGCATTGGTCCCGGGTCGTAGCACCAACCGGGACTAATGCCGCCCTTTAGTCCCGGTTGGTGCCACCAACCGGGACAAATGGTCTGTGCTGCCCGAACCCAAATATTTAGTCCCACCTCGCTAGTTGAGAGGGAGGCGCACCTGTTTATAAGGTGCGGTGCGCCATCCCTCTCGAGCTCCTCTCTAAAGCAGGCTTTCGGGCCTAACACTGCAATCTGTGCCTGTGGGCCTACTGGGCCTCCCGCGGGTCTGAATCCTGGCCCATGGTAGGGTTTCTAGTCGTACTCAGGCCGTGGGGGCCCAGTAGGCGGCACTTTTTTTGTTTTTTTTTGTTTTTTTTGTTTCTACTTAGAACTAAATACTTATTGTTGCTATATTTAATTTTTTCTAGTTTTTTTTTGTTTTGTTTTCTGCAATATTTATTTTCTTTTTTTATTGCTTTATTTTTTTAATTCTTTTAGCTTTTAGTTTTAGAAAAATTATAAACTTTCTGTTAGTGCCGTTAGATTTCAAACTTGAAAACACTTTTTTAGTTTTTTTGTTTTCTTTGTTGCTTTATTTATTTTATTTTGTTTCTTGCTTTATTTTTTAATTCTTTTTGCTTTTAGGTCAGCAAAATTATAAACTCCTTAGCCTTGGTACCATTTCTGGATCGATCACTCCTTAGCGCCACATCACTCCTTAGCCTTGGTACCATTTCTGGATCGATCACCTTCTGAGAGATTGCATTGAGAAATGCGCATAGCTTCACAATGGCTAATCGGACGTTTTCCGATAGAAGCCCCCTCAATGCAACCGGAAGCAGTTGCGTCATAATCACGTGGCAGTCATGAGACTTTAGGTTCTGGAACTTTTTCTCTGGGATATTTATTATTCCCTTTATATTCGACGAGAAGCCAGTCGGGACCTTCATACTGAGCAGGCATTCAAAGAAGATTTCTTTCTCATCTTTCGTAAGAGCGTAGTTGGCAGGACCTTCATACTGCTTCTGAGGCATGCCGTCTTTTTCGTGCAAACGTTGCAGGTCCTCCCGTGCCTCAGGTGTATCTTTTGTCTTTCCATACACGCCCAAAAAGCCTAGCAGGTTCACGCAAAGGTTCTTCGTCACGTGCATCACGTCGATTGAAGAGCGGACCTCTAGGTCTTTCTAGTAGGGTAGGTCCCAAAATATAGATTTCTTCTTCCACATGGGTGCGTGTCCCTCAGCGTCGTTCGGAACAGCTACTGCGTCGGGACCCTTTCCAAAGATTACGTGTAAATCATTGACCATAGCAAGTACGTGATCACCGGTACGCATGGCGGGCTTCTTCAGGTGATCTGCCTCGCCTTTGAAATGCTTGCCTTTCTTTCGACATTGATGGTTGGTCGGAAGAAATCGACGATGGCCCAGGTACACATTGTTCCTGCATTTGTCCAGGTATATACTTTCAGTGTCATCTAAACAGTGTGTGCATGCGTGGTATCCTTTGTTTGTTTGTCCTGAAAGGTTACTGGGAGCGGGCCAATCGTTGATGGTCACGAACAGCAACGCCTTTAGGTTAAATTCCTCCTGTCCGTGCTCATCCCACGTGCGTACACCGTTTTCATTCCACAGCTGTAAAAGTTCTTCAACTAATGGCCTTAGGTACACATCAATATCGTTGTCGGGTTGCTTAGGGCCTTGGATGAGAAGTGGCATGATAATGAACTTCCACTTCATGCACATCCAAGGAGGAAGGTTATACATACATAGAGTGACCGACCAGGTGCTGTGATTGCTGCTCTGCTCTCCGAAAGGATTAATGCCATCCGCGCTTAAAGCAAACCATACGTTCCTTGGGTCCTTTGCAAACTCATCCCAGTACTTTTTCATGATTTTTCTCCATTGCGACCCGTCAGCGGGTGCTCTCAACTTCCCGTCTTTCTTACGGTCCTCACTGTGCCAACGCATCGACTTGGCATGCTTTCCATTTCTAAACAGACGTTTCAACCGTGGTATTATAGGAGCATACCACATCACCTTCGCAGGAACCCTCTTCCTGTGGGGCTCGCCGTGAACATCACCAGGGTCATCTCGTCTGATCTTATACCGCAATGCACCGCATACGGGGCATGCGTTCAGATCCTTGTATGCACCGCGGTATAGGATGCAGTCATTAGGGCATGCATGTATCTTCTCCACCTCCAATCCTAGAGGGCATACGACCTTCTTTGCTGCGTATGCAGTGTCGGGCAATTCGTTATCCTTTGGAAGCTTCTTCTTCAATATTTTCAGTAGCTTCTCAAATCCTTTGTCAGGCACAACATTCTCTGCCTTCCACTCCAACAATTCCAGTACGGTACCGAGCTTTGTGTTGCCATCTTCGCAATTGGGATACAACCCTTTTTTGTGATCCTGTAACATGCGATCGAACTTCAGCTTCTCCTTTTGACTTTCGCATTGCGTCCTTGCATCGACAATGACCCGACGAAGATCATCATCATCGGGCACATCGTCTGGTTCCTCTTGATCTTCAGCACCTTCACCCGTTGCAGCATCATTGGGCACATCGTCTGTTTCCTCTTGATCTTCACCAGCTCCCCCCGTTGCAGCATCACGGTATTCAGGGGGCACGTAGTTGTCATCGTACTCTTCTTCTTCGTCGTCTTCCATCATAACCCCTATTTCTCCGTGCCTCGTCCAAACATTATAGTGTGGCATGAAATCCTTGTAAGCAGGTGGGTGTGAAGGATTTTCCGGTCAGAGTAAGACTTCGTATTCCCACAATCAGGGCATGGACAACACATAAAACCATTCTGCTTGTTTGCCTCAGCCGCATCGAGAAACTCATGCACGCCCTTAATGTACTGGGAGGTGTGTCTGTCACCGTACATCCATTGCCGGTTCATCTGCGTGCATTATATATAATTAAGTATCCAAATTAATAGAAGTTCATCATCACATTAAAAGCAAAGTACATACATAGTTCTCATCTAACAACATATAGCTCTTCAGAGCATCTAATTAATTAAACCATACATTGAAACTATGTAAAACATTTTAATGCGAAAACAAAGGCGATTATAATCGCAACCAAGGTAACAATTGATCCAACGGCATAATGATACCAAGCCTCGGTATGAATGGCATATTTTCTAATCTTTCTAATCTCAAGCACATTGCATCCATCTTGATCTTGTGATCATCGACGACATCCGCAACATGCAACTCCAATATCATCTTCTCCTCCTCAATTTTTTTTATATTTTCCTTCAAGAAATTGTTTTCTTCTTCAACTAAATTTAACCTCTCGACAATAGGGTCGGTTGGAATTTCCGGTTCACATACATCCTAGACAAATAAAATCTATGTCACGTTGGTCCGCTTAATTTTCATAAACAATAAATGAACCAATAGTTATAAAGATTAATGTATATACCACATCCGAATCATAGACAGGACGAGGGCCGACGGGGGCGGATACCAAAACCATCGCACTATATAAGATGCAATAATAAAAGTAAGAAAATGATACAAGTATCTATCTAAACATACAAGTAACAATATTTTTCCTTTCAGAAAGACGATAAGAACAAGAGGCTCACCGCGTGGTGTCGGTGATGAGATCGGCGCGGGTGATCGACGGCGGTGAAGACGGGGGTGGGGCGTGACGGAACGCTAAATCTAGACAAATCTCGAGGAAAATGGAGCTTTGAGGTCGAGCTTCGAGAGGAGAAAGCTTAACTAGTGTGGCTCGGACATTTCATCGAACACCTCATGTGCATAGGAGGTGAGCTAGAGCACCACAAACCCCTCCCCTTGCCGGCCCAGAAAAACAGAGCACTGGAGTGCTCTGCTCGTGGGCGAGGGTATATATAGGCAGCACTATTGGTCCCGGTTCATGGCACAAACCGGGACTAAAGGGGAGCATTTGGTCCTGGTTCAGGCCACCAACCGGGACCAATGATGATGGGCCAGGAGCCAGGCCCATTGGTCCCGGTTCGTCCCACCAACCGGGACCAAAAGGTCCAGACGAACCGGGACCAATGGCCCATGTGGCCCGGCCGGTCTCCTGGGCTCACGAACCGGGACCAATGCCCACATTGGTCCCGGTTCTGGTCTGAACCGGGACTAATGGGCTGCCCCGGCCTGAACCGTTGCCCCCTTTTCTACTAGTGAAATAACTTCAACTGGTTTTATTGGGGGTTGTTTGTTTCCTTTCAAATATAAGGAAGATGTGGATTACTGAGCCCGATAATCTAGGCGCCTGCTACAAATCACCGTGCTGATGCCAGGGAAAAGTAAGCCGCTTCGCCCACCGCTCGATTAGGCTGTTTCTGATCGTTGGATTAAGACCTTGAATCGTTTTCCCACGCAGACGCATGTTTGCAGTAGCTAGAAAATGCGTTCACACCTCACGTGGGCATCCGTTCTGGTAGTAGCTAGAAAAATACACTCACACACCTCACGTGCCGCTGGTAGTAGCTTAGCCTATATGTAACTCAGCTCGTCAAAGAAGCCGACCCTGCTCGCACACCACGCATGATGCATCCCATGCCACCAACGCAGCAGCCCCCTGGCGTTGCATGCTGCAACTTAACACCGGGGCCGGGCCGGCAAAATCGGAGGCCCTGTGCCAAGCTCTAAAATGGGGCGTGTTGCAGTAGAACAGTAGAATGATAATAATGTATAGATCATATTGTGTGACGTAGCAATGGGATGGATCAAAAATCGCATCCATTCAACACTTGGTTGCATAATCATTTTTGAGATACTCCCTCCGATGCATCCATTTGAGCGACGATTAATATGACAAAGATTATGTTCTCTCGGGGAAACATGACCTAGATCTTGGAACACTGATCGACGGCACGCCGGTATTCAAAAGATACAAAGAATAAAATTAACTACAAGGTATTGGAAATCAAAAGGAGAAACTCAAAAGATGAAAATGGTAAAATTAGTTGAACTCACGGTCAAAGCCATGGGTCCTTGGCCGCGCGAAAACGAGTTCCATTATTTGCCAAACTCAAACCGCTCCTGCCTTCCTGGTGCTCGGCTGCTACCGTCCGAAGCGAAGGATAGATCAGCTTCGCGAACGAGGAAACACAAACGCCGCAGAGACGTTGACGCGGCCTAGATCCGATTCGGAGGCATATTACTTCTATTCAAGAAGACGAACGATTGTACAGGAATTTTCTGAAGGAAGATTTGGATAGGGATTGGGAGCATTGAACGATTGAGCGGACGGCTGCTTCAAGGTGTGTCACGCGTGCGATTCAGTTATTTCCTATTCGCCGCGCGCTGCGGCAAAATGTCGGTAAATCCTAAACGGCGCTCTAAGCGCCCGTTATAGGCTTACTAGTACAGGGCGCACACCCCCCCCCCCCCACCGCGATGGGCCAGCCCATCTTCTTCGAACCCGCGCTAATGACCGGACAACTTCAACTTCTGTGATAAATAACAGCTTCTCCCCTCTTTTGTTCTTTATTTTCCTTTTACCCTTTTTTATCTTTTCTCGATTTCTTTCTTCTTTGTTATTTTTCCTTTTTTCATTTTTCTAGTTCGATGAAGAAAGTTACCGAATTTTATGATCGTTTTTTCAAATTAGATGAAGTTTTTTCAAAATTGAAGAAGTTTTTTTTTCAAATTTGATGAAATATTTAGAATTTTCTGAATTTTTTAAAATTCAATAAACATTTTTCTAATTTGGTGAACATTTTTTCAAAATCAGTGAACTTTCTCTAAATTTGATGAACTTTTTTTCAAATTCGATGAACCTTTTATCAAATTTGATGAACTCTTTCAAATTTAATGAACCTTCTTTCCAATTTGATGAACCCTTTTTCCAATTTGATGAACAATTTTTCAGATTTGATGAACTAATTTTTAAATTTGATGAACTTTTTTCAAATTTCATGAACTTTTTCTATATTCTGTGAACATTTTTCCAAATTTGTGAAATTTTCTACAAAATCGAAGATTTTTTTTAAAAGTGCTGTTTTTTTCCAAGTTTGATGAACTTTTTCTCAAGTCGATGAACATTTTTTCAAATTCGATGAACTTTTTCTAAACTTGATGAACATTTTTCTAAATTTGTGAACTTTTCTACAAAATCGATGAACTTTTCTAACAATTCATGGAATTTTTCTAGAATTTGGTGAACTTTTAGTTTTTTTCGAATCCATGAACTTTTTCAAAAAAATTGAACTATTTTCTCATACAGGCGGACCTTTTTTATAGTAACTCTATGATTTTTCCCAGTTCCATGTTTTATTTTTTTCAAATGATTTATATGTACATAATATATATTAATGTTTTTTACTAAAACGACTGTTTTCGGACAGTAATCAGCAAAGTATTCTTGGTCGATTGGTTCTCTCTTAAGCAGGCCTTCCGGGCCTACCTCTTCTGCGATGCCCTGTTGGGCCTACTGGGCTAGCGGGCCTGCATCCTGGCCCAATTTGAATTTGGGTTTCTAGTCGTATGCAGGCCGCTGTGGCCCAGTAGGTGGGCTTTTTTTCTTTTTTTTGCTTTATTTATTTTTGTGAATAACTTAACTTTGAAAATAGATTTTTCAGTGATTCTTTTTTCTTATGTTTAATATTAGTGTGTTTTATCATTATATTCAATTTGGTAATGCTTAGGTTATTTAAAAAATGAAATGCCTTTGTAACGAATGAGTTTTCGTCCGAAACCCTGATACTTCGAAACAGATTGTACATTTTGTACACGAAGTGCATCCAGTTTTTGCGGTAACCCTCTCTACTTTTTTGCACATGCTATGTGGGTGAAATTATGATACCATGCCAACTTTCAACATTTTCTGAGTTCATTTGAAATGCTTTTCAATTTCAGGGTCATTTAGCTGAAAAAATCAGTAAATGCATGAAAGAATTTGCTTGCACATAAAATTTCTTCGTGTTTCAAATGCCAAAACACATAACTAGCTACCCTAACTATTACAGAGATCCCTCCTGGGTGTGAAACACAGAAGAAAGTGATGATAGTTAAGCCGATCACATCCCAAATCTTTGGGTGTGAAACTTCTTCTTCGCGTGTGTCCCTTTGCGTCGTAGCCATGGAAAATCTTCATCATTTAACGGGATGCTCGGGTCAATATTCACTGTGAATGGAGCAATTTCATCAAACTTTTCATAATCTTCTGACTTGTCTGTCTTGTCATCCACTCCCACGGTGTTTCTCTTCCCAGAAAGAACTATGTGCCACTTTGGCTCATCGTACGATGCGTTCGCTTCCTTATCTTTTCTTTTTCTTGGCTTGGTAGACATGTCCTTCACATAGAAAACATGTGCCACATCATTGGCTAGGACGAATGGTTCGTCTGCATACGCAAGATTGTTGAGATCCACTGTTGTCATTCCGTACTGCGGGTCTTCCGTTACCCTGCCTCGTCTCATATTAACCCATTTGCACCGAAACAAAGGGACCTTCAAACCACGTCGATAGTCAAGTTCTCATATGTCCTGTATATAACCATAATATGTTTCCTTTCCCGTCTTGGTTTTTGCATCAAAGCGGACACCACTGTTTTTGTTGGTGCTCTTCTTATCTTGGGCGATCGTGTAAAATGTATTACCATTTATCTCGTACCCTTTGAAAGTCATTATATTCGAAGATGGTAACTGGGACAGCAAGTACAGGTCATCTTCAATAGAGGTGTCATGCATGGTACGTGCTTGCAACCAGCTGGCGAAACTCCTGGTTTGTTCACGTGTAATCCAGTCATCAGACCGCTCCGGGTGTTTGGAGCATAGCAAATTCTTGTGTTCATCCATATACGGAGCCACCAAGGCGGAATTCTATAGAACTGTGTAGTGTGCTTCAGTGAGAGAATGTCCGTCCATACATATTATTTGTTCCCCTCCTAGCGTGCCTTTTCCATCCAGTCTGCCCTTATGCCGCGATTCAGGAACACCAATCGGATTAAGGTCAGGAATAAAGTCAATACAAAACTCAATGACCTCCTCATTTTGACGGCCCTTGGAGATGCTTCCTTCTGTCCTAGCATGGTTATGAACATATTCCTTTAAGACTCCCATGAACCTCTCAAAGGGGAACATATTGTGTAGAAATACAAGACCAAAATGTTAATCTCTTCGCATAGGTGAACTAGGACGTGCGTCATGATGTTGAAGAAGGATGGTGGGAACGCCAACTCGAAACTGACAAGACATTGCACCAAATCATTCTGTAACCTTGGTATGATTTCTGGATCGATTACCTTCTAAGAGATTGCATTGAGAAATGCACATAGCTTCACAATGGCTAATCGAACGTTTTCCGGTAGAAGCCCCTTCAATGCAACCGGAAGCAGTTGCGTCATAATCACGTGGCAGACATGAGACTTTAGGTTCTGTAACTTTTTCTCTGCCATGTTTATTATTCCCTTTATATTCGACGAGAAGCCAGACGGTACCTTAATACTGAGCAGGCATTCAAAGAAGATTTCCTTCTCTTCTTTGGTAAGAGCGTAGCTTGCATGACCCTGATGTATGTCGTCTTTTCCGTGCATACGTTGCTGGTCCTCCCATGCCTCAGGTGTATCTTTTGTCTTCCCATACACGCCCATGAAGCCAAGCAGGGTCACACAAAGATTCTTCGTCACGTGCATCACGTCGATTGCGGAGCGGACCTCGAGGTCTTTCCAATAGGGCAGGTCCCAAAATATAGATTTCTTCTTCCACATGGGTGCGCGTCCGTCAGCGTCATTCGGGACAGGTTGCCCGCCAGGACCCTTTCCAAAGACCACCTTCAAATCCTTGACCATATCATGTACATCAGCACCAGTACGGTGGCGAGGCTTCGTCCGGTGATCCGCCTCACCTTTGAAATGCTTGCCTTTCTTTCTTACGGGATGCCTGCTCGGAAGAAATCGACGATGTCCCAGGTACACATTCTTATTAGCCAAATATATATTGTCGGTATCGTCCCAACAGTGCGTGCATGCGCGGTATCCCTTGTTTGTCTGTCCTGAAAGGTTACTGAGAGCAGGCCAATCATTGATGGTCACGAACAGCAACGCCTTTAGGTCAAATTCTCCCCCATGTGCTCATCCCACGCACGTACACCTGTTCCATTCCACAGTTGTAAGAGTTCTTCAACTAATGGCCTTAGGTACACATCAATGTCGTTGCCGGGTTGCTTAGGGCCTTGGATGAGCACTGGCATCATAATGAACTTCCGCTTCATGCACAACCAAGGAGGAAGGTTATACAAACATAGAGTCACAGGCCAGGTGCTATGGTTGCTGCTCTGCTCCCCAAAAGGATTAATGCCATCTGCGCTTAGACCAAACCATACGCTCCTTGCGTCATCAACAAACTCCTTCCCGTACTTTCTTTCGATTTTTCTCCACTGCGACCCGTCAGCGGGTACTCTCAACTTTCCGTCTTTCTTACGGTCTTCTCTGTGCCATCGCATCGCCTTGGCATGCTCTTTGTTTTGGAACAAACGTTTCAACCATGGTATTATAGGAGCATACGACATCACCTTGGCAGGAATCTTCTTCCTGGGGCGCTGGCCCTCGACATCACCAGGGTCATCGCGGCTGATCTTATAGCGCAATGCACCACATACCGGGCAAGCATTCAAATCCTCGTACTCACCGCGGTAGATGATGCAATCATTAGGGCATGCATTTATCTTCTGCACCTCTAACCCTAGAGGGCAGTCAGCCTTCTTTGCTTCGTACGTACTCTCGGGCAATTCGTTGTCCTTTGGAAGCATATCCTTTATCATTACCCGCAACTTTCCAAATCCCTTGTCAGATACACCATTCTCTGCCTTCCATTGCAGCAATTCCAGTGTGGTGCCCAGCTTTTTCTTGTCACCTACGCAATTCGGGTACAACAATTTTTTGTGATCCTCTAACATGCGCTGCAACTTCTTCTTCTCCAAATCACTTGCGCAGTTTCTCTTTGCATCGGAAATGGCCCGACCTAGATCATCAACGGGCTCATTTGATGCCTCTTCTTCAGCTTCTTCCCGCATTGCCGGCTCAGCTTCTTCCCGCATTACCGGCTCAGCTTCTTCCCCCATTGTTGTATCATCGTATTCAGGGAACCCATGGCTAGGATAGCTGTCGTCGTCCTCTTCTTCTTCATTGTCTTCCATCATAACCCCTCTTTCTCCGTGCTTGGTCCAAACATTATAGTGGGGCACGAAACCGGACTTAAACAGGTGGAAGTGAATGGTTCTTGACTTAGAGTAATTTTGACCATTCTTACAGACAGCACATGGACAAGGCATAAAACAGTAATTTTGACCATTCTTACAGTGAATGGTTCTTGACTTAGAGTAATTTCCGCCCGCTCCTTTGCCTCAGCCGCAAGCAGAAAAGTTTGCACGCCATTAATGAACTCGGGAGAGCATCGGTCATCGTACATCCATTGCCGACTCATCTTCATTACACAACACCGAATAGACCAAATTAATACAAGTTCATACATAAAGTTCATACAACACTTAAATGCAACAAACAAATAACTCTCTAGCTAAAGCATTTAAATGCAACAACAAATGCGATCAAGATCGCAACTAAGGTAACAATGGATCCAACAGCATAATGATACCAAGCCTCACTATCGATGGCATATTTTCTAATCTTTCTAATCTTCAAGCGCATTTTCTTCATCTTGATCTTGTGATCATCGACGACATCGGCAACATGCAACTCCAATTCCATCTTCTCCCCCTCAATTCTTTTCAATTTTTCTTTCAAGTACTCGTTTTCTCTTTCAACTAAATTTAACCTCTCGACAATAGGGTCGGTTGGAATTTCCGGTTCACGTACCTCCTAGAAAAAAAATTCTATGTCAACTTGATGGGCATAATTTGTCATAAACATGAAATGCAACTATTTTTAAAAGAGAATATATATACCACATCCGAATCATAACAAGGACGAGGGCCGACGGGGACGGATATCAAAACCATGGCACTATATGTATAACAAACAACGTACGGGTAAGATAATTATACGAGTAACTAGCTATATATCCAAATCACACAAACATCAATTTTTATATAAAATTTCATGAACAAAGAGGCTCACCACAAGGTGGTGCCGGCGACGGGACGGTGTGGGCGATCGACGCTGGTTACGACGGAGATTTAGAAGGCACTAAGTAAACCACACCTACATATGCAAACAAAGTGTTATTTTTGACCTCAAATTGCATATAAATCAAATACTAGCATATATATATATATATATATATATATATATATATATATATATATATATATATATATATATATATATATATATATATATATATATATATATATATATATATATATATCCTCCCAAATTACTAAACTCACAAATTAATCACTATATAAAGCATTGCAAGAGTAAATCTAGCAATGAGAGATGAAAGGACAAAGTTGCTAACCTTTGTGATCATTTCAATGGATGGGGGCCTTCAAATCTTGACAAAATTTGGGCAAAATGTGTGTTGAGCTCGAGAGGAAGAGGGGAAGAACAGAGAGAAGAGGGGAAAGGGGAAGAACAGAGCGAGCTCGGGTGGACGAAGGGTTTATGTAGGACGACCTTTAGTACCGGTTCGTGCCAAGAACCGGCACTAATGGGCTGGAGGGGCCCCATTCTGATAACATCCTGCCACCACTCTCATTAGTACCGGTTCGTGGCACGAACCGGTGCTAAAGGTTCGCCACGAACCGGTACTAATGAAAGCGGCCCGGCTAGCCGTTGGAACCGGCACTAATGTATACATTAGTGCCGGCTCAAATACAAACCGGCACTAATGTGCTTCACGTTTGACCCTTTTTCTACTAGTGCGTGACGGCACTCTTCCGGCGGAGCTCCGGAACAGGCCCCAAGATGGGATCTCGTGGATACAGAAAGTTGCGGCGGTGGAATTAGGTTTTTGGCTCCGTATCTGGTCGTTTGGGGGTACGTAGGTATATATAGGAGGAAGGAGTACGTAGGTGGAGCTCCGAGGGGCCCACGAGGTAGGGGGCGCACCCTAGGGGGGTGGGCGCGCCCCACCCTCGTGACTGCCTTGGTTGTTCCTTGGAGTAGGGTCCAAGTCTCCTGGATCACGTTCGGTGAGAAAATCACGTTCCCCAAGGTTTCATTCCGTTTGGACTCCGTTTGATATTCCGTTTCTTCGAAACACTGAAATAGGCAAAAAAACAGCAATTCTGGGTTGGGCCTCCGGTTAATAGGTTAGTCCCAAAAATAATATAAAAGTGGAAAATAAAGCCCAATATAGTCCAAAATAATAGATAAAGTAGCATGGAGCAATCAAAAATTATAGATACATTGGAGACGTATCAATGTCCGAGCACACAAAGAGATGGCAAAGTAAAGGTTGCTAAGAGAAAATGGATTGCTGCCAGAGTGACTGATTGGTTGAAGGGTGATCCAAGTATGACTAGCATCGCTTTGAAGAAACGGTTGCTTGAGAAATACCATGTTGATATTCACTATCAGAGAGTGCTTGCAGGGAATCGCATAGCCTTGGACCAGATATTTGGCAAGTGGGAGGATAGTTTTGCGTGCTTGCACAATTGGCAAGCTGAGGTGCTTAGGAAGTGCCCAACAAGTATTGTAGTGATAAATCACAAAGAGAGCGAAGGGCAGCAACGCTTCACAAGGGCATTTGTTTGTTTTAGAGCTTGCATTGATGGATTTCTGTCAGGATGTCACCTTACTTGAGTGTTGATGCCACTGCCTTGAATGGGAAATTAAAAGGACAACTTGCAGTTGCTTGTGGTGTTGATGGACACAATTGGTTGTATCCAGTGGCTTATGTTGTATTCGACTTAGAGACTAAAGAGAACTAGGAAGACAATTATTTGGGAACGGTGTTGTATCCGGTGGCTTGAGTGATATGGACGGTCTACATACATTCGTATGTTGTACTCCATTTGAGATGGCTAGAAAGACAATTATTTGGGAACGGAGGGAGTACATCTTATTTTCTCAGCATTACCAAGTGGCCATATGCACGTGTTCCGGCGGTGCACTCCCATTCCACAATTCTTGGATTTCCCCGGCTTACGGGGTTTCTTTGGTGCATCACCGCAGTCAGGGCAGGTTTGTATGTTTGTGCCTTTCCGACCGGCAGATGCTGCAGAACATTGTCGGTTTACTGAGCTCCTCCTAAGGTGCTCTCTCCCTGAATTTTTTGTGGCAAGATTCAGCTAGAAAGGAAGCTTGATGAAAACAGTTGCTTCTCAGGCCAGACAGATAAAACAATTAAGAGTTAGCAACAACTCTCATTGTCAAGTTTACAAGATCATATCTCGAGGTTGCAATTGTCCAAACTAAAACTAGATCATATAAACCATCGCGTATGAATTCAACATCTTGCCAATTCGAACAAATACACTTTATTCAGGAAAGAGAACCGGTGCATACCTCTTAGTCAAACCGGGCGCCTCGGGGTTGACCTTGTCAGTCGATTGCGCAGACGCAGTGGGAGATCCCTCCCGACGCCAACGCATGCCGCCCTCTGCCCTCTCCGGCACACCGCCGCCTACTTGCTTTCTGCATCCAGAACCAGCATTTGAGTCCGCTCTCCGCTGACACGGCAGTGTTGGCTTCGCCTCCGGTTAATAATACCAGAGGAAGCGGATCTGGGTGGTCAGGGCTGCCGGCAAACTCCTCCCACAGTGGGAACCTACAACACACGGCCATGGCCGACGGGCCGTCTCGGTCGTCAACTATCTCCTCCGGCGAGTCCAATGAGCAACGAATCTCAGAATCAGCCAGATTTGTAGAGAAGTCAGATGCACTAACCGGTCGACGGCGTCCGACTCAAGGCCCGCACCTTCCATCTCGGAGTCGCCGGGGAAACGCATCGCCGCCGCAGACCCTAAGCTGGGGGGGGGGGGAGGAGGGTCGTCGTGCGTGCGCACGTGTGATGCACTTTTTTTTACGGGTGACATGTGGTACAATTTGCAACTACCCGACAGGCGAGGGGCGACGGCCAACGTCCTGTAGCACCTATCTGATCCGTGGCTCAGCAGTAAAGACCATGTTCTGGTCCACGGACCAGCCCATCCACGCGCGGCAGGTACGCACGGCCATACGATTTGGGCCCACAGTATAGCACGTATGCTGCTTTTTCTGCGTTTCGGGTCAAATGCGTCAGAGCGAATTGTTCACATCCCAAGTCACGAACGGACCGCAACGATTTCGGGAGCATCTGAGCTCGAGCACCGAATCGTTGCGTCTTATCATTAATTACTAAAATGTACTACTTTGTTATTTTCATTGCACCGCAAATATTTGTTGGGCATCACCAAGGACGAATGACAACAAATGTGTAATGAGATACCTCCAACTAGGTAGATATTTTTGTTGTCTAATAAGTTAAAAACATCTTGAGTACACTTACCCATCTTTATTTTTTTTACGCAACACCACTTATCATGTTATTTTTCATATGACATCATGAAATATTTTAAGGGATTTACTGATGTCTCCAGAGTGTGTATGAGGGGTGACTTTTTCTCCCCGGTTGAAACGCATGGGCATGTTTGCTAGTTACTCTTAAAGAACACAAAGCCTGCCCTTGTTTGAAAAAAAGAACCACAAAGCCTGCCCTACCGCATTGGCTGTTCATCCTCAGGCTCTTCACCCTGAGTTCGACGTTTGGTCAAAGCCTGCCGCTTGGTCAAACGTCGTGAGTTTGACGTTTCTACTTTTTGCATCCTCAAAAAGAAGTAAAAATGAAAGCGACCAGCCTCGAACCCGAGACTTGCTGCCGCGGAAACCTTGGTTTTGCCACCAAGGCCATGACGTGTCATGATGTTCATTAAGAGATGCCACGTATTTAACTATCAGTTGAGCGTTTGAATTCAATAGTTTGAAAATATTTGAGATTTTTCGCTCGGTATGAGTGTTTCTGGGGGGGGGGGGGGTACCCGATATCGAAACATTAGTATTATTATTTCAAACGAATGTAATGTTGGTTTTACATGAACATTGTTTCCGGCAGAAAATAGATTATTAACTATCAAAGTCATATGGCCCTAGCAAGACATTGTTCAGGTCGCCCAGCTTGATCAGCTCCTCGTTTTCGTTGATAAATGTCTGGCTATCCATGTGAAGATCATGCCAGCAGTCGCTGACATGGTCAGTCGCCTTCTCCACACACTCGGGCAGCTCAAAGGACCACGGGCCGTCGGCGTCGCCCCTGGGGACATGGAAGTCCCTGAGCATGGCGCCGCAGAGATCGAGAGTGCCGATAGCGCCATCGTAGTCCACCTGGCAATACCTGAGGCCGAGCGCCTCCTCCGTACCTTTCTTGGCTTTCTGGAGTGCTTCCTTCACCTTGCCGCCGGCAGTTGCCACACGGATCTTGAGGATGTCGACAGCGACAAGGGACAGGTCACGGAGGTCCTTGGCCTGGGAGCTCCTTTTGTCCGACCGGAGAGTCTGCACGCATAATTCCTGGGTCACGTTTAGGTGCTTGTTGCGGCAGCTGCTCGAAGCGTTCTTGCAGGTTTCTACCACGAGGTCCACCACCTTGACCTTGTCGCCGTGCCCGCCGGCATGCGCGCGGATGCACACAAAAAGGAGCATGATGGCAACCGAGGAGAAGGCAGCAGTCGCCCGTGCGGTTGCCATTGCTGCAAGGATAGCTGCAATTGTATTGTAGGCTTTGTAGCTGAGAGAGAGGTGGAGATGAATTGATAGTCAGATTTTGTAGTGCAAAGATGGAGGTGGTGTACGGTTCTTGTGACATCTATATAGTGCAGCAGCAGGTTCATAAATCCAATGCAGCTTAGTCACGGATATCCAAATAATTAGTATTCCGGACACTATATGCACAGATATGTAGATCCACATTTTGGGTGTGCTAGTATTAATACGTCTGGCATGAGTGTGTTCTTGTTTTATGTATATCTAGAGTGAATCTCACTTTATTTCCCCATATCATAAAATGGATTTGGGACATTAAAGGAAGATTATGCACATTTTGCACTTGATAATCTATCTATCTATATCATCTACGTCTATCTATCTATATCTATTTTTTTGAATAGTTAGCAATTGTGTAACTAGCACAACTTTCCTCCTTTTCTCCCATAAATTTGTTGCTGAAATAACATTATCACTTAGACAAAGCACATTTTTTTCTCTCTTTGTCACATATATGACCCATATATCATTTGGTTTCTCCTTAGTGTATCATGTTCGACCTTTCAGGTTTGGATCCAACAATTTTGTCAACTCGCTTACCTTTTGTGTGAGCTCTATTCAAAGGGAAAGGAGAGCCAACTCCTAGTTGCTATGATCAACCAAACAAGCCTATGTTTTGCATCTCGTTTCTGTTGCGCTTGCCCACTTGCATCTTGCTAGCAGGAGCTGCTCCTTGGCACACCATTCACCGGATTGTTTTATGTTCCCAAATTATGCCATCAATTCCCTTTTATTTATCTCTGCAATTTTCTCCTGCATGGTAGGCGTGCTCAGAGGGGGATGTGCACGAGAGGAAGGACCATGTGTGGATGGGCTAGTACCAGAACCAGTCTTCCTAATTTCTTTGCATGATCTCAAGGAAGAATTAGGCCTAATCGTCAATAATTACCTAATAACTCATGCGATTTTATAAACTTAAAATGTATGAGCTCACGTGGAACCTCTACGTATTATCACAGGACAACTTCACATCCAACATGGAGAAGCAGGACGATGGGTTGCTGAGGGTTTTTTTTAGAAAAGAAGGATGACCCTCGGCCTCTGCCTCTCTGAACGATGCATACGGCCACTTTATTGATTATTCTCACGAGACCTTACAAAGCCAAACAACAGCAAGACTAAAGCCACTGTCTAAGCAACAACTGTTGCTACACCTATCCAATTGATGAATGGGCGCAGATAGTCTGGGTCTAATACAAAACAGACATCGCAGCCAAACCTAAAATCTAATATCTGAGGTCCCAACCAGGACGCCTGCCGGGTATGGGGCACCTACCAGTCCGGCGCACTCCTCAATCAGGACGCCTGCCAGGTATGAGGCCGCCGCAGTCACCTGCCAACAATCCATCTTCAGAGTTGTACTGTTGCATGTACCGTGCCAGGTCTCTCTGTCATCGACGCCACCACGACGCCCGACAGCGTCGTCCTCCTGCGTGAGTCCATCCTCCCACAGCAAACTCTGAATTTGCACTGTGCCACGTAGTCAAGATCCGTCGCCATCAGTTTGCAGGATGAATCATCGCTCCACCAAAGAATCCGTCCTCTAGTCCCTCGATCACGTGTGTACCTTCAAGAATGATGCCCTCAAGGGAGGAACGACACCAGAGCGCCGCCGTCATCCAATCATCCGATTTAGGATTTCCCCCGGAGGTAGCAGAGAGTGGCCTTGAACTTCTCCACGATGCCTTCAAGAAGGGAACGGCGCAGATAGCGCCGCCATCGCCAGCCTTAGCAGACGCCGAAGGCAAGTTTTCACACCAGATCAGTTCGAAGGGATCCAACTCTCGTGCACGGGCTGCCGTCATCACCAGCATCACCAGGCAGAACCCTGGAGCAGCGGCAGATCAGCGAGCCGCCGGCACCACCGCATCCAGATCGCCGGCCACGCCAGGCCGCCGCCATCCCACGCGCCGTCCGGGTCAGAGACGGAGCCGCCGACCGCACACAGGAACCATCGCTGCCTGCACACGCCGAAGCGCCGCCGAGAGCCCAGCGCCCGCCACCGCTTGCCGAGGGCCGCCGCCGCGCGCCCCGAGAGGACTCCCACACACACCAGGAGAAACCGCGACCGTGAGCCCTGCCGTCGCCCCCAAGCCCGCGCCGGCACGCCCCGCCTCCAGTGCGCCGCCAACAACCGTCGTGATCCGCCCGCGCCAGATCCAGCGAGTCATGGGAGAAGAGATCCCGCCGCCGACCCCGACCGGGCTATGCCCGGTGGCGCGCCCCGGCGGCGGCAAGGAGGAGAGGTCGGGGGAGGGACGAGGATGCGGCGGCGCTAGGTACCCCCCGGTCGCCGCGCAGGGGCGACACGGGAGGAGTCGGGAGGAGGAGGTGTCGGGAGGAGTATCGATTGACACGGGATGGGTCGCTGAGGTGGTGTGGGCCTTCATCATTGACTTCTATCTGGTTCAGTATACTTCGGAGGGCACTTCTGATGAAGGGAAATGTGCAGTCAATGCACCTGATTCCCCTCGATTACCTTTTCTTCTTTGACATAGTGTTGCAAAAGAAACAAATAACTTGTTTATGTTCCCCGCAAAAAAAAACTTGTTTATGTTAGTTTTCCTGGGTGTATCTTTAGAATTGAGTGTTGCGCAGAGTGTAAAAGTTGCTTTGCTGTCCTCTCTGTTGTTTAACTGCAGATTTATTCGCTAGTTGATTTCCACACTATTGTGCAGGGCCGGGCCGGCAAAATCGGAGGCCCTGTGCCAAACTCTAAAATGGGGCGTATTGCAGTAGAACAGTAGAATGATAATAATGTATAGATCATATTGTGTGACGTAGCAATGGGATGGATCAAAAATCGCATCCATTCAACACTTGGTTGCATAATCATTTTTGAGATACTCCCTCTTATGCATCTATTTGAGCGACGATTAATATGACAAAGATTATGTTCTCTCAGGGAAACATGACCTAGATCTTGGAACACTGATCGACAGCACGCCGGTATTTAAAAGATACAAAGAATAATATTAACTACAAGGTATTAGAAATCAAAAGGCGAAACTCAAAAGATGAAAATGGTAAAATTAGTTGAACTCACGGTCAAAGCCATGGGTCCTTGGCCGCTCGAAAACGAGTTCCATTATTTGCCAAACTCAAACCGCTCCTGCCTTCCTGGTGCTCGGCTGCTGCCGTCCGGAGCGAAGGATAGATCAGCTTCTCGGACGCCGCAGAGATGTAGACGCGGCCTAGATCCGATCCGGAGGCATATTACTTCTGTTCAAGAAGACGAACGATTGTACAGGAATTTTTTTAAGGAAGATTTGGATAGGGATTGGGAGCATCGAATGATTGAGCGGCCGGCTGCTTCAAGGTGTGTCACGCGTGCGATTCAGGGATTTCCTATTCGCCGCGCGTTGCGGCAAAATGTCAGTAAATCCTAAACGGCGCTCTAAGCGCCCGTTTTAGGCTTAGCGGTACAGGGCGCACCCCCCCCCCCCCCCCCCGCCCCGCGCGCGCGATGGGGCAGCCCATCTTCTTCGAACCCGCGCTAACAACCGGACAACTTCAACTTCTGTGATAAATAACAACTTCTCGCCTCTTTTGTTCTTTATTTTCATTTTACCTTTTTTTTCTTTTCTCGATTTCTTTCTTCTTTCTTCTTTTTCCTTTTTCTAGTTTGATGAAAAAAGTTAGCGAATTTCATGATTGTTTTTTCAAATTAGATGAACTTTTTTCAAAATTCGTGAAGCTTTTTTCCCAAATTTGATGAAATATTTATAATTTGTTGAATTTTTCTCAAATTCGATAAACATTTTTCTGATTTGGTGAACATTTTTTAAAATCAGTGAACTTTTTCCAAATTCTATGAACCTTTTTTCAAATTCAATGAACTCTTTCGAATTTAATTAACCTTCTTTCCAATTTGATGAACCCTTTTTCCAATTTGATGAACTATTTCTCAGATTTTATGAACTAATTTTTAAATTTGATGAACTTTTTTTCAAATTTCATGAACTTTTCTAAATTCAGTGAACAATTTTCCAAATTTGTGAAATTTTCTACAAAATCAAAGAATTTTTTTAAAAGCGCTGATTTTTTTGCCAAATTTTATGAACTCTTTTTCAAGTGGATGAACAGTTTTTCAAATTCGAAGATCTTTTTCTAAATTCGATGAACATTTTTCTAAATTTTTGAACTTTTCTACAAAATCGATGACTTTTTAAAAAATTCGTGGAACATTTCCAGAATTTGGTGAGCTTTTAGTTTTTTTGAATTCCATGAACTTTTTCAACAGAATTGAACTATTTTCTCATACGGGCGGACCTTTTTTATAGCAACTCTATAAAATTTTCCAATTCCACATTTTAATTTTTGAAATGATTTATATGTACAGAATATATGTTAATGTTTTTTACTAAAATGGGTGGACTGTTTTCCGACTGTAATCAGCGAAGTATTCTTGGTCGATTGGTTCTTGCGCCACCTCTTTAGCTGTCGGACCTGAGTTCGCATCCCAGTTGACCTATTTTATTAGCTAAGTATTTTTCTCTTCTCTTCACTTTTTTCTGCATGTTGCTGGGCCAGCCCGCTAGTCGTCGCGCGTGGGTGCCAGCTGCGGTTAGCGGTGCTAAAAGCGCCGTATAGGAGCTCCCCGAAATGTCGCAGGTTTGCACAGGCGATCGGTCAGATTGGGCCGGCCTGTTTAAGCGGTTTCAGCGTTTCCGGTTTTGGGAACCTTCTAGAAGGTTCCTGAACCGCATTTTTTCTGTTCTGTTAATATTTTCCTGTTTCTTTTTTCCTTTTCTCTCCTTGATTCCTTTTCTTTACTTATTCCTTTTTTTGTTTCTTTCTATCCTTTTTCTTTTCTTTTCATTTTCATTTTTCTTTCTTAAATTTCTTTTTCTTTTCCAAAAAATGTTCACATTTTACAAAATATTTCATTTTTACGCAAAATGTTCCACTTTTCAAATTATGTTCATAAATTCCAAATTTTGTTTACTTTGTTGCAAAAAATGTTCGGTAATTCAAAAAACATTCACCTTTTAATGTTCGTTCACAAAACAAAAATTATTTGGTTTCAAAAAATTTCCCATTTTAAAAAATTCGCTTGGAAATTTTAAAAATGTTCACATGTTAAAACTTTGTTCATAAATTAAAAAATGTTTGGGAATTAAAAAAAATCCTGTTACAAAATTTTGTTCAAAAATAAAAAAAATTCTAGAACACCAAAATTTGTTCCCGTTCTAACAAATTTGTTCAAAATTTCAAAACATATTTTCATTTTCAAAATTTGTTCACATATTTAAAAAATATTCATGTTTCTGATTTTGTTCACAAATTCAAAAAATGTTTCCATGTTTAATTTTTGTGCACAAATTCTCAAATATTTCGGAATTTCAAAATATGCTCTTGTTTTCCAAATTTGTTCACATATTCTAAAAATGCTACAGTTTTCAAATTTTGTTCACAACTTTAAAAAAATTTCATCTTTTTGAAAATTGTTCGCAAATAATGTTCATAGTTTACAAAATATTCTTGTATTCAATTTTTTGTTCTTATTTTTTTAGTTCCCATATAATGTTCGCGTTTCAAAAAGATTTTCCTTTTAAGAGATTACGCTTGAAATTTTAAAACAAGTTTTAATCAGCCATGGATTATAGTTCATATATACTGGGCTGCCTTCGTATGTGCTAATCCTGTGTTACTACAATGGCTATGGACTAGCTTCCCTAAGGTGGACAACAGTTTGATCTCTCACCCACCGCACATACCACAAGGAGTACATACTCCTAGTAGTGCTAACCCTATAAATGGGTTTTGATGGTGATTCTATTCTACTAACACCCTTAAGACCTTATTCTACTAACAAAACCAACTTATTCTACTTGCGTCCCGAACTAGCGAAGACGAAAACAGAATAAAAACCCGACCCTCTTGCCACGACCACCCAGTTCCCCCGCGAGCCACCAATCTCCCACGAGCTCCACAAACCTACACCCCTACCATCGCGGCACCCCACACAACCACCACCTACCCCAACCCGCTGCCCACAACCACCTGCCCAGTAGCCGACAACCATGGGACAACCCCCGACCACCACGGCGCCCCACGCACCCACCGCCAGCCCCCTTCCACAACACAAAATGTTCCTCTCCTTCCCCGCAATCCTCTTCCACAACCCTCCACGATCTCCCTCCCTAGAGCACCACCCCTGGTGACCCTGACTTCCCCCAGCTATTTCCGGTCGCCGCCGCAAATGGTCACCGTTGCAAGGTGTTGGCCTCCTTGCACGCACCAGATCGAGCCCCTGCATCACCCCCTCCCTACTACGCCCCCGTTCCCGGCCTCCCCGCCGGCGAGCATAGTCTCTCCAACAATTGCGGTGCGTGCTTTGCCTGCACTTTCCTTCTCGCCCTCAAGATCATTCTTCTTGCCTTGACCACTTCACCCGATGGTGGTCGACAAGTGTTGTGAAGTGTTAAACCATGCACTCCGCATCGAGTCGTACTGCAAAACCGCATCTGTTTACTTTTCTAGTTCAAAATTTTAGTTTGCTGTAGCGCGGTTTGACATAGAGTGCAGTTCGACTTTGGGTTTCAACAGAGTGCAGTTCTTCACCGGCGGCATTCCTATGTGCGGTGTAAAATATAGAGCAGTTCGTGTGTGTAATTGTTTTTTTTATTTTTGGCCGTGTGGTACTTGTATGTAACTTATGTTGGTGTATGGTTACTCATCTTTGAAAATTAAACAGTATGCTCTTTATTCATTTCAGTTCATGACACGGTTCACTCCATTTTGTTTCGTTGTGCACTCGATCGATGCAGTGCATTATGCTCGACCCGACAGTCCTGATGCGTTTATAAAAAATAGTGTGAAAACACAAAAATATACAAAATGGATAATGCAGACTAGTAGCGTTGACCATGTAATCGAGACACGTTTACAAAAAAAGGTAGAAAAACTATTGAAGTTCACCTCGGGTAGGAAAAAGTGCAAAAAAGTTCATAAAATATAATAAACTTCATCCCACGTAAAATTAGAAAAAATAAAAAAAAGGAAATAAAAAATATGTAGAAAAGATATTTAAAAACAAAAAAGTGAAATACAAAATGATATACCAAAAAATGTTACAGTTCACTCGCTCTCGTTCATGAAGTCCAGACAAGTTAATAAAGAATGTTATTAAAAAGAAAAAATAACGCAGTTCACAAAGCCTCAGCCATTCAATCGAGACAAGTTTACATAAAAAGTTATAGGAAAGAAAAAAGAACTCATGCAGTTCGGTTTCAATTTGTGCCGCGGTTCACTTTTGCCGGATGTGAACTGTACGCCCCATGCAATACCTTGTATTTCAAAAATCAATCAACTGCATAGCAGATGCAATGCAATTTGAAGTCAGATGCAATACACATGGTGTCCGACCGAAAATATAAAAAAAATGCAATTCAAGATCGTCGTTTTTCTGATATTACTTTAAAACTGTAGCAACCTAGGAAAAGTATATCTATAAGAAAAACCTACGTGAAAATTTTGCCTCTGGTCGATATCTTTCCAACGGTGTATCATTTGCATCATTCTAATAAGCGGTTAATTTTTTGTGAAACAATGCTGGCTGCTAATCAATGTGTAGTGCACCGTGTTTGAAATTCATTTATTACCTTAAAGAATGTCAAAAAGGGTACTACATCGAAAAGTTTCACCTATCCCATAGCTTTCCAACAGCACCAGACTCGTTTCGACAAACGGTTGAAAAAATTATAGTGAAAACAGTACAGAAAAATATCGCATGCAGTTACCTCTGTCGACATTGCAGTGTTGTTTCCTGTCTGATGCTGCTCACTTCGTCAATTTTGGGTCGACGAAAAAACAAAGTGTCCGTGTTTCCGTCAATTCAAAACTGCTCTAAAAGCGTAAGGAACTAGACAGAGTGTTCTATAAGAAAAAGTTGTGCCTCGATGATATTTTCCCAGTAGCGTATTATTTACATCATTCCGACGAGCGGTTTGTAAAAAATTAATAATAAAATGCTCGATGTCACTCATTTAACTACCGCGATAGAAGAACAATGCAGAATATGTTGGGTATATGACGACACGCGACGGTGCGGGAGACCCAACGCCAGGGTGAAATAAATGGAACTAGAGATGTCGGACGGTGGCTACGCTGCCATGACCATCGAGGAGTTTTGTAGGAGAATGCCTCTCGGGATCGTATGCGTGCGGCCACGTCGGGCCGAAGCCCCCGCACCTGCTGGACATGGGGGCGTCGGCGACGGAACCGTAGTCCAAGGTTTCCACAGTGTCATCAGGGATGGCACCAGAAACGTTTGATGGAGGTTGACATGATGGATATTTATGGTGGGAGAGAGAGAAAACTAAGGGGGCGATGCTCGGCGGCGACATGGAGGGTTTGTAATGGAGGCGGGAAGCGGAGGATGGACATAACAACCCTTGTAAGCGACAACACTGACCGGCAAGAAACACGAAGGGTAAGATTCAATTGGTAAACTCAAACGGGTCAAAGAAAGCAGTCGGCCAATGGTAAATATTGGTCCATTTTCACCTAGGAACACAATATCGGATACGGGTCATTTTCAGACTGGTGTATGATAAGTATCATGTGGATCCCCAAAATGATTATCATTAACGCAACCGAAGGGCCCGGTCGGTGATAAAGCTCAACACCGACAAGTGGTCAGTGGCCGGGTCGATGATTATGTGTCAGTGCTACACGGATCTTTAGTGGTCACTATAATAATTTTTATATGATCATATGGTCATAGTTTAGTATTGAAATGTTTAAGTATATGAAGTTCACCCCAGAACCTACAAGTACACAAATAGCAGGGTCGGGCCCATAGGTGTGCGGATTGTGCGGCCCGCCAGGGCCCATCAATTTTGGTGGACCCAAATTTTTATATAGGCCTACGTATATTTCTTCATGGGCGCTGGGAGTGCGGCCTATGCGCAGCACAGGGCCTCCAGCTCCAAGGGGCACCTTATTTTGAAAATAACAGTATAGCCCAGTATGCAGAAATAGGCCCATTCGAGGCACCAACCTTGTTAGCCCTGAGGTGGGCGTCTGAATCACCGGGACCTCCTATGTGCAGCTTAGTGCGGCAAGGAGGCGCAGTTTCGCACAGGAGACGGGTATGTGCCGTCTGATTCAATCAATCATCGGATGCTTTGTCATCAAAACCTGTTTAAAACTTTAATTAGGAAGATAATTAACTACGTGTGGATAGATCTACTAGATGTTGGAAGTTTGTTGAACCAATCCATATATATTTTAAAACATGTTAAAACTAGAGTTAAGGTTTAAAAGATGTGAATATTTTTAAAAGGATTTAAATATGTCCCTAAGCAGCATTTAAAAATGGTGAATGAGTAAAAAAAACTTCATAGTCAAATTCTACATATTTTTCTAATCAATTTATATATATAACATGTTAAAATTGAATTTACGGTTTAAAAGATATGAACATTTAAAAAAACATTTGAATCTACAAAAAAAATATTTTCTAGACGGATGGCGGGTTTATTAACCAAAACCTCAAAGGATTTTCTGCAAAATATAAATGTTTTATATTCTTACTTAAAATAGGACCGCGGGTTGATTAACTGAAACCTCAGGGGGGTTTCTACAAAACGCAAAACATTTTTCTATCACACTTAAACAGGGCCACGGGTTGATTTTGGGAAAGTGCGAGGTTTTTTTGGCAAAAAGCGTGACGGACGGGCAGACACAATCCTCTCTTTAATAGTAGGTAGTTATAGATATATAGATATAGATGTATACTCATAGACAGTTCCGATGTACAATCAAGATACGGAGAAATTCTTCGATTATGTTTAAAAAAAGTGTGAGCAAGCAAACAATGAAGTACGTAACCTATTTGGGCAATGTTCGAGCAAGATAACTGAGAAGTTGTTCACCCATTAGAACGAAGTTCAGTAAAGTGACCAAGAAGTTTACAATTTTGACAATGGTTGTTTCCCCTTAGTGAGGACAGAAAAGTTCTTACAAGTTTAAAATTCGAATGACTGAAAACCAAGCACTCATGAACGAAAAACGGGTGCAGCCAAATTATTAGGGAAGTGAAGAGAGAAATTCATTGGGAAGGAAAGGAAGTGCCCAGTGCTTTTGGCCTGAAACTAACAAAATAAACCTCACAAATTTCCATCAGACCAACAGTTGAGCAGCTGATCTTCAGAGCAACGCACGGCAAATCAACAAGTTTTAATTCAGGAACATAACCACCACTCTATATTTATTCAGAGAACACATGCTGGGGCTTGACGACATGGTGCTGGAGATCCAAGGCGTCCTCCTCTTCCCACCCCACCCCTGGCCCTCCAGTTGCACTCCCACTGCCCCCCCTTAGGTTGAGTGAGTGGAGGCTGGCTCCCACACTCGCATCGATGCGTGCTCATGGAGGAGCTGCGCGATAGCTATTTTCTAGACAGCTTTGTAATCAACATTTTTGCATACGCATATATCACAAGCGAAAGTGAAAGTAAAATTGATGACAAGGTAACATTATTTTTTATTCCAAGTGAAGGTAAATAGATGTTACAACAACACCATTTCATATAAAAAACAAATTATGAATCATTGACCCTATATGGTGCTAGCAAGGCAAAAGTTAAGTGTGACCGACATGCCCACCGCAAAGTTTTCATCCAACAACTTTTTCGCCTCCATAGAAAGAAGGCCCAACCAACAGTCGATGAAAGGTTTGTCCACTCTCTCCACACAGGCGGGCAGCTCAGAAGACAGCAACCCATCATTGGCTCCGCCCTTGCGACCATGGTACTCATTTATCATTGTGTCACATATGTTGAGTATGCTCACCATTCGATCGTAGTCCACTATGCAGTAACTGAGGGCACGCATTGTAGCCGTGCCATTCTTGGTGTCTTGCAGCATTTGTTTGACATTACCATTCGCCGCAGCAACTTGGCCCTTGAGTATGTCGATGGCGATGTGTATCAAGCTATGGAGATCCTTAGCCTCAGCACTCCGATTGTCCAACATGAGGGTCGACACGCAAAACTCCTGCGTGATTGGGTTGGGGTCGTATATTTTATTTTTCATTGAGGCATTCTTGCATGCTTCCACCATGAAGTTGGTTACCTTGGGTTTGCCCCCACCAGAGGCACTAGATTCGACAACGATGGCAGTGGAAAGGAGCATGATAGCGATGGCAGAGAAGAAGATGGAGGTCGCGGACATTGTTGCCATTTCTATTAGGCTAGTTGGAAGTCTTGAAATGTATTGAAGTTGGAGAAGGTGGA
Organism: Aegilops umbellulata; assembly: GCA_032464435.1. NCBI lineage: Eukaryota > Viridiplantae > Streptophyta > Magnoliopsida > Poales > Poaceae > Aegilops > Aegilops umbellulata. The sequence continues at coordinate 586,233,153 of CP136060.1, read as the reverse complement.
GATAAATGGATATAGAAGGATTTGTAGGGAAGAAATGGATTGATTAAGTGATGTGCGTGGGTTGAGATCTTTATATAGAAAGCAGTGGCGGTTCAGAAATGCAGTGTGCTGCTTAGCCATAGATATAGTATGAATTAATAGTACTAGCTATACAAATATGTTGATCCTCATTTTAGATCTTCTTATATTAATGCCCTCTATATACAAAAATATATAATAGATGCTTATTTTATATCTTCCCATGTTAACACACATAAAGTTCCCATATGTTCATTAATGTGATAAATCTTCATTACGGATTTCCTAATAGTTAAGAGTCCACAGAAGGTGTGCACACAGATATGTGGGTCTTCATTTTGGATCTCTTCACATTAATACTTCTTGCTTATATATTGGGGCACACAGATATGTGGGTGTTCATTTTGGACCTCCTCACATTAATACTTCTGATTAGCATTGGTGTGTTGTAAATATACTTTTGTATAACTGATTTTCTATCTCTGTGCTACATTTAGAATCGATCAAATTGACCCTTAGCAATTCAATGGTTGCAAAATGTTTTCTTTTTTCTTTTTTGCAACTTGCAAGGTGCACATCTCTAGACCCAAACTTACAAATAATTCCTCAAGGTGCAACCATTTAGTTTTAAACTTCAAATGTTAATAATAAAAATTAGAGGGAATTAAAATTTCCTAAAAAGCGTGTGATTTGTTGCTTTTAGCTGAAAAAAAATAGGAGTTGTTGAATTGTTTGAAAATGTGGATCAAATACAACTTTGGAAATTATAAGCACTCTAACCGTCATTTGGGGATTATTTATAAAACCCAAAAGTTGAGCCACATACATATGAGTAACCTTGTGTGAATTATCTTGGGATGGAAATAAAATTCTGTAAGTCCCAAATATTGGAAACCCTAAAATTATCTAAAGTTTAAATGGAACCAAAATGGAAAATGGGAACTAAAGTAAATCCCTCAAAATGTGCTGACAAACTAAATATTTGAAATGGGCAGGAAAATACAAATTCCAAATAACTCAAATAACAAAACAGGTCCAATTTGGAAAATGAGCATAAAACAAATGAGAATTAATACATAGGTCTTAATATTTTATTATGGCAGGAAATTTTACTTCCATAAAGCCTAAATAAATGTTTAAACTTTTGGTAGTACACTAAAATGAAATTGGAGCAGGTTTGCTTTTTGAAACTGATTTGAAATTCATACAGAAACGAAAAGAGAAACAAAATTTAAAACGAATGACCAGCCAGCCAGGCGAGCTAGCCCAGCAAGCCCAACCCAACAGCGGCGTGCACGCCACAACCTAGCCGTCGAAGCGGTACATGCAATTTTATCCGAGCAGCCGGATCAGCATCAGACGGCCAACGCACCCCACAGACCTCTTTCTTCTCTATCTCTCTGTCATTGTGAGGTGGCACCACCCATGTCGTCATCAACCTCATGCCGAGATCCCGTGCCTACGATCTCGTCACGACCCGAGCGCATGTCGCACGTTCCAAACGCCCCAGTCCACCCCCAGCCCCGTGGGCCGTGGCCATGCCCTATAAGATCCCCTCCCGGCCTCGAGAATGTATCCTGTGCACCGAGCTATCTGGTGCATCAGATGCTCCGATAGCTCGTGGGACACTAGACGAGGAAGGAAGGGACCTGATCCATCTACAAGGGAGCCTACTAGTACATTTGCAAAACAGACCCTGAGGTGCAGCTAAATCTAACGAATCAACTCCCCCAACCCAGTTCGTCTCTCCCTTCGCCTTCCTATACCACTGGACTAGGTTGAGCTCTCTCTCTCTCTCTCTCTCTCTCTCTCTCTCTCTCTCTCTCTCTCTCTCTCTCTCTCTCTCTCTCTCTCTCTCTCTCTCTCTCTCTCTCTCTCTCTCTCTCTCTCTCTCTCTCTCTCTCTCTCTCTCTCTCTCTCTCTCTCTCTCTCTCTCTCTCTCTCTCTCTCTCTCTCTCTCTCTCTCTCTCTCTCTCTCTCTCTCTCTCTCTCTCTCTCTCTCTCTCTCTCTCTCTCTCTCTGGCTTCTGGTGTTGAAGCACCAGCGTCCAGGAAAGAAATCATGTGGACCACCGGTAGCTCGATGCGATTAATTGTGTCTACATAGCGGCGTAGTGTTGTACCTCCGGAGATATCGACACTACGGTTAAATAGGAGCTGGCCATCATCCTTTACAACACGTGATTCGAGGTATGAGCATGAATTTGATTCTTCTATTTTCCATGTGCATTAATATTTAGTTCTTCCGGTCATCAGTTTTATCAATTTGTTTGCAACCAGTGGCATTTGGGAATATGAATGCCTGGAAGGGGAATTGGTAAACCTAGGTTCACATAGATTTTTGGATTCAGTTTTTCTTATGTGCTACTGTTGTTTGTAGCCAACCTGCTATATGTCGTGCTCATGTGACAATTTTTCCAATTAGTGCAACCTTATTAATTTGTGTACTGAGCACCATTCAGTCTTTTCCTCTGTGTTTTGTTGCTCTGTACTTTAGCATCATCGTCTTAAATTTTCAAGGTAAGTGAGAACATGCTCATTCCTAATATATATTTTTCACAGTAGCATCAGGAATTCTTGCTCTGTACTTTAGCATCATCGTCTTAAATTTTCAAGGTAAGTGAGAACATGCTCATTCCTAATATATATTTTTCACAGTAGCATCAGGAATTCTTGCTCTGTACTTTAGCATCATCGTCTTAAATTTTCAAGGTAAGTGAGAACATGTTCATTCCTAATATATATTTTTCACAGTAGCATCAGGAATTCTTGCTCTCTACTATAGCAAGTTCATAAAAAATCCTTGCACCATACTTCAGCAAGTGGAAACATCTGCAGCAGTTCAAGAATCTTGCGCGTATTTGCTTCTTCCTTTAGCCATGTGTCAAGTTCATATTCTATTCTTAAAGTTCCATCACCAATGTTTCCCCAATTCATTGAATCAGTTGTTGGGAGATAGTGTGACTAATGTTGTTTCAGTTGACTTAAATGCATGATGTTGTTGATTGAAAATAGGAATTCTGTGATTGTTTGAGGATGCATGAGCTACAAGTATACATGTATAATCTTATCCTCTTATCACAATAGTCTGAATATAAAAGAAACAAATGATGCGCTCGCTGTTCTGATTCTTGGTTTGTATAAATTGAAATAGGAGGTGCACTTACGAAGTCCAATTTGAAATTTGTGAAAGCAGTACTGGTTGTTTTTGATCCAGATTTTATTTTGCTGCAATCCTCCAGAAAGTAACACCTTTGATATGTGCTGCTTGCCTGCTTGTTAGTAGGGTATTCATCTTACGTGTTCCCTGCAGCTCCTGAATAACTAAGTATCGTGTGATAAGGGCCATAAAAAGCTTATTTTAATCATGAATCAACAAGGATTTTAGGAGTAGGAAGTAAGAACCAAGATCTATGAAACATAAATTTATGTTTTTTTACAAATACTACTGAAAGTTTCAGCAATACAGGCATTAATCTTGTCCAATATATTGTTCTGAAACCTGATGTTGTTCATGTTTTTCGGCTCCTCTCTGAATGTTCGGCTACATGCTCATCTGTAGAAAAAAAATCCTGTTGTTCAAGCTAGTGTTCAAGTTGAATATTTTCCTCCTTCTGCAAGTTGTGGTATCTCTTTCAGCTGATCGGAAGAGCTGCGTGTGGTGGTTTACTTATCATACTCTGAATGCTTCAGTACACGGTGGGACCTGTTCAAATAGATGTATGTGTGGAGGAACAATTGCAGATACAGGAGTTCAACAATGTTGATGTAGAATTTTAGAGCAAGAACACTTCTGTTTTAATTAGAAGGATTTTTTGGAATAAATTTTTCCTTGTGAAATTTAATTACCCTTATGGACACACTCAATTCTGAACCCTTGTATATATATAGGAGTAATATAATGTACAGAAAACTACATCATGGTGTTTTTTATCCCTGGTTAACAGTGGGCATCCTTTTTATGTGAAAACTTTCCATTTGACAGAAAGTCATGCTCAAAATTTTCTCTATAGCACAACTCACATGTATGCAACAACCAAGGATTTTAATTTCGGAAACAAAATATTTCAGACCTCACCGAAATATGCGAAATTTTGGAAATTTTGCACATTTCATAAATTATTTCGGATTTCAAATATCCTTAATTTTAATAAATTTTAACAAAATTTAGATATATTTTTAAATCAGCTTGAATGTGCATCGAAATTTCAGGGTTAAATATATTTCGAACCCCATTGAAATATGTGAAATTTCGGATATTCCACTAAAATTTTGTTCAGATATTTAACCCTGGCAACCACATCGTTTTCTGCAGTAAACTTTGTAGTGGCAATGTCCATCTGTGTCGTTGACTTATGATGTTGTTGCATTCTGAAATTTAAAAAGCTCCCCAAGTTGCATTAGTTTATATGAATCAATTAAGAAACTCAAAGGTATTTTCGTGGAACTCCTAGAAACATATACAAATTTGTCAATGTTGTTGTCCTTGGTTTCCATGAGATTTGCATAGTGCATTCGTACATGGCAGATTAGTTAGTTCTAAGCTCTCGTCAACATGATTTTTCTTCCTAACGTGTTGAGTGGTAGAGGAAATGTAGACAAGCGAGCGATGGGAACAAAAATTAACTAACTACTGTCGTACAGAACTGGCCAACGAAGAGTGATGAGTAGCGGCCAACGAGCTATTGGAGCATTCCGTGCACCAGATTGCTCGGTGCACATGATACATTCTCCCCTTTTCAAAACTGCAGTCCATTCGAGGCACTAAGAGCAACTCTAGCAGACCCCGCATCTGCCCCTGATCCGGAAAATAACCGCCAAACTGTAGGTAGGGGCGAAAAAATCTGCCCGATCAGACCCCGCATACCACCCAGGCCCGCAAAATTTTTTAAGGGGCGCGGCAAAATCTCGGCCCCAACCCGCGAATAAGCGGGTTTCCCCCTCGCAGTTGCGGTGCCCTGCATCATAGAGAAGCAGTTGGTGGGAGGGACATTTCAGCCCGCGCGCATTTTCCCCACCCCTTCCGCCGCCGACCGCCCTTGCTTCCGCCCGTCCGCCGCCGGCGATTCCGGCCAAATCTGCGGGCAGAGTCGTGCCATGGGGCCGTCCCCCACCCTCCCGCGCCGTCACGATGCACCGACCCCCCCGGATCCGGCGAGAACAATGGCGCCCTCGTCGCTGCCGCCGCCGGGGATTGATCACCATCGAGCCCGCCCCTCGTCGCCGCCCGGGATCACCCGCCGCATCCGCCACCGGTTAGTGCGTATTTTGTGATTTTTGCGAGCGAGCGGTATAGTTGATTTACGCACCGGTATGCATGTAGATGTTGGGGATCGTAGCAGAAATTAAAATTTTCCTACGCATCTCCAAGATCTATCCATGGAGTATTCTAGCAACGAGGGGATAGGAGAGCATCTACATACCACTTGTAGATCGCAACGGAAGCGTTCAAGAAGAACGTGGATGATGGAGTTGTACTCGCCGTGATCCGAATCACCGATGACCTAGTGCCGAACGGACAGCACCTCCGCGTTCAACACACGTACGGTCGGGATAACGTCTCCTCCTTCTTGATCCAGCAAGGGGGAAGGAGAGGTTGATGAAGATCCAACAGCACGACGGCGTGGTGGTGGATGCAGCAGAATTCCAGCAGGGCATCGTCAAGCGTCTACGGAGAGAGGGAGAGGTGTAACAGGGGAGAGGGAGGCGCCAAGGCTGCAGGGTGCGGCTGCCCTCCCTCCCCCCTTTATATAGGCCCCCTAGGGGGAGCGCCGGCCCTGGAGATGCATCTCCAGGGGGGCGGCGGCCAAGGGGGAGCCTTGCCCCCCAAGGCAAGTGGGGCGCCCCCTGCCCTAGGGTTTCCAACCCTAGGCGCAGGGGGGAGGCCCATGGGGGGGGGGCGCACCAGCCCACTATGGGCTGGTTTCCTCCCCACTTCAGCCCACGGGGCCCTCCGGGATGGGTGGCCCCACCCGGTGGACCCCCGGGACCCATTCGGTGGTCCCGGTACAATACCGGGTGACCCCCGAATCCTTCCCGATGGCCGAAACGGCACTTCCTAAATATAATTCCTTACCTCCGGACCATTCCGGAACCTCTCGTGACGTCCGGGATCTCATCCGGGACTCTGAACAACCTTCAGTTTGCTGCATACTAATATCTTTACAACCCTAACGTCACCGAACCTTAAGTGTGTAGACCCTACGGGTTCGGGAGACATGCAGACATGACCGAGACGATCTCCGGTCAATAACCAACAGCGGGATCTGGATACCCATGTTGGCTCCCACATGCTCCTCGATGATCTCATCAGATGAACCACGATGTCGAGGACTTAATCAATCCCGTACTCAATTCCCTTCGTCTATCGGTATGATACTTGCCCGAGATTCGATCGTCGGTATACCGATACCTTGTTCAATCTCGTTACCGGCAAGTCTATTTACTCGTTCCCATAACACATCATCCCGTGAACAACACCTTGATCACATTGAGCTCATTATGATGATGTCTTACCGAGTGGGCCCAGAGATACCTCTCCGTCATACGGAGTGACAAATCCCAGTCTCGATTCATGCCAACCCAACAAACACTTTCGGAGATACCTGTAGTGCACCTTTATAGTCACCCAGTTACGTTGTGACGTTTGATACACCCAAAGCACTCCTACGGCATCCGGGAGTTGCATAATCTCATGGTCTAAGGAATGATACTTGACATTCAGAAAAGCTCTAGCAAACGAACTATACGATCTTTGTGCTATGCTTAGGTTTGGGTCTTGTCCATCACATCATTCTCCTAATGATGTGATCCCGTTATCAATGACATCCCCATGTCCATAGTCAGGAAACCATGACTATCTATTGATCAACGAGCTAGTCAACTAGAGGCTTACTAGGGACACATTGTGGTCTATGTATTCACACATGTATTATGATTTCCGGACAATACAATTATAGCATGAACAATAGACGATTATCATGAACAAGGAAATATAATAATCCTTTTATTATTGCCTCTAGGGCATATTTCCAACAGTCTCCCACTTGCACTAGAGACAATAGTCTAGTTACATTGTGATGAATCGCACACCCATGGAATTTTGGTGTTGATCATGTTTTGCTCTAGGGAGAGGTTTAGTCAACGGATCTGCCACATTCAGGTCCGTATGTACTTTAAAAATCTCTATGTCTCCATTTTGAACACTTTCATGAATGGAGTTGAAGCGACGCTTGATATGCCTGGTCTTCCTGTGAAACCTGGGCTCCTTCGCAAGGGCAATTGCTCCAGTGTTGTCACAGAAGAGAGTCATTGGGTCCGACGCATTGGGTATGACTCCTAGGTCGGTAATGAACTCCTTCACCCAGACTGCTTCTTGTGCTGCCTCCGAGGCTGCCATATACTCTGCTTCACATGTAGATCTCGCCACGACGCTTTGCTTGCAACTGCACCAGCTTACTGCCCCTCCATTCAAAATATACACGTATCCGGTTTGTGACTTGGAGTCATCCAGATCTGTGTCGAAGCTGGCGTCGACGTAACCCTTTACGACGAGCTCCTCGGCACCTCCATAAACGAGAAACATATCCTTAGTCCTTTTCAGGTACTTCAGGATGTTTTTGACCGCTGTCCAGTGTTCCTTGCCGGGATTACTTTGGTACCTACCTACCAAACTTACGGGAAGGTTTACATCGGTTCTGGTACACAGCATGGCATACATAATAGACCCTATAGCTGAGGCATAGGGGATGACACTCATCTCTTCTATATCTTTTGTCGTGGTCGGGCATTGAGCCGTGCTCAATCGCATACCTTGCAATACAGGCAAGAACCCCTTCTTGGACTGATCCATTTTGAACTTCTTCAAAATCTTGTCAAGGTACGTACTTTGTGAAAGACCGATGAGGCGTCTCGATCTATCTCTATAGATCTTGATGCCTAATATATAAGCAGCTTCTCCAAGGTCCTTCATTGAAAAACACTTGTTCAAATAGGCCTGTATGCTCTCCAAGAATTCTATATCATTTCCCATCAATAGTATGTCATCCACATATAATATGAGAAATGCTACGGAGCTCCCACTCACTTTCTTGTAAACGCAGGCTTCTCCATAAGTCTGCATAAACCCAAACGCTTTGATTATCTCATCAAAGCGAATGTTCCAACTCCGAGATGCTTGCACCAGCCCATAGATAGAGCGCTGGAGCTTGCATACTTTGTTAGCATTCTTAGGATCGACAAAACCTTCCGGCTGCATCATATACAATTCCTCCTTAAGAAAGCCGTTAAGGAATGCCGTTTTGACGTCCATTTGCCATATCTCATAATCATAGTATGCGGCAATTACTAACATGATTCGGACGGACTTCAGCTTCACTACGGGAGAGAAAGTCTCATCGTAGTCAACCCCTTGAACTTGCCGATAACCCTTAGCGACAAGTCGAGCTTTATAGATGGTAACATTACCATCCGCGTCCGTCTTCTTCTAAGATCCATTTGTTTTCTATCGCTCGCCGATCATCGGGCAAGTCTGTCAAAGTCCATACTTTGTTTTCATACATGGATTCTATCTCGGATTTCATGGCTTCCAGCCATTTGTCGGAATCTGGGCCCGCCATCGCTTCTTCATAGTTCGAAGGTTCACCGTTGTCCAACAACATGATTTCCATGACAGGGTTGCCGTACCACTCTGGTGCGGAACGTGTCCTTGTGGACCTATGAAGTTCAGTAGGAGCTTGATCAGAAGTATCTTGATCATCATCATTAACATCCTCTTGAATCGGTGCAGGCACCACAGGAACATTTTCCTGAGCTGTGCTACTCTGATTTTCAAGAGGTAGTACTTCATCAAGCTCTACTTTCCTCCCACTTACTTCTTTCGCGAGAAACTCTTTCTCTAGAAAGGACCCGTTCTTGGCAACAAAGATCTTGCCTTCGGATCTGAGGTAGAAGGTATACCCAACTGTTTCTTTGGGATATCCTATGAAGACGCATTTTTCCGATTTGGGTTCGAGCTTTTCAGGTTGAAGTTTCTTGACATAAGCATCGCAACCCCAAACTTTCAGAAACGACAGCTTGGGTTTCTTGCCAAACCATAATTCATACGGTGTCGTCTCAACGGATTTTGATGGAGCCCTATTTAAAGTGAATACGGTAGTCTCTAAAGCATAGTCCCAAAATGAGAGCGGTAGATCGGTAAGAGACATCATAGATCGCACCATATCTAATAGAGTGCGATTACGACGTTCGGACACACCGTTACGCTGAGGTGTTCCAGGCGGCGTGAGTTGTGAAACGATTCCACATTTTCTTAAGTGTGTGCCAAATTCATGACTCAAATATTCTCCCCCACGATCTGATCGTAAGAACTTTATTTTTCTGTCACGTTGATTCTCGACCTCACTCTGAAACTCCTTGAACTTTTCAAAGGTCTCAGACTTGTGTTTCATTAAGTAGACATACACATATCTACTCAAATCATCAGTTAGAGTGAGAACATAACGATAGCCTCCGCGAGCCTCAACGCTCATTGGACCACACACATCTGTATGTATGATTTCCAACAAGTTGGTTGCTCGCTCCATTGTCCCTGAGAATGGAGTCTTGGTCATTTTGCCCATGAGGCATGGTTCGCATGTGTCAAATGATTCATAATCGAGAGACTCTAAAAGTCCATCAGCATGGAGCTTCTTCATGCGCTTGACACCAATGTGACCAAGGCGGTAGTGCCACAAGTATGTGGGACTATCATTATTAACTTTACATCTTTTGGTATTCACACTATGAATATGTGTATCATCACGTACGAGATTCATTAAGAATAAACCATTAACCATCGGAGCATGACCATAAAACATATCACTCATATAAATAGAACAACCATTATTCTCAGATTTAAATGAGTAGCCATCTCGAATTAATCGAGATCCAGATACAATGTTCATGCTCAAACTTGGCACTAAATAACAATTATTGAGGTTCAAAACTAATCCCGTAGATAAATGTAGAGGTAGCATGCCGACGGCGATCACATCGACCCTGGAACCATTCCCGACGCGCATCGTCACCTCGTCCTTCGCCAGTCTCCATTTATTCCGCAGCTCCTGCTTTGAGTTACAAATATGAGCAACCGCACCGGTATCAAATACCCAGGAGCTACTACGAGTGCTGGTAAGGTACACATCAATAACATGTATATCACATATACCTTTGGTGTTGCCGGCCTTCTTATCCGCTAAGTACTTGGGGCAATTCCGCTTCCAGTGACCATTTCCCTTGCAATAAAAGCACTCAGTTTCAGGTTTGGGTCCATTCTTTGACTTCTTCCTGGCAACTGATTTACGAGGCGCGGCAACCTCCTTGCCGTCCTTCTTGAAGTTCTTCTTACCCTTGCCTTTCTTGAACTTAGTGGTTTTATTCACCATCAACACTTGATGTTCCTTTTTGATCTCCACCTCCGCAGATTTCAGCATTGAATACAACTCGGGAATGGTCTTTTCCATCCCCTGCATATTGTAGTTCATCACGAAGCTCTTGTAGCTAGGTGGGAGCTGCTGAAGGATTGTGTCAATGACCGCCTCATCCGGGAGATTAACTTCCAGCTGAGTCAAGCGGTTGTGCAACCCAGACATCTTGAGTATGTGTTCACTGACAGAGCTATTTTCCTCCATCTTGCAGCTAAAGAACTTGTCGGAGACATCATATCTCTCGACCCGGGCATGAGCTTGGAAAATCAATTTCAGCTCCTCGAACATCTCATATGCTCCGTGTTGCTCAAAACGGTTTTGGAGCCCCGGTTCTAAGCTGTAAAGCATGCCGCACTGAACGAGGGAGTAATCATCAGCACATGACTGATGGGCGTTCATAACGTCCTGGTTTGCTGGGAATGGTGCATCACCTAGCGGTGCTTCTAGGACATAATCTTTCTTGGCAGCTATGAGGATGATCCTCAGGTTCGGGACCCAGTCCGCATAGTTGCTGCCATCATCTTTCAGCTTGGTTTTCTCTAGGAACGCGTTGAAGTTGAGGGTGACATTAGCGTGGGCCATTTGATCTACAAGACATATTGTAAAGATTTAGACTAAGTTCATAATAATTAAGTTCATCTAATCAAATTAATGAATGAACTCCCACTCAGATTTGACATCCCTCTAGTCATCTAAGTGATACATGATCCGAGTCAACTAGGCCGTGTTCGATCATCACGTGAGACGGACTAGTTATCATCGGTGAGCATCTCTATGTTGATCGTATCTTCTATACGACTCATGTTCGACCTTTCCGTCCTCCGTGTTCCGAGGCCATGTCTGTACATGCTAGGCTCGTCAATCCAACCTAAGTGTATTGCGTGTGTAAATCTGGCTTACACCCGTTGTATGCGAACGTAAGAACCTATCACACCCGATCATCACGTGGTGCTTCGGAATGACGAACCTTAGCAATGGTGCACAGTTAGGGAGAACACATTTTTGATATTTTAATGAGGGATCATCTTATTTATCCTACCGTCGTTCTAAGCAAATAAGATGTAAAAACATGATAAACATCACATGCAATCAAATAGTGACATGATATGGCCAACATCATTTCGCTCCTTTGATCTCCATCTTCGGGGCGCCATGTTCATCGTCGTCACCGGCATGACACCATGATCTCCATCATCATGATCTCTATCATCGTGTCTTCGTGAAGTTGTCACGTCAACTATTACTTCTACTACTATGGCTAACGCTTTAGCAATAAAGTAAAGTAACTACATGACGATTTAAGTTGACACGCATGTCATAAATAAATAAAGACAACTCCTATGGCTCCTGCCGGTTGTCATACTCATCGACATGCAAGTCGTGATTCCTATTACAATAACAAGATCATCTCATACATCACATACATGATTCATCACAACTTCTGGCCATATCACATCACAAAGCACTTGCTGCAAAAACAAGTTAGACGTTCTCTAATTGTTGTTGCAAGTTTTTACGTGGCTGTTATAGGTTGCTAGCAAGAACGTTTCTTACCTACGTTAAAACCACAACGTGAATTGTCAATCTCTATTTACCCTTCATAAGGACCCTGTTCATCGAATCCGATCCAACTAAAGTGGGAGAGACAGACACCCGCCAGCCACCTTATGCAACTAGTGCATGTCAGTTGGTGGAACCAGTCTCACGTAAGCGTATGTGTAAGGTTGGTCCGGGCCGCTTCATCCCACAATACCGCTGAATCAAGATAGGACTAGTAACGGCAAGAAGAATTGACAATTCGACGCCCACAATTACTTTGTGTTCTACTCGTGTATAGAAACTACGCATAGACCTAGCTCATGATGCCACTGTTGGGGATCGTAGCAGAAATTAAAATTTTCCTACGCATCTCCAAGATCTATCCATGGAGTATTCTACCAACGAGGGGATAGGAGAGCATCTACATACCACTTGTAGATCGCAACGGAAGCGTTCAAGAAGAACGTGGATGATGTAGTTGTACTCGTCGTGATCCGAATCACCGATGACCTAGTGCCGAACGGACAGCACCTCCGCGTTCAACACACGTACGGTCGGGATAACATCTCCTCCTTCTTGATCCAGCAAGGGGGAAGTAGAGGTTGATGAAGATCCAGCAGCACGACGGCGTGGTGGTGGATGCAGCAGAATTCCAGCAGGGCTTCGCCAAGCGTCTACGGAGAGAGGGAGAGGTGTAACAGGGGAGAGGGAGGCGCCAAGGCTGCAGGGTGCGGCTGCCCTCCCTCCCCCCCTTTATATAGGCCCCCTAGGGGGAGCGCCGGCCCTGGAGATGCATCTCCAGGGGGGCGGCGGCCAAGGGGGAGCCTTGCCCCCCAAGGCAAGTGGGGCGCCCCCTGCCCTAGGGTTTCCAACCCTAGGCGCAGGGGGGAGGCCCATGGGGGGCGCACCAGCCCACTATGGGCTGGTTTCCTCCCCACTTCAGCCCACGGGGCCCTCCGGGATGGGTGGCCCCACCCGGTGGACCCCCGGGACCCATTCGGTGGTCCCGGTACAATACCGGTGACCCCCGAATCCTTCCCGATGGCCGAAATGGCACTTCCTATATATAATTCTTTACCTCCGGACCATTCCGGAACCTCTCGTGACGTCCGAGATCTCATTCGGGACTCCGAACAATCTTCGGTTTGCTGCATACTAATATCTTTACAACCCTAGCGTCACCAAACCTTAAGTGTGTAGACCCTACGGGTTCGAGAGACATGCAGACATGACCGAGACGATCTCCGGTCAATAACCAACAGCTGGATCTGGATACCCATGTTGGCTCCTACATGCTCCTCGATGATCTCATCGGATGAACCACGATGTCGAAGACTTAATCAATCCCGTACTCAATTCCCTTCGTCTATCGGTACGATACTTGCCCGAGATTCGATCGTCGGTATACCGATACCTTGTTCAATCTCGTTACCGGCAAGTCTCTTTACTCGTTCCCGTAACACATCATCCCGTGAACAACACCTTGATCACATTGAGCTCATTATGATGATGTCTTACCGAGTGGGCCCAGAGATACCTCTCCGTCATACGGAGTGACAAATCCCAGTCTCGATTCATGCCAACCCAACAAACACTTTCGGAGATACCTGTAGTGCACCTTTATAGTCACCCAGTTACGTTGTGATGTTTGATACACCCAAAGCACTCCTACGGCATCCGGGAGTTGCATAATCTCATGGTCTAAGGAATGATACTTGACATTCAGAAAAGCTCTAGCAAACGAACTATACGATCTTTGTGCTATGCTTAGGTTTGGGTCTTGTCCATCACATCATTCTCCTAACGATGTGATCCCGTTATCAATGACATCCCCATGTCCATAGTCAGGAAACCATGACTATCTATTGATCAACGAGCTAGTCAAGTAGAGGCTTACTAGGGACACATTGCGGTCTATGTATTCACACATGTATTATGATTTCCGGATAATACAATTATAGCATGAACAATAGACGATTATCATGAACAAGGAAATATAATAATCCTTTTATTATTGCCTCTAGGGCATATTTCCAACAGTAGATGGAGTTGAGCCCGTGTGAGAAGTTCTTGCTCACCGATTAGTCCAATTCGGGCGAGGATCGACCGTTGGGCGTCGTCATCTTGGGAACGAGATGTTGATGCAAGACTACTTCGTGGAGAATCCTACATATCCACCACACCTCTTCTGGAGAAGGTACCGAATGCGCCGATCCCTCTTTGTGAAAATTGTTCAAGCTTGCGAGGCAAATTGCCGGTATTTCACTCAAAGAAGAAATGTTGCGGGCTTAAAGGGATTTAGTGCATATCAGAAAATCTCCGCAGCTATGCGGGTGATTGCGCATGGCGTTCCGGCTGACTATGCCGATGAGTACCTTCGCATTGGTGAAGATACTACAATTGAGTTGGTGCCTAGATTTGCAAAAGTGATCATCCGTGTCTTTGGTCCTAAGTATATTCAGGCACCCAACGAGGATGACACAAAGAAATTGATGGCATCTAATGAGAGGAGAGGTTGGCATGGCATGCTAGGTAGCATTGATTGTATGCATTGGACATGGAAAAATTGCCCGAAGGCATGGCAAGGAATGTATTGTGGCAAGTCTCGTGATGCAACAATTGTGCTAGAGGTCGTATCATGCGAGGATTTATGGATTTGGCATTGCTTCTTTGGTATGCCGGGCACTCTCAATGATATGATAGTGTTGCAACAGTCTCATTTGTTTGCTAGGCTTGCTAGTGGTGATGCTCCTGCTTGCAACTACACTATCAATGGGCATGAATACACATAAGGGTACTATCTTGCAGATGGTATATACCCTCCTTGGTGCACATTTGACAAGAGCATCAAAGAACCCAAAACTAAAAAACAGTGTGAATTTGCAAGGGTGCAAGAGGCAGCCCAAAAAGACACTGAAATAGCATTCGGTGTTTTGCAATCTAGGTTTGCCATTGTCCGTGGTCCTGCTCGTTTTTGGGATAAGAAAACCTTGAAAAATATCATGACATGTTGTGTTATCCTTCACAATATGATTCTTGAAGATGAGAGAGGAATGAACTTGGAATTCTTCTACGACAATGTGGGTAGCCGTGTCAAACCAGGTAGAGACCCTAACCGCATTAGAGCTTTTCTTCAGACATACAAGGAGATTGAAAATGCAAACACACACTTTCAACTTCAGGAGGATCTCATTGAGCATCATTGGCAAAGGGCTGGACAGTGACTCATTTTTGTATTCATTTGTATTTGTATTCATCACAAGTTTTGTATTGCATTATTTAAGATTTGAATAATTATTTGTAATATGGATGATTGTTGTATTGTGTTGAGTTTTAATAATTATTTAGTTTGCTTCCGTTTGTTGTATTATTTCGGATTTGATATTTACGGGCCGATGAGATGCGGAAAGCAGCGGTGCAAGAGCAGACACCGCAAAGCCGACCCGTATAAAAGCATATTCGGCGAATATACTTTTATACGGGTCTGTTTGGGGGGTCTACATCTGCGGACGTCCTTGCCAGCCCGCAAAAGCCGTTTTTCGCGAACTGCAAACGCGTTTTGCGGGACGGCGGGATGCAGGGTCTGCTAGAGTTGCTCTAAACAGTGTAGTGCGCTCTAAGTTCTCACCCTAGTTACCAATGTAGTGACACATTATCCTCATGTAGCTTTGAGAACCATTTTGCCTCACATTCCCCTCTAAACGATTTCGTGAATATTTAGAAGTATCTGAAATAACAACACTTTACCCTACCCCCCCCCCCCTCCTACCCTACTATGTTTGGAAGGAAATAATCCGTGAAAAGTACTTACTTGTAGGTTTTGGGGTGAACAATCTCCATTTAAAGATTTCCAAAATAAATTAACACCATCTTTTTTTTTGCGGGATAATGTGGGTTTTATTCCTCAGAAATAGAATTACAGTCTGTTAGTACATCATGAGTAACTATGTCTGGCACACGGCGCAACCAACAAGCGGTGCTACCACCAGATCTTCCTATACTAGCTAAACTATGAGCAACTCTATTTTGATGACGCTCAATTTTCAACGGAATAAACCCACGCGAGTCCAGAGTGTTCTTGATCTCTAACATGAGATGACCGTATGCAGAACGGTCCAACGAGTCACTAGTCAATGCAGCAACAACGGCCGCGTTATCGGATTGGATCACAATTGGCAATTATGACCGTTGTATACTCATTAACAATCCTTCAAGAATAGCGCTAATCTCTGCTTCAAGGGCATCTTTGCAGTTGAACAGGTATCGATAAGCCGAGAAGATAACCTCCCCCTTGGAATCCCTAAGCACCATGCCGGACCCAGCTAGTCCTGTCTCCTTCACAAATGATCCATCCGTAGATAGTGCGACCCATCCCAGGGGAGGTTTTGGCCATGGTGCACGTTTAGCACTAATAGGAGCCGGGATGGCCACCTGTTCATCCATGGTCATTTTTCCTTTAATGATATCCTCAATGCTGTGCTTCTGGGTCTGATTGAAAGAAGATAAATAGCTGCATAAAAATTTATTACAGTACAAATTTTAATTGTCAAACTAAGAAATCTTTTTTTAGATGGCAAACAAAAAAACTTTGACAGCATGTTTTAGTTGACACATCATAGAGGCAAGTTCATGCGTACACCGAAAAAAATATTGTAACCTATTTCATTATTTGCGCCCATCTCGGATAAGATTAATATATGTATGCACAATAATAATGCACATTTAGTAACCTGATTTTTCAATAAATAAATCACATATTACTTTATTTATACCTTTAATGGATGATCTTTATTTTATTGGAAATCGATCCATGCAGAAGACACACTGATTAAGTAGTACTACAAGTAAGTGAATCCAACCTGCACATATATGCGTACAATGGGCATTAATCAATAGCATTTCCGTGGCCAAGATAATTACATTTATGCACCACACCGATGCACTATATATAAATCTCAACCTACCTACAACTCCAACCATCTCATCCTTCCTCTCTATTTTGTCCAAATTGTATATTCTCGCTGTCGTATGGCGGCAACAACACCTATGGCATCCATGGCCATCTCAACCGTCGTCGTCATGCTCCTTTCTTCTGCCATGGCTGCCCACGCCAGCGGAGGCGGGGAGAAGGCCGACAACACAAGCCTCGTGATGGAGGCGTGCAAGAACATCTCAGGCGAGCCATTCAAGGTGGGCTTTCTGCCAGAATTCTGCGCATCGACGCTCCTATCAGACCACCGGAGTGCCGAGGCGAAGGACTGCCGCGACCTTGCACTCATCACTGTCGACATACTCAAGGTGCATGCAGCCGCCATGGTAGGCAAGGTGGACAACATGCTTCGTGAAGGCGGCCGAATCGCCACCAAGGATAAGATAGCAGCTCGCGCCCTCAGGTTGTGTCGGGCGGACTACGGCGGCATGGTGAAAACGCTCCAGATCTGCCACAACATCATCCAGGACTTCGGCCGCAAAGGTAAGCATGGGCCGACGCCCTCCGAGCTACCGGAGTGCGTTGAGAAGACGACCAACGGCATCAAGGACTGCACTCACGAGGTCTGTAGCACGTCGGTGGCGGAGAAGATGGCTATGGCAAATGAAATACTTGAGAAGCTGGCAACCGTCAGCAAAGCCTTGATAAATCTCTTCTTGGCCGGCAAGAAGGATGGTAACTAGGAGCTATCTATAATTAGCATCGTGTGATGTGAGGATGGAATTTAATAAATACTACTCACAAAAAAGTTAATGAATTACAAAATAGTAAGTAAGACGTAGTGAGCTATGCCTCTCCACCTCCCACCCATCTGATTCGGGCATGCACGGCCTCGATTACCTCTGTCATCCATGCCTGCCCCATTTTTACCGAGAGTCAACTACCAGTTGTAAACTAGGCCACTACTCTGCAGAACGACTTGGGCGATTTCCTGTGAAGTGGGCCAACCACGCTCTGGGCCAGGGTAACTACGTTCGCAAACCCAGCCCAGCGACGTGGCCAGCCAAACCCCCTCATTTTTTTCTGAGTCAATTACACCTGTGATGCTAGAACTTGGCGTAAACAGTCACTTTAGTGCTAGAACTTGCGGCATACGTTAAAGTAGTGCAAAAACTTGGCTGGAGCATGCAAATACGGTGCAAATCTCATTTGTATACGCCGGCGAAGCTGGCGAGGCATGACAGCATGGCATAAGGCCCGCTTTTAGTGACCATATGGTGAAGATTGGGTGTGTGGTGTTCTCTTTGCAAAAAAAAGCTCATTTTTTTTATTTTTTCTCACGCAAAGGCCCCTGTGAGGTGTACAAGAACTGCATGTATGGCATTGGGTGGCCCCACCTGTCGGCCCACATCACAAATTTTATTAATATTATTAGTATTAGAAAGAAAAATAGGAGTCAGGCAAGGATTCAAACCATTGACCTATAGTCAGCAAAGAGCACGGCTAGCCAACGCACCAGATAATAGTTGTGTCATATAACTATACTCAGGGTTTATATCTTTGTTAAATAACGTAAAATAAGAATTCTAATTCAAAAAAAAGATACAACCGTGGGATTCCGTACCAGCGACCTGACAGTTAACACAAGGAGGACCTAGCAGATACTATACAACAAAGCAAAAAATGTAAATTATAAAGTGTACATATAATTGTAAATACGTTTTCCTTTGAGAATCTGCAGTCCGAGGCACACTAGGCTATATTTTTGCACATATATTTGTATTAATTTAAATCTACATATCTAATTTTTAGAAAACACCCAAATTAGAACATAAAAACATTAAAGCTTGCACAATCTTATATTCAACATAAATATTTTATTAAAAAAACTTGTACATTTTTTGAACTGATATGATAATTTTTTAATTACACATAAAGCCTAAAATTATTTTCATATTTTATTTAATATGAAAAACTTTTTAATTATACAATTAATTCGTATTTTAATTTCATGGATTTTTAAAAATTAATAGATGAGCATTGTTTTAGTCTAATATATTTATATATATGTATATTATTTATAATTACAATCTACATTTCTTTACAACTTTCGGAAAATGAAAAAAATAACATAAATTGTAGCCCAGGAGCACGTTCTGTTATAGACATAAACTATAGCAATTATATTTACATATGTGAGTACATAGTTGGAGTGGCACGACCTCCTAATTGTTTTAGTTGGGTAGCTGGCTTGAAACACCGTGGGCGTAACCCCATTTACCATTAAGATTCCTTAGTTATATAACTTAATTCAAATATATAAAACATGTGTATGCTTCTATGTCGTGATGTGAGCTCTTTACTGATGGTTAGCTGAGCATGCTGTTTAGACCGAGGTTACCTGTACGAATCCCTCGGCTGCATATTTTTCATTCTAATAAAATTTGTGATGTCTCACCGACAAGTGGGACCCACCGGATGCAATACACCTGACAGGGGCCTTTTTGTGAGAAAAAATAATAAAAAACTGAGATTTTTTGGAAGTCACTGACAGCGGGCCCTATGCCACACTGTCATGCCTTGTCAGCATTGCAGTCGTATACAAACGAGATTTGCACCGTATTTGCACGTCCGAGCCAAGTTTTTGCAGCACTTTAATGTACGCCGCAAGTTCTAGCACTAAAGTGACTGTTTGCGACAAGTTCCACCAACGATGTCTCCTCTCCCCTTGCCGCTGGGGAAGGCTCTTCCCTCCGCCTCGCCAATGATGATCATCAGCAAGGGAGGTAACGGGAATAATCTAGTTGTGAGACTAAGTTTAAGGTAGGGATTCTCTTTCCGCTTCTCAACTCCATCAATCTCCTCCTGAAGTCCCCTCCCAGATCTCACAACCACAACCCTCGATGTCACAACTTGCTTATAATTATGATTTGGTAACAAGTTGCCCTGGTGTTTGCTTAAGTTTCACAAACAATTTGCTCAACATACATGTTATTTACACAACTTGATCCTTTTGTACTACCTTTAGTTGGAGAAGGTGCATCCAACCACCTATCCTACATATGATCCATTGAGTCTGTTGAACCCCTAATGAGAAGGGAAACCTTTCCACCCGGCGCGCACTCGCCGGTCGCTCATTCACGTAGTGCTATGCGTTTGGACCAACCCACTGCTTAATTGTTGCCTTATCTATTCACACGCAAGGAGCGCTGTCCGCCACCCATTTTTTTTCTCCCCAGAAAACGTATATCTCTCTTTCTACCATCGTCGCTGGCGCGGCACTCAGGTCTCTTCCCCCAGTTGTGCGGCCTGCAACTACATCCACATGGGGGAGGTTGCGAATCGAGGGGGACCGCAGCGCATGACGCCCGCGGGGTGTTTTTGCGGCGACAGAGGGGCAACGAGAGGTGGAAGAAGCAATAGAATAAAGAGATAGGAGATCCTATGGCTGAGCGACATGAGATCCAGCAGCTAGCGCGCGACCGACCCAATTTTGGGCCAGCGCACCGGCTCCTAGCGTTGGCCTAATGAGAAACTGGATATGACCATGAAAAGGGTTGTGGTCATGGCATAGTAACGGACTTCCTCTTTTTCAGTTATTTTCATCATAAAATGAATTATTAATGTATCGTTATTTATCCTGTAGATTGATGACACCATTTTAGTTTCTTTTCCTTTGTGCTGACATGTGGGACCCATTGGTCCTAGCGAGATACACTAAGCAATCCATTTGTTGGAAGTGGGTTTCACGCCATGAATATATTGCCACTTCAGTGCATTATACGTCTATCAATCAGATTATCATCGTGCTTGCCCACTTTTGCCAAGTTGTAGAACCAGATCGGTGTATTTTTCAAGTTCAGGCATGAACGTCGTTGGAAGTTTAAGCACCGTTATTGATATGACCTCTTAGAAGAATAGGCCCACAACTTAAGACCCAAAAAAACAGATCCACAACTTGAGCCTACGAATTAGTTCGATGCAATAGAAATACATTTCAAATACCGGCCACTTAGGTGCCTCATTGCCTTTTCCATTTCTCTTCTTGACTCAACCAGAGAACACTTTGCCGGCTAACAAGGCAAGGAACAAAGCGGTGGCGGCGGCAGAATTAACCACCCTATCCTGTGGCTTGTACACTTCCTTGTTGTTTGTGGTCCCAAGTACCAGAATTTCAGGTTTTTCCGATGGGCTGCATTTTTTGCTCTGCCGTGGAAGATGGTCTTAATATTTACATTAATAATTGTCATTCCCATGCAGGATCCGTACCTACATTGACAGGCCCTAGTCGCGCCATTGCTGTGTCGAGGGACCTTTCATACATCTAGGTCTCGCTCAAGGTGAAGAGTGCGACTAAAACTATATCCGAGGACAGAGATTTGAGCGATCTGGTCCTGAGATAGGGGACCGGATTATGTCTCGCAGGCGTTTACCCTAGCAGGCTCAGCACACTTGAACTAAAATCCAGTCACATTAATCGCTCCGTGGAGGCCACGGTCCGCATCAAAATCACCCGCGGGTCGTGGCCGGATGGTTTCCGAGGCGTGTTCACTGCCGGCACCGGCAGCACCGATGGCCTGGAAGTCGAGCTGCTTGACTCTAGGCATGACGGGGTGTTGCCCGTCGACTCTGGCGGCGTGGTCAAGCTCCAGCGCCGTGTCGTCTCCGTCTTCATCGAGGGGATGCTCAAGGTTTCCGTGGTGGCATGTTCGGTCGACGAGGAATGGGGTTTCATCAAGAGTGACGAGGCGGTTTTCAAACCAAAGAGACAAGGTGTGAGCGTCGAGGTGATTAATTTTGGATCTTGTAGTATGCAGATCACCGTGGCTTGGTCCTGCTTCCGCCGTGAGTAGTCTACTCAAGTTAAGCTTGATTGGATTATCGTTTCCCACACTTTTAGACATGTAAAAGATACAGACCTCAATTGGTCGGGGTTTTTTCCGGTTGGAAATCACCTCGACATTTGTAAAAGAAATACGGGTGTATAAATTTACCCTCATTCCAAGCGGGGCATTAAACTGTTTTTCCGAGTGGTATTTTGTACTGGACAGTGTTGATATATACAAGTCTGATCCTGGATATGTTGTGCTATAGTGTCTAGCTAAACTTTTTGCTGGTGGTATTTCACAGGAAACACTCAGCATGAAGAATAGAAGATGTAAGAATTTCGTAGAGAACGGATCGGTTCATGCACACCAAAGGTTATGTAAACAACGATTTGGAAATTCGGACACTAAGTCCTCCTTTAGTTCATAGGATAGAAAATTATAGGAATAGGAAGGTCATAGAGAACGAGATAACACGTATCTCAAAATTCTATGAATAGGAATAAGAAAGGAGATGTCGTTTGGTTTACATATATTATTATTTTTTCATTAAGTCTGCGGTAATATTTATTTTTGTAGGAAATGTGGAGGACAGAAAAAATTCCATCATAGGGATATGATACTATTCATACACATCAAAGGATCGTAAAGGATATTTTTACTATCGAATTTCTATAAAATTCCTCCAAACAAAAGGAGGCCTAAGATGGGCTTTTCGCTGAAACAGGTTTTCCGGGTGGCTCTAGTGGTTGATTTCCCAGCCCGGTCAACATGTTTTCTAGGCAGCTCTGCGTCTCACTCATAGAAAGACCTATCATGCACTCGCATCAGGCATCTCTCCTAATGGGCAGGCATAGCATGGGAGGCCACAGGCCAGACCTAGTTTTTTTTTCATGTTTTTGCGTTTTTTTTACTTATTTTTACTTTTTTATACTTCAGAATATTCTAAATCTATACTTTGCATAAAACTTTCAAAAAACGTTAATAAAGAATTTGAAAATTGTTAAATGTGTATAGACAAAATATTTCCTATCTATACGAAAAAATATACAGTGTCAATGAAAAAAGTTAATCATGGTTTTTTAAAATGTCCATCAATGAGCTGATAAATATTAATCAAGTATCTGAAAAATGTTAACCAAGAATTTGAAAATTATTAACTGCGTATAGAAAAAATGTTTGTCATGTATACAAAACAAAATAATATGTATGAAAAATGTTGATCATGTATTTTAAAAGAACAAAATGTGTATAAAAATATGTTCCTGGTGTATAGAACATACACTAAATAAAAGTAGATATCAAAAGACATGTATTCGAAAATAGTTAATTATGTATTTGATAATTATTAACAATGTTTATAAAAAGGTTACTGTTGTATACAAAAATGCTTATTACCATTAAGAATGATCACCGTGTATTTGATAAATGTTGACCATGCATTCAAATGCTTATTAAAAAGTAGACACAAACACTACAAATTTTGAAAAATGTTAAAATTCTTAAACATGTGCATAAATATATTATAGATGTACAGGGAAAATGTTGAATGTGTAAATAAAAAAGTTGAGATGTGTTGAACAAAAAATAAACCGATTAAAACCAACTAAACCCAAAAATAGAGAAAGAAAACAATAAACAAAAATAAAAACGAATGCAAAAAGTGAGAACAGTGAAAATTAGGAAAGAAATAAAGAAAACCGATGAACGCTAAAAAAGAAACAAAGAAGATGAAGAAATAGAAAGCACACAAACAGTGAAAATTAAGAAAGAAAAAAATAATAAACTACCTGAAATCATGAAAGAAACGAAGAAAACTGATAAAAACTATAAAAAAAACCAAAACTAGATAAAAGTGATGACTAAGCAGAGAAACCCGAAAAGAAAAGAAATAACAGGAGAAAACGGAAGAAGCGAGGATGTAGGGGACCTCCTATTTACTGCGCTATGCGCTATTAAACCAACCAGCATCTACTCTTTTCCCGTCCCCACCCCCTACCACCACACCCTGCGCGCGCACTTTTTGGCCAACGAATGGGCATGGCGGGATGCCCTATAGTTTTCTTTTGCTTTTTCTGTTTTTGTTTCTCTATTATTTTCTGCTTTTGTTGTTTTCCCTTCTCTAAATAATTCAAGATTTTTAATTTTTTGAAAATTATTGAAAAAAATCTCATATTCAAAAATTTAGGATGTTTGTTGATTCAAGAAATTGTCCATGATTTAAAAAAATCAAATATTAAAACCTTCATGATTTTGAAACAAAATAAGAAAAATCAAAAAATGCTCATAGGTTTGAAAAAATGCTGGTGTATTAAAAAAATCATGAATTGAACAAATGGTTACAAATTCAGAAAAATGGTCATAGATATTTTATAAAAACAAAACATTTTGTATGAATTACAAAAGTAGTTCAAGAAATGAAAACTAATAATGCATTCCAAAAATGTCATTCATTTGAAAAAATTATTATTATTCCAGGAAAAAAATGCTTCTTGAATTTCAAAAATCTATCCCCAATCCCAAAAAATAATCATCGATTCAAAAAAATTTACCGAACAAATGTTGTTCAGGAATTCAATAAATTTCCATTCCATAAAAGGTTCAAGATTTCCAAAACATGTTCAAGAATTAGAAAAGATTTTGGAAAAATGATAAAGAAAAAAATGAGGAAATTAAATAACAATGTAAAAGAAACATGAAAAAAAAGAACAGAAAAATAGAAATCGAAAAAGAAAGGCAAAGTAGAAAATAAATAATAAATTAAAAAAACCGAAAGAAAAATACCAAAATAGTTGGGTCGTCTCAAATTATGCGTAGCCTGAAAGCTGTCCGCGGGGAGGGGGGTATGTGCCAAGTCTCTAACCAGTGACCTACGCGCCAAACAGAACTAGCCAGCAAGCATGAGTGAGCGTCTCGATCAATGAAACAACTGGGGGAAAAAAGACGACAATGGCCCAGCCCAGTAGCTACAAGTGGAGGGAAACCTTCAGGCGGGAAACGAAATTTAGTCGCGAACATATTTCCGTAGGCAGCTCATATTCAACGTTGTCAGCGCCGCGGAATCTAACCGGCACCCACTGCAACGCCTAGTTGGCCGGCTCACGAAGGCGCAGTGCACAGAATGTATTTCAAAGTGAACCCTCCCCCCTCTCACACCCCCCCCCCCCCCCCACACACACACATACAAAAGAAGCCAACGCGAGGAATCAAACTCGTGCCTTACATTCCTGGAAGTGTTTGGATAACCACTGGAGCATCCCATTGCACCACTAATTATTTTGGAACAACTATAGCCGATCATACTATGATTTTCTTCATAGTTTTTGAAAAAAATTCAACATGCAAAAAAAAGGGGGGGGGGGGGGCTGTTCAAAAAAGTTCAGGAAACATTAAAAAGGTCACGTATTCAAAAAAGATCATGAAAATTTAAAAGTTTACTCATTTGAATATAACTATAAATAATTGGAAAAAATATTTTTAAATCTACAAAAAGTTTACCCATTTTAAAAACAAAATTTCACACTTTGAAAAATTTTCATAATTAGAAAAAGTTCACCAATTTGAAAAAGTTCCATCAATTTTGAAAAAATAGTGTACAAATTCAAAAAACATTGATTTTTAAAAAGGTTTCTAAAATTTGGAAAAAAATCATGACTTTGAAAAGATTGCACATTTAAGAAAATAAAAAGATAAAGGGAAAGATAAAAAAGGAAAACCAGTGCATTTTTTACGGGCTGCAGTTTTATTAATAAAAAAAGGAATCTAGCACATCAGGTGTGGTGGGTGAGTTAGTCAGACGTTTGGTGTTAAAACTAGAGCATCGTGGTTCAAATCACGGTGTGCACACCTTTTTCACGATTTAAACGCAGAGAAAATAGTTAAATGGGCCAGCCCAGAGTAGGAAGGGGGTGTGCGCCAAGTTGCAAAATGAGGGGCGCTTAAGGCCCTCACAAAATATTGCTTGTTGGTTGCCAGGTAGAAACTGGCGGCCCGACCCATCCGTTGATTTTACCCGAGCCCCAGAACTTCCCTATAAAAAACATTAGCGCTAAAACAGGCAAACATGTACACTCACTTTTTTTCTCCTTTCGAATTCGAATAGGCTTGCCCAGAGGATTTAAATGGAGAAAAAAAAAGTAAAAATGGGTCAGACAAGAGTGGAAGAGGGTGTGCGCCAAGTTGCAAAATATTGGTTCTTGGTTGACAGGCAGTAACTGGCGGCCCAGCCCATCCGTTTATTTTACCTGAGCCCCAAAACTTCCCTATAGAAAAACCAGAGCAGCAAAACAAGCAAACGTATCCACTCACTTTTTTTCTCCTGTCGAATTCCAACGAAGTGTGGGCCCGGGCGGCCTAGAGAATAGCACAAAATTGCTCGTCCGTCACCACTATTAGCAAAACTGGTCCGGGAGTACTATTGAACACACTTTCATTACCAAAACTGGTCTGGGACTACTATTCAACACACTTTCAAGTAATTTCCTTCATGAGTCCACAAACTCGAATATTGAATCTCATAGTCTAGCTAGGCATGCAGTTGGTTCGGATCAGGGACGCCATATATGGATGGGTCACTCTCATGATCCAAGTGTAATACTAGATTCTGTACCATAAGCCCCATCGAAATTTCTCAAAAAAAAATCAACTCCCACTCTTCTCAAAAAAGAAAAACAAGGCATCTTTCAGCATGGAACTGCTACAATATTGTTCTAGTTGTAAAGTTTGTTTATGTCAAAAGACAAAATGACTGTGCGTTGCATAACTACATTGCCCCTTGACTTTTGATGGGGACACTAATGCACATTGCATATGCACCTTTGCTTACTGCGTTGGCCTTTGCTCATGGTTTGTCCTAATATGGCATAACATCATCTTTATTTCACTAGGCATTAGGGCAAATCCGACGCGCTGGCGCATTTGGTCTGCATAACATCCCGGTGCACCGCAAGCAGTAGCATTGGGAGAGGAAAGGAAGAAGCAGCTTCGCGAAGGGACGCGGAATAATGAACACGTAGCAAAACAGTGAACCGGTCAAACCGGGCCAAAACAGAGAACCGGCTGCAAAACCAATGCTGGACCAACAGCAAAAACCAATCCACCTGTGCATAAATAAAGGGGTTAGCACCGGAACTGGGAATTACCCCAGCCGGGCTGGGTAAGCAATTTTAATATGCGGGGTCGAGGCCACCGACATAGCTAGATTCTTTTCTATCTGATGAGACACTTCACTCGCTGTTTTGAAAACATATACCACTGGTTAGGTAGACACTTCTTTTTCGCTGTTCAGCACTGTAGCTATGCCTTGATGTCATCTGGAGTATCTCCAGTAGAAGACTAATTGTTGACCTAGCCAGCTTTCTCTTCTATTTCCCTTTTATATTCCGGTGAGACGTAGCTTGCTTTCAAAGTGGCACGCGCATGCACGAGCAATACACGTCTGCTGGTTCCACCTACGTTTATGGCATTACTCGCGTGGGGCGTCGCGTCACTGACATATAGAGTACCCTTATACATTTGGGCTACAATTTTTTTTAAGAGGCATATTCGGTGACAAGTGGCAAACGCCGCCGCCGGCGGCTCCCCGGAGCCCGCCGTCGCAGCTCGCCTTCCCCGCTCCCCCGCTCCTCCCTCCACCTCCTCCCATCCCTGTACCCTCCGCGTCGCCTCCCCGGGTGGGGCGACCGGGGGGCCCCGACGCCGCTCCCCTCCCGCGCGCCCCCAAGCTCCTCCCTCCTCCCGCCGCCGCCAGCGCGCGCCGCCGGGCCTTGCCCGCGTGGTGCCGACTGCGGCGGGCCTGCCTGTCCCCGCGCGCGGCCTCCTCTGCTCGGGCGATGGTGGCCTGCGGCGGTGTTCTATGGCCGGCGATGGTGCGTCCTGGCGGCGGGGTCCGCGGGGCGCGGGCGACTCTGATGCGGCGGCGCGGCCGTTGGCTGCGGGGCGCGCGGTGGTGCGGCTAGCCGCCGGCCTCCTCTCCGCCCAGATCTGGGCTCCTTTGGACCCTAGCTGGGTTGGGGCGGGCCGGCGTTCCGGCGTGCGGCGGCTTGGCTCCCTGGTGGTGGTGGCGCGGTGTTGGGGGATGCGGGTGGTGGCGGCTTCGTCGGCCGTTGTGCTGCAGCGTGGCGGCAGGGGTTGTCCGGATCCTTTGGGGTCCGGCCGGGCCTGTGCGGGCCTGGTAAGCTCCTGTCGTCACGTCCGGTCGGCTCCGCGTTGGCGGTGGTGGTAGTACCCTCCCGTCGGCTGAGTTGCGGCTGCCCCCGAGCCCGTTGGCCCCTCGTCCCTCCCCCAGGTCTCGTGTCGGTGGCCCAGCGAGACGACGATGATGGTTCAGTGACTGTGGTGGCACATGTTGGTGGGCGACAGTTCTGGTGGAGCACTTCCGATAGTCCGGGGTGGTGGTGGTTGATTGGGTTGGGAGAAATCCCTGGTGGCTCGTCCATCACCGACGCGGTGACGCCTGCTGGCGCCGCCGGACATCCCTGAAGGGCGTCGGATCTGCCCCTTCCCCACTGCCCTCTGCGTACCGGGGGAAACCCTTGGACTTGTCCGGGCAGCAGCGGCGTCATCGTCGCATTCCTTCCTGAAGGTGCTGCTCGGTACGCGACGTCTCGGAGTGCTAGAAGCGCGGTGGTACTTCTCCGGTGGGTGCAACGGTCGCTGGTCATCTTTGTTTCGTCGACCTGCCGTTGTCGGCATTTGTTTCTTTTTGTTTTCTTTTTCTTTTTTTTTGGGCGTGCTTGTGCTGCCTCCGCCCCAGCACCTATCGTTGGTTGTATCGGATGGTTGCTTTGTAATACATAGCGGGGGAAACCCTTTTTCTCATATTCGGTGACAAGTATGGCAGTGATCACCACCATTGACAGAGGTCCAGGATTCACATGTCACCGTTTTCGTATGTACATGCGTACACTAGAGAGCATCTGCTCCATCGTATATGCTCTCTCAGTCAATTGGGTATTAATCAACCTTCACATCACAAACCAAGTTAGCACTATTGAGTTCACACCCGTCCTATGCTAAGTAGTTATGCATCGGCCAGCCTCGGAAATTTGTCCGGATTAGGAAAGGATCAGCTGGCGAATAACATCCTCGAATCATGCATGTCAGTTGATTAATTAACTACTAGGACTGACGTAGGTGATACTTTGAGAGAGTTACAAAGAGGAAGAAAACTAAAGTAGGTGATACTATGGACTGGAGGTACAAGTCATCAGCAACCGATTGATCATTGATTAATCAGGAGTAGTACTACTGTCTGTAACCATGGTGTTATGCATCTCTATTGTTAAAGGGAGTTGGTGTTTGTACATCATCAAATGAGATCATCGAATGTGATCTCGTCCCCCACACCACCACCACCCTCCCCCTAGTTTTGAATAATGTAAACCAAGTCAGTGATTTCATCTCCTTGTCCTTCAGGAAACCATGTTATGTATTAACGTCATGAAATCTTATAAATTCATGTGTTGCATTAACTCAATCAAATTGAATAAAATCTTACCAAAGACCTCAACTAAGCCTCGTCTTCCCCTATTCGTATCTAAATCAAATCAAATCTTAACAAAATCTAGAATATGGTGGGTGTAACGTATATGTCAGACACGATTAATGTTGAACCACTAGAATCTTGATGTATGCCCCTATTGCAACGTACAGTCAAGTAGCTAGTTTTTTAGTGCTCGGGCTGCCTTGCCCACCAACTTGTGGTGCTAACCAACTCCAGGCCTTTTTCATGGTGTTATGCATATACTCAAGTCAATGCAAGCAAAATCACTTTTTAACAATGTCCATTCCCTCTTGGTGAATATGCCTGTAACTTTTTATGCCAATGAGTCATTTCTTATTTCTCTTCCGGCCTCTGCATCCATCGATGCACAGTAGGTACCAACGCGTGGAACCTAGTTAGTTGTAGTTTCCATGTGTCGGCAAGAAAGTGAAGGTCGGCCCGGTCATAGCCGGGTGATAAGCTAGCATGGGGGGGGGGGCAGAGAAAAGCATAATAAAGTGGTGCATGTGTGATACATATGTGTTGGTCGCCAGTTGAAAGAGGCTCACAGCACTGTACACCAATTCTGGGCAACGCGTCGATTCGAGCGTTCCTTTTTTTTAGTGTCGGCAGGAGAACTGTCAAATTCATTGATTAGAAGAAGGTATTACAAGAGCCACTCAGCACAGCAAAAAGGCTAGTGCAAATAGAAAAGAAAGAAGAAAGAAAGAAAATATCCTGCCGACACCACAACCCCAAGCTCCACCAGCAACCGTGCACACCATCGAAATCCATCGTCAAGGTCTCCAAGATGAGGCCTCAAAGGAGGAAGTGATATCGAGGACATCACCGTCACCTGATCTAACAAAGCCATATCTTAGGTTTTTACCCGGATACCCAAGCCATGTGGTAGGAAGAACAACAAGCTCTACAACGATACTACCAAGGAAGAAGACGACATCCATAGATGCCGTTACCGTCGGCATCGACAAAGTCAATGCAGGATTTTCATCTAGAGCCGAGTCTTCTACCAACCACCCAAGATCTGGGACCAACCAAGCGCCACCGGGCAAAGCAAGATCAACCCAAACACGAAGATCATCACCGCCGCACGCAGAAACCAGCGAGCTCACGCCACCCTGACCGATCCTCACCACCGCACGCAGGACCTGAGCGAACCAAGTTGAATCTGACCATCCTCTGCATCCATGCACAGATCTGGGCGAGAGATCGCACCACAGCGTAACAGGAAAACAAAGGTGGAACCAAACAGACCGACCCGCGCGTTGGAACTGGGTGAAAACCAGGCCAAAAAACTAACGGGCCCGCACCGCCTGCTGGTTCCACTTACGTTTACGTCATTGCTCGTGTGGGCATCACACCAGTGACATATAGCATATCCTTATACATTTTGACCACCTTTTTTAAGAAGCATATTCGGTGACAGGTATGGCAGTGATCGCCACCATTGACAAAGTTCAAGATTCACATATCACTGTTTTCGTATGTACATTACATCAGAACATGTCTACACTAGAGAGCATGTTCTCCATCGTATATGCTCTCTCAATGATTTGGTAGTTATTTGGATTCAATATGTTTTACGACTCAAAAGGGTAGAAGAACTTAGCACTATTGAGTTCACACCCATCCTATATGTACTAGTACTAACTTGTTATGCATCGGCCGACCTCTAAAATTTGTCCGGATTAGCAAGGGATCAGCTGGCGAATGACTCCTCGAATCATGTCGAAGTGGTTAATTAAGTATTACTATCTTAGGCGACAGCACCGAGGAAATAAAAACAAAGTAGGTGACACAGGGTGCAGGTATAAGTCATCGGCAACTGAGCATTGATCAACCGAAAGTACTCTCTTCATCCGAAATTACTTGTAGGAGAAATATGTGTATCTAGACGTATTTTGGTTCTAAGTACATCCATTTTTATTCATTTCTGCGGCAAATACTTCCGAACGGAGGGAATAGTATATGATCAAGTCAATATAGTACTACAAGAAAAGACACCTTTTGGTGATCCATTCTCTCTTGAGGAAGCTGTCTATAACTTTCGTGATAATGAAATTCTATCTCATTTCTCTATATTGCGATGACAGATGATGAACAAATTGAAAGTTCTTTCCACAAAATAAAGAAAGAAATCCTTTCTCTTTTCTCTTTCGGCCTCCGCTTCTATCGATGCACAGTACATAGAACCGCGTGGATCCTAGCTAGCTACAAGTTCCCATGTGTCGGCAGAACCTACATGGGGGGTGGGGGGGGGCACAGGAAAGCAAAATAAAGTGCTGCATGCGTGATATACATATCTATTGGAGGCCAACGCGTGCATGTGTCCGCGTCGATCTATTATCAACCTTGCTAGAGAGAGACCCGGCTGCTCGATCGTGTCTAGCCTGACCATGACACGTCCATGATGCATCACCTCACTCATGGCCCCCATGCACGTCAACCTAACTACAGATATATAGCTAGCTTCTACCTCAATTAGGCCCCATATGCATCTGTCTATATCATCTTTCTATCTAACGCTTGTTGTCTAGAAAGCAAGGTCTATGGATGTGCAACCTCATCACCCGGGTTCAGATCGTATTCCGGCAATAAAAAGAGGGGGGGTCTTCCGCTCGGTTTTCGGCGATGCCTTTATACGCATATTCTCCTTAAAAATATAGATGGATACCTATACCCCTATAGTTCTTCAACAGTATGTTTCCTCTTGCTCTTGAGCTAGTAGCTGAATACAAAAACGTCTTATATTTTGATACAGGGATGGTAGTTGTCAAGCTTGGGGACCGATGTATGGACCTTTTCTGCCCATCTCCAATGTTTGGACCTACCAGGATATACGTATATATGATATATATTTCCTTTTCGCTGCGTAGTGCATACATAGAGATCACAAGGCTATGACATGAACACATCACCTAGTTAGGCTGCGCATGCTATAGCCTTACCTTTGTTGCTTTATTGCATCCCTGTAGCTAGATAGAGTAGGGTTGCAATGGTGCATGCACGCATGGGCGATGGCGCACGAGTACACACGCGTCCTGTTTGCGGTCCATGCATGCTTTGTATGGTACATATAGCAGCAACAAGAGCTCTGTTTTTCAAGGAAGACCATTTTTTAAGGAAGACATGTATTGACCTCCAACAAAATTGACGGGCACTGCTATCCAGTATAGGCCGCGTAATAGATCATGGTCAGCAATCTTCAAATCATTCAAAACAAAAGGTCAGATATCGTGTAGTGCTAACAAGTGTAGTATCTTGCTGCTATTTTTAATAATATAATCACAACCAAACAGTAAAATAGTGTACTGTCTATGTTTCACAGTGTAGTGCATATAGATTTTTTCAAAGATATAGAAATTTAAAAATCAGAAGCCAAAATAAAAAGGCCGGCACCACGGACCTGAGTGCCCCCACACTTGCGTGCCGTAAATCCTCGTCCGTGCCACAATTAGGGGTTAAGAGGTAAAATTTCTCTTCTTTTTCAGATGGGGTTTTTCATATTAAAATGTTGATGGTGCGAAAGCTGACACTTTGGGATAGAAAACCTGTGACATCTATCATAGAATTGCTATTTCGAAGTCTTTCTTGTGACAATGACATATTTATTGTCGTAAGGAGAATATTGAGAGAAATATTAGAAAGAAAATGGCTGAAGGTCACACACACACACACACACACACACACACACACACACACACACACACACACACATTGTGCACGCTAATGATCCTGAACTTTCCAATCTCTCTATCTTAATTTCCTATTTTGGTCATGTAAACCAAGTCAAAAGGAGCATATGTCTTTACTAGGAGAGGAATTGATTCTTTATGAGTAGGAAACATCATGTTTCTGCCATTGATAGCTCGACATATATAGGCCCGTGAAACCTAATAGTGACACAATTAATCCATTTCTTGGATTGCACTACTATAGGAACCCTTATGAGTGACAGGCACAAAGGCCTATCAGTGACAAATGGGCCGCCCATCACTAGCGGCCACTCATCATCGCAAATGGGGCTACTAGTGATGGGCGGCCATAAGAGCACCTCATTGGTAGTTTGTTTAGGCCTGACCCAGCTACATTTCCAGAGACGGGCAACCATACCGTCGATCATCACTGGTGCCTTTTTGGGATTTTGCAAAATAGTACAGTTATCATTACACAACTTAACTAAGAACAATATGAACACCATTTTAATTATACATCACCTAAACTCCAAATTAATCAACATTGTGTTGGATATATCATTATGGAGTACATATGGACTAAAAAGAGTGAACAAACACACTAAAATGTGTCTATATACATATGATTCAGAAAAAAATTAGAACATACACAGTGAACAGAGTGATTACTCAATAGAAACATTTCTCTTGTACATTGCACATACACATTTCATGCGAGAAACTGGACACCAAAATTTCCAAGGCCCTCTTGATCGATTCGCAAAATTCTTAACATGAACCATCTACAATGTGGTTATACTGAACAGTGTCTTTCCAAGACCCTGATTTAGTTGTGACATTTTGATCATTAATCTCGGCTCGTCTTCATCTACATGAGCTTCGCTCGGACATCGTAGACACTACTCCTGACCATTCATCCTCTTTTTTGAGAGAGGAGATTTTTACCAGCTCTCACATCAGCCCTAAAACATCTGACACCTTAGACCCTCGCCAACTACATCATCCGGATTTTCTGAATCATACTCAATGTGATGTGTTCTTCGAGTGAAGTTGTTTATACTTACTTGAGGGTTGAACCTTTTGTATAGCTTCATCAAAAGATAATATCGTCACGCTGTAAAATTCTAGTTACACTTTACAAAACACTCATTGAAAGAAGTGTCTAGTGTAGTGCACCAAAACGTCACAATAGCGACAAGATGAAATTGCAATTTCTCTGATCTCCTTGTTGAGTATAAAATTAACAACATATTACGTTTTTGTTATAATTATGTAATATTCATGTACGATCATCATTAGTGTTACAACTATAATCACCTAAGTTCACTCCTAGGAGAACAAATCTAACACATACCCATGTACGGTTGATTTTGTGCAATATAACTTAAATAGGACCCATGTTAGTAAAATACAACCTAATTTTTTTGTCTAAGAAAAAGTACCATTTTTATTAATAGTAATTAATATTTCCATAATTACAAAAGTAATAAAGGATACATGCAAATTTTAGAAATAGTAAGGACGCGGCGGAGAAGAGCGTCCCGGCCTGGATGCAGATGCTAATAACGTCCCAGGGTGGACACTGTTTTTGCTAGCATCCATTATCTCCGTTCAAAAAGAAAATAAAAAAGCATCCATTATCTGGTTTGGCCGGCGGCCGCCGCACCCATCTCATCCCCATCTCCCACCTCCATCTGCCCCCCTACCACGGTCGGCCCTGGCCTCCGGCTCATCCCCGCCGCCCACCTTCCCATGGACCGCCTCGGCCTCGGCGTCGCTGCCGACATCCTCATGACCGCCTCAACCTCCGGCTCATCCCCGACGACCACACCCTCACGGCTGCCCCCAACCTCCTCACGGCCAAAACTGGTGGGTTGAGGACGCCGTCGCGGCTACATCAGCAAGTCGGTCGGAGGTGGTCGTCCCTCTCTCTTCTCTCCACTGCTTCTCTG
Organism: Aegilops umbellulata; assembly: GCA_032464435.1. NCBI lineage: Eukaryota > Viridiplantae > Streptophyta > Magnoliopsida > Poales > Poaceae > Aegilops > Aegilops umbellulata. Next base: position 586,198,224 of record CP136060.1, on the reverse strand, counting down.
TACATCGCCCCAACCATTGATTGCATCTTGCTGTAGCTTCACTGATTTCCTTGACTGCCTAGGCATAGCTGAAAACATTAGATTGTTTGACCTTTATTTATCAGTGTAGTATTGTGAAGAATAAATTCAAATGATTGCTTTGATATTTCACCTCAACATTTTACTCGCTCCTTTTATGCTGTAACATGTTATGAAATGGATAGAGATGGATGTTTCAGTGATTTGCTATGGGTGTCTCACAACCAGCACAAAATATCCAAAACTAGGGAAATGTGAGTGATTTTCGCATGTCATTTGTTAGACTTACTAGTTAAATAAAGACTAATTGTTGTGTGTATTGATGCAGCCTAACATTTGCTTGAATGTACGGTGTCACTGTGTTGGCATCCCATTTGATCCTCTATGTACATCAGCTTTAGAGAACCTTGGTTTTTATCAGATTGCTAAGATGAGGAAAACCAATGTCGACAAATACTTGATATTGGCATTGGTGGAGTGTTGGCGGCCCGAGACGAATAGTTTTCACCTACCTGTAGGAGAAATGACTATTACGTTGCAAGATGTCAGCTATTTGTGGGGGTTGCCTATCCATGGTAAACCACTTGTTGGCAAAGCTGATGCACAATGATCAGAATTTGGTTGCAAAGTGACCTTGTACTTGAAGTCTCTATGAATAAAAACAACATGATCTCCATGGCGTAATGGGGCCCTCTTGTTATCAACCTTCACCTCAAATATTCCAACTTCATCACCATATGAAACAACATGTGTGTGTGCTCCCTTGTCTGCCCTTTTTACCAATAGTGTGTCCATCCGTTCGGACCATTGCTTTCCAACATCAACCAAGTGAAGAGCACTTCACCTTCTTTCTACAAACCACTCCAGACACTTTGAAAATGTTTCCTCCACAATCGCTGCCACCAGAAACCTTCGGGAAAGCCTAAACACATTGTTTAAGGACTCAGACCCATTGCTTGTCATGATCCCCCAACGGTACCCACCATCCATGCACTGAAATACTTTTTCAGGTTTTTCTTGCTCATTTTTGTCTTCCTGCAAATACTTACCGACCTTTCGAAGATACGCTATTGCGCCAGGACAAGTATGTGCAATAGATGACATGCCCCCCTCAAACTTACGAGGTTCCTTTTTCTTCACTGCCCACTTGAATATTTTCAAAATGTTATCATCCCGATAAGATTTGTATAGGTTCTCTGCGACATGTTGAGAGAAAAATCGATGAACACAATCACCAGCATTCTCGTTCCAACCAATGTTTGGCTACTTAAACACCCATTTAATTGCTTTCTGGTGATCTGAAATGATACACATGAACTTTCCAACACCAATTACCTCCCTCCGAAGCCATCTCGTGAACCAATCCCAGTTTGTTGCATCCTCTTTCTCTACAATGGCAAATGCAAGAGGTATTAGCTGGTTATTAGCATCATATCCACAAGCCATCAGCATCCTTCCCTTGTACCTTCCTGATATAAGTTAGAATAGACCAATTTGCAACCATACCACCACGTGAATAGAAACCAAGTCATCTACACACTATTTACTTACAAGTCATTGAATCAATTGGGCAAAGACTGAAACCAACAGAGATGTAAGACGACCTTACCCCAAATCACATGCGCCAACCACGAGATAGATTGGAGGATCTTAACCATGAGCGGGGAACAAGAGAGATAGGGATGCCGTGATGATTAGAGATGTTGAGTGTTGGAGGCTGGTTAGCACATGGCGAGGTTGAGGAGCGACGAATCCATGCTTAGTAGGGTTTACCGGCGACATAACATCCGTCTATTAGAGGAAAACGACTCGGTTTAATCTATTTAGAGTGCAGGCCAAACCATTTGATGGACGTTGTTTGTATTGGCGTCCAAACTTGGACGTTCTGCACAATAGCGTCCAGCTGTGGACGCTGTTTTCCCTCGCGTCCTTCCTATTTTTGTGATTTCGGCTAATCCTTTCCCACTATCATAATTACGTCATTACTAATTATTATTAATAAAAAATCGGAAAAAGTATGCAGAAAGTTGGCAAATGCAAGTCTCAATGCTACCAGTTTGTTTGTATACGGTGTTGTGCTCTTGATGAAATAATAATCTATGTTATAAGTACATAATATATTACCCAAATAACCACAAAGCCTTATATTTTAGACTTAGAGTTAGATTTAATGGAATTAAAATCAAATCCTAGGGCCTAAACTCTAAATCATGATGTATTTTAATGCAGTGTTTTTTTGCATTCCACATTGTTCAACATGAGGCGAGAGGAAACAGGAAAGATAAGATTGAAACATGCAAGGATGAATCCTAAAATGCTACCATATATAAGATGCCACAATCATAACACATCTATATAGTAATTCAAGCATTCGTCGCACTATTTAGGACAAATGAACATATATACATCCATTCTATAATATTTTATACAAAAAATTCAATTCATATATGAGTATATACCAAGCAACATCTTGGACAAATTAACATACATATACCGTTTATATAGCAATTCCAACAAATCAACATGCTTGAGAAAGAGGAAAAGGAGCTCACCAGTGTGGCCGCAACCACGACAGAATCATTTCAGTACCATTGTCGGGCCTATGACCCTGCACGACGAGGGAGACCTGATGACATGGTATAGGTGACACCCACGGGAGGCTACGGGACAGAGCTGCGTCGATGACGGTCATCACCACGCGGTAGAGGTTGACTCTGGCAGTAGGGAACGCCCACATGAGTTCATAACTCTGCCAGTCCGTGACGGTCAAGGCCCGCTTCTGGTTTTGGCCAAACATGCTTGGAGCTGATCCGTGACCGTCAAGGAATGTCGCGGATGTTGTAATACAGACGGAATTTCATTTCTAGTAGTGAATGCCATTAATTAATAAACAAATAAAGCATGTACTGCAAAACACCGCATCTATGATCCATATGTAATGAAGGAAATCTTTTCACATAATTAGCACCATGATCCATCTTAACAGCGTGCGATATATTCTTACTTTGATTTACTCACCAGGCTTACACAAAAATAGGACATGATGATCACAGACAGTGCATCGTGGATGTATGTGTGTCTCAAGGGATCTCCTATTTTTCCGGCTCGAGATAGCAATGGAATTTCAATGGTTGACCCTGACCACCATTCACTCACTCCACTCTAATTAAAAGGCACATGCTGCAACACCTCCTGGCTTGCTTAAACTTGTATGCATATTTTCCATGTGAACAAAAGTTACACCTGGCAACGCATTACACATGTACACCAACAATCTTTTCACACCTCAACTTTTCACGCGTGCACCCTGGTTGATGTGTGTCAAATCAAATCTGATCTGATCTAGACACCCACTGCTGGTAGCTCTAGCTGACATCTGTAAAAAAAATAAAAAGTTCATGCACCCGTGTGTGCAACTTTTAACACTATGATAAAAGAAAAATGGTGTATACATAACCTACATAAAGTCTTGATGAAAACAAGCTAGCTAGCATATATCAAAAGGGAGAGGCAGCTAGCATGTTTGGCCTGCCGTCCTGTAATAACATCAGAGCGATCGATGTCTTCCATTATGCTGCTAATACAAAAGACAAATTCAGCGGCTCCATATTAACCAGCTTTCCAGTGCTCCAAGAACGAAAGAACAAAAAGCAGTAGGCGCCATGCAGCATGAACGCATCGTCGACCAAGAACGTACGCTCCGCTCCAAGGACGGTTATACATGTCCAGTCCAGCTGTGGCTAATTGACGTTACTGTTGTCCTCTCTCCTACACACGCAATTAGTATAACTTAATTTAGAAGTAATCGATTGGAATTAAAAAGGAATTTAGAAAAGTAGTTAACAAAAAAAAACAAGACGTTTCATGGAGAGGACCAAGCGGGCATCTGAAACCCTAGCCCCCCCTCCCCCCCTCCCCCCCCCCCCCAACAAATCTACTCCCCTCTCGCCGCCGTCAGGGCACGTCTCCGGGCAAAGCCCGTGCGGCACCGACATTGATTGGAGTGTCGACGTATAAATGCATTGACTAGTCTCTTCCATCGGATCTTTCTTTTGATTGCATTGATTAGACTGGTCTTGAGTTTAAGACCCGGCTGGTGCAATTAAATTGCAACCCACTTTCGGTCCTTGTTTAGGCAGGAGGGACCCACGCGTGAGAAGGAGTGTTGACGTATAAATGTATTGTCTAGTCTCTTCCATCAGACCGGTCTTTTTGGTTGCATTGGTTAGAGCATGCACTTCTACATGAAGGTCCTGATCTGCAGGCAGCTTGCTTGTGGAGGCGTTGGAGGGTTGCGGTGGGATGATGAAGGAGATGTGTGCTTAGGGTGGTTGTCATCATCAGACGGTGCTCGGTGGTTGCATTAGTGATCCAGCGTGACAATCTTCAATGGTAACCTGGCTTGGTTAGGTCACCGAAGAAGAGGGATTTGTGATCCAGGACAGCAGTGAGCTTGACATCAAACCCGAACCTGTCGTGAAGCGGCACAGATGATTCTCTTCAGGTTTTATTTAAGGAGTTGTCGAGTTTGGTTTGGGGCCGCAAGGCGGCAGCATTGTTCCAGTGTAGAAATAATATTCTCCCCGCTCCTTCCATGTTCCATTGGTGTGTTATCACCGGCGGAGGGTGTATCAGGCGGGTCTTCCAAGGCCGGTCGGTTGAGGTTTCTGGTGGATCCATTTGGATTCAACTGGCTATTCTGGTCTTTGGAGTTTCTATAGCCCTTATCGGCATTTTCTTCTCTGGGGCGGCAAGTTGCTTCGCAAATCGCAGTTGTCGACTTCTCCTGGTCTGCATTGATGACTTTTCGGACGCTACTTCTACAAGCTTCTCGGTTTAAAAAGTTTGCTCCGCCAAGGAAGAGGCCCAAAAGCGGCGTTGAGTTATGCTCACGGTGCACTGCCGGTGGATCGATGAAGGAGTAAGAAGATTTCGGCACCCCAAGGATTTGAATGTAATTTTATTGTCTGCATTTTATGGATGTGTTTATAAGGACACGTGATGCTTTATAAACGGCCTTAGGCCTTTTGAAGAAAATGAAACAAATGTTTAGCAGGGCTAATAAAATCAGGGAGGTTTAATGGCAGCAGGAAATACATTATATCCGTATATATCCATGCATAATACCGGTGAAAAAAAGAAATAAATTACTCCGGAATAGATAAGAGGACATTGATTACCACTGCATGCTAAAAAAAGATTAGCACTGTCGACAGCAGAGAGAAGCGCGCGAAAAAGAGAAAGCGTTGGATTATTTTAACCACGTGCCCACGCGAGCGGCGCCGGCCGCCTATATATACCAGGCGTCCATCCTCGCAGCGTCAGTACAAAGACCACACGCGAGGCGCTAGGCCGCTAGCAAAGCTCTCGCCCAAACAGGCACCACGCGTGCTGTACCACCACCGGTTGGTTCGTTCGCCGGCGACGGCACCGCGGTGATCAGCGATGGGGGAGTTGGCGTGGGCGGCGCTGGCGGGGCTTCTGGTGCCGCTGGCCGCGGTGGCGCTGGACGCCGCGGTGCGGGCGGCGCACGCGTGGTACTGGACGGCGTCGCTGGGCGCCGGGCGGCGCGGCAGGCTGCCGCCGGGCGACATGGGGTGGCCGCTCGTCGGCGGCATGTGGGCCTTCCTCCGCGCCTTCAAGTCCGGCAGGCCGGACTCCTTCATCGACTCCTTCGCCGGACGGTGAGCCGGTCACTCCCTTTTCCTTTGCTTTCCCATCCGCACCAGCAATGTCCGTCCACGCTCCCTCACTCTCCCCCATGTCCAATGCATGCGCTTCGGTGCGGGCCGGGCCCGGTCTTTGGGCCTGGGCTTCGGCCGGCCCTGGGCCGAGGAGTCCAAGCTGGACCCGGACCACCGTAGACCGCGCTGAGGACATTAAACACTAGTTTTTTTTTCATTTTGTTTCTGGTTTTAACTTTTTGATGACTGGTGTCTTCTTGCAATGCATCAGACAAGTCTTAGCATGCAAGATACCCTCTCCTAGATTCTCTTTAATAATAATAATAATAATAATAATAATAGTGACCAATATTTTTTTGTTATTTATGGGAATTCAAAAGGTTTGATTGGTCCTGGAAAGATAAGCCCAACCTTTCTTGCTTTGGAGATGTGTTTGTTTGTCTTCGGCAAAAATGCGCTTTGGAGGATTTGTTGTTGGTGAAAGGATGGATCACATGAACTACTTTGGGGGCATGCATGACCGCCGCACACATCACAAGATGCTCCTCCTTTTGTGCGTGTTCATACATACAAACTTACACACTCCCTCTGTGCCATAATATAAGATGTTATTTCGACCAATATGTGAGGTTTTTTTTCCTTTTTTTGAGGGAGTACACATCAGTTCAGGCCGTGTTGGAAGGCACGGCAAAGATCCGTCGTCATCATCAACAACATCTATCACCTAGTAGCTAGCTAGAATCCTATCTTCTTCAGTCAGTGGGATGCTCTTTTCTTTTGCACCCATACCATCTGCTTGTTCTCTTCTTCCCTGATGGAAAAGTATATAGGTTCTGAATTGTCTTGTTCTGAATTCTGATGTATCTGTTTCTGTAATCTAGTTCACAACTTGGCATCCATCTAGATTAGATATAACCTGACCCATCCATCAGATGCTCTTCAGGCATGCATCCAAAAATCCCTTTCAGTTTGCTTGGATGTTGCAATGTACTATGGTTCAGAAATGCAAATGAAGGATTTTGGCTGCAATTGCTGTCGATTTTCGAACCTTATTTTCATAGGGTTGATATACACATTGCATTGGTCATCAGTCTGATATGAAATGCATGCTGGCTTGGCACCCACCCACACAAACTGTCCAGCAAAATATCCACCACTGTCTACTCTTTGCAGCAGCACAAATCTCTGTTTCTACTTTCTTAACTGTGCCAGATGCTTGCTGATTTCCTTTTTTCTTGTCATCTACTCCCTCCGTTCCGAATTACTTGTCTTGGATCTGACAAGTAATTCGGAACGGAGGGAGTAGCAGTGATCGAACAAATCCGGTCGGCATTCGTGGCCAGGGCTTCTAAATATAGTCCTGTCTATATGAAAAAATGTGGATGCATATTCTCTGATAGAAACAGTAATTCGTTTCTTGATTGCAGGCCCGAAAAAGGAAATCGGTGACTGCTTCTTTCTGCCTGCATATCTATCTTGCTGCTATTTAGAAATATTATTAATATTCTTCTGCATTGTTGCTCTCTATTTATACTTTCATTTTTTGCGATAAAGAGTATGAATAAAAGGATGATTTGACACTGGAAAAGTAGTTTTTGCACCCATGGCTTCCAGCAAAATATCGGCAGCAGATTCTTCCATGGCACAGATGTCTGTGGCTACTTTTTTTTTAAACTGTACCTGATGTTGATATGCCTTGCATTCTGATATTTTGCTCTGTCATCTAGTGTTAGTAGAAACAAATTTGGTCGGCATCAGACATTGTAGTGAACAAACAATTGTAGTAAGTATATTCTGCTGCAGGCAGTAATTCTATTCCATAGAGGAGGCCGGGATAAAATAAGTAACCTAGTGATTTGGTACTAGCTTCTTTCGGCCTCTACATTTTCTTCTTCAGACAGGCACTTTGATGATTGCATTCTTCAGAGATTGATTCTCTCGGTTTATTTTATCTTTTGCAACAAAGCGAATCAAAATATGATTTATTACCAAAGCAGAAAAAAAATTGTGTTCGCGAAATTAATGGAGATGGTGACAAGAATCCATGGCAGGACTGATTTTTTCTTTTTCTGTACTTGTGTGACGAACAATGGCACTGAGGTGAATCTGCATTTCCATGTCAGGTTCGGGCGGGCGGGGCTGTACAGGGCGTTCATGTTCAGCAGCCCGACGATCATGGTGACGACGCCGGACGCGTGCAAGCAGGTGCTCATGGACGACGACACGTTCGTCACCGGCTGGCCCAAGGCCACCGTCGCGCTCATCGGGCCCAAGTCCTTCATCAACATGGGCTACGACGAGCACCGGCGGCTGCGCAAGCTCACCGCGGCGCCCATCAACGGCTTCGACGCGCTCACCTCCTACCTGGGCTTCATCGACCACACCGTGGTCACCACGCTCCGGGCCTGGTCGGAGCGGGGCGACGACTTCGAGTTCCTCACGGAGCTGCGGCGGATGACGTTCCGGATCATCGTGCAGATCTTCATGGGCGGCGCCGACGAGCGCACGGCCGCCGAGCTGGAGAGCACCTACACGGAGCTCAACTACGGCATGCGCGCCATGGCCATCGACCTGCCGGGGTTCGCCTACCACAAGGCCATCCGCGCGCGCCGCAGGCTCGTGGCGGCGCTGCAGCGCGTGCTCGACGAGCGCCGGGCCAGGGGCTGCAGTAAGACGGCCGCGCCGGTGGACATGATGGACCGGCTGATCGCCGCGGAGGACGAGGGCGGGCGGCGGCTGCAGGACGACGAGATCATCGACGTGCTCGTCATGTACCTCAACGCCGGCCACGAGTCCTCCGGCCACATCACCATGTGGGCCACCGTCTTCCTGCAGGAGAACCCAGAAATCCTAGCCAAGGCCAAGGTGCCATGGATGCAAGCTCTTCACAGCTCCATTGACTGATCTCCTCACGAAGAGGTTGATGAACCTTCTTCTTCTTGCTGTTGTCCAGGCGGAGCAGGAGGCGATCATGAGGAGCATCCCGCCGGGGCAGAAGGGGCTCACCCTCAGGGACTTCAGGAAGATGGAGTACCTCTCACAGGTACGTTCATTCCTCTGCATACACTCTGTCACTCTGAAATTCCGTTCATTCAGTCAGTCACTCACTTATGTCTGAACAATGCTCTGCAACCTGAAATCAACAGCAAAAAATGTGATCATCTTCTGAAAGAAACATGATGCTTTTGCAGGTGGTCGACGAGACGCTGCGCTTCGTCAACATCTCCTTCGTGTCGTTCCGCCAGGCGACCCGCGACGTCTTTGTCAACGGTGCGCTCTACTATATAGATTGATCCACCATCATACACATATCCTGTGTTCATCCTCAATGCATCATAGTATTTGAGTTTCATGGTCGACTGAACCTCTCTGTAACCTGACATGAACAAAACCTTCAGGCTATTTGATACCCAAGGGGTGGAAGGTGCAGCTGTGGTACAGGACCGTGCACATGGACCCTCAGGTGTACCCTGATCCCAAGAAGTTCGACCCTTCAAGATGGGAGGTTGGTGACATTCTTCAGCACTCAACTTCTGAACGAAATCTGCATTTCCTCACAGTTCGAAGTGATTATTTTCTTTTCCTTTGTTCCCAGGGCCCGCCGCCGAGGGCCGGGACGTTCCTCCCTTTCGGGCTCGGCACGAGGCTGTGCCCGGGCAACGATCTCGCCAAGCTCGAGATCTCTGTCTTCCTCCACCATTTCCTGCTTGGCTACAAGTAAGCTTCCAGACCACCACAGTTAACTGTTCCTGCAACATTGCAATGCAACAACTGCAACCAACGGTGACCGTGTGGTAACATTTGATTTTGTATCTGGATGCAGGCTGACAAGGAAAAATCCAAACTGCCGGGTGAGGTACCTGCCGCACCCCCGGCCGGTGGACAACTGCCTGGCCAGGATCACCAGAGTCACCTCCTCCCATTGATAATGATGAAAATGGAGAATCCAAAACCCTAGACAGCGTCGCTGGGAAGCACCAAATTCAGGAGAACTCATATGTCCAAATAAATTAAATAAATCGTGAGGCGTTGTTGTCGCCGATGAATCAAAGTCGCCGTCCTTCCTTGTTTTTAGCTCTGTCCTAGGACTCAGAAAGGTTATGCTGAAAAAGACATTTGTGTCGAAACTCGAAACAAAAATATCAATAGTCTTGGCACCAAAGTAATTTTGCTCCGAAAGCTTGGGTGATTCCGCACGCCGAATGATCGTTACCGGACACAACTATTATTCTGTTAACTAATTAAAACATAGTACTGTATAAATACTTGAAAAAGGCAAAAATCCGAGCATGGAAGGAAGAATTGGATATCCTTGCGAGCTCTTACGCATCACCATCACTTGGATGGCACTAATGATAAATTGACTTTTCAATCTCAACTTGCAAGAGAACAAAATCTAAAAAGCAGAGAGCTTGCAAGAGAAAAAAGTATTAACAGTGGTTTGTCATGAGCATTGATGCCTCAGCATTGATGCCTCAGCATCAGATGCAACATTATTAAAGCAAAGTCATATGCACTGCATGTATTCTTCGCAAACGAAAATAAAATAGTTATCTGCAAATGGGGAAAAGACGCGGCGTCGCCCGGAAACACCAAATTTAGGAGAACTCATATGTCCAAATAAAGTAAATAAATTGTTGTCGCAGATGAGTCAAAGTTGTCGTCGTTCCTTGTTTTTAGCTATGTCCTAGGACTCAGACATGTTATGCTGAAAACGACATTTATGTCGAAACAAAAATATCAATAGTGTTGGCCCGAATCAATTTCCACCGAAACCTTGGGTGATTCTGCATGCTGAGTGGTTGTTACCGCTATTATTCGATTAACTAAAACTTAGTACTCCTTTAGTGATCTAAACGCTCTGATAATTCTTTATAGAGGGAGTACTATATAAATACTCGAAAAGGCCAGAATCCGAGGATGGAAGGATGGAAGAAATGTATATCCCTGTCCATCACCTGGATGGCGCTCCTGATAAGTTAACTTTTCAATCACAACTTGAAAGAGAAAAAAATCTAGAAAGACAGAGAGCTTGCACGAGAAAAAAAGTATTGAAAGTGGTTTGTCATGAGCATTGATGCCTCAGCATCAGCTGCAACATTATTAAGGCAAAGTCATATGTACTGCATGTATTCTTTGCAACCGAAAATAAAATAGATATCTGCAAATGGGGAAAAGACGAGTGAGATGTGCAAAGCAGACGCGACTGACGTGGCTTTAGCCTCTAGGACATGCACATTCATCTACAACCTAAATGGCATCGCCAATTTTAGGAGAATCCATCTTGCGCGAGAACAGAATAAAAAGATAATAAATTGCGAGTTGTCATTGTCGTTGATTAATCACCGTCATTTCTTGTTTTTTGTTCTGTCCTAGGGCTCAGACCATTCTGATTTTTGGGTTATGTGAAAAGGATGTCTGCTTCGAGACAAAAATATCGATAGGAATTTGATTTGTCGAGTCGCCAAACTAACTTTATGTCGAAACTTTGGTCGACTCACCACATGGATTGGCGGTCATCGGATGCAATTATACGACTAATTAAAACATAATATCATGTAATATAATACCGGAAAAGGCGAGAATCAAAGCATCACTTATGCCTCACCATGAGCAAGATGGTGCTCCTGATAAGCTATTTTCAAATTACAACTTACACGCCTCCGCAAAAAAAACTTACACGAGAAAATTTTCTCTAAAAAAAAGAAAAGCTTGCTACAGGAAAAAATAGAAAGTTGTTTATGATGAGCATCTATGCCTCACTTTAAGCTGCAATATTACTATGGCGAGGTCATATGGGCTGCATGTATCTTTTGGAATGAAAAAAGAAAGGAAAATGATGAAATTGAATAAACTTAGGGCCTTGCTACGCGTCGGCCGGCGGATCTTTTTAAAAGATCCGCCGCCCTGCGAGCCGTCCGATTGTATGAGGCAAGCTATCCGTTCTTCTTTCCAGATTTCTTGCAACAATGCTCTTGTTGCAGAACCTCTTCTCTAAATTTCTGTAACAAGTGCCGTGTTACAAAAAATTCTTCATCTCTAATTTTCTGCAACAGGATCTCTGTTGCAAAAACTTCTCTTTTCTATTTTTCTGCAACAGGACCATTGTTGCAAAAACTTCACTTCTCTAATTTCCTGCAACAAAAGCCCTCCCTCATGGTCGGTTTGCAACAGGCCGTTTGTTGTGGTATGCCTTTTCGAAACAAGTGTCCAGTTGCAAGAACTGGAGTATCGGAGCGCGCATAGTGAAATGAGATCCAAAAAGCGAGATGAAGGAGAGAAGCGGTGTGCTGGCCCATACGTGTGTCAAGAGTAGAACGTGGCGGATGTGTGATAAAAGATCGGTCGGTTGATCATGTAACGCCCCAGATGTAACTTGCCATATTTGTAATCCAACTCTTGCCATTTCCGGCTATGTGCTATGATATTCCCTCCGTGGTTGGGTTCTCTCAGTTTTGCATTTTGGTCTTGTCATGCATTTTATATCATGTCATCATGTGCATCGCATTCGCATACGCGTTCGTCTCACTAATCCGAGCATCTTTCCCGTTGTCCGTTTTGCAATCCGGCGCTCCTATGTCTCCCGGCGCCCCTTTTACATTTCTTCGTGAGCGGGTATTAAACATTCTCGGAATGGACCGAGGTTTGACATGTGGCCTTGGTATAGCACCGGAAGACCGCCTGTCAAGTTTCGGGTCAATCGGAATTCGTTTGGTACTCCAACGGTTAACCGGGTAACCGTGAAGGCCTCGTGTGTGTTGCAGCCCTAAACCCCTTCAAAACAGCCCAATAACCCATCTAAGTCACTCCCATGTCCTCCGCCGTTCGATCACGATCGCGTGGGCGAAAACCGCACTCCGTTCGGAGCCTCCTAGCTCCTCCTATCTATAAAAAAAGCCTCCTCCTCCTCCATTTGCAGGCAAAACTACCCTAACCCTAGCCCTTTCCTATAAAAGGAAGCCTCCCATGCCATTTTAGGTCGCCACCTACCTCCTCCCACCTCGGATCCCGCGCCGCCACCCCTATCCGCCACTTGGCGCCGCCGCCGGCGCGCCCTGGGCCAGTGGCCGCGCGCCACCTGGCCTCTGCCTTCCCCCGCGCCGCCAGGCCCGCGAGAGGCCCGCCCGGGCCCCGATCTGGGCCTGAGGCCCGCAGCCAGCCCGGTCGCCTCCGCCCGCTCCCACGCCTGCCGCCTCCCGCGCCGGCCTCGCCCCGCCGCCGTCGCCGGACCCCGCCGCCTTCCTCCGTCCCGACGCCGTCGCCGGCCGCCGTCCAAGCTCGCCGCGCCGCCTCCGCGTTCGGACCCCGGCGAACTCCCGAGCGCCGCCGCGTCTCCCGGTGCCGCCCCGCGTCGCCCGCGCCCCGGATCCGGCGGGATCCGCCCGGATCCGCGCCGGCCAGCTCCCCCCCTCGCCGCCTCCGGCCGCCCCGCGGCGAACCCCGGCGAGCCTCGCCTCAGATCCGATCGGGAGCGCCGACTCGGTTGACTTTTCCCTCTCCCCTAATTTTCTCTAAGTCCCCTAGAATTCACATGATCATCACCTGTTTCGCATGCCCTAACTTTGCATCCGTAGCTCCGTTTTGCGCGTATAATATGTCATTTGTTCGACTCGAAGAGTAAATCATTTTGTTCCATTGCGTCATTTTCATTTGAGGTCATCTTGATGCCCGAAATGCTGTTAGAAGAGGGCTAGTTGATGTTAGTTGCTGGATCTCAGCTGATCATGCACTTTTGTCATTTTTGCCATGATTGATGTGTACCTCCTATGAAGTTGAGTCCTACATGAGTTTTGTAATATTCCATGTTAACTATCCAGAGGATTTTGCCTTGTATTTTTATGTTCTATGTGGTGACTAGTACAAGCATGCAAACTAGGTGTCTTGATGTTGCTGATTTCAGAGACTTAGTGATTTCACTAAGTCCCTGACTGCTGTTATTTTTATGCCATGTGTTCATGTTGTTTCCGAGAGATCTATGCATAATTTGAGCATGATCAGTAAGGGTGTTTTGAACTTGAGTTTTTGCTCTATCCATCCATGCCTTTGTTTGCAATTATGTAGTGCCATAGCTTGAGTCAATCGAGCTCTACTTTTGCTTCAAAATATTGCTGGCAGATTGTTTACGTGTTATTCGATTTTGCCAAGCTTGGTGTAGTTGATCCTTGCATGATATGATGTTATACTTGCCATTTCTAGTTACTATGCCATGTCTTATTGATGCATGTATGCTTAGTTTATCATGAGTTGCTCTGTAGTGAGTGCATCGAGCTCACGAACATGCCTAGTCGTTATTAGTTTTCTGCCATGTCCAGTTTTCTGCTAAGTCTGAAACCTGTAACGAAACTTGCTTATTTGTCATGGGTGTAATCATATTTTCTGGTCCTTTTTGGCTTATGGTCAGTAAGGGACTTTTGTCAAGTGCTATGAGTAGGTTCATGCCATGCCTTTCTTTGCTATGTTCTGAACCTGTAGCATGTTGTTTCATTGCTCTGAACATGTCCTCCTGGTGTTAGTTTCTGCTTGTTGATATTTTCACTAAGTCTGAGAACTTGTTATCGTTTGCACTTTTGCCATGCTTGTTTGGACCTGTTATGCTGGGATTGAGCCGTAGCTCAGTGTTCATCTTTTGTCAAGCATCTTGTGTAGATTACTGTCATATGCTTTGTTGCCATGTTTGGGTGCAGTAGCTTAATTATTTGTTGCTTGCTAAGTAGCATCATGCTGTTTATGGCAGATTCATGTCATTCTTGTATTGCTTGTCATTTGCAAACCGTGCATCCGATTCCGGTGATCTTTATATCGATTTCAACCGAAATCACCTCATCTATCCAGTGGCATGCTTGGTTTGCCAAGATTATGCCCTGTTTATCCTTGTCCTTCCGGAGCATGCATACGCATTGCATATCACCTCTCGCATATCATGCCATGTTTTGCATCATATTGCTTGCGCATTGCATCGTGGTTGATTTTGGTTCCTTTGCTTGTTCTCTTGTCTTGGGTAGAGCCGGGAGACGAGTACGTGAACGAGGATTCCGTTGAGAACGCTTACGAGGACCAAGCTTTCGACAACTCTGAGAACCTTGCAGGCAAGATGACCATACCCTCGAAATCACTTCTATCTTTGCTTGCTAGATTGCTCGCTCTTTTGCTATGCCTATGCTGCGATACCTACCACTTGCTATATCATGCCTCCTATATTGCCATGTCAGCCCCTAACCATCCATGTCCTAGCAAACCGTTGATTGGCTATGTTACTGCTTTGCTCAGCCCCTCTTATAGCGTTGTTAGTTGCAGGTGAAGATGAAGTTTGTTCCTTGTTGGAACATGGACTTGTTGTTCCTTGTTGGAACATGTTTACTTGTTGGGATATCACAATACCTCTTATTTAATTAATGCATCTATATACTTGGTAAAGGGTGGAAGGCTCGGCCTTATGCCTGGTGTTTTGTTCCACTCTTGCCACCCTAGCTTCCGTCATACCGGTGTTATGTTCCCGGAGTTTGCGTTCCTTACACGGTTGGGTGATTTATTGGACCCCCTTGACAGTTCGCTTTGAATGAGACTTTTCCAGCAAGGCCCAACATTGGTTTTACCATTTGCCACCACCTACCTTTTTCCCCCGGGTTTTCGCGAGCCCGAGGGTCATCTTTACTTTAGCCCCCCCGGACCAGTGCTTCTCTAAGTGCTGGCCCGAACCGAGCAACCTGCGGGGCCACCTCGTGGCAACTCGAGGGCTGGTTTTACTCGTAGCTTGACTTATCCGGATGTGCCCTGAGACCGAGATATGTGCAGCTCCTATCAGGATTTGTCGGCACAATCGGGCGGCTTTGCTGGACTTGTTTTATTGCTGTTGAAATGTCTTGTAGTCCGGGATTCCGAGTTTGATCGGGTCTTCCCGGTAGAAGGAATATCCTTCGTTGACCGTGAGAGCTTATCATGGGCTAAGTTGGGACACCCCTGCAGGGTATTATCTTTCGAAAGCCGTGCCCGCGGTTATGAGGCAGATGGGAATTTGTTGATGTCCGGTTGTAGAAAACCCGAAGTTGACCTTAACTAACACACATCAACCGCGTGTGTAACCGTGATGGTCTCTTCTCGGCGGGGTCCGGGAAGTGAACACGGTTGTTGGAGTTATGCCTGACGTAGGTTGTTCAGGATCACTTCTTGATCACTTCTAGCTTCACGACCGTGCTTTGCCTTCTCTTCTCGCTCTCTTTTTGCGCTGTAGCCACCATATGCTAGTCGCTTGCTGCAGTTCCACCTCACTATCCTTTTCCCACCTTTAAGCTTAAATAGTCTTGATCTCGCGGGTGTGAGATTGCTGAGTCCCCGTGACTCACAGATATTATCACCTCAGTTGCAGGTACCAACGATGTCAGTGCAGATGACGCGACCGAGCTCACTTGGGAGTTCGATGAGGAACGTGGCCGTTACTATGTTTCTTTTCCAGATGATCAGTAGTGGAGCCCAGTTGGGTGATCCGGGGATCTGTTAGCATTTGGGGTAGTCTTCTTTCATTTTGGTACCGTAGTCGGACCTTGAGTGTAATCTGCTTGATGGATGTTATTTATGTACTTGTGTGAAGTGGCGATTGTAAGCCAACTATGTATCTTTCCCCTTTATTTATTACATGGATTGCGTGAAGATTACCTCACTTTCGACATTGCTTTCAATGCGGTTATGCCTCTAAGTCGTGCCTCGACACGTGCGAGTTATAGCCGCATCGAGGGCGTTACAGATCAATAGCTTTTCCCATAAACTTAACTCTATATCTTGTTGTCGAATCCATGCGAGAATTTTCCTTGTTTGCTAACAAAATAAATAAATCACGAGGTGTCGTTGCCGTTTATGACCCAAAGTTGTCCTTGTCTCTTGTTTAATGTTCTGTCCTATGACTCTGAATTGCCTGAATTCTAGGTTATGCAGAAAGAGACATTGAACCAAAAATATTGATAGTGATTTGATACGTCGACACATGGTTGGTTTGGCACACATGCACACTTTATCACATCCGTCTGCTTTCTTCCGGATTCACGCTCCCGCTTGTATTTTAGCTCGTATAGCCACTCGTACATGATTATTTCTTTGAGCGATGGCCCACCTCTGCATCGCATTCATTACACCTGCGCCAGTCAAGTACGTTCCGGCCCAGATAAAATATGACGTGCTAGACCGACATCCTATACCTTCCAGATAAAATATGTCTTATACTCCGACCTCTTCGCATTCTCTCCATCTTTGATATTTTGTTCTGCAAAAGGATCCCTGCGGTCTATGTGGCCACGGCAAAGAGGAAGGGAAGACGACAACGAGGGGTCACGCGAACTCGTTTAGGTGGTCACAAGAGAGGTATTGCGACAATGCCAACCATGCGATCATCTAAGAGTTCACGATCGTGTGACGCCGTATCGATAGTTTTGGTGTTCTCTTCAGGGATAGACTACCTCCGCAAGAATATTCAACCACACAGACGCACTGAGGCTCATGACACCGCCGTGCCGCGACAAAACGATTGATCTGGTCACTCATTCGAACCGTCAACACCCAGATTGGCCTTGCGATAACACAAGAATTGCCAATGACCCCCAAAACAACTACGGTGTCGATCACACAGTACTAGAAAATTCATTTGTGGTGATCGAGCTAATAAAAGGTCGCCTCATAAGTACTTAATGGAACAAAAAGAAAGATAAAATCATGCACGCAGATATGACAAATTCCTTTTTGCAGGGTCACGAGGATGCCGACTTGCCAAACGAAAAGCCTTGAGGAGGTTGGGCTCAATTCTCTCGATCTCAACCGTTGATTATTTTCAACGGATGAGATCAAGCCACGTCCATTCTTCTTCCCCATATCTCCGTCCCTGTCTCATAGAGAGCAGAGCAACAACAACATACTACTCCCTACTCATCAGAGCTCCATCTCCCGCCGCCGCCGGCTCCGCATCTCCGGCGCCACCACCTCCGCCGCCGTCCTCCTCCGTGGTAGGGTCCTCCGAGCTCGTGCGCGACAGCCGTCGCCGCTGCGCCTGCCGAATCTTCCGCCAGGTACAGCCCCATGCCGAGCACGGAGATTTCTTGGCCGTCCTCCTCCCCCCCATCTCTAGTTCGCCGGCTTGGAGTTCAGATCCGCCAGGGCTCCGGATTGATTTTATCTCGCTGCGCTGGTGGCGAACCCTAACCTGCTGGCCTGGATTGGGTTATCCCGGGAGATCAGTCTCGCTCTGCTGATTTCTTTGCTCGCTCTCGGCGATCTAGTCCGGATTAGATCTCGATAGAATGGATGGGTACTCCAGTCCAATCGAGTCCAACCTAATCCATCCAATTCTTTGCGGCTTGGATTGGTCTGTGCAAGCACCAATTCCCAGCTGATTCCTGTCTCCAGAGGTTACTTGGGGTTCAGTTCAACTGAATGCGTTCTATCGTAGGTCTAGGACAAAAGTGATTCTTCTTGATCTGATGAAGGCGGCACCGCGGGGCAAAGGGGGTGATGATTCCCAGCATAGAACAGGGGAATGAACATTTATTCTTGAAACAATTAGGCTCTGTCTTGGAAGGGAACATATTGTAGTTAGTGTAGTATGATAGTATTCCCGCAAAAAGAAAAAAAAGTGTAGTATGATAGCATCGAGCTTCAGGATTGGACGCGGTCTTCCGTCTTGCCGTCTAGCGGTAGCGTGCATGGTAACATAAGAATGGTATTTTGTAACTAGCAGCGCCCTTCGACTGACGGCGTTGCTTGATTTTAGCTCATCCGTGCAATAGTGGATTCTAGCGTGACGTGATCATGTTTGTCGACAGGTGCCGGATGGAGAAGGTTGTCGCCGCTTCAGCTAATAGCCAAACTTCGACTGGTGATGCCGTGGCAGATCAGCCTATCAACGTGTACGTGTGGGACTTGGATGAAACGCTTATTCTGCTCAAGTCCCTGCTAGATGGGTCGTTTGCTGGGCATTTTGAAGGCCTCAAGGACCATGAAAAAGGTACTGAAATAGGGAAGCGCTGGGAGAACATCATTCTTGAACTCTGCGATGAGCACTTCTTCTATGAGGAGGTCAGTCGACACCTCAAATCTTGTCTGCTCACAGCTTACTAGAGCAATGTGTTTCTGTATGCACGTCATTGTGCCTATGGATAGGCCATTTGGCTGCACATTTTACAATGTGTGTCCATGTTATATGTCATTGCTATCTACTGATAGTCTTGTTCTCTCACGTATGCAGATTGAGAACTACAATCAACCCTATCTCAGTTGTTTACATGAGTATGATGATGGGAAAGACTTGACAAAATATGATTTTGAGGCCGACTGCTTTAGTTCTCCTTTTGATGATGTGAATAAAAGGAAGCTTGCCTACAGGCATCGTGCTATTGGAGACAAGTATGCAAAGGTGTCACAATAATTAATTTATCTCACTCTATTTCCTTCAACTTTTGTTAAATGATTAAGCAGTGTTGTTGCATTTAGAAGTGACCTTCTACATATGCTGACATCCAGTGTCCGTATTACTCTTGTAAAAACTATAATATTTCATTCCGTTTCATGAAAATGACTGAACAACTCATGATGAGTGAATTCATATAGTAGCAGTCTCTGTTTTCTGTAGCAACGACTTCTTTTGTAACACAAGACATCCAATTTGTGGCTGGCCTTAATTTTCGACGGTGTATAGAAAGTGGTAGTGCTATGTTAGCCAATTCAGTGTGCAAACCTTTTGTTGGTACAACTCCTTTGACACGGATATCCTGATCTTGTAACACAAGACATCCAGTTTTGTTTAGATATGTCAAGATCTTTTCCTTATGAGCTTTCACACCGCGTAGTAGTCTAATAAACATTTGGTTTTTCTGCAAGAGCTTTACATTAAGCACTGACCATATTTAAATAGTTACCATTTTGTTTTTTCCCTTCTTTTTGCTTTGTGTGAGGGTGGGGGTGGTCTTGTATCAAGGTGATGGGGAAATGTCAAGAAAGTGTCTGTGTTCTGTAAATTAGGATCAGGCAGCTGAACTGCAGTAGGTATATGAGTTTAAGTGGACAGTAGAACAATGGTAAGATGCCCCTTCTGCAGTGATTCACCAGCAGTTTGTGTTTCATTGCAAGCACTTTTGTAGAGGTTTAGATCTTAGCAGTTAGCAAAAAACTTGGTTAAGAAATGGTAAGTAAATATGAGGTCTTGTAAGTTCTGTACTGGATATTTTCAGAGCATCGTAACTGAATAAATACTTCCCTGCCATCATTTGGTATTGGAAAGCTCTTCAGCTTCTGTTTAGTTGCTACTGTTGGACTTATGATTGCTGCAGTCATTAATTTCTGCATTCTAATATTTCTGTAAGTGTCATGTTTGAACCACAAGCTCAGCTGCTTTGGTGTTTCTTCAGGGTTTGCAAAAAATTCTGGACCACCGCATGTTCAAAGTCTGGAGTGATTTGTATAGTTTGACAGACAAATATACTGATGGCTGGCTTTCTTCAGGTATTCTGATTCATACTAGTTTGGGGGAACTTTTACTGAGAAAGTATCAATATTGAATCAAGAGATACTTCTGATATTTTGTTTGTGATAGGTTAAAAGAGATTGTGGCCATCCATTGGTGCTATAAGTATTTATTTTCAAAAGTCGGCTAGTGCCTAATAACACTGCTTAATGCAAATTATGTAATCCACAATAATAATACTAATATCAAATCAAGAGGCTGCTGAATTTTCTATTTTCAGTAAGTGGAAAAGAAGAGGGTGCTTTCAGTTTCTTGGTGCACTAGAATAATATATTACAATCTAGAGTTTTGTTTTTGCGTTTCCGTATGTACCCTTGCTTTGAGATGTGGGGGAAATATGTTCAATTGATGTTATCCTTTCATAGCATTCTTGTTGACCTTAATGACCTTTTTCTGCACTGAAATTATTGGTCTACTCTAAAAAAACTGAATTACATGTACAATCTAAGCTTACCATTGATTCGATTTTGTATGCTTGAATACTGAATACCGTTCCCCTGCTATGCAGCTCATAAGTTACTGGAAGAAGCGCTTGGTAAATCAACAGCCGAGCCTGCTGTCAAATCTTCAAGTATCAATTGCATAGTTACTTCGGGGTCCCTGGTTCCGAGCATTGCCAAATGTTTGCTGTATCGCCTGGACGATGTGGTCTCATCAGATAATGGTTCGTCTCTAATGTTGTCACAACTGTTGTTCGACCGCTTCATATGTGTTGCATATTGCAAGCTGTGAATCTGTTACCTGAAATATACTAATGGCAACAAATTGTCTCCTTGCATGAGCAGTTTACAGCTCGTGGGAATCGGGGAAGCTGCAGTGCTTCAAGTGGATCAAGGAACGCCATGGCGGCCCGAACGTCCGCTTCTGCGCGGTTGGAGACGGCCCCGAGGAGCGCAGCGCAGCTTCCATAATGAAATGGCCGTTTGTCAAGATCGAGATCCGCCCCGATGCTCCTCACAGGTTCCCCGGCCTGAGCCTGTCGACGATCCATGGCATCATGGACGCCGTGTACAAGTCATCGGGCAAAGACGGTTGACTTCCAATGCCTGCGGTGTAGATGTCTTGAGGCATCGATCGCTGAGGAGGCGAGTCAGGTGATAGTTGAAGGGAACCGCATAGTGGAGATACCATATATATAGGAGGCATATTGCCCTCCCTGCCTGGAGGATCTGGAGACGCCTGTGAGATAAATAAAGAGCGCCCGACCATATAGTTTGATCCGTTCCGGCATGTTTGAATCGAATTCTGGCAGTGTTGGCCCATCTTACTGTCTTCTGGGGAATCATGTGATGTTGTAAGTCGTAACCGGTTGGTTGGTTGCTGTTGCAAGTCTGTATCTTTGTGCTTTGGCATCTCAGATTTGATGGTGTACATGGGAAATCTGGTTCAGCGAAAAGTCCATTCTAGTCCCCTCAATTGCCGAATCCTTTACTACCTCTTTGATTTGCAGGCATTTTTTTTCTTTTACAATTTGTTGCCGAGTGTTTCCTGTGAATTCCACGCAGTCCATTTCTGTGGGGATTCTGAATTCGAGCTTTTCTATTTTCTGGAGTTGGACTTGGGCAGATCCATGTTACAATGCTTATCGGTTACTGTTTTCCCATGAAACGAGAACTAGAGCTAATCAACAAATATTGAAGAGATAACAACAATGTGTCTAAATCAATCTTATACTCCCTCCGTCCCGAATTAGTTGTCGCTCAAACAAACACTGAAGAATGAACAATGTTGTTTCTAAATCGATCTCAAAGCAAAACGACAACCTCTTGCAGTTGAGATTTGTAAGAAAATTGTTCTCATCAAGGGTGAAAAGGTCATGGTTTTCCCCTGAAGCATTGATTAGTATCTTAGGTATCCATGATGAAGAGGTGTTGCTTCAATAAATCTATGGAAGTTCGACATGTATTAATACATGAAGATATGAAAATGAGCATCCGTCATATTTGTGAATAGAAAAGGCATTAATACGAGGATATCCAAAATGAGGACCAACATATTTGTGCATACCTAAACAATAGTCATTCTGATATCTATGTTCAAGCTGTATACTGTATTTATGGACCACCAACACATCCGCGCAAGCAAAAGCATAAGACGAACATTGATCATTTGGAAATCCTTATCAAGCTGTGTTGCATTAGCACACAACTCCGCATTAATATCAGGAGATCCAAAGTGAGCATCAAAATATCTACATATCTCTGCATTAAGTGTACACTAATCGTTTGGATATCCACTGCCAGACTGATTTGTATAAATACCTATGTATATCACCTCAATCTATCCAACCATTCATCCATTTCAACCTTGGTCATCCGTTTCCATCCATTTATCCCACCACTCTCAAGCAGGCCTTGCAGCAATGGCAACATCCCATATGACCACCACCGTCTTCTCTGCCATCGTCGTCATGCTTCTTTCCTCGGCCGTCGCCGCTCAGAGCAGCGGCGACGTCGGTGGCAAGAAGCCCAAGCCGACTGACTTCATGGTGCGATCGTGCAAGAGCGCCTCGAACTACTCCCGCGGATACAACGAGGGAATCTACTACGTGACCCCGGAATTCTGCATCTCGACCCTCCAGTCCGACAAGCGGAGCGCCGACGCCAAGGACCCCCGCGACCTGGCGCTCATACCCGTCGGCATCCTCAAGCAGCGCGTCGCCACCGCCGGCGGCAGCGTCAAGGGGATGCTGCACAGCACCAAGAACAGCACGTCGTCGACGGCGCGCCAGCTCCGGATCTGTGAGGTGCAATACGCGGCCGCCGCGAGCCTGCTGAACTTCTGCGACTCCCTGATGAGGGACTACCAGGGTGACGACAGGAGAGGCGACCAGGGCGACCACATGGATAGGCCATTGGACCTCGAGCTGTTCGACTGTGTGGACACGGTGTTCCAGGCCTCGGGCTACTGCTGGTTTGCTCTCCCTCGTATTCCCGGGGCGGAGGCGCTGGCCAAGGAAAACGAGCAACTGCAGATGCTCATCAGTCTCAGCCTGTCCTTGCTATCGCCATACGAATAGCGCACGAATGTTGATTCGTGATATGTTTTTTTTGCTGCCGGAAAATACATATTGATGTTGCAACATCAATTCTACTTTCATTTGGAATAATAAGAATAATGCTTCATCATCATATATAGAGTATTTATGTCCATAGATTAATTTCCAATCTTTTTTTCTGAAACAAGATTTGACAAAACCGTGGCTTCCATGCAAATCCAAAAAGCTAACAAAAGGTGACAGGACTTTTCAATTCCAGACAACTGGAATATAGACATCCACAAGAAATTCATCATACAAAACTTTGTCGATCTGTTATATGCATCTTTTGTAAAGAAATATAAACACACTTTTATATTTCTTTACGGAAGGAGTATTGACTAAAGCAACCAACACAGAGGGCGGCGCTTTTGGCACGTTGTGATTCGCAAAAGCACATCGTCGGTGGCTTGCGTGACTACGTTATTTGGCGGACTTGGCCCAGCCAGAAATTGCGACTGTGTTGGACCGAATGCGAGGCACAGGTGGCGCTGGTGTTCAGTGTTAAATGGGCCTTGGCCACGATGTGGTCAAGCACAGGCGGAAACCTACATAGTTGCTCAAAAAAGAAAGAAAGAAGAAGGTGGAAACCTGAGAGAGGGATTGCAGCACCCGAGCTCCACTGCTCTCTATATTTAAACATTTTAAATTTTGTGTTTTTTAAGTTTCAGAAAATTGTGAAATTTTTCCCGGGGATACATATACACATTCCGAATACCCGTGGTAAGTTTCGGTAGAAATCTCGTTTGGCTTTGGGCTATGAAAAAAAAAACAAAATTCTCACAGTATATAGGAAAATGGATGCCATTTATGTTAGAAATTTCTCCCATTTGTATTTCTCAAAATACAAAGTATTTCTTTTCAGCTTTTTACGGGCCTTAGGAATGTGTGTATGTATTCACGTATTTGATTTAAGATTTTTTTAGCAACGGAAGTGCGTTTTTCAAAAATTTCAAATACTAAGGGCAATGGAGCCCGGTAGGTGCAGGCACTTTTCGGTGGAAATCTACATTACATTAGTTGCCTTCCTGGGGCAAACAAATGGAAGGATTCTCAAGTGTCCCGATGATTCTCAAGTGGCGGCGAGGCCCTCGCCACTCCGGTCGCGGAGGATCTGGATCCATGGGGCGACGGCCCCTGCCGGCATGGCGTCGCTGACCTTGCCGAAGGGCTTTGACCGACGTCCTCAACTGTGGGGGTGGGAGGGCGCCGGCGCCTCGCGGCCTGCAGTGTGGAGGCCTCCTTCCTCGCAAGATCTGTAGGTTTGTCGCCCTCTCTTCACGCCCTCCTCTCTCTACGCCTGTTTTCCTGCGGCTAGTCGCTGGATCCAGTGGAGTTTAGGGTTGGTGGTGACGATCAGAGGGTAAACCCCTGGCCAGCTGGTTTGGCCAAGCAACGACGTCGTCCTTGGACGGCGTTTCCTTCTTGGAGGCGGTGATGTGGTCCCCTTTCTCCCCACCTCTGTTTCCTCTCCCGGGTGAAAACCCAAAATCCTGCCGGATTGGGCAGTGGCGGCGCTGTGTGTGTCGTTCCCTCCATGGAGGCGTTGTTTGGGGAGTGTGGATTCGGGCGAGGGTAGCTGAAGGTGGGGTTTTGGTCGACCTCGACAGCAGGTGCAGTGCCGTCTAACTGTCCGCCTCTGTTGTTGCTCGGTGATACGTCCATTTTGCATCATGCTTTTATGTTGATATTTATTGCATTATGGGCTGTTATTTCACATTATGATACAATACTTATGCCTTTTCTCTCTTATTTTACAAGATTTACATGAAGAGGGAGAATGTCGAGAGCTGGAATTCTGGACCACAAAGGAGAAAAATCTAAGATACCTATTCTACACAATTCTAAATATCCTAAAAATTTACGAAGAATTATTTTGGAATAAAAAGAATATTGGGTGAAGAAACAACAGAAGGGGACACACCAGAAGGCCACAAGCCTGGGGGCGCACCCCCAGGGCTTGTGCCCCCTGGCCATCGTCTAATGCCCATCTTCTATATGGAGGGTTTTGACCTAGAAAAATAAAATCATGAGGAAGCTTTCTGGCCGAACCGTCGCCGTCTCGAGGAGGAACCTAGGAAGAAGCAATCTAGGGCTTCGACGGAGCTATTCTGCCGGGGAAACTTCCCTTTGGGAGGGGTAAATTGAAGCCATCATCATCTCCAATGATCCTCTCTTCGAGGGAGGGTCAATCTTCAACAACATCTTCACCAGCACTATCTCCTCTCAAACCCTAGTTCATCTCTTGTATTCAATCTTTGTCCCAAAATCTGAGATTGGTACCTGTGAGTTGCTAGTAGTGTTGATTACTCCTCGTACTTGATACTAGTTGGTTTATTTGGTGGAAGATCATATGTTCAGATCCTTAATGATATTTATTACCCTTCTGATCTTAAACATGAACATGCTTTGTGAGTAGTTACGTTTGTTTCTGAGGACATGGAAGAAGTCTTGTTATAAGTAATCATGTGAATTTGGTATTCATTTGATATTTTGATGAGACGTATGTTGTCTTACCTCTAGTGGTGTTATGTGATCGTCGACTACATGACACTTAACCATGATTTGGGCGTAGGGGACGACATTGGGAAGTAATAAGTAGATGATGGATTGCTAGAGTGACAGAAGTTTAAACCCTAGTTTATGTGTTGCTTCGTAAGGGGCTGATTTGGATCCACATGTTTCATGCTATGGTTAGATTATCTTAATTCTTCTTTCATAGTTGCGATGCTTGCGGGAGGGGTTAATCATAAGTGGGAGGCTTGTTTAAGTAAGGAAAACACCCAAGCACCGGTCCACTCACATATCAAATTATCAAAATAATGAATGTGAATCATATGAGCATGATGAAAACTAACTTGACAGTAATACCCATGTGCCCTCGGGAGCGCTTTGCTTTATATAAGAGTTTGTCTCGGCTTATCCTTTGCTACAAAAAGGATTGGGCCACCTTGCTGCACTTGTGATACACTTGTTACTTGTTGCCCGTTATGAATTATCTTATCACAAAACTATCTGTTACCGATAATTTCAATGCATGCAGAAAATATCTTGCTGAAAATCGCTTGTCATTTCCTTCTGCTCCTCGTTGGCTTTGACATTCTTACTTATCGAAAGGACTATGATTGATCCCCTACACTTGTGGGTCATCACTCGGCGGATTTCCTGCAGCCTTTAGACGTTTCAGGCTCGAGATGATGTGGTCGTCTTCGTGTGCTTTCTTCGTCAAGGAAGTCATGACATGTGTTTACTCTGGACCTGGGGATCAGCACTCCCTAGCTCTCGGTGAGCGTCTCCCATGTCCGACGGTCCGACGTCTTTTGAGCCAAGACGAGAGGGTGGTGGCCCTCTTTGGTGGTGGAGGGAGGTGTTGCGCTCAAGCTTTCCAAAGCATAACCATGTTCATCCCGTCCCCTCATTTCAAGATGTCCCAGCAGCGCTGTAACGCCCCGAGAATCTTGCTACAGTAATCTCCCCCTAATGATGGCCATGTCATCGTGATTACTATGCAAGTTTCCGCTTGTTTGAAAATCAAATTCAAATTCAAATTTAATTTGAAAGTGAAATTTAAAGTTTCACTGATATGGTTGCAAAATAGTCCACCATTTAGCAACTAATCCATAACAAATAATTGTTCAGCAAAACTACATCACCTCAATGCTAAATGGGCTATAGCATTTAAAACAATACCAATTCAGCCCATTTAATCACTTTTCCTATTATACAAAAAACAAATGAACTCCTATGTCTCCCAAACTTTTTTTGTGTCGGTACAAAAGACTGCAATATAATTAAATGCCCAAGCTCCATAATTTTGCAAAGTCATTTGATGGCTTATTTAATTGCAAATAGTGGTTGTTTCAAATGTCAGTAAAAGAAAAGAAAGGCAACGAGAGAAAAGAAGACCCCAGCTCCCCATGGGCCTCGGCCCATCCCAACCCAACCGGCCAGCCCACCCTGACCAGCCCAGCCGCGCCTGCATAACCTCCCACCCCTGGAACCCTAGAGCCCATCGACACCCCCACTTCCCCTCGCACGATCCCCTCGACCCCCACCTCTTCCTCTCGCCCCCCGATCTGGATCGGGGCACCCGAGCCGCCTCGCCGGACCTTCCTTCCTCGCCGGTCGGCCTTGACCTCCTCCTCGCCGACCACTCCTCCCTCGCACCTCCTCTGTTCGATCCCGTCTACATCGGGGAAGGCAGACCCGACGTCGCCGCCACCCGACCCCCTCGACGCCGCCGCCGCCCAGAGGACCACCTCGCCGGAGTTGCCCCCCGCTGGATCTGGAAGGCACCCAAGCCGTGTTGGAAATATGCCCTAGAGGCAATAATAAAAGCGTTATTATTATATTTCCTTGTTCATGATAATTGTCTTTATTCGTGCTATAATTGTGTTATCCGGAAATCGTAATACATGTGTGAATAACAGACAACAACATGTCCCTAGTAAGCCTCTAGTTGACTAGCTCATTGATCGATAGATAGTCATGGTTTCCTGACTATGGACATTAGATGTCATTGATAACGAGATCACATCATTAGGAGAATGATGTGATGGACGAGACCCAATCCTAAACATAGCATAAGATCGCATAGTTCGTTTGCTAGAGTTTCCAATGTCAAGTATCCTTTCCTTAGACCATGAGATCGTGTAACTCCCGGACACCGTAGGAGTGCTTTGGGTGTGCCAAACGTCACAACGTAACTGGGTGACTATAAAGGTATACTACGGGTATCTCCGAAAGTGTCTGTTGGGTTGACACGGATCGAGACTGGGATTTGTCACTCCGCTTGACGGAGAGGTATCACCGGGCCCTCTCGGTAATGCATCATCATAATGAGCTCAATGTGATCAAAGTGTTTGATCACGGGATCATGCATTACGGTACGAGTAAAGTGACTTGCCGGTAACGAGATTGAACGAGGTATAGGGATACCGACGATCGAATCTCGGGCAAGTAAAATACCGATTGACAAAGGGAATCGTATACGGGATTAATTGAATCCTCGACATCGTGGTTCATCCGATGAGATCATCGTGGAGCATGTGGGAGCCAACATGGGTATCCAGATCCCGCTGTTGGTTATTGCCCGAGAGCCGTCTCGGTCATGTCTGCATGTCTCCCGAACTCGTAGGGTCTACACACTTAAGGTTCGGTGACGCTAGGGTTGTGAAGATATGTATATGCAGTAACCCGAATGTTGTTCGGAGTCCCGGACGTCACGAGGAGTTCCGGATTGGTCCGGAGGTGAAGAATTATATATAGGAAGTGCAGTTTCGGCCATCAGGAATGATCTGGGGGTCACCGATATTGTACCGGGACCACCAGATGGGTCCCGGGGGTCCACCGGGTGGGGCCACCCATCCCGGAGGGCCCCATGGGCTGAAGTGGGAAGGGGGGGGGGCTAGCCCTTAGTGGGCTGGTGCGCCCCCCAAGGCCCACCCCCTGTGCCTAGGGTTGGAACCCTAGGGTGGGGGGCGCCCACTTGCCTTGGGGGGCACTCCATCCCCCTTGGCCGCCGCCCCCTTGGGAGATTCAATCTCCCAGGGCCGGCGCCCCCCAGGGGCCTATATAAAGGGGGGAGGGGAGGGGGCAGCAGCACCCTTTGCCTTGGCGCCTCCCTCTCCCTCTCCAACACCTCCTCCTCCTCCATAGAGCTCGGCGAAGCCCTGCCGGAGTACTGCAGCTCCATCACCACCACGCCGTCGTGCTGCTGCTGGAGCCATCTTCCTCAACCTCTCCTTCCACCTTGCTGGATCAAGAAGGAGGAGACGTCATCCGCTCCGTACGTGTGTTGAACGCGGAGGTGCCGTCCGTTCAGCACTCGGTCATCGGTGATTCGGATCACGGCGAGTACGACTCCATCATCCACGTTCTAGTGAACGCTTCCGCTCGCGATCTACAAAGGTATGTAGATGCATCCGATTACTCGTTGCTAGATGAACTCATAGATGGATCTTGGTGAAACCGTAGGAAAATTTTTGTTTTCTGCAACGTTCCCCAACAAGCCGATCCTTGGTGCCAGCGCTGGCCGCCGTTCGCCGTCACCTCCCCGGACGCCTCCTCGTCCGCTTCCTCGCCCTGCCACAACGACCCTCGCCGAACCCCTACTCTACAACGGGGGTGAGCTGCCATGTCGTCCCCCTTTCCCCTTGTTTCTTCACGTCGCTGTAGCCTCCTCTGTTGCTCCACCCGTGCTGCCTCCCGCCGCTCGCCCCTGTCCCACCTCACGCTGCCGCCCCGCCTCGCTCCACTGCGGGCGCCTACCTCCGCAGCCTCCGACGGCCGTGCCCCTGCTAGCCCCCGCCACCGCCAGAGCCCCCACCGGGGACCGCCCTCGCCAGCACCTCGTCGAGGCCATGGCCTCCGCCGGCGCCATCCATCACGCCTCTGCGTGTTCGGGCGGACGCCCACGCCCAGCGCCCGCATCCACCACCCGATAGCCCGCTGGGCCAATGACTTGTGGGGCCAACGCCCTTTAATAAAAAAACAATTTAAAAAAATATATATTAAAAATAATAATAATGATAAAATATTAATTAATTAATTAACCTAATTAATTCTGATTAATTAACCTAATCACTTAGTTAACTAATTAACGATGATTAGTTAGTCTAGCTAATGACAAACGGGACCCACACGTAGTTGACCCAGTCAACTGCACAGTTGACTGCCGACGTCAGCATGATGTCATGCTGACGTCATCATTTACTATTCTGGATAATGTTGAATTATTTAAATAAATTCTAAAAATGTTTTAAAACCTTAGAAAATCATATTAAATAAACCGTAGCTCGGATCGAAAAACTTTATACATGAAAGTTGCTCAGAACGACGAGACGAACCCGAATATGCTACCCACATACATGTCAGAGGCCTCTAACTATCTGAACATGGAACATTTCCCCTCCGGTCATCTGTCTCACACAGGTCCGGAACCGGGAAAACATTCCCGGTTGTTTTCCCCCTTCACCTATATCGTGTAGCCATACGTTAAGTCACACCCGGCACAACATATTGCCACATTATGCTTTGTGATGCTATGTTTGCTTTGTATTTACTGTTTTTCCCCCTCTTCTCTCCGGTAGACCCCGAGACTGCCGCTGATGCCGCTGTGATCGACTACGTCGACGACGACCCCTCCTTGCCAGAGCAACCAGGCAAGCCCCCCCTTTGATCATCCCGATATCGCCCATTCCATTCTCTCATGCTTGCATTAGATTTTGCTATTGTTGTTGTTTGCTCCTATTCTGATGCATAGCCTGCTTTCGTATCTGCTGCTGTACCTTATCTGCCTATCCTAAACTGCTTAGTATAGGTTGGTTAGTGATCCATCAGAGACCCTCACTTGTCCCTGTTGCCCCTGCTTCATCATCGACGACTCGATCTACGTGATCGAAGACCAGGCCCCGACACCGCACATCACTTTCCCCTTTTGTTGCTCGACTCTACAGAGTTACCATCGAGTGCCGAGGGTGGAACCTATACATCACTCCTGATGAGATCTCTGTAGTGTAGCTATTCGGCCGTGGTCATCGAGGGTGATTTCCTCATTAACCACTTCCCATACGGCTCTGTCGTGCAACCCCTCAAGTGTGAACTTCGAGGGTGGTTCCTCTT
Source organism: Aegilops umbellulata (assembly GCA_032464435.1). NCBI lineage: Eukaryota > Viridiplantae > Streptophyta > Magnoliopsida > Poales > Poaceae > Aegilops > Aegilops umbellulata. The sequence goes on along the minus strand of CP136060.1, from coordinate 586,167,365 downwards.
ACGTTCACCTTGATGATTACATCGAGTGGAATCCGTCAAGGGTGATTCCTTAGGTTTTCCCCTTGGTGTTAGACACACAGTTTACTATGGTTACTATGACTTTGCACTGGACCCTGTTACTAAAGACGGGTTGGCCCTGAGGGGTACCCGCGCGAGCTTAATTGCGAGTGATGTGGAGTCGGGCGGACCTGGAAGGTGCCCGCGAGATAATTACGAGGCGTGGCCGGGCATTCCTAGCCCTTGCTGCAAGTCCTCGAGACAGGGCAATGGGGTCACATCTTTCGTGAGTCTCTGCTTGTTACCGCGCGTTCCTAATCCACTACGATTTGGATATTTGATCCGAGGGGCCTCTGGCCTGATAGCACTAACCATCACGTGGGCATAGTATGGGCGTTCTGCGTCGTATGCATCAGCCGAAGTTTAATAGACGTCAGCGACTGAGTGGCGCGCGCCGGGTTGGACTGCGTAAGCGCCTGCCTTGTTGAAGGAGGTAGCTAGGTCTGCTCACCGGCCGCGTACGCAACATGCAGGAGTTCCCGGGGAGATGGCCCATGACCCCTGGGGGCATAGGTTTAGTCCGGCGTGCTGGCCTCTCTATTAGGCCTAGGTCGGGTTGCGGCGTATTGTTTGGCCGAGGCCGGGCATGACCCAGGAAAGTGTGTCCGGCCGGAGTTAATCGAGCGTGGTGGGTAAGTTGGTGCACCCCTGCAGGGAAGAAAACATCTATCGATAGCCTGTCCTACGGTAACGGACACTTGGAGTTGTATCCCGATCGATACAACTAGAACTGGATACTTGTGATGAGAACTGGATGGTGATGAGGATTGGATTTTGATGATAACTGGATAGTATGGCTCTGGGATTTCTTTCTCGCAGGGAGTCGAGAAAGGATCTCTGGCCGAGGTTGATAACACCACTACTACTTTACTTTATGCTACTCTACTCCCTCCTGTTGCTGCAAGATGGTGGTTCCCAGAAGATGCTAGTCTTTGATAGGACTAGGCTTTCCCTCTATTCTGGCATTTCTGCAGCCCAGTCCACATATACAGCCTTCCTTTGATAATGATGCATTTGTAGTGTAGATCCTTGCTTGCGAGTACTTTGGATGAGTACTCACGGGTGCTTTGCTCCCCCTTTTCCCCCTTTCTTCTTCTTTCCGGTTGATGCAACCAGATGTCGGAGCCCAGGAGCCAGATGTCACCGCCGATGCTTACTACTACGTGGAGGCCGCCGACGACTAGGAGTAGTTAGGAGGCTCCCAGGCAGGAGGCCTTACCTTTTCGATCGTAGATGCTTTTGTGTTAGCCTTCTTAAGGCAAACTTGTCTAATCTATGTCTGTACTCAGATATTGTTGCTTCCGCTGACTCTTGTGTTTTCGAGCTTATGTATTCGAGCCCTCGAGGCCGCTGGCTTGTAATATAAAGCTTGTATTATTTTAATTTGTGTCTAGAGTTGTGTTGTGATATGTTCCCGTGAGTCCTTGATCTTGATCGTACATATTTGCGTGTATGATTAGTGTACGATTGAATCGATGGCGTCACAAGCGCTCCTCCTGTTTGTCCTCGGCGCCGGAGGGTTGTGATCGTCGGATTATGCTAGTTGTGCTATATCTTAGTATCTCTAGTAACTAGTTGTGTGATGTGCTGTAAGTTCAGAGTGCTCTCATGTATCTTTCGGGTGTCTCTTGCTGTTCTTTTCCGATTTTGTTTGTATTCTGCTCGTGTAATCCTGGCCGGTTGATGACTTTGTTAATTCTAAGTCGGGTTAGGTCCGAGCCGTGGACGAGGAGGCCAGTCAGGTGATAGTTCAATGGAACCGCATAGTGGAGACCCCATATATATAGGAGGCATATTGCCCTCCCTGCCTGGAGGATCTGGAGACGCCTGTGAGATAAATAAAGAGCACCCGACCATGTAGTTTGATCCGTTCCGGCATGTTTGAATCCGATTCTGCCAGTGTTGGCCCATCTTACTGTCATCTGGGGAATCATCTGCTGTTGTAAGTCGTAACCGGTTGGTTGGTTGTTGTCGCAAGTCTGTATCTTTGTGCTTTGGCATCTCAGCTTTGATGGTGTACATGGGAAATCTGGTCCAACGGAATGTCCATTCTAGTTCCCTGAATTGCCGAATCCTTTACCACCTCTTTGGTTTGCAGGCATTTTTTTTACAGTTTGTTGCTGCATGTTTCCGGTGAAATCTGCGCAGTACATTTCTGGAGTCAGACACTTTATTTTTGTGTGGATTCTGGAGTTGGGCTTTTCTATTTTCTGGAGCCAGACTTGGGCAGATCCATGTTACAATGCTCATCGGTTACTGTTTTCCCATGAAACGGGAACTAGAACTAATTAACAAATATTGAAGAGATAACAACAATGTGTCTAAATCAATCTTATACTCGGTACTAGATACATTCATTGGAGCGACAACAAATTTCGGACGGAGGAAGTACAAATGAAAGGGCAAACAAACACAGAAGAAGCAACAACAATGTTTCTCAGTCGACCTTAAAACAAAACGGCAACCTCTTGCAGTTTAGATTTGTAAGAAAATTGTTTCCATCAAGGGTGAAAAGGTGATGGTTTTCCCCTGAAGCATTGATTAGTATCTTAGGTATCCATGATGAAGAGGTGTTGCTAAATCTATGGAAGTTCGACATGTATTAATACATGAAGATATGAAAATGAGCATCTGTCATATTTGTGAATAGAAAATGCATTAATACGAGGATATCCAAAATGAGGACCAACATATTTGTGCATACCTAAACACTATTCATTCTGATATCTATGTTCAAACTGTATACTGCATTTATGAACAACCAACACATCCGCGCAAGCAAAAGCATGAGACGAACATTGATCATTTCGAAATCCTTATCAAGTTGTGTTGCATTAGCACACAACTATGCATTAATATCACAAGATACAATGTGAGCATCAAAATATCTACATATCTCTGCATTAAGTGTACACTAATCATTTGGATATCCACTGCCAAACTGGTTTGCATAAATACCTACGCATATCACCTCAATCCATCCAACCATCCATCCATTTCTGCCTTAGGCATCGGTGTCTATCCATTTATCCCCACCACTCCTAGCCAATTCAAGGCTTCTCACAGGGCCTTGCAGCAATGGCAACATCCCATATGACCACCACCATCTTCTCTGCCATTGTCATCATTCTTCTTTCCTCGGCCATCGCTGCTCAGAGCAGCGGCGATGTCGGTGGCAAGAAGCCCAAGCCGACTGACTTCATGGTGCAAGCGTGCAAGAAAGCCTCGAACTACTCCCGCGGATACGACGACGGATACGTGACCCCGGAGTTCTGCATCTCGACCCTCCAGTCCGACAACCGGAGAGCCGACGCCAAGAGCCCCATCGACCTGGCGCTCATACCCGTCCGCATCCTCAAGGAGCGCCTTGTCACCGCTGGTGGCAACGCCAAGGAACTGCTGCACAACACCAAGAATAGCACGGCGGCAACAGTGCGCCATCTCCGAACCTGTGAGATGGAGTACACGGCCAGTGCGAGCCTCCTAAACTTCTGCGACGCCTTGATGGGGGACTACCATGGTGATGATGACTGAAGAGAAACAAGAAAGATTGAAGTGAAAGGATTGATTTCATTGATAGTGACTGCAGGTACTTATATGTCCTGAGCCGTCGTGTTTACATGCCGGTTACAAGGTTCGCGTCGTTTCAGAAAGACACGACGCCGGTTTGAAAAGACATGATGATGGTTCGCTATCTACTGCGTCTGGACAACGCCAGGATTCTAACCACCGGTTAGAATATTCCAAGGAATCTGCTAATCGCCTAATTAGCCTAATACTAATAGATTCCTAACACTTTCCCTTGGACAGCGCTGTTTTAATCTTCAGTGTCTTGAGAATCTACATATATCTTGAGTATCAAAAATCTTGCGCCTTCTTGATAGTTCTTGATCTTGTAATTTTGAGAATTTTTAATCTCGTACTATTTATGTCCCTGTAGGAAATATAATAGAAACTATAGAAATTTGATATATCGTTAGTATATTTAATCACTTATTAAAACCACATGAGAAATCCGTTGGAAAGCTCATAAGTTTAGTTCTAGGAAATTTCTCCCCCTGAACATTGCAAATTTCGTAGTCGTCTCATACCAATGCCATGAATGCATTTTTGAAATGCTGCTCCTGGTAAAGACTTAGTGAACAAATCCGCAAGATTGTCACAAGATTTTATTTGCAAAATATCAATCTCTCCATCTTTCTGTAATTCATGAGGAAAAAAATAGCTTTGGAGAGATATGTTTTGTGATATTACTTTTAATATATCCCATATGCATTTGAGCAACACATGCAGCATTATCTTCATAGATAATGGTTGGCGATTGTAATGAACCAATACCGCATGATGTCTGAATATGATTTATTACTCTGCGGAGCCATACACATTCTCGTGAGGCTTCGAATAATGCAATTATTTCAGAGTGATTAGTGGAGGTAGCTACTAAAGTCTGTTTTGTAGAATTCCATGAAATAGCGGTTCCACCATTTAAAAATACAAACCCTATTTGTGACCTGGCATTATGGGGATCAGAAAGATATCTAGCGTCACAATAACCAATCAGGGTCATATCTTGATTTTTCCGATAAAATAAACCAAGATCGTAAATATCTGAAGATATTCTTTACTCCTGTCCATTGACGTTTTGTTGGAGCTGCACTATGTCGAGCTAGTAAATTTACCGCAAAGGAAATGTCTGGTCTAGTACAATTTGCAAGGTACATTAGTGCTCCTATGGCACTGAGGTATGGAAACTCAGGTCCCAATACCTCCTCGTTATCATCCCTTGGTCTAAAAGGATCCTTGTTCATATCAAGGGATCTGACGACCATAGGTGTTTTGGATGGATATGATTTATCCATGTTGAATTTTTCCAAAATTTTCTGAATGTAAGCGGGTTGATAAACAAGTATTCCTGAGGGAAAATGCTCAAGTTGTATACCTAAGCAGAATTTGGTTCATCCCAAATCTTTCATCTCAAACTCCGTCATTAAATGATTGCGTGCTACAGTTATATCTGATGCGTTGCCAATGATGTTGAGATCATCAACATATACTGAGATGATGCAAAATCCCTTTGAGGATTTCTTTATAAATATGCATGGGCAATCATTGTTATTCGAGTACCCTTTACTGAGAAGGAACTCACTGAGTCGGTTATACCACATTTTACCCGACTGCTTCAAGCCATAGAGTGACTTTTGTAGTTTTACACAATACATGTTGCGATTTATATTTGGATTCAGAATTTTAAGTCCATCAGGCACTTTCATATAAATTTCCGCATCGAGTGACCCATATAGATAAGCAGTCACTACATCCATTAACTGCATTGGTAGATTCATTTGTACTGCCAAAGATATTAAGTATCGAAATGTAATTCCATTCATTACAGGAGAATATGTATCGTCGTAGTCGATACCGGGTCTCTGCGTAAACCCTTGAGCTAGTAGTCTCGCTTTATATCTCACCACCTCATTTTTTCGTTCCTTTTTCGAACAAAAACTCATTTTTCTCCCACAGGGAAAACTTTATGAGGAGTAGGTATTATTTTAGAAAATACCTCTCTTTTATTAAGCGAGTGTAATTCTGCCTCAATTGCTTCCTTCCATTTAGGACAATCCGAGGGCTTGAGGCACTCTTTCATAGATTTTGGCTCTGGATCCAGTTGAAGGGTTTCAGCAATTTTCGAGGAGAAAGCTGTGTCGACAACTGTAGTGCTTCTATTGTATGTTTCTCCTGAATCAATATAATTTATGGATATTTTATTAATTTCTTCAGGCTTCGTATGATTTCCCATAACAACGGAGTCTGATTGTTTCGATACCCCAACATTATAATTTGTGTGCACATTTATGTTGGGTTCTTGATGTTGAACATCAACTTGGTGTCCATCAACTTGAGATTGATTTGCATTTACTGTCATAGATTTTGATTTTCTTTGTTTACGCGGAGGCTTTAGAGAAGCCTTTTCTGCTGTGACCAGATTTGTCCCCCTTTTATGTGTAATTGGGAGTTGAGTAGTTTTATTTGGTACCTCTACTCGTTCTGGTGCATTAACTGCAGGGATATAAGATTTAGTGACACCTTTGTGATCAGTAAATGCGTCTGGCAGGTTATTTGCAAAGTGTTGCGAATCTATAATTTTCTGAACTTCAGATTCAGATTCTTTAGTACGTGGATCTAAGGACTGAATGCCTGTTGCATTTCAATCTATTTCCTGGCATTCTTTGTGGTTTGTTTCTCCCCCTAATGCCGGGAAATGGTCCTCATCAAAAATTGAGTCAGCGTACCGGGCTGTGAACAGGTCCCCTGTTAGGGGTTCTAAATATTTTATAATTGACGGAGAATTATATCCCACATAGATTCCTAATTTTCTATGGGGTCCCATAGAGGTACGTTGCGGTGGTGATATCGGTACATATACAGCACAACCGAATTTTCGCAGATGGGAAATACTTGGCTGATTGCCACGTACTATTTGAAATGGGGAGGTTTCATGACATGCAGTTGGTCTGACTTGTATCAGATCTGCGGCGTGTAAAACCGCATGTCCCCAACAAGAGGTTGATAAATTGCAATTCTGTAATAGTGGTCTAGCAATTAATTTTACTCTTTTGATTAAAGATTCAGCCATTCCATTTTGAGTATGCACATAGGGTACCGAATGTTCAAGATGGATTCCTAAAGCCATACAATAATCATTAAATGCGCGTGAACTAAATTCAGCAGCATTGTCCATTCTTATTGTTTTTATCCTGTGTTCAGGATGATTTGCTCTCAATTTGATAATTTGAGCAATTAATTTGGCAAAGGCATGGTTACGTGTGGATAATAGACACACATGCGACCATCTAGTAGATGCATCGATGAGCACCATGAAGTACCTAAATGGTCCTGATAGAGGTTGTATTGGACCACATATGTCTCCTTGAATTCTTTCAAGAAAATTAAGCGACTCATTTTTAACTTTAAGATAAGATGGCTTAATAATTAATTTCCCGGTAGCACAGGCGGTGCATACAAAATCTGATGATTTGGGAAATCTTTTAATTGGTAAATTATGACCAACAGAATTACTTATAATTTTTTCTCATCATACCTATTCCAGGATGACCAAGGCGATCATGCCAAGTCTTGAATTTATCAAGATTTTGAAAAATTATTTTGTACGCAACATAAGGTACGGGTTTTATGTATGTAAAGTATAATCCGGATGAAAATGAAGGGAATTTTTCAAGAGTTTGTTCCTCAAATCCGTTGCTTTTTGTTAAAAGCAAATATTCTTTGTTATCCACCTCTATTGTTTTTAGATGGAAATTGTTAGATCGCATATCTTTGAAACTTATATGGGTACGCGTAGATTCAGGATACAAGAGTGCATTCTGAATTGCGATGGTAGTACCCATATGGAGTGTGAATGTGGCTCTTCCTGAATCAATAATTGCTTTGTTACTTCCTGTTATGGTCATAACATTTTCCTTTCTCTTGGTAAGAGTTTAGAAATATTTTGCTTCCCTTAGAATTGTGTTAGTGGTAGCACTATCCACTAAACATAACTCTTCTTCCATCGGATTGTTCCCGTTAAAATTCTATAGATAGAAAAAGAATATTTTAGAACAAATTTACTTTTATTCAAATATTCATTAATTACATACATAATATTTATATTACAATCTCAAATATAAATTTATTACAATATTATGTCTGATTCACATAATGCATTATACATAGTCTGAAAGACTTTATTCTACTTATTGTTATATAATATATAACGTCTTATAGTATTTAAATAGCTAAGTGACATCAATTTGTTTATGGAGATTAACCGAGGTCTCCAAAAACATCTCGGGTGTAATCCACAAGCATGTCTTCATCTAGGATGAGATCGTCCTTTGGCTTGTATACTTGAATAGCGCTTTGAGAAGGACCAGCTTGAGGGTTATCTTGAATGGCGTTGAAGTGAGCTTCAACTTTATTTCCATGAACTTGTTTGCCTTTTCCTCTATACTTCATGTATAGATCCACAAGGTGCTTGGGAATTCGACATTGATTAGTACGATGATTCATGCATCCGCACCTTTGACAAGTTTGAGAGTTGTCATTTTGATCATTTTTCTTTAAATGACCTTTCCCCTTAGTTTGACCGTTGGTCTTTTGACCGTTGTTCTTTTTTCCATTTTCCCTTGAATTTCTGAAAGTTCCTTTTACGGTTTCCAAATGTACTAGTAGAATGAGCATTAGCATGTGCTTCAGGGATAAGCATGGCACCAGTTGGGCGAACATTGTGATTCTTCATGAGAAGTTCATCATGCTTCTCGGCCTGAAGTAATGTGTATATGAGCTCAGAATACTTTGTGTATTTCTGTTGGCGATACTACTGTTGCAATATCCTCATCGACGGATGGAAAGTGCATAAAGTTTTCTCTATTAAGTCTGCATCTAAAACTTGTTGATTGCAAAATCTTAGTTTGGAGTTAATTTTATGCACGGCAGAATTATATGCAGCAACGGACTTAAAGTCCTGAAACCTTATAAGAGACCATTCTCTTTGGGCTTCCGGCAACATTACTGCTCTTTGTTGGTCATATCTCTCCTTGAGGGAGTCCCATAAAGCTAAGGGATCCTCCTCCATCAAATATTCAGTTTTTAAATCAGGATGGAGATGGTGCCTTATGTAGTGCAATGCTGCATACTTTACCACTTGAGGTATTTCTAGAGCATTTTCGGGGGGTGCAACAATGCAAGGACCGAGGCTGCGTCCACTTAAGAATATTTTCATATCCATGGCCCATGATAGATAGTTACTTCCATCTATTTGTAGTTCTTGGAATTCTTTCTTATTGATGTCAGCCATATTTCCTGCATGTATGATCATGCATTTAATTAATTTTACTTGATAGTAAAATTTATTTTGGTAAACAACAAATATGTTCTCAAAGAACACTTATATTTTGTAAGCCATCTGTGTATATCATCGAATTTTGATATATTTGGAAGAGCACTATGGAAACATAAAAAAAATGCCTCTGAGTAATAGGCAAACTGTAATATACAGTAGAGATGCCATTACTGTGTGATTGCACAAATATAATTCAAGATAATCACATATTTTGTTTGGCCTTTTCATATCATATTAATGAGAGAATATTGCATGAAAAAATATATTTTTTAAATTCAAAATAAAATTGTTGTACAAAATAACATATTATAATATACTAAAACAAATATTAATAAACATGTCATATTACAGATATTAATAGATATAAGGGCTACGATATAGGTTTACAACACCATATAAATCTCCAGCTAGGGAATACAAACTGGGAGTACGTCTAATTAGTAATTAGTACGTCTAATACAAACAGGAGTATATTAGTACTATATACTACACATCAAGAGTGATAAGTCCATGTGGCGTGGCCCATGGTTCTGTCGGCACCGCTGAAGCGTGTCCAGGAGGGAGTGGATAAGGTACACCCCAAATCACACATCCACTCCACAATCGCTCGTTCGAGCTCTGCTTCAGGCCGGCACTGCGTCCCCCCCCCCCCCCGGCGCAGAGGAGGAGGGAGCTTGGGAGGCGGCTCGTGGGGGCAGAGATCCGCGACACTGCCGGTGAAGCCGAGTGCCTTGGGCGACCAAGTGCCGGCGCGGGTTCCAGCGGGGCGGACAACCATGGCTGATGCGAAACGGCGGAGGAGCACACGGGCTTCCGGCGAGGGCGTCGGGAGTGCAGACAGCGGCGCTGCTTCCTGGTGCTCCTCCTCCTCCACTTCCCGCGCCGGGAGGTTGAGGTCGCGGCGTGCTGGGAGAGCGTGCGTCGGCGCATCGGCCTCGATCTCCTCCATCTTCACCTTTGGCAGGAGGTTGATGACGAGTCGGGGCTTGGGCGCGTCCAGAGAGACTGCAGCCGGCGGCGAGGAGAACTCCGGCAGCGGATCGTAGCCTGGTGGATTGAAGTGCTCCGGGTCCTTGTCAGATGGCGTCGGGGACGGGAGGCCCAACCCGTACCCGTAGTCTGGGCAAGAGTACGGGCTGTTTGGATTACTACCAAAATCGACCATGCCAACATTTTGGCTAGCCCATGAGATTTGGTGGTTGTTTGGATTGATGCCAGGGATTTGGCTCGCCCGGCGACCTGGGCGTCTGTGCGTGTAAATCTCGCCGATGTGCGGGCAAAGGCGTGGGCGAGCAAAAGCTTCGCCAAAAGATTGGCGTGCTGTTTCTCGGTGGACCCTACCAGGTGCATGCGGTAGGAATAGTTTTTTTTTGTGATGGATCCGGTGGGATTAGAAGCGATTTTGTTGGCTGTAACAAATCACCGGTCACCCAGCGCTTCTACCTCAAAAGAAAAAAAGACACGTGAGTCAAGTACATGTGCATGCAGCAATCTTGAAAGAAAAGAAAATGAAGTGCATGCTGTATGTTTTGGGTTCCAACTTGCGATAATCACGCTTCTCAGAAACGAAAACTTCAAATAATTGCGTGTCATTCTTTTGGCATATTCCCGTATAGATTTTTGCATCTAAGGTTTGGTTATCTGTACACCTTTTCAATTCTAGATAATAGATGAATTTGAATATAATCATCATGTCAAGTTGGTCACAAACCAAACAAAGGTCTCTTTTGCCAAAATTTTGGAGGGTACAATGGCCACAATCCAAACAACATCAACTTGCCAAAATTTTGGGCATGCCCTTGGTTTGGTCATGCCAATTTTTTGGTGGGGCGTGCAGGGGCACAAACCAAACAGACCCTACATCAGCGGAGGCGGCTCCGCGAGTTCCTCGTCGGAGAAGTAGTGGTCTGGGTCATCGACGAGCCATCACTACTGGAATCAGCTAATTTGCCATCTGCCAGCTCTTTGCCGTCTACTAGCTGACGGCAAAGCAGCTCTTTGCCATCAGCTACCAAAAAGCGGACGGCAAAGAACTGGCAGACGGCAAAGAAGCTCTTTGCCGTCCGCCAGATCTTTGCCGTCTGCTGGCAGATGGCAAAGAATCTTTGTCGTCCGCTGGCGGACGGCAAAGAGAGAGGTGGCCCCCACCCCCCGCCCGTTTGGGAAAAACTTAACGGGCCACCTCTTTGCCGTCCGCCAGCGGACGGCAAAGACAGGCGGACGGCAAAGAGGGCAGTATCTAACGGCCCGTGCCCCCCGCCCGCCTCTGTTCTCGCCCCATCCCGCCCCGCGCCCCACCACGCACCCCCGCCGCCGCCGCCCGCCACCCGCCGCCGACTCTTGCCCCCGCCGCCGCCCGCCGCGCGCCGCCGCCCCGGCCCCCACCGCCCCGTCGCCCCCCACCCGCCGCCCCGGTGCCCCAGCCCCCCGCCGCCCGGGCGCCCCAGCCCCCCGCCGCCCCGCGCCCCATCGCGCCGGGCCCGGCCCCCCGCCGCCCCAGGCCGCCCCGCGCCCCGGCCAGCTCCTCCACCGCCCCGCCCCCTCCTCCACCGGCGCTGGTAAAGGTGAGCCCGGCCTCCTTTTTCTGTTTTTTTCTGTTTTTTTTCTTTTTAGTTTTAGTTTAGATTTAGTGTTAGGTTTAGTTTTAGGTTTAGTTTTAGTTTAGATTTAGTTTTAGGTTTAGTTTTAGGTTTAGTTTAGATTTAGTTTTAGGTTTAGTTTTAGAGAAAAAGAGGAGAGGAGGAGAAGAAGAAGAGGAAGAAGAAGAAGAGGAGGAGGAGAAGAAAAAAGAAGAAGAGGAAAAAGAAGAAGAAAAAAGAGGAGAGGAGGAGCAGAAGAAGAGGAAAAAGGAAAGGAGGAAGAAGAAGAAGAAGAAGAAGGAAAAAAAGGAAGAAAAGGAAGAAAAGGAAGAAGAAGAAAAGGAAAAAAAAAGGAAAAACCCCCGACACGGCACCCCGACCCGACACGGCACCCCGACCCGACACCGCACCCCGACCCCGACCCGGCACCCCGACCCCTAGACCCCGACCCCGACACCCCGACCCCGACCCCGACCCCGACACCCCGACCCCGACCCCGACCCCGACACCCCGACCCCGACCCCGACACCCCGACCCCGAGCCTGACCCGACACCCCGACCCCGACACGGACACGGCACCCCGACCCCAACCCGACACCCCGACCCCGAGACCCCGACACGACAACCCGACACCGACACCCTGACACCACACCCACCTTTACCCCGACACCGACACGGCACCCCGACCCCGACCCGGCACCCCGACCAGACACCCCGACCCCGAGACCCCGGGCCTGACCCGACACCCCGACCCCGACACTGACACGGCACCCCGACCCCGACCCGGCACCCCGACCCGACACCCCGACCCCGAGACCCTGACCCCGACCGCGAGTCGGACCCGACACCCCGACCCCGACACCGACACGGCACCCCGACCCCGACCCGGCACCCCGACCCAACACCCCGACCCCGAGACCCCGACCCCGACACGGCACCCCGACACCGACAGGGCACCCCGACCACCGACACCTCCCGAAAATTAAGGTGTTCTTTGGCCTTCCAGAGGCCGACGGGGTCATATATTTGTGAATTATTAGTTAGGTCATATATTTTTCGATTTTGTTATGAAAAACATCATATATAATTGTGTTGATCGTGTAGTTTTAAATGTGCAGTTGTTTCATCGCTGCGAGGTTTGGTGTTCGACGACCTCGCCGTGCGTTTGACGAGCTCTGCCCCTTCGTTCGTGGGTGAGCACAAATGACAAGTCCTCCTTCCCCATTAATTATTTGATCTATTCCGATGAAACTTGATAGCTAGCTATATATGTGTCTGGAATCATCAGTATGCGTAACCAATATGTGTCTCCCGTTCGAAAGCGTCATAGTTATAAATATGCATGCATTTGCATATTTATAACCTTGATTCTTTCGAATTGTCCAACGCTATCCATGGACAGCCCGAGTATGTGTAGATTGGGTTCGTTTTCCCATATGCTTTGCTCCGGATCCGACGCATAAATTTCGTCAGTGCCTCCCCTGTTGTTCTCCGGGTACACATCCTCTCTGTTTATTGCAGAGACGTGTATCAGGAGAACAGCGGGGAGGTGCTGCCGAAATTTTGCGTCGGATCCGGAGCATAGCATGGGAAAATGAACCCAATCTACACATACACGGGTGGGATTAGGATCTATCATTACCTATTAGAGTGTAGGTTGCATGGACGTAATAAAATTGACAAAGTAGATCAACTGATGAATATATACATGGTGAATTACATATATAATTGTTGTGTGTCCAGTAGCTCTGAAAGTCAAGATGAGTGACCGTGCTTGGATGTATACCGGTCACACTGGTCAGAACAAATGGAGCGCTGAATGGTTCACAAAAACTAAGGGGTTTGTGCAAGCCGCATTTGCAAATGGCCAAAAGAAAACCTGGTGCCCCTGTTTCCGGTGCGGCAATTGGGAAAAGAAGACAGAGGCTGAAATGGGCAAACACCTGCAGAAGAGTGGTTTTACGCCCGATTATACGGTGTGGACATTTCATGGTGAGGCTGGCCAACGTGACCGAGCTGAGGTGGATCGTCGCCCACACTGCCTCTTTCAAGAAAGTCAAGGCTTTCTCTCAGTCTGACCTCGATGATGCAAACAACTTCACCAACATCTCCTCCCACAACAAGCTCGTGAGATATAGAGATGAGGGGAAGGCGAGGAAAGGGGAGGACTTTAACCCGAGCCAGGGTCCCATTGATCCAGAGCTGTTGATGATATCTGGTGGCGGGAGGTCCCATGGCTCCATAGCCATTGGAGATGGACTTATCCGTTGTCCTAGCACTCTCCCGGAGATCAGGGCGCGTCAGTCGAGCTCCGCTCCTGAGATAAGGCCTCGTGAACGGCCAGTGCAACTCGCCATCAAGGTTAGTGATACCTACTCAGTTATCTTTCTGCATTACATTGTGTGCGCTTCCATCAATGATTACAAATTGTCATGTGAGTGGTGTTGCAGGCTGCTATACAGAGTGAGAGAAATAGAACAGAGAAACTTCTGGCGGAGGCGGCGGAGAGGCAGCGGGAGTTGGAGGAGAGGACGGCAAAGATGATGGAGGAGGAGAGGGCACGGAATGACATGCAGGCAAGGGCCATGTACGAGCTCCTTGTGGTAAGTTTCTTCTGCAGATTAGCCAAAACATTCATGTAGTGTTTGTCTCATTACTAACTAGTATGACTGAGTCGTCAAAACCAAATGTGCAGTCTGTGTGCGAGAAGGCAGGTCAGACCGCTCCGCCGATGCCAGTGATTGCTCCTGGGACCACGGTGAGTTTTATATGAAAGGACATTACTTGCTAGTCTTAACATTTGAGTGTCATCATGCTAACAAGACATTGGAAATGATCTTTGGTGCAGCGTAACTCCAGACAAGCATCGCACGATCCTTCTCCAGCTACCGACACGAGCCACCACGCTCCTACACCTCCTGGATCTTGGTAAGTTTATCTAGTGTTTTGCTTAACACATGCATAAAGACCTAGACTTAGCTTTATTTCCTCCAATGCTTACCATAATGAGCTAGACTTAGCTTCTTCTCCTCCAAAATGACTTAATAAGCTTACTGACCTCCAAAACCATCCATTTTACCTAAGTTAGCTCTAAAACGATCTGTACTTAGCTTACTTATGTCAAAAATTGCATAATTAGCTTAGTTAGCTCATAGACGATCCATTTTACCTAAGTTAGCTCTAAAATGACCCATTTCAACTAGGTTAACTCCAAAATGACCAATCTTACCTAGGTTATCTCATAAACGATCCATTTCAACTAATTTAGCTCATAAACGATCCATTTCACCTAGGTTACCTAAAAAACGATCCATTTCACCTAAATTAGCTCTTAAATGATCCATTTCACCCAAGTTAGCTCAAAAAGATCCATTTCAACTAAATTAGCTCATAAATGATCCATTTCACCTAAGTTAGCTCAAAAACGATCCATTTCAACTAAATTAGCTCAAAAATGATCCATTTCAACAAAGTTAGCTCAAAAACGATCCATTTCAACTAAGTTAGCTCAAAAACGATCCATTTCAACTAAGTTAGCTCAAAAACGATCCATTTGACCTAAGTGAGCTAAAAAACGATCCATTTCACCTTAGTTGCCTCAAAAACGATCCATTTCACCTAAGTGAGCTAAAAAAGATCCATTTCTAACTTTCTTATTTTGCCATTTTGCAGATTTCATTATGTGCTGGATGGAGTGCTTGTTCTACTCTTCTTGTTCTTGTCTTCTCATTCTAGTCACCTTAGCTATGGAGTGCTTGTTTATGTATGGATGGAACTTCTTTATGTATGAAATGATGGATGGAACTTGTTTATGTATGAAATGATGGATGGAACTTGCTTATGTAATATGTACGGATGGAACTTGCTTATGGACTTGCTTATGAATGCCTGTGAAATACATGAACTTGCTTATGAATGCCTGTGAAATATATATATATGTCATATATATTTTCTGTGCAAATTGTGGGATTTAATAAAAAACAGAAAAAAAAACCCAATATGCAGCCTCTTTGCCGTCCGCTGCTGACGGCAAAGAGCTCTTTGCCGTCGGTGGCAGACGGCAAAGAGCTCTTTGCCGTCAGCAGCGGACGGCAAAGAGGCCACGTGGCAGGCAGCTGTGCTTCCTGGGAGGCTGACCCATTTGGCCAGTTTGCCATCAGTGGCAGACGGCAAAGACTTTGCCATCAGTGGCGGACGGCAAAGACTTTGCCATCAGTGGCAGACGGCAAAGACTTTGCCATCAGTAGCAGACGGCAAAGACTTTGCCATCAGTGGCAGACGGCAAAGAGCTGCCGTTAGCCACTTAACGGACTGACAGCGCAATTATTGCCGTCCGCTCTCTTTGCCGTCAGCCCTGCTCTCTTTGCCGTCTGCGGCGGACGGCAAAGACTTTGCCATCAGTGGCAGACGGCAAAGTAGCTGTTTACCGTAGCCAACGTTGCCGGAGCCTTTTGCCGTCCGCAGCTGACGGCAAAGGCCTTTGCCGTCCGCTGTTCATGCCTTTGCCGTCCGCCATGGCAGACGGCAAAGTAGCTGATTCCTGTAGTGCATCCGGCGCTTGGTCCGGCAAGCATCCACTCCATGGGCGCGTACACCGGCGGAGGAGGCGGCAGTTCCGCGGCATCCGTGGTGATGTTGGAGGCAGAGGCCTCATCCTCGTGCTCGATCCCGGCCCCTGCAACAACCTGTTCGTCGACAGCGTTTGGTGCAGCAGCAGCCTCTTGGGGCATGACCAGGACGTCTTCCCTGGGCGCATCCGGAAAAGTATTTAGTGCTCCCAGGCTTGGGGTGCTCCCGGTGCTCTAAATGTCCGAAAAACATTTTTAAAATGTTCAAAAAATTCTGAAAAAAATGCAGCACATCGACGGAACATCGGTGTATCTTGTCAAAAAATTTCAAATCAAAATTCGAAACATTGCTCGAGATACAAAAATGACAAATTTTTGTACATAACATAAGTTGGGCTTTAGTTTTGGCCCATTATCACATTGATGCCAAATTTGTCATTTTTGTATCTCGAGCAATGTTTCGAATTTCGATTTGAATTTTTGTGACAAGAGACATCGATGTTCCGTCGATGCGCTGCATTTTTTTCAGAATTTTTTGAACATTTTAAAAAATGTTTTTCACATCGGAGCACCGGGAGCACCCTAGGCTTGGGAGCACTATATACTTTCCCGGGCTCATCCGCCCTGGTACTCGGTCCTGGTGCTCCAGGGGAGATGCTGCGATGCACCCAGCGGTGACCACAGTGAAGGCGCTGGCGATGGGCGTGGCAGTGAAGGAGGCCACCACCAGGACCGTAGCGACAAAGAGGAGCACGGTATGGTGCATTGCGGCGGCAGAGGCCGCCATTCCTGTTCAGGCGACACTCACGGCGGTGGCCGAAGTTCCGGCGACGAGCAACAGCCGGACCAAAAATCCGGCGAGGAAAACGGAAACCCCGGCGTTCCCTGGCCACAAATCGAGCGAAAGCGAAAGCAAGGTCCTGCAGAGAATCCATCTTTTCTCACCTCTCTTTCTCTCCTGTAGCCTATTCTCTGGTTCGAGCAGTGCTGATGACGTGAAGAGAAACAAGAAAGATTGAAGTGAAAGGATTGATTTCATTGATAGTGACTGCAGGTACTTATATGTCCTGAGCCGTCGTGTTTACATGCCGGTTACAAGGTTCGCGTCGTTTCGGAAAGACACGACGCCGGTTTGAAAAGACATGACGATGGTTCGCTATCTACAACGTCTGGACAACGCCAGGATTCTTACCACCGGTTAGAATATTCCAAGGATACTCCGGCGGCGGGTGCGGTGAAGGACCAGGAGGAGCGGCAGGTGGGGGTGGGCAGCAACGAGTTGGGTTTCAACTAGTACGGCTCCAACATGACGCTGGGCCTCGACATCGACAAGGGGGTCTCGGCGTCCTGCGATTCGGAGGGCCGCTCGATGCTCATCTCCCCGGTGGCTACGGTGGTGGATGCGCCTCGGGCTACCGCGGGGTGCTCTCCCAAGGCGCCGTCAGGCCTCGGGGTCGGTGGGACGAGGCTCCACAAGAAGCCGGCGGGCCGCAAGACTCCCTTGGTGGCGCCGGCGAGCCCACCCTCGGGCTGTGGGAGCAAGCCTGCCCCGCAGCGGCCAGTGGTGATGGCGCTGGCCTCTCCTGGGGTACGCTTACGTTGTTGGGGAACGTTGCCGAAAATCAAATTTTTTCCTACGGTTTCACCAAGATCCATCTATGAGTTCATCTAGCAACGAGTCATGGGAGAGAGATATTGCATCTACATACCACTTTGTAGATCGCGAGCGGAAGCGTTCAATGAACGGGGATGAAGTAGTCGTACACACCATGATCCAAATCACCGGAGATTCTAGCACCGAAAGCACGGCACCTTCGCGTTCAACACCCGTACGGTCAGCGTAACGTCTCCTTCTTCTTGATCCAGCAAGGCAAAGGAGAGATTGGGGAAGAAGACTCCAGCAGCAGCATGACGGCGTGGTGATGGTGGAGCCGCAGTACTCCGACAGGGCTTCGCCAAGCTCTACGGAGGAGGAGGAGGATGTGTTGGAGAGGGAGAGGGAGGCGCCAGGGCAAAGGGTGCGCAGCCCCCCTTCCCCTCCCCTCTTTATATAACCCCTTGGGGGGGGGGCGCCGGCCCTAGGAGATGGAATCTCCTAGGGGGGCGGCAAGGGAGGGGGACTTGCCCCCCAAGCAAGGGGGGCGCCCCCTTTAGGGTTCCCCCCCCCAAACCCTAGGCGCATGGGCCCTTGGGGGGAGGCGCACCAGCCCACTTTGGGCTGGTTCCCTCCCTCATACAGCCCATGGGGCCCTCCGGGATAGGTGGCCCCACCCGGTGGACTCCCCGGGACCCTCCGGTGGTCCCGGTACAATACCGACAACCCCGAAACTTGTCCCGATGTCCGTATGACGACTTTCCATATATAAATCTTTACCTCCGGACCATTCCGAAACTCCTCGTGACGTCCGGGATATCATCCGGGACTCCGAACAACATTCGGGTTACTGCATATACATATCTTCACAACCCTAGCGTTACCGAACCTTAAGTGTGTAGACCCTACGGGTTCGGGAGACATGCAGACATGACCGAGATGGCTCTCGGGCAATAACCAACAGCGGGATCTGGATACCCATGTTGGCTCCCACATACTCCACGATGATCTCATCGGATGAACCACGATGTCGAGGATTCAATTAATCCCGTATACGATTCCCTTTGTCAATCGGTATTTTACTTGCCCGAGATTCGATCGTCGGTATCCCAATACCTCGTTCAATCTCGTTACCGGCAAGTCACTTTTCTCGTACCATAATGCATGATCCCGTGATCAAACACTTTGATCACATTGAGCTCATTATGATGATGCATTACCGAGAGGGCCCGGTGATACCTCTCCGTCAAGCGGAGTGACAAATCCCAGTCTCGATCCATGTCAACCCAACAGACACTTTCAGAGATACCCGTAGTATACCTTTATAGTCACCCAGTTACGTTGTGACGTTTGGCACACCCAAAGCACTCCTACGGTATCCGGGAGTTACACGATCTCATGGTCTAAGGAAAGGATACTTGACATTGGAAAACTCTAGCAAACGAACTATGCGATCTTATGCTATGTTTAGGATTGGGTCTTGTCCATCACATCATTCTCCTAATGATGTGATCTCGTTATCAATGACATCCAATGTCTATAGTCAGGAAACCATGACTATCTGTTGATCAACGAGCTAGTCAACTAGAGGCTCACTAGGGACATATTGTTGTCTGTTATTCACACATGTATTACGATTTCCAGATAACACAATTATATCACGAATAAAGACAATTATCATGAATAAGGAAATATAATAATAATGCTTTTATTATTGCCTCTAGGGCATATTTCTAACAGTCTCCCACTTGCACTAGAGTCAATAATCTAGTTACATTGTGATGAATCGAACACCCATAGAGTTCTGGTGCTGATCATGTTTTGCCTTAGGGAGAGGTTTAGTCAACGGATCTGCGACATTCAGATCCGTGTGCACTTTACAAATCTCTATGTCTCCATCTTGAACATTTTCACGAATGGAGTTGAAGCGACGCTTGATGTGCCAGGTCTTCTTGTGAAACCTGGGCTCCTTGGCAAGGGCAATAGCTCCAGTGTTGTCACGGAAGAGCTTGATTGGCCCCGATGCATTGGGTATGACTCCGAGGTCGGTGATGAACTCCTTCACCCAAATTGCTTCATGTGCTGCCTCCGAGGCTGCCATGTACTCCGCTTCACATGTAGATCCCGCCACGACGCTTTGCTTGCAACTGCACCTGCTTACTGCCCCACCATTCAAAATATACACGTATCCGGTTTGTGACTTAGAGTCATCCAGATCTGTGTCGAAGCTAGCGTCGACGTAACCTTTTACGACGAGCTCTTCGTCACCTCCATAAACGAGAAACATTTCCTTAGTCCTTTTCAGGTACTTCAGGATATTCTTGACCGCTGTCCAGTGTTCCTTGCCGGGATTACTTTGGTACCTACCTACCAAACTTACGGCAAGGTTTACATCAGGTCTGGTACACAGCATGGCGTACATAATAGAACCTATGGCTGAGGCATAGGGGATGACGCTCATCTCTTCTATATCTTCTGCCATGGTCGGACATTGAGCTGAGCTCAATTTCACACCTTGTAACACAGGTAAGAACCCTTTCTTAGATTGATCCATATTGAACTTCTTCAATATTTTATCAAGGTATGTGCTTTGTGAAAGACCTATGAGGCGTCTCGGTCTATCTCTATAGATCTTGATGCCTAATATATAAGCAGCTTCTCCAAGGTCCTTCATTGAAAAACTTTTATTCAAGTAGGCCTTAATGCTGTCCAAGAGTTCTATATCATCTCCCATCAAAAGTATGTCGTCTACATATAATATGAGAAATGCTACAGCGCTCCCACTCACTTTCTTGTAAACACAGGCTTCTCCATAAGTCTGTGTAAACCCAAACGCTTTGATCATCTCATCAAAGCGAATGTTCCAACTCCGAGATGCTTGCACCAGCCCATAAATCGAGCGTTGGAGCTTGCACACCTTGTCAGCGTTCTTAGGATCGACAAAACCTTCCGGCTGCATCATATACAATTCTTCCTTAAGGAAACCATTAAGGAATGCCGTTTTGACGTCCATTTGCCATATCTCATAATCATAGAATGCGGCAATTGCTAACATGATTCGGACGGACTTCAGCTTCGCTACCGGTGAGAAAGTCTCATCGTAGTCAACCCCTTGAACTTGTCGATAACCCTTAGCGACAAGCCGAGCTTTATAGATGGTCACATTACCATCCGCGTCCGTCTTCTTCTTAAAGATCCATTTATTTTCTATCGCTCGCCGTTCAACGGGCAAGTCAGTCAAAGTCCATACTTTGTTTTCATACATGGATCCTATCTCGGATTTCATGGCTTCCAGCCATTTGTCGGAATCCGGGCCCGCCATTGCTTCCTCATAGTTTGAAGGTTCACCGTTGTCTAACAACATGATTTCCAAGACAGGGTTACCGTACCACTCTGGTGCGGAACGTGTCCTTGTGGACCTTCAAATTTCAGTAGGAGCTTGATTAGAAGTATCTTGATCATCATCATTAATTTCCTCTCTAGTCGGTGCAGGCACCTCAGAAACGTTTTCTTGAGTTTCGCCATTTTCCGGTTCAAGAGGTAACACTTCATCAAGTTCTACTTTCCTCCCACTTACTTCTTTCGAGAGAAACTCTTTCTCTAGAAAGGATCCATTCTTGGCAACAAAGATCTTGCCTTCGGATCTGAGGTAGAAGGTATACCCAACAGTTTCTTTAGGGTATCCTATGAAGACGCATTTTTCCGACTTGGGTTCGAGCTTTTCAGGTTGAAGTTTCTTGACATAAGCATCGCATCCCCAAACTTTTAGAAACGACAGCTTAGGTTTCTTCCCAAACCATAATTCATACGGTGTCGTCTCAACGGATTTCGACGGAGCCCTATTTAAAGTGAATGCGGCAGTCTCTAAAGCATAGCCCCAAAAAGATAGCGGTAAGTCGGTAAGAGACATCATAGATCGCACCATATCTAATAGAGTGCGATTACGACGTTCGGACACACCATTACGCTGAGGTGTTCCAGGCGGCGTGAGTTGTGAAACTATTCCACATTTTCTTAAGTGTGTGCCAAATTCGCGACTCAAGTATTCTCCTCCACGATCTGATCGTAGAAACTTGATCTTTCTCTCACGTTGATTTTCAACCTCACTCTAAAATTCCTTGAACTTTTCAAAGGTCTCAGACTTGTGTTTCATTAAGTAGACATACCCATATCTACTCAAGTCATCAGTGAGGGTGAGAACATAACGATAGCCACCGCGAGCCTCAACACTCATTGGACCGCACACATCGGTATGTATGATTTCCAATAAGTTGGTTGCTCGCTCCATTGTTCCTAAGAACGGAGTCTTGGTCATTTTACCCATGAGGCATGGTTCGCACGTGTCAAATGATTCATAATCAAGAGACTCTAAAAGTCCATCTGGATGGAGCTTCTTCATGCGTTTGACACCTATGTGACCAAGGCGGCAGTGCCACAAATATGTGGGACTATTGTTATCAACTTTAACTCTTTTGGTATTCACACTATGATATGTGTATCATCACGTACGAGATTCATTACGAATAAACCATTAACCATCGAAGCATGACCATAAAACATATCTCTCATATAAATAGAACAACCATTATTCTCGGATTTAAATGAGTAGCCATCTCGAATTAAACGAGATCCAGACACAATGTTCATGCTCAGACTTGGCACTAAATAACAATTATTGAGGTTTAAAACTAATCCCGTAGGTAAATGTAGAGGCAGCGTGCCGACGGCGATCACATCGACCTTGGAACCATTCCCGACGCGCATCGTCACCTCGTCCTTCGCCAGTCTCCGTTTATTCCGCAGCTCCTGCTTTGAGTTACAAATGTGAGCAACTGCACCGGTATCAAATACCCAAGAGCTACTACGAGTACTGGTAAGGTACACATCAATTACATTTATATCACATATACCTTTGGTTTTGCCGGCCTTCTTGTCCGCTAAGTATTTGGGGCAGTTCCGCTTCCAGTGACCACTTCTCTTGCAATAAAAACACTCAGTCTCGGGCTTGGGTCCATTCTTTGGCTTCTTCCCGGCAACTTGCTTACCGGGTGCGGCAACATCCTTGCCGTCCTTCTTGAAGTTCTTTTTACCCTTGCCCTTCTTGAACTTAGTGGTTTTATTCACCATCAACACTTGATGCTCCTTCTTGATTTCTACCTCTGCTGATTTCAGCATAGCATATACCTCAGGAATGGTCTTTACCATCCCCTGCATATTGTAGTTCATCACAAAGCTCTTGTAGCTAGGTGGAAGCGACTGGAGGATTCTGTCAATGACCGCTTCATCCGGGAGATTAACTTCCAGTTGAGTCAAGCGGTTGTGCAACCCAGACATTTTGAGTATGTGTTCACTGACAGAGCCATTTTCCCCCATCTTACAGCTAAAGAATTTGTCGGAGACTTCATATCTCTCGACCCGGGCATGAGCTTGGAAAACCATTTTCAGCTCTTTGAACATCTCATATGCTCCATGTCTCTCAAAACGCTTTTGGAGCCCCGGCTCTAAGCTGTAAAGCATGCCGCACTGAACGAGGGAGTAATCATCGCAGCGTGACTGCCAAGCGTTCATAACGTCTTGTTCTGCAGGGAGAATAGGTGCGTCACCCAGCGGTGCTCGTAGGACATAATCTTTCTTGGCAGCTATGAGGATGATCCTCAGGTTCCGGACCCAGTCCGTATAGTTGCTACCATCGTCTTTCAGCTTGGTTTTCTCTAGGAACGCGTTGAAGTTGAGGACTACGTTGGCCATTTGATCTACAAGACATATTGTAAATATTTAGACTAAGTTCATGATAATAAAGTTCATTTAATCAAATTATTTAATGAACTCCCACTTAGATAGACATCCCTCTTCTAGTCATCTAAGTATTACATGATCCGAGTCAACTAGGCCGTGTCCGATCATCACGTGAGACGGACTAGTCAACATCGGTGAAGATCTTCATGTTGATCGTATCTTCTATATGACTCATGCTCGACCTTTCGGTCTTCTGTGTTCCGAGGCCATGTCTGTACATGCTAGGCTCGTCAAGTCAACCTAAGTGTTTTGCGTTTGTAAATCTGTCTTACACCCGTTGTATGTGAACGTTAGAATCTATCACACCCGATCATCACGTGGTGCTTCGAAACAACGAACTGTCGCAACGGTGCACAGTTAGGGGGAACACTTTCTTGAAATTATTATGAGGGATCATCTTATTTACTACCGTCGTTCTAAGTAAACAAGATGCAAAACATGATAAACATCACATGCAATCAAATAACAAACGTGACATGATATGGCCAATATCACATAGCTCCTTTGATCTCCATCTTGGGGCTCCATGATCATCTTGTCACCGGCTTGACACCATGATCTCCATCATCATGATCTCCATCATCGTGTCTCCATGAAGTTGCTCGCCAACTATTACTTCTACTAGTATGGCTAACGCGTTTAGCAATATAGTAAAGTAATTTACATGGCGATTCTCAATGACACGCAGGTCATACAACAAAAATAAAGACAACTCCTATGGCTCCTGCCGGTTGTCATACTCATCGACATGCAAGTCGTGATTCCTATTACAATAGCATGAACATCTCATACATCACATATAGATCATTCATCATTCATCACAACTTTGGCCATATCATATCACAAAGCACTTGCTGCAAAAACAAGTTAGACGTCCTCTAATTGTTGTTGCAAGTTTTACGTGGCTGAATTAGGGTTCTAGCAAGAACGTTTCTTACCTACGTTAAAACCACAACGTGAATTGTCAATCTCTATTTACCCTTCATAAGGACCCTGTTCATCGAATCCGATCCAACTAAAGTGGGAGAGACAGACACCCGCCAGCCACCTTATGCAACTAGTGCATGTTAGTCGGTGGAACCGGTCTCACGTAAGCGTACGTGTAAGGTTGGTCCGGGCCGCTTCATCCCACAATACCGCTGAACCAAGATAGGACTAGTAACGGCAAGAAGAATTGACAATTCGACGCCCACAACTACTTTGTATTCTACTCGTGCATAGAAACTACGCATAGACCTAGCTCATGATGCCACTGTTGGGGAACGTTGCAGAAAATCAAAATTTTTCCTATGGTTTCACCAAGATCCATCTATGAGTTCATCTAGCAACGAGTCATGGGAGAGAGAGATTGCATCTACATACCACTTTGTAGATCGCGAGCGGAAGCGTTCAACGAACGGGGATGAAGTAGTCGTACACACCGTGATCCAAATCACCGGAGATTCTAGCACAGAAAGAACGGCACCTCCGCGTTCAACACACGTACGGTCAGTGTAATGTCTCCTTCTTCTTGATCCAGCAAGGCAAAGGAGAGATTGGGGAAGAATACTCCAGCAGCAGCACGACGGCGTGGTGATGGTGGAGCCGCAGTACTCCAACAGGGCTTCGCCGAGCTCTACGGAGGAGGAGGATGTGTTGGAGAGGGAGGGGGAGGCGCCAGGGCAAAGGGTGCGCAACCCCCCTTCGCCTCCCCTCTTTATATAACCCCTTGGGGGGGGCGCCGGCCCTAGGAGATGGAATCTCCTGGGGGGGGGGGGGCGGCCAGGGAGGGGGACTTGCCCCCCAAGCAAGGGGGGCGCCCCCTTTAGGGTCCCCCCAAGCCCTAGGCGCATGGGCCCTTGGGGGGAGGCGCACCAGCCCACTTTGGGATGGTTCCCTCCCTCATACAGCCCATGGGGCCCTCCGGGATAGGTGGCCCCACCCGGTGGACCCCCCGAGACCCTCCGATGGTCCTGGTACAATACCGACAACCCCGAAACTTGTCCCAATGTCCGTATGACGACTTTCCATATATAAATCTTTACCTCCGGACCATTCCGAAACTCCTCGTGACGTCCGGGATATCATCCGGGACTCCGAACAACATTCGGGTTACTGCATATACATATCTTCACAACCCTAGCGTTACCGAACCTTAAGTGTGTAGACCCTACGGGTTCGGGAGACATGCAGACATGACCGAGATGGCTCTCGGGCAATAACCAACAGCGGGATCTGGATACCCATGTTGGCTCCCACATACTCCACGATGATCTCATCGGATGAACCACGATGTCGAGGATTCAATTAATCCCGTATACGATTCCCTTTGTCAATCGGTATTTTACTTGCCCGAGATTCGATCGTCGGTATCCCAATACCTCGTTCAATCTCGTTACCGGCAAGTCACTTTTCTCGTACCGTAATGCATGATCCCGTGATCAAACACTTTGATCACATTGAGCTCATTATGATGATGCATTACCGAGAGGGCCCGGTGATACCTCTCCGTCAAGCGGAGTGACAAATCCCAGCCTCGATCCATGTCAACCCAACAGACACTTTCAGAGATACCCGTAATATACCTTTATAGTCACCCAGTTACGTTGTGACGTTTGGCACACCCAAAGCACTCCTACGGTATCCGGGAGTTACATGATCTCATGGTCTAAGGAAAGGATACTTGACATTGGAAAACTCTAGCAAACGAACTATGCGATCTTATGCTATGTTTAGGATTGGGTCTTGTCCATCACATCATTCTCCTAATGATGTGATCTCGTTATCAATGACATCCAATGTCCATAGTAAGGAAACCATGACTATCTGTTGATCAACGAGCTAGTCAACTAGAGGCTCACTAGGGACATATTGTTGTCTGTTATTCACACATGTATTACGATTTCCGGGTAACACAATTATAGCACGAATAAAGACAATTATCATGAATAAGGAAATATAATAATAATGCTTTTATTATTGCCTCTAGGGCATATTTCCAACATACGTGAGACCGGTTCCACCGACTAACATGCACTAGTTGCATAAGGTTGTTGGCGGGTGTCTGTCTCTCCCACTTTATTTGAAGCGGATTCGACGAAAAGGGTCCTTATGAAGGGTAAATAGAAGTTGACAAATCACGTTGTGGCTTTAACGTAGGTAAGAAAACGTTCTTGCTAGAACCCTATTGCAGCCACGTAAAACTTGCAACAACAATTAGAGGATGTCTAACTTGTTTTTGCAGCAAGTGTTTTGTGATGTGATATGGCCAAAGTTGTGATGAATGATGAATGATATATGTTATGTATGAGATCATGTTCTTGTAATAGGAATCACGACTTGCATGTCGATGAGTATGACAACCGGTAGGAGCCATAGGAGTTGTCTTTATTTTTTGTATGACCTGCGTGTCATTGAGAAACGCCATGTAAATTACTTTACTTTATTGCTAAACGTGTTAGCCATAGTAGTAGAAGTAATAGTTGGCGAGCAACTTCAAGGAGACACGATGATGGAGATCATGATGATGGAGATCATGGTGTCATGCCGGTGACAAGATGATCATGGAGCCCCAAGATGGAGATCAAGGAGCTATATGATATTGGCCATATCATGTCACTATTATTATTTGATTGCATGTGATGTTTATCATGTTTTTACATCTTGTTTACTTAGAATGACAGTAGTAAATAAGATGATTCCTCATAACAATTTCAAGAAAGTGTTCCCCCTAACTGTGTGCCGTTGCAACAGTTCGTTGTTTCGAAGCACCACGTGATGATCGGGTGTGATAGATTCCAACGTTCACATACAACGGGTGTAAGACAGATTTACACATGCAAACACTTAGGTTGACTTGACGAGCCTAGCATGTACAGGCATGGCCTCGGAACACAAGAGACCGAAAGGTCGAACATGAGTCGTATGGAAGATACGATCAACATGGAGATGTTCACCGATGATGACTAGTCCGTCTCACGTGATGATCGGACACGGCCTATTCGAGTCGGATCATGTTTCACTTAGATGACTAGAGGGATGTCTAATATGAGTGGGAGTTCATTGAATAATTTGGTTAGATGAACTTAATTATCATGAACTTAGTCTAAAATCTTTGCATAAATGTCTTGTAGATATAATGGCCAACGCTAATGTCAACCTCAACTTCAACGCGTTCCTAGAGAAAACCAAGCTGAAAGATGATGGCAGCAACTATACGGACTGGGTCCGGAACCTGAGGATCATCCTCATAGCTGCCAGGAAACAATATGTCCTAGAAGCACCGCTAGGTGATGCGCCCGTCCCGGAGAACCAAGATGTTATGAACGCTTGGCAGCAGCGTGCTGATGATTACTCCCTCGTTCAGTGCGGCATGCTTTACAGCTTAGAACCGGGGCTCCAAAAGCGTTTTGAGCAACACGGAGCATATGAGATGTTCGAAGAGCTGAAAATGGCTTTCCAACCTCATGCCCGGGTCGAGAGATATGAAGTCTCCAACAAGTTCTACAGCTGTAAGATGGAGGAAAATAGTTCTGTCAGTGAACACATACTCAAGATGTCTGGGTTGCACAACCGCTTGACTCAGCTTGAGATTAACCTCCCAGACGAGGCGGTCATTGACAGAATCCTTCAGCCGCTCCCACCTAGCTACAAGAGCTTTGTGATGAACTACAATATGCAGGGGATGGTAAAGACCATTCCTGAGGTATTTGCTATGCTGAAATCAGCGGAGGTAGAAATCAAAAAGGAACATCAAATGTTGATGGTCAATAAAACCACCAAGTTCAAGAAAGGCAAGGGTAAGAAGAACTTCAAGAAGGACGGCTAGGATGTTGCCGCGCCCGGTAAGCCAGTTGCCGGGAAGAAGTCAAAGCATGGACCCAAGCCTGAGACTGAGTGCTTTTATTGCAAAGGGAAGGGTCACTGGAAGCGGAACTGCCCCAAATACTTAGCGGACAAGAAGGCCGGCAAGGAACACTGGACATCGGTCAAGAATATCCTGAAGTACCTGAAAAGGACTAAGGACATGTTTCTCGTTTATGGAGGTGACGAAGAGCTCGTCGTAAAGGGTTACGTCGACGCTAGCTTTGACATAGATCTGGATGACTCTAAGTCACAAACCGGATACGTGTATATGTTGAATG
Organism: Aegilops umbellulata; assembly: GCA_032464435.1. NCBI lineage: Eukaryota > Viridiplantae > Streptophyta > Magnoliopsida > Poales > Poaceae > Aegilops > Aegilops umbellulata. Next base: position 586,138,749 of record CP136060.1, on the reverse strand, counting down.
GTGGAGCAGTAAGCTGGTGCAGCTGCAAGCAGAGTGTCGTGGCGGGATCTACATGTGAAGCGGAGTACATGGCAGCCTCGGAGGCAGCGCATGAAGCAATTTGGGTGAAGGAGTTCATCACCGACCTAGGAGTCATACCCAATGCGTCGGGGCCGATCAAACTCTTCTGTGACAACACTGGAGCTATTGCACTTGCCAAGGAGCCCAGGTTTCACAAGAAGACCAGGCACATCAAGCGTCGCTTCAACTCCATTCGTGAAAACTTTCAAGATGGAGGCATAGAAATTTGTAAAGTGCATACGGATCTGAATGTCGCAGATCCGTTGACTAAACCTCTCCCTAGAGCAAAACATGATCAACACCAGAACTCTATGGGTGTTCGATTCATCACAATGTAACTAGATTATTGACTCTAGTGCAAGTGGGAGAATGTTGGAAATATGCCCTAGAGGCAATAATAAAAGCATTATTATTATATTTCCTTGTTCATGATAATTGTCTTTTATTCATGCTATAATTGTGTTATCCGGAAATCGTAATACATATGTGAATACATAGACACCAATATTTCCCTAGCAAGCCTCTAGTTGACTAGCTCGTTGATCAACTGATAGTCATGGTTTCCTGACTATGGACATTGGATGTCATTGATAACGAGATCACATCATTAGGAGAATGATGTGATGGACAAGACACAATCCTAAGCATAAGCACAAGATCGTATAATTCGTTTGCTAGAGCTTTTCCAATGTCAAGTATCTTTTCCTAGGACCATGAGATCGTGTAACTCCCGGATACCGTAGGAGTGCTTTGGGTGTGCCAAACGTCACAACGTAACTGGGTGACTATAGAGGTATGCTACGGGTATCTCCAAAAGTGTCTGTTGGGTTGACACGGATCGAGACTGGGATTTGTCACCTGTATGACGGAGAGGTATCACCAGGGCCCACTCGGTAATGCATCATCATAATGAGCTCAGTGTGATCAAAGTGTTTGATCACGGGATCATGCATTACGGAACGAGTAAAGTGACTTGCCGGTAACGAGATTGAACGAGGTATTGGGATACCGACGATCGAATCTCGGGCAAGTAAAATACCGATTGACAAAGGGAATTGAATACGGGATTAATTGAATCCTCGACATCGTAGTTCATCCGATGAGATCATCAGGAGTATGTGGGAGCCAACATGGGTATCCAGATCCTGCTGTTGGTTATTGGCCGGAGAGGCGTCTCGGTCATGTCTGCATGTCTCCCGAACCCGTAGGGTCTCCACAGAGATCGCCATCATCACTCGCGACCGCTTTATCACGATGGTGCCGCGGAGGATGACGATATGGAGCACGCCACGAAGAGCCTGTCGTCGATGTCGTCAAGCCAGCCCCATGGAAGCCGACGACACGGAGGTCGCCGAGATGTCATCCCCTTCGTCATGGTGGCTCCATGGAGCTCAACGGCACCGAGGGCCCCATCACTCCTCACGTCTACTTCATCATGATGAGGCAGCAGAACACGACGAAGTGGAGCATGCCGCGACGTCTCCCGTTGTCGATGTTATCAAGCCGCCGCCATGGAGTGGAGGTCGATGGCACTGAAGTGGCCATCATCGTTCTACGGAGCCCGTGTCTACTTCATCGCACAAGAGAAACATCATCCAAGAAGAAGCACGCCTATCACACCGTGTGTTCCTCCATGAAGACGGAGCACTTACCGGCGGCTCCTTGAGGTGGACGCGTTGAAGACATCGTGCAACCCGTGACATCGCCCAAGCACTCGCCGACGGTTCTTCGTCGGCACCTACCAGCAACATCGAGCAACGGTGCAGCCAATATTGTAACGGAAGCAAACGATGCCCTACCTCGGAGCCGACGCCTCGCCGGGTCCGCCTTTTCCTCATCACAGCAGGAGCATCCAGTTTGACGGCCGGCTTCCCATCACCGAGAGACCACCTTGTGCCACAAAGTGCCCCTGAACTATCGCTAATGGTGTAAGCGAACTAGTATGCACAATATACCTTATGTGCACGTGCATGGGCCATGCATGTACGTGCATGTTGGATGTATGGCAACGTACGCGTTTATTGGATTCACAAAAAGAAATGCATGAAAGAAGCTACACATGAGCTATCACCCGAAGACGACACCAATGAAGCTGTTCGACACCATCTACTTCGTCATGCTCGGTGTCGCCAAAGATGGAGACGCGCAGCACCCCACCTCCTGCTTGTCCACGCCGTCTTACTGTAGAGCTCTGAAGATGAACATGTGAGCACGGCGACGTCCACTCCGTGCCCGGACGCGAAGTGAAGGCTGGGGTCCCACACCACGATGCCATGATTCAAATGGCCTCCTACCCCCGTGTCGCTGCTACCAGCGCCACGCTCATTCGGAGGCCGAAGCCGAGCAAGTTGGCGCTGCCCGAGGACAAGATGCGACGGCGAGGCGACGCGACTTCAACGACAACACTGCTCCTCTACGAACTCGTGAGACGACGCCTTGGTGACGCCGACTGCCGAGGACTCGGCGTCTGGTCGGGGCGAGGTGTCGACCACTCAGGCCATGCTGGTGCGAGCAACGCGACGGTCATACACCGACGCCGGTCTCCATCGACATTTACTCCCGCAGGGCGTTGACCCTTGTACACCCCGAGAAGCTACTGGTCGTCGAGAAGTCCGAGCCGAGCGTGATCCATTCTACCCCAACAACAACTCCTCCAACGCCGCCAAGACCGACGAGGCACGACGGCGAGGGCGAGCGTGGCCACCGCAAAGGCTACGCTACACGCGGCGCGTGTAACGACGAGGACACGGGCTCTTCCGCCGCCCATACACACATCACCATCATCATGCATGGGGAACGTGAAGCGAAGACGACGAAGACGACCACACAGCTCAATCGGAGGTATCTCGCGGAGCAACCCGCGGGAGTAATTAACCGGGAGTCTTCCGAGGCCCCGGGAATCAGGAGACCACACAATCGCCATAGTCAGCCTGGTCGCGCTAGTAGGCCATGGAGCGCACCTTTTTATTATGGGATCTTGTAATTTTATTTCTCCAACGAGATTAATGAAATACATGTTTCCCGTACCTTATTTTCTTTGTGTACTACGGTGCACTGGCACGCCCGCATACTCATTTCTCCTTTCCCGGCGTATGAGAGAAACACACTCCCTTCTTTCCTTCTCCCCGGAGTCCCTAGATGTTTTTCTCGTGTCAAACAAAATGGCACGCCCAGTGGGACCTGATTCTCCTCCCATCTTTGCTGTGCAACAATGGTCGTCAAATTCATCTTCAAGTCTTCTTCGAGAATATGCCAATTCTTGGGTGCAATTTTAATATGCCTCGTCATTGTCTGGAATTGGAGGCCAAATTCGTGTTCATGAGATGTTGCTATTGTCTGGGGGCATTCGTTGCTCCAAGGGCAAGAAGGTGACGCCTATACATATGGCGAATCTATGGAGCAGGGTGCACACTCTGTGCCCAAGTTCCCCACTAAAGGGCAAAGTCGTCGTCAACAATTAAGAGGCTTGGTAACTTGTAGATGTGTGCTAAGCATTCTTTGTTGGTCCGCAAAAAAGGGAGAGCACTCAGAGGGAAGCGCTCACACAGAGCCAGCAACTACACCCGCCGACGGAGGCCGCAGGCCCCCCGGCGACAGACCATGCGTTGCACCTCGGTGCACTTGTAGGCCGCAGACGATGCACCGGCATCCGTGATGACGACGGACGTCCGCCGGCGAGCCCAGCGAAGCCTTCTCACCACACGCTACATCAACAATCAACACGAGCATCCATTTTCATCATAATCAATCTTTTCTATGTTTCTTCTCTCTTTTCATCTCTCGTTTCAGCGAGGAGACCCGAAAAGGAGGAGACGCGCCCGCAATGTGGCAGCGTCAAGGAAACCGAGGAGGACCGTGCGCTCATCCAACCCGTAGCCGGGCCGACCGCGGATCAGGCGACGGCTTCTGCGACGATGATGGACAGGGAGCGACAACGCATAGAGGGCGCCCGGAGAGAGGCCCAGGGGATCGCCCAGAGGGAAGCGCCCACACAGAGGCAGCGACTACATGCGCCGACGAAGGCCGCGGGCACCCGTCGACGGACCATGCGCTCGGCCTCGGTACACTTGTAGCCGGGATTGCCGCAGATGATGTGCCGTCGTCCTTAATGACGACGGGCGTCCGTTGGCGATCCCGACGAAGCCGTCACTCATCCACGCTGCCACAAGCTACATTCAACAATTAACCTAAGCATCCTTCTTCGTCAACGACATGTATAATTAATCTTCTCACTTTTCCTCTCTTTTCATCTCTCATTTCACTGAGGAGCGACGATGGAGAGCGCACCCCGGGGAAGGGAGAAGACCAAGAGGAGATGCGATCTGGCGGCAGCATCGGCAAGATCGGGACGTATGGCAGCCAGTCGAGATACACGCGCCCACCGCGGCGGCGCGTACGGCAGGCGGCTCGCTCGCGGCGCTGCAAGCACACATGCGGCAAGACCGGCGAGAGGACATGGCGGCGGGGGCAGTGACACCCGTCCGAGCTCGACGACGTTGACGGCATCACACACGAAGCTGTTGTGTGTCAAGTCAAGCTCTTCAGAGCACTTGAGACATTTTGAGTTGCATGGTACATGCATGCAAGGGCACGTACGTGCTTTTCTCTTCAATGAGTCAGTTTCTTTTTCTTTGGATTTTTAGTAGCACATCAGATCACATCAAAAGGGACCAAGTTGAAACAATGCCCACGGCGGCGACGGCGAGGAGATGGAGGGGAGCCGCACCAGCTCCATGGACGTACCCCGATGTCGACGGCCGGAGAGTCCGTCCGCGGCGTCTTCTTCCATGTACTCTTCCACAGTACACATCAACCCACACAGCCAAGAGGCAGCGGCTACACATACACGCGCCAATGGAGGCCACGGGCACCACGTGTTGAGATGACGCGCCAGCGACCGTGGCAACCTGGGCGTACCATGACGATGCAGGAGGACCGGCCGGCGGTGCCCTCTTCCATCCGCATCAACGCTCTACGTCGACACCCATCCGGGAGAGAGGACTGCAGCTCCATAGGCATTACAACGACATCGATGAACACACGCCGGAGAGCTCGCTGGCGGTGTTTTCTTCCATGAAGGCTTCCACGATGATGACGACAAGCCTGCTGGCGAGTAGCACGGCGTCAACTCCACCATGTCGGCGTCCGGCCCGGCGCCATCTGCACCACCACGACAATGTCGGAGCTGCCGACCTGCAGCTCGGAGTCATCTCCACCGCACCGGCGTGTGGCCCGGCGCCATCTACACCACCACAACAACGACGGAGTTGCCGACCTGCAGCCCGGAGTCATCTCCACCGCGTCGGCGCATGGCCCGACGCTATCTACGACACCGCGAGGATGACGAAGCTGCCGGCTTACAGCCCGACGCCATTTCCACCTTGCCGGCGTGCGGCCCGGAGCCATCTACACCACCACAATGAAGTTGAAGATGCCGGCTTACAGCCCGGCGCCATCTCCACCATGTCGGCGTGCAGCTTGGAGCGACTTACACCACCACGATGATGTCGAAGCTGCCGGCTTACAGCCCGGCGCCATCTCCACCCTGCCAACATCAACCTGCACCTAAGTTGAGAGCAGCGACATATCGCGCCCAAGAGCTGGGCAGATGATATTCACGTACACATGAAGAAGGAGCGTTGATGCCATCTCCATAGAGTTGATGAGACACTCGCGGAAGCGATGTAATACGTGACACAACAAGGCTCAAGATGGCAGCGACCAGGCGCGCGCCCATGAAGACCGCGATGACGACGACAGCGGAGCCCTCTTCCGTACACGCTGCCACACAATGCATCAACACAAGCATCCCGAGGTGGATCCCGGTGTCACCCCAAGTCAGACATGTACAGTAGTGCACATGCTAGAAGGAGGAGGCCAACGTCCAAGGCCGCACCATCATTTACCTCCGCAAGGGAAGATTAAAATCACGGCATCCATCTTGTTTAATGGCATGCCTACATACATCATCTTCTCTTTATCTTTTCCTATCTCTCTCATTTCAGTGCATCCGGGATAGGAATCACGGCTGAGATGGACGGATAATCAGAGCTCGCCCATGTAAAACCGAAGAAGATGAAATAGGAGTTGCACCGTCTTCATATCTTCATCAACCACACTACCAGTGCCCTCGTCGTCCTCATCCGTCTCACCGGAGAAGTCAGCTACATCGACATAACATTGCCATCGTCATCGATTTCGCACCCGACGAGGACGCCGACTAAACCGACTCACCGCCATTCGACTACATCGGCACGGTATTGCAATCTCCATCAACTCTTCATCTGGCGAGGACGCCGCCAACATCGGCGCCACCGGACGTCCACGTGATGTCGCCATCTTCTTCCTATCGCCTGGCGAGGACGCCTACTGCACCGGCACACCGCCATTCTTCGACACCAACCGTCTACACCGAGTGGAGGTCATCCCTGTCACTGCGACACCCCGAGGTCTACATCGACAAGCTCGTCATCTTCAAGCAATGCCGCATGCTATGCGGTGACACTCAAGTCTACTCCAACTTCTACATCAACACCGTTCCCCAACATCGTCCAAGCTCCGACGAGGCAAAGCCACTTCACCGACAAGTCCTTTTCCGATGAAGCTACACCTATCTTGCCGGGCACCAACGAGGCGAAGGCAAACCACCATGTTCGACACCGACGAGGCAGACACCACCAGGCCAGGAACCGACGAGGCGAAGGCCGCCCACCTGTCTGAGCTGACTAGGCCAGACATCTTCATCGGCGGACATCGACAAGCCGGAGGAATACGACTAAGCATCGCCGGAGCGACGGACGTACCGCTCAACCCTTCTATTCCACCACCTCATCACCGATTTTCCTGACGAGGAGGTCTTCACCGTCGACCTCGAGGCACCGTAGGAGCTCTACTTCGATGGCGCCTCTCGCATGGAGGCTGATGCTGATGGAGCCCCAAGACAAAGGGCAGGTGCAGGTTTGGTGTTCAAGACGCCGCAAGGAGGGGTGATGTATCACTCATTTTCCCTCCTCAAAGAAGAATGCTCAAATAACGACACAGAGTACGAGGCACTCATCTTCGGCCTTCTCCTGGCGCTCTCCATGGATGTCTGCTCTTTACGGGCCTTTGGTGACTCCCAGCTCATTGTTCATCAAGTCAATGACATCTACGAAGTTCGCAAGCCTGAACTGGTGCCGTACTACACTGCGGCCCAGAACCTCAGGGAGAAATTTCAACATGTTGAAGTGCTCCATGTCCCGCGGAGCAAAAATGCGCCTGCTGATGCCTTGTCAAAGCTAGCGGCAGCATTGGTGCTCCCGGATAATAAAACCATGCAGGTAAATGTTGAAGAAAGGTGGCTCCTCCCAGCTGTTCTGGAGCTTATCCCGGCGGAGTACGAGGTCAACTCCATCATGACGAACGCCGTGGAGGAAGACGAGTGGCTGCAACCCTTCCTCGACTACTTCAAGCATGGCAGTCTCCCCGACGACCCCGTCGCGAGACGCCAACTACAACGACGATTCCCCTTTTATCTTTATGAAGCAGGTGTCCTTTACAGGAGGTCCTACTTCCGTACGTCAATCGAGGTGAAGCCGAGAAGATTCTCAAGGAGATGCACCATGGAGTCTGCGGCGGGTACCAAGGAGGAGCTAAGATGTATCATAGCATACGTCTTGCAGGATACTACTGGCCCGGCGTCATGGCGGACTGCCTTCGGGTGGCCAGGTCATGCCACAACTCTCAAATACATGGCGACTTCAAGCACCAGCCGCCGGTCCCGCTTCACCCTACAGTTCCCTCTTGGCCATTTGACGCCTGGGGAATCGACGTCATCGGCCTCATTGACCCTCCGTCATCCGGGGGGCATCGTTTCATCCTCGCCGCGACGGACTACTTCTCCAAATGGGTGGATGTCGTTCCACTACAGGAGGTGAAGAGCGACAACGTCATCAAGTTCCTAGAGTGAAATATCATATATCGCTTTGGGATTCCACACCGCATCACTCCGACAATGCCAAGGCATTCAAGTCCAACAAGATGTACAGGTTCATGGAGAAGTACAAGATCAAGTGGAACTACTCCACAGGCTACTACCCTCAAGCCAATGGGGCGATCGAAGCCTTCAACAAGACGCTCGGCAAGATACTCAAGAAGACGGTGACTAGACACAAGAGAGGCTGGCATGATCGTCTCTTCGAGTCCTTATGGGCATACCGCGTTACAGTTCGTACCCCGACACAGGCTACTCCATTCTCTCTCGTTTATGGGAGTGAAGCTGTACTGCCATTGGAAGTCCAGCGACTCTCTTTAAGGGTGGCTCTCCAGGAAGGACTCACCCAAGACAAACAGGTACAACTTCGTCTCCAGGAGCTTGACGCCCTTGAAGAGGAGCGACTTCATGCCCTGCAAAACCTGGAGCTCTACCGCCAGAACAAGGTGAGAGCCTACGACAAGCTCGTCAAGCAACGCATATTCTGGAAGGGAGAGTTGGTCCTCGTGCTCCGTCGACCCATCGTAATCACGCACAAGACGAAGGGGAAGTTCGAGCCAAAGTGGGAAGGACCATATGTCGTCGAGCAAGTCTACGACGGGGGTGCATACCAGCTGGTTGATTCCCAGGGAGTCCGGCCTATGCCTCCAATCAACGGAAGGTTCCTAAAAAAATATTTTTCTTAAAGTGTTGCCTCTTTCGTTGCCTTTTTTCCTTGGGGAGACCCTTTTCAGTGGGCTATCGGATCCATGATGCACTCTTCATTGCATGTTGTGGATATTTTCTTGGTCTCCCCAGTTTTAACGGACTCAGTCCAACAATAAAAAAAACTGGCTTTCCCCTACCACATCATGTTGTTGATTGAAGTTTCGGCTACCCTAGGACTTGTCGGAGGGTGGCACAATGTGTCAAGTTGTAGGCAGAGCGGCTCCTACACCCACAATGCACGACACGTATCAGGTGCATGCTTCCGGAGGCAGCAGAGACGATTACTTGGGCACTTCTGAGCGCCGAGACCCCACACCCTTCATGTTTCCTGTCATGCTTCATGTTCGCAGAAACTCGCATCCCAGGGGAGACCATAGGAAAAGATTCATGGTGGCTACCTGGCTCAACGCAAGTCGGCTCGGTGCGAAGCCACATGACAACTCTGGGATATGCCACCAAAAAGCTCCAGATAAAATGCCTGAGGGTTTTCTTAGTCCACAGAGGTGAACAGGTGCCTTCCAAGTTCTCAAGGTGGGTCTTCGAGAAGTCATGGAAGAAGAATCATCAAGAAGTGCAAGCAGAATCCACAAAAGTTCAAGCAAGTTCATGAAGTTCGCGGGCAATCAATCAATCCGCACAAAAAAAAAAGAATCCCGAATCTCCAAGAAGCAATCAAAAAAAAACCACAAGAGTCCAAGAAGCAGTCAAGTTGTCCCAAGCAGTAAGAGACACACTTGAAAGAAGGCGGAAGGTAGATGTTCACCACCCCTCGATAAGGCATGAAGAAAAATCGCCAAGCTGTTCTCCCAAAACCATCTACCCTGAACCTACCATACCCAAGTCTCTGGGTTCATGAGGCATGTACAGGGGGCATGACGAGTTGTGGGCCCCTCCGCATGATGATGGGCTAGAATATGAATTTCTGTTGCCTCTCGGAAGCATCCCGAAACACGACGTCTTCATACACGTACACTGAGGCTTAAGCAGTTGTTGATTTGTAATTGTCATGGTACTTCGACGATTCCCGATGACAAGTCCTTTGGTAGCCTTCTCGGATGTCACACCCATAGCTGGTGTATAACGGGAAAGCCAACATTTTAAAACCCAACCAAACCTTCTTTTTTTCCCTCTTGGTTCGCTTTGTTTTGTGGGGTGTTTCTAGTTGTTGCGCTTCCCCCAACGTCTTTTGCAGCCAATGAAGAGGTACTTCTCGGCGTTGCCGATGACAACCCGACGTCGAGTCTCTACACCAACCAACAACAAAGGCATCGGGGACAATCCCGTACGCTTGTTGACGTCGATGATATCCCGACGTCGATCTGCTAATGCCGACGGCATCCCGGCAACCAATCATCTGCACCAACAATGAAGCTTGGGGGCAATTTCATCCCTCGATCATCCATAAGGTCGGTGGTGTCCCGGCCTACCACCTGGCGGTACACTATTCATGGTGAAACGGAGTTGTCGATGGTCTACCGACGCCCCACCTACATCATCATATGAAGATAATGGGAGCAGTGTAATGCGCCATTGCGGCTAGCATGAATCTGTGAAACCCTTCAAGTTAGTCGGCTGTCACCGCAGCAGTTAGGCGGTCGCGACTAGGTTGATAAAAACTCTCCAAAATATGGCACGGTATTTCGCTACAGAATGGGGACAAGCTGAGGTCACTTTGTTGATTGGCGCCATAGCTGCTACATGGCCCAACAAGTTACCAGATAAGAGGAAAAATGCTGAAGGACCTACCAGCACTATCTTAAAAAAAAGTTGAACCAAGGCTGCAAGAAATTGCGCTAAATGGTTACGTATTTTCACCAAGTCGAGTTTGATCGCTCTGCGCTCGAACTCAACTTGGCGAGGGGGCATTTGTTCGACGCATTTTTGTGCGTTCCATTTTCAGAAAATATAAGTTCAAATTTAAATTATTATTTTTAAGTGCAAGTTATACACATCTATGGTTGATTTTGGGTGTACACGTACACACCCGTAGTAGGCAATCCTTGATTCAGTCGTACGTGCATGCATGCTTTTTTTGAGTTTGCTCACGTACTGACCCAATGTATAATTGCACTGATACTCGGTGGTATAGTCTAACACGCATGCAGGTTTACATTTTGGAAGGCCAAACACACGTCTATGCTGCACACGCAGGAAAACATACAATTGCGCGTCAAAGAAGGAAGAACAAGAAAAAGAGATAAGCATCGGCCCTCTAGAGATCAAAACAGAAAAGTCTGATCTGATAGAATCAGGTAGCACAAGTATCGGGAGGTTCCAACTACACCGTGGCCGCCGGGGTGTCTACCTCCTACCTATAAATACACGGGCACAAGTCCATTTCCAGGGTTCACTCACGGCCTGAGAGGGGAGACCCAGCCCACGAACACATCTCACGCGCCAAAGCAAAGCAAGAGGCAGCCGGCGAAACCATGTGGAAGAAGCCGCCCCCGAGGCGGTGGCGGTGGCGGCGACGGCGACGACGAGACACACCTGTCAAGCAATGATCTTTGTGTTATCATCTATTTTGCAGGATGTCTAAGGACGCGACCAGGGAGAGGCCAGCAGGGGAGGCGCCTATGCGGCGGCGTCGACGCGGAACCCAGGCAGGAGGGAGGCAGCGGCCGCGGCCAGGAAGAGACGCGCCCCTGGTGCAGCGTCGAGGGGATGGGGCGGACGCACGCGCTACGCCGGAGGTTGCGCTGGCTACCTCCCGAGCTCGGTGACGGGCCGACGGCGCACTGCGTGTGCGCTCCCCCTCGCAGCGGCACCGTGCCGCAGGCGTCGTGCCTGCGGAGAGGAAGAAGAACGCGTCCGCGGCGACGACGGCAGCGGGAGCGCGTTGCCAACGATCCAACGTTGGACGCGCTTCACGCGCCCACGGCGAGCAGGCACCCGACGAGAGGATGACCCCGCCGACTAATTTCTTTTGATATACATGTATTTTCGTCTATCAGGGACATATAGAAGAGATGCCAGCCGGTGCTTCAACCGGATAGAAGACTCTGGAGGAAGGACGCAGGCACCCAAGCCGGCGTACAGGGAGCTCGGCGGCTGTGACATGGACGCGAAGCTCACCTTCCCCAGAGGGTAAAACTTCGATCTAACCCATCCCTCTCCTTGTTCCTTCTTTGCATGTAGCATGCACGCACACAGGTCCGGAGGGAGCGTTGCCGAAAGCAATGTTCGCATGATTGGACCCCGTCGGAGATGGAGCCGCCGGACCGAAAGATGAAGTCGACGTTGCCGGAGATGGTCTTCACCAAGCCAGCGCCACAAAGAACGACGAGGAGGTCGTCATCAACACCTGCTGTTCGCCTCGTCACGACGGTTCGGCCAAGATGACGCCACGGAGGTCGATGCCCCGGAGGTCGACGCCACGGTGGCCACCCCACTCATCACCGCGCGATGGGGACGACGCGTCGCCGAAGCTCATCATCACCAAGCCCGCGCTATGGACGCTGACGCCACCGAGGTCGGTGTCACAGAGGTCGACGCCACGGTGGCCGCCCCCCACTCATCACCGCTCGACGAGGGCGACGCGTCTCCGGAGCTCGTCTTCACCAAGCCCGTGTTATGGACGCTGACGCCACGGAGGTCGATGCCCTGGAGGTCAACGCCACGGAGGCCGCCCCTGCCCATCACCGCGCGATGAGGACGACGCATCGTCGGAGCTCATCTTCACCAAGCCAGCGCTATGGACGCTGACGCCACCGAGGTCGGTGTCACAGAGGTCGACGCTACGGTGGCCGCCCCCCACTCATCACCGCTCGACGAGGGCGATGCGTCTCCGGAGCTCATCTTCACCAAGCCCGTGTTATGGACGCTGACGCCACGGAGGTCGATGCCCCGAAGGTCAACGCCACGGAGGCCGTCCCTGCTCATCACCGATAGACGGTGGACGCCACAGAGATCGCCGTCATCACTCGCGACCGCTTTATCACGATGGTGCCACGGAGGATGACGATATGGAGCATGCCACGAAGAGCCTGTCGTCGATGTCGTCAAGCCAGCCCCATGGAAGCCGACGACACGGAGGTCGCCGAGATGTCATCCCCTTCGTCATGGTGGCTCCATGGAGCTCAACGGCACCGAGGGCCCCATCACTCCTCACGTCTACTTCATCATGATGAGGCAGCAGAAGACGACGAAGTGGAGCATGCCATGACGTCTCCCGTTGTCGATGTTATCAAGCCGCCGCCATGGAGTGGAGGTCGATGGCACTGAAGTGGCCATCATCGTTCTACGGAGCCCGTGTCTACTTCATCGCACAAGAGAAACATCATCCAAGAAGAAGCACGCCTATCACACCGTGTGTTCCTCCATGAAGACGGAGCACTTACCGGCGGCTCCTTGAGGTGGACGCGTTGAAGACATCGTGCAACCCGTGACATCGCCCAAGCACTCGCCGGCGGTTCTTCGTCGGCACCTACCAACAACATCGAGCAACGGTGCAGCCAATGTTGTAACGGAAGCAAACGATGCCCTACCTCGGAGCCGACGCCTCGCCGGGTCCGCCTTTTCCTCATCACAGCAGGAGCATCCAGTTTGACTGCCGGCTTCCCATCACCGAGAGACCACCTTGTGCCACAAAGTGCCCCTGAACTATCGCTAATGGTGTAAGCGAACTAGTATGCACAATATACCTTATGTGCACGTGCATGGGCCATGCATGTACGTGCATGTTGGATGTATGGCAACGTACGCGTTTATTGGATTCACAAAAAGAAATGCATGAAAGAAGCTACACATGAGCTATCACCCGAAGACGACACCAATGAAGCTGTTCGACACCATCTACTTCGTCATGCTCGGTGTCGCCAAAGATGGAGACGCGCAGCACCCCACCTCCTGCTTGTCCACGCCGTCTTACTGTAGAGCTCTGAAGATGAACATGTGAGCACGGCGACGTCCACTCCGTGCCCGGACGCGAAGTGAAGGCTGGGGTCCCACACCACGATGCCATGATTCAAATGGCCTCCTACCCCCGTGTCGCTGCTACCAGCGCCACGCTCATTCGGAGGCCGAAGCCGAGCAAGTTGGCGCTGCCCGAGGACAAGATGCGACGGCGAGGCGACGCGACTTCAACGACAACACTGCTCCTCTACGAACTCGTGAGACGACGCCTTGGTGACGCCGACTGCCGAGGACTCGGCGTCTGGTCGGGGCGAGGTGTCGACCACTCAGGCCATGCTGGTGCGAGCAACGCGACGGTCATACACCGACGCCGGTCTCCATCGACATTTACTCCCGCAGGGCGTTGACCCTTGTACACCCCGAGAAGCTACTGGTCATCGAGAAGTCCAAGCCGAGCGTGATCCATTCTACCCCAACAACAACTCCTCCAACGCCGCCAAGACCGACGAGGCACGACGGCGAGGGCGAGCGTGGCCACCGCAAAGGCTACGCTACACGCGGCGCGTGTAACGACGAGGACACGGGCTCTTCCGCCGCCCATACACACATCACCATCATCATGCATGGGGAACGTGAAGCGAAGACGACGAAGACGACCACACAGCTCAATCGGAGGTATCTCACGGAGCAACCCGCGGGAGTAATTAACCGGGAGTCTTCCGAGGCCCCGGGAATCAGGAGACCACACAATCGCCATAGTCAGCCTGGTCGCGCTAGTAGGCCATGGAGCGCACCTTTTTATTATGGGATCTTGTAATTTTATTTCTCCAACGAGATTAATGAAATACATGTTTCCCGTACCTTATTTTCTTTGTGTACTACGGTGCACTGGCACGCCCGCATACTCATTTCTCCTTTCCCGGCGTATGAGAGAAACACACTCCCTTCTTTCCTTCTCCCCGGAGTCCCTAGATGTTTTTCTCGTGTCAAACAAAATGGCACGCCCAGTGGGACCTGATTCTCCTCCCATCTTTGCTGTGCAACAATGGTCGTCAAATTCATCTTCAAGTCTTCTTCGAGAATATGCCAATTCTTGGGTGCAATTTTAATATGCCTCGTCATTGTCTGGAATTGGAGGCCAAATTCGTGTTCATGAGATGTTGCTATTGTCTGGGGGCATTCGTTGCTCCAAGGGCAAGAAGGTGACGCCTATACATATGGCGAATCTATGGAGCAGGGTGCACACTCTGTGCCCAAGTTCCCCACTAAAGGGCAAAGTCGTCGTCAACAATTAAGAGGCTTGGTAACTTGTAGATGTGTGCTAAGCATTCTTTGTTGGTCCGCAAAAAAGGGAGAGCACTCAGAGGGAAGCGCTCACACAGAGCCAGCAACTACACCCGCCGACGGAGGCCGCAGGCCCCCCGGCGACAGACCATGCGTTGCACCTCGGTGCACTTGTAGGCCGCAGACGATGCACCGGCATCCGTGATGACGACGGACGTCCGCCGGCGAGCCCAGCGAAGCCTTCTCACCACACGCTACATCAACAATCAACACGAGCATCCATTTTCATCATAATCAATCTTTTCTATGTTTCTTCTCTCTTTTCATCTCTCGTTTCAGCGAGGAGACCCGAAAAGGAGGAGACGCGCCCGCAATGTGGCAGCGTCAAGGAAACCGAGGAGGACCGTGCGCTCATCCAACCCGTAGCCGGGCCGACCGCGGATCAGGCGACGGCTTCTGCGACGATGATGGACAGGGAGCGACAACGCATAGAGGGCGCCCGGAGAGAGGCCCAGGGGATCGCCCAGAGGGAAGCGCCCACACAGAGGCAGCGACTACATGCGCCGACGAAGGCCGCGGGCACCCGTCGACGGACCATGCGCTCGGCCTCGGTACACTTGTAGCCGGGATTGCCGCAGATGATGTGCCGTCGTCCTTAATGACGACGGGCGTCCGTTGGCGATCCCGACGAAGCCGTCACTCATCCACGCTGCCACAAGCTACATTCAACAATTAACCTAAGCATCCTTCTTCGTCAACGACATGTATAATTAATCTTCTCACTTTTCCTCTCTTTTCATCTCTCATTTCACTGAGGAGCGACGATGGAGAGCGCACCCCGGGGAAGGGAGAAGACCAAGAGGAGATGCGATCTGGCGGCAGCATCGGCAAGATCGGGACGTATGGCAGCCAGTCGAGATACACGCGCCCACCGCGGCGGCGCGTACGGCAGGCGGCTCGCTCGCGGCGCTGCAAGCACACATGCGGCAAGACCGGCGAGAGGACATGGCGGCGGGGGCAGTGACACCCGTCCGAGCTCGACGACGTTGACGGCATCACACACGAAGCTGTTGTGTGTCAAGTCAAGCTCTTCAGAGCACTTGAGACATTTTGAGTTGCATGGTACATGCATGCAAGGGCACGTACGTGCTTTTCTCTTCAATGAGTCAGTTTCTTTTTCTTTGGATTTTTAGTAGCACATCAGATCACATCAAAAGGGACCAAGTTGAAACAATGCCCACGGCGGCGACGGCGAGGAGATGGAGGGGAGCCGCACCAGCTCCATGGGCGTACCCCGATGTCGACGGCCGGAGAGTCCGTCCGCGGCGTCTTCTTCCATGTACTCTTCCATAGTACACATCAACCCACACAGCCAAGAGGCAGCGGCTACACATACACGCGCCAATGGAGGCCACGGGCACCACGTGTTGAGATGACGCGCCAGCGACCGTGGCAACCTGGGCGTACCACGACGATGCAGGAGGACCGGCCGGCGGTGCCCTCTTCCATCCGCATCAACGCTCTACGTCGACACCCATCCGGGAGAGAGGACTGCAGCTCCATAGGCATTACAACGACATCGATGAACACACGCCGGAGAGCTCGCTGGCGGTGTTTTCTTCCATGAACGCTTCCACGATGATGACGACAAGCCTGCTGGCGAGTAGCACGGCGTCAACTCCACCATGTCGGCGTCCGGCCCGGCGCCATCTGCACCACCACGACAATGTCGGAGCTGCCGACCTGCAGCTCGGAGTCATCTCCACCGCACCGGCGTGTGTCCCGGCGCCATCTACACCACCACAACAACGACGGAGTTGCCGACCTGCAGCCCGGAGTCATCTCCACCGCGCCGGCGCATGGCCCGACGCTATCTACGACACCGCGAGGATGACGAAGCTGCCGGCTTACAGCCCGGCGCCATTTCCACCATGCCGGCGTGCGGCCCGGAGCCATCTACACCACCACAATGAAGTTGAAGATGCCGGCTTACAGCCCGGCACCATCTCCACCATGTCGGCGTGCGGCTTGGAGCGACTTACACCACCACGATGATGTCGAAGCTGCCGGCTTATAGCCCGGCGCCATCTCCACCCTGCCAACATCAACCTGCACCTAAGTTGAGAGCAGCGACATATCGCGCCCAAGAGCTGGGCAGATGATATTCACGTACACATGAAGAAGGAGCGTTGATGCCATCTCCATAGAGTTGATGAGACACTCGCGGAAGCGATGTAATACGTGACACAACAAGGCTCAAGATGGCAGCGACCAGGCGCGCGCCCATGAAGACCGCGATGACGACGACAGCGGAGCCCTCTTCCGTACACGCTGCCACACAATGCATCAACACAAGCATCCCGAGGTGGATCCCGGTGTCACCCCAAGTCAGACATGTACAGTAGTGCACATGCTAGAAGGAGGAGGCCAACGTCCAAGGCCGCACCATCATTTACCTCCGCGAGGGAAGATTAAAATCACGGCATCCATCTTGTTTAATGGCATGCCTACATACATCATCTTCTCTTTATGTTTTCCTATCTCTCTCATTTCAGTGCATCCGGGATAGGAATCACGGCTGAGATGGACGGATAATCAGAGCTCGCCCATGTAAAACCGAAGAAGATGAAATAGGAGTTGCACCGTCTTCATATCTTCATCAACCACACTACCAGTGCCCTCGTCGTCCTCATCCGTCTCACCGGAGAAGTCGGCTACATCGACATAACATTGCCATCGTCATCGATTTCGCACCCGACGAGGACGCCGACTACACCGACTCACCGCCATTCGACTACATCGGCACGGCATTGCAATCTCCATCAACTCTTCATCTGGCGAGGACGCCGCCAACATCGGCGCCACCGGACGTCCACGTGATGTCGCCATCTTCTTCCACAAATCGCCTGGCGAGGACGCCTACTGCACCGGCACACCGCCATTCTTCGACACCAACCGTCTACACCGAGTGGAGGTCATCCCTGTCACTGCGACACCCCGAGGTCTACATCGACAAGCTCGTCATCTTCAAGCAATGCCGCATGCTATGCGGTGACACTCAAGTCTACTCCAACTTCTACATCAACACCGTTCCCCAACATCGTCCAAGCTCCGACGAGGCAAAGCCACTTCACCGACAAGTCCTTTTCCGATGAAGCTACACCTATCTTGCCGGGCACCGACGAGGCGAAGGCAAACCACCATGTTCGACACCGACGAGGCGGACACCACCAGGCCAGGAACCGACGAGGCGAAGGCCGCCCACCTGTCTGAGCTGACTAGGCCAGACATCTTCATCGGCGGACATCGACAAGCCGGAGGAATACGACTAAGCATCGCCGGAGCGACGGACGTACCGCTCAACCCTTCTATTCCACCACCTCATCACCGATTTTCCTGACGAGGAGGTCTTCACCGTCGACCTCGAGGCACCGTAGGAGCTCTACTTCGATGGCGCCTCTCGCATGGAGGCCGATGCTGATGGAGCCCCAAGACAAAGGGCAGGTGCAGGTTTGGTGTTCAAGACGCCGCAAGGAGGGGCGAAGACGACGAAGACGACCACACAGCTCAATCGGAGGTATCTCGCGGAGCAACCCGCGGGAGTAATTAACCGGGAGTCTTCCGAGGCCCCGGGAATCAGTAGACCACACAATCGCCATAGTCAGCCTGGTCGCACTAGTAGGCCATGGAGCGCACCTTTTTATTATGGGATCTTGTAATTTTATTTCTCCAACGAGATTAATGAAATACATGTTTCTCGTACCTTATTTTCTTTGTGTACTACGGTGCACTGGCACGCCCGCATACTCATTTCTCCTTTCCCGGCGTATGAGAGAAACACACTCCCTTCTTTCCTTCTCCCCGGAGTCCCTAGATGTTTTTCTCGTGTCAAACACCATCATCCACGTTCTAGTGAACGCTTCCGCTCGCGATCTACAAAGGTATGTAGATGCAATCTGAATACTCGTTGCTAGATGAACTCATAGATGGATCTTGGTGAAACCGTAGGAATTTTTTTGCTTTCTGCAACGTTCCCCAATAATGGTATCAGAGCTAGGTCTATGCGTAGTTCTCTTTGCACGAGTAGAACACAATTTGTTGTGGGCGTAGATGTTGTCAACTTTCTTGCCGCTACTAGTCTTATTTTGCTTCAGCGGTATTGTGGGATGAAGTGGCCCGGACCAACCTTACACGTATGCTTACGTGAGACCGGTTCCACCAACTAACATGCACTAGTTGAATAAGGTGGCTGGCGGGTGTCTGTCACTCCCACTTTATTTGGAGCGGATTCGACGAAAAGGGTCCTTATGAAGGGTAAATAGAAGTTGACAAATCATGTTGTGCCTTTAACGTAGGTAAGAAAACGTTCTTGCTAGAACCCTATTGCAGCCACGTAAAACTTGCAACAACAATTAGAGGATGTCTAACTTGTTTTTGCAGCAAATGTTTTGTGATGTGATATGGCCAAAGTTGTGATGAATGATGAATGATATATGTGATGTATGAGATCATGTTTTTGTAATAGGAATCACGACTTGCATGTCGATGAGTATGACAACCGGCAGGAGCCATAGGAGTTGTCTTTATTTTTTGTATGACCTGCGTGTCATTGAGAAACGCCATGTAAATTACTTTACTTTATTCCTAACCGTGTTAGCCATAGTAGTAGAAGTAATAGTTGGCGAGCAACTTCAAGGAGACACGATGATGGAGATCATGATGATGGAGATCATGGTGTCATGCCGGTGACAAGATGATCATGGAGCCCCAAGATGGAGATCAAGGAGCTATATGATATTGGCCATATCATGTCACTATTATTATTTGATTGCATATGATGTTTATCATGTTTTTACATCTTGTTTTCTTAGAACGACGGTAGTAAATAAGATGAATCCTCATAAAATTTTCAAGAAAGTGTTCCCCCTACTGTGTGCCGTTGCGACAGTTCGTTGTTTCGAAGCACCACGTGATGATCGGGTGTGATAGATTCCAACGTTCACATACAACGGGTGTAAGACAGATTTACACATGCAAACACTTAGGTTGACTTGACGAGCCTAGCATGTACAGACATGACCTCAGAACACAAGAGACCGAAAGGTCGAACATGAGTCGTATGGAAGATACGATCAACATGGAGATGTTCACCGATGATGACTAGTCCGTCTCACGTGATGATCGGACACGGCCTAGTCGAGTCGGATCATGTTTCACTTAGATGACTAGAGGATGTCTAATCTGAGTGGGAGTTCATTGAATAATTTGATTAGATGAACTTAATTATCATGAACTTAGTCTAAAATCTTTGCATAAATGTCTTGTAGATCAACTGGCCAACGCTAATGTCAACCTCAACTTCAACGCGTTCCTAGAGAAAACCAAGCTGAAAGATGATGGCAGCAACTATACGGACTGGGTCCGGAACCTGAGGATCATCCTCATAGCTGCCAGGAAACAATATGTCCTAGAAGCACCGCTAGGTGATGCGCCCGTCCCGGAGAACCAAGACGTTATGAACGCTTGGCAGCAGCGTGCTGATGATTACTCCCTCGTTCAGTGCGGCATGCTTTACATCTTAGAACCAGGGCTCCAAAAGCGTTTTGAGCAACACGGAGCATATGAGATGTTCGAAGAGCTGAAAATGGTTTTCCAAGCTCATGCCCGGGTCGAGAGATATGAAGTCTCCGACAAGTTCTACAGCTATAAGATGGAGGAAAATAGTTCTGTCAGTGAACACATACTCAAGATGTCTGGGTTGCACAACCGCTTGACTCAGCTTGAGATTAACCTCCCAGACGAGGCGGTCATTGACAGAATCCTTCAGCCGCACCCACCTAGCTACAAGAGCTTTATGATGAACTACAATATGCAGGGGATGGTAAAGACCATTCCTGAGGTATTTGCTATGCTGAAATCAGCGGAGGTAGAAATCAAAAAGGAACATCAAGTGTTGATGGTCAATAAAACCACCAAGTTCAAGAAAGGCAAGGGTAAGAAGAACTTCAAGAAGGACGGCAAGGATGTTGCCGCGCCCAGTAAGCCAGTTGCCGTGAAGAAGTCAAAGCATGGACCCAAGCCTGAGACTGAGTGCTTTTATTGCAAAGGGAAGGGTCACTGGAAGCGGAACTACCCCAAATACTTAGCGGACAAGAAGGCCGACAACACTAAAGGTATATGTGATATACATGTAATTGATGTGTACCTTACCAGTGCTCGTAGTAGCTCCTGGGTATTTGATACCGGTGCCGTTGCTCATATTTGTAACTCGAAACAGGAGCTGCGGAATAAGCGGAGACTGGCGAAGGACGAGGTGATGATGCGCGTCGGGAATGGTTCCAAGGTCGATGTGATCGCCGTCGGCACGCTACCTCTACATTTACCTACGGGATTAGTTTTAAACCTTAATAATTGTTATTTAGTGCCAAGTTTGAGCATGAACATTGTATCTGGATCTCGTTTAATACGAGATGGCTACTCATTTAAATCCGAGAATAATGGTTGTTCTATTTATATGAGTGATATGTTTTATGGTCATGCTCCAACGGTCAATGGTTTATTCTTAATGAATCTCGTGCGTGGTGTTACACATATCCATAGTGTGAGTACCAAAAGATGTAAAGTTGATAACGATAGTCCCACGTACTTGTGGCACTACCGCCTTGGTCACATTGGTGTCAAGCGCATGAAGAAGCTCCATGCTGATGGACTTTTAGAGTCTCTCGATTATGAATCATTTGACACATGTGAACCATACCTCATGGGCAAAATGACCAAGACTCCGTTCTCCGGAACAATGGAGCGAGCAACCAACTTATTGTAAATCATACATACTGATGTGTGTGGTCCAATGAGTGTTGAGGCTCGCGGAGGATATCGTTATGTTCTCACTCTTACTGATGACTTGAGTAGATATGGGTATGTCTACTTGATGAAACACAAGTCTGAGACCTTTGAAAAGTTCAAGGAATTTCAGAATGAGGTAGAGAATCAACGTGACCGAAAAATAAAGTTCTTACGATCAGATCGTGGAGGAGAATATTTAAGTCACGAATTTGGCACACACTTAAGGAAATGTGGAATCGTTTCACAACTCACGCCGCCTGGAACACCTCAACGTAACGGTGTGTCCGAACGTCGTAATCGCACTCTATTGGATATGGTGCGATCTATGATGTCTCTTACTGATTTACCGCTATCATTTTGGGGATACGCTCTAGAGACAGCTACATTCACTTTAAATAGGGCACCGTCTAAATCTGTTGAGACGACACCGTATGAATTAAGGTTTGGGAACAAACCTAAGTTGTCGTTTCTAAAAGTTTGGGGATGCGATGCTTATGTCAAGAAACTTCAACCTGAAAAGCTCCAACCCAAGTCGGAAAAATGCGTCTTCATAGGATACCCTAAGGAAACCATTGGGTATACCTTCTACTTAAGATCCGAAGGCAAGATCTTTGTTGCCAAGAATGGATCCTTTCTAGAGAAAGAGTTTCTCTCGAAAGAAGTAAGTGGGAGGAAAGTGGAACTTGATGAAGTATTGCCTCTTGAACCAGAGAGTAGCGTAGCTCAAGAAAATGTTTCTGTGGTGCCTCCACCGGTTAGAGAGGAGGTTAATGATGATGTGAAGGAAATATGCCCTAGAAGCAATAATAAAGTTATTATTTATTTCCTTACATATCATGATAAATGTTTATTATTCATGCTAGAATTGTATTAACCAGAAACATAATACATGTGTGGATATATAGACAAACAGAGTGTCACTAGTATGCCTGTACTTGACTAGCTTGTTAATCAAAGATGGTTAAGTTTCCTAACCATAGACAAAAGAGTTGTCATTTGATTAACAAGGTCACATCATTGGTTGAATGATCTGATTGACATGACCCATTCCATTAGCTTAGCACCCGATCGTTTAGTATGTTGCTATTGCTTTTATCCATGACTTATACATGTTCCTATGACTATGAGATTATGAAACTCCCGTTTGCCGGAGGAACACTTTGGGTACTACCAAACGTCACAACGTAACTGGGTGATTATAAAGGAGTATTACAGGTGTCTCCAAAGGTAGATGTTGGGTTGGCGTATTTCAAGATTAGGATTTGTCACTCCGATTGTCGGAGAGGTATCTCTGGGCCCTCTCGGTAATGCACATCACATAAGCCTTGCAAGCATTGCAACTAAAGTGTTAGTTGTGAGATGATGTATTACGGAACGAGTAAAGAGACTTACCGGTAACGAGATTGAACTAGGTATTGGATACCGACGATCGAATCTCGGGTAAGTAACATACCGATGACAAAGGGAACAAACGTATGTTGTTATGCGGTCTGACCGATAAAGATCTTCGTAGAATATGTAGGAGCCAATATGGGCATCCAGGTCCCGCTATTGGTTATTGACCGGAGACGTGTCTCGGTCATGTCTACATTGTTCTCGAACCGTAGGGTCCGCACGCTTAAGGTTTCGATGACGGTTATATTATGAGTTTGTGTATTTTCATGTACCGAAGGAATTCGGAGTCCCGGATATGATCACGGACAACGAGGAGTCTCGAAATGGTCGAGACATAAAGATCGATATATTGGACGACCATATTCGGACACCGGAATGGTTCCGGGTAATTTCGGAGAAAAACGGGAGTACCGGGGGGTTACCGGAACCCCCCCCGGGGGTTAATGGGCCATATGGGCCATAAGGGAGAAAGAGGAGGGGCGGCCAGGGCAGGCCGCGCGCCCCCTCACCCTCTAGTCCGAATAGGACAAGGAAGGGGGGGGGGGCGCCCCCCTTTTTCCTTTCCCCCTCTCTCCTTCCTTCTCCTACAAGGAAAAGGAGAGGAGTCCTACTCCCGGTGGGAGTAGGACTCCTCCTAGCGGACCCCTAGGGGGCCGGCCGCGCCTCCCCCTCTCCTCCTTTATATACGGGGGCAGGGGGGCACCCTAGGACACACAAGTTGATCCCTGAGATCGTTCCTTAGCCGTGTGCGGTGCCCCCCTCCACCATATTCCACCTCGGTCATATTGTTGCAGTGCTTAGGCAAAGCCTTGCGATAGTAGAACATCAAGATCGTCACCACGCCGTCATGCTGACGGAACTCTCTCCCCGGAGCTTTGCTGGATCGGAGCCCGAGGAGCGTCATCGAGCTGTACGTGTGTCAAGAACTCGGAGGCGCCGGAGTAACGGTGCTGGGATCGGTCAGATCACGAGGAGAACGTACGACTACTTCCTCTACGTTGTGATCGCTTCCGCTTCAGTCTACGAGGGTACGTAGACAACACTCTCCCCTCTCGTTGCTATGCATCACCATGATCTTGCGTGTGCGTAGGAAAATTTTGAAATTACTACGTTCCCCAACAGTGGCATCCGAGCCTAGGTTTTTATGGTTTGATGTTATTTGCACGAGTAGAACACAAGTGAGTTGTGGACGATACAAGTCATACTGCCTACCAGCATGTCATACTTTGGTTCAGCGGTATTGTTGGATGAGATGACCCGGACCAACCTTACGCGTACGCTTACGCGAGACCGGTTCCCTCGACGTGCTTTGCACACAGATGGCTTGCGGGAGACATCTCACCAACTTTAGTTGAACCAATTGTGGCTACGCCCGGTCCTTGAGAAGGTTAAAACGGAGTCTATTTGACAAACTATCGTTGTGGTTTTAATGCGTAGGTAAGATGAGTTCTTGCTTAAGCCCGTAGCAGCCACGTAAAACTTGCAACAAACAAAGTAGAGGACGTCTAACTTGTTTTTGCAGGGCATGTTGTGATGTGATATGGTCAAGACATGATGCTAAATTTTATTGTATGAGATGATCATGTTTTGTAACCGAGTTATCGGCAACTGGCAGGAGCCATATGGTTGTCGCTTTATTGTATGCAATGCAGTCGCCCTGTAATGCTTTACTTTATCACTAAGCGGTAGCGATAGTCGTAGAAGCATAAGATTGGCGAGACGACAACGATGCTACGATGGAGATCAAGGTGTCGCGCCGGTGACGATGGTGATCATGATGGTGCTGCAGAGATGGAGATCACGAAGCACAAGATGATGATGAGCATATCATATCACTTATATTGATTTGCATGTGATGTTTATCTTTTATGCATCTTATCTTGCTTTGATTGACGGTAGCATTATAAGATGATCTCTCACTAAATTATCAAGAAGTGTTCTCCCCGAGTATGCACCGTTGCCAAAGTTCGTCGTGCCCAGACACCACGTGTTAATCGGGTGTGATAAGCTCTACGTCCATATACAACGGGTGCAAGCCAGTTTTGCACACGCGGAATACTCGGGTTATACTTGACGAGCCTAGCATATATAGATATGGCCTCGGAACACGGAGACCGAAAGGTCGAGCGTGAATCATATAGTAGATATGATCAACATAATGATGTTCACCATTGAAAACTAATCCATTTCACGTGTTAATCGGTTATGGTTTAGTTGATTTGGATCACGTGATCACTTAGAGGATTAGAGGGATGTCTATCTAAGTGGGAGTTCTTAAGTAATATGATTAATTGAACTTAAATTTATCATGAACTTAGTCCCTGATAGTATCTTGCTTGTTTATGTTGATTGTAGATAGATGGCTCGTGCTGTTGTTCCGTTGAATTTTAATGCGTTCTTTGAGAAAGCAAAGTTGAAAGATGATGGTAGCAATTACATGGACTGGGTCCTTAACTTGAGGATTATGCTCATTCCTGCATAGAAGAGTTACGTCCTGGATGCACCGCTAGGTGCCAGGCCTGCTGCTGGAGCAACGCCAGATGTTATGAACGTCTGGCAGAGCAAAGCTGATGACTACTCGATAGTTCAGTGTGCCATGCTTTACGGCTTAGAACCGGGACTTCAACGTCGGTTTGAGAACCATGGAGCATATGAGATGTTCCAAGAGTTGAAGTTAATATTCCAACAGAATGCCCGGATTGAGAGATATGAAGTCTCCAATAAGTTCTATAGCTGTAAGATGGAGGAGAATGGGTCTGTCAGTGAGCACATACTCAGAATGTCTGGGTATTACAATCACTTGAATCAACTGGGAGTTAATCTTCCGGATGATTGTGTCATTGACAGAATTCTTCAATCACTACCACCAAGCTACAAAGGCTTCCTGATGAACTATAATATGCAAGGGTTAGTAAAGACTATGCCCGAGCTCTTCGCAATGCTAAAGGCTGCGGAGGTAGAAATCAAGAAGGAGCATCAAGTGTTGATGGTCAATAAGACCACTAGTTTCAAGAAGAAGGGCAAAGGGAAGAAGAAGGGGAACTTCAAGAAGAACAGCAAGCAAGTTGCTGCTCAGGAGAAGAAACCCAAGTCTAGACCTAAGCCTGAAACTGAGTGCTTCTACTGCAAGCAGACTGGTCACTGGAAGCGGAAATGCCCCAAGTATTTGGCGGATAAGAAGGATGGCAAAGTGAACATAAGTATATTTTATACATGTTATTGATGTGGACTTTACTAGTGTTTATAGCAACCCCTCAGTATTTGATACTAAGTTCAGTTGCTAAGATTAGTTACTCGAAACGGGAGTTGCAGAATAAACAGAGACTAGTTGAGGGTGAAGTGACGATGTGTGTTGGAAGTGGTTCCAAGATTGATATGATCATCATCGTACACTCCCTATACTTTCGGGATTAGTGATGAACCTAAAGTGTTATTTGGTATTTGCGTAAGTCACAAACCGGATACGTGTATATGTTGAATGGTGGGGCAGTAAGCTGGTGCAGCTGCAAGCAGAGCGTCGTGGCGGGATCTACATGTGAAGCGGAGTGCATGGCAGCCTCGGAGGCAGCGCATGAAGCAATTTGGGTGAAGGAGTTCATCACCGACCTCGGAGTCATACCCAATGCATCAGGGCCGATCAAACTCTTCTGTGACAACACTGGAGCTATTGCACTTGCCATGGAGCCCAGGTTTCACAAGAAGACCAGGCACATCAAGCGTCGCTTCAACTCCATTCGTGAAAACGTTCAAGATGGAGACATAGAAGTTTGTAAAGTGCATACGGATCTGAATGTCGCAGATCCGTTGACTAAACCTCTCCCTAGAGCAAAACATGATCAACACCAGAACTCTATGGGTGTTCGATTCATCACAATGTAACTAGATTATTGACTCTAGTGCAAGTGGGAGACTGTTGGAAATATGCCCTAGAGGCAATAATAAAAGCATTATTATTATATTTCCTTGTTCATGATAATTGTCTTTTATTCATGCTATAATTGTGTTATCCGGAAATCGTAATACATGTGTGAATACATAGACACCAATATGTCCCTAGCAAGCCTCTAGTTGACTAGCTCGTTGATCAACTGATAGTCATGGTTTCCTGACTATGGACATTGGATGTCATTGATAACGAGATCACATCATTAGGAGAATGATGTGATGGACAAGACCCAATCCTAAGCATAAGCACAAGATCGTATAATTCGTTTGCTAGAGCTTTTCCAATGTCAAGTATCTTTTCCTTGGACCATGAGATCGTGTAACTCCCGGATACCGTAGGAGTGCTTTGGGTGTGCCAAACCTCACAGCATAACTGGGTGACTATAAAAGTATGCTACGGGTATCTCCGAAAGTGTCTGTTGGGTTGACACTGGTCGAGACTGGGATTTGTCACTCCGTATGACGGAGAGGTATCACCAGGGCCCACTCGGTAATGCATCATCATAATGAGCTCAGTGTGATCAAAGTGTTTGATCACGGGATCATGCATTACGGAACGAGTAAAGTGACTTGCCGGTAACGAGATTGAACGAGGTATTGGGATACCGACGATCGAATCTCGGGCAAGTAAAATACCGATTGACAAAGGGAATTGAATACGGGATTAATTGAATCCTCGACATCGTGGTTCTTCCGATGAGATCATCGAGGAGTATGTGGGAGCCAACATGGTTATCCAGATCCCGCTGTTGGTTATTGGCCGGAGAGGCGTCTCGGCCATGTTTGCAGGTCTCCCGAACCCGTAGGGTCTACACACTTAAGGTTCGGTGACGCTAGGGTTGTAAAGATATGAATATGCAGTAATCCGAAAGTTGTTCGGAGTCCCGGATGAGATCCCGGACGTCACGAGGAGTTCCGAAATGGTCCGGAGGTAAAGAATCATATATAGGAAGTGCAGTTTCGGCCATCGGGAGAATTCAGGGTCACCGGTATTGTACCGGGACCACCGGACAGGTCCCGGGGGTCCACCGGGTGGGGCCACCCATCCCGGAGGGCCCCATGGGCTGAAGTGGGAGGGGGAACCAGCCCATAGTGGGCTGGTGCGCCCCCCTTGGTCCACCCCCTGCGCCTAGGGTTGAAACCCTAGGGTGGGGGGGGCGCCCCACTTGCCTTGGGGGGTACTCCACCCCCCTGGCCGCCGCCCCCGTTGGGAGATCCAATCTCCAAGGGCTGGCGCCCCCCCAGGGGGCCTATATAAAAGGGGGGAGGGAGGGGGCAGCCGCACCCTTGCTTCTTGGCGCCTCCCTCTCCCCTGCTACACCTCTCCTCCTCTGTCACGTGCTTGGAGAAGCCCTGCCGGGGTGCTGCTTCTCCACCAACACCACGCCGTCGTGCTGCTACTGGAGCCTTCTTCCTCAACCTCTCCTTCCCGCTTGCTGGATCAACAAGGAGGAGATGTCATCCGCTCCGTACGTGTGTTGAACGCGGAGGTGCCGTCCGTTCGGCACTCGGTCATCGGTGATTTGGATCACGGCGAGTACGACTCCACCATCCACGTTCTAGTGAACGCTTCCGCTCGCGATCTACAAAGGTATGTAGATGCAATCTGAATACTCGTTGCTAGATGAACTCATAGATGGATCTTGGTGAAACCGTAGGAAATTTTTTGTTTTCTACAGTGTTCCCCAACAAGAAGAAGGAAGGAAAAAAAGCCTAGTGATGTGTGCGTGAGCTGAATCCAGTGGTTTTTAGTAGAATGGGTTTGGTTTCTTAGAGCATCTCCAATAGCCGCGCCAAACTAGCGCCTCGCCACAAAATTCCCCGTTTTAGCGCGCGCGCAACCGAAATAGTTGCTCCAGCGGGCGTGCGAAAACAGCGCGTGCGGCATATGTAGTTCAGCGCGCGGGCCGAAACTCAATCGCGCGCCGCTTATTTGCTGCGCCCGCTCCCGCGCGCTCGCTCGCACCTCCCACCCCCCATCCAGCCGCGCCGCCGCCGCCGACCGCGCCACCCGGCGACCGGTCCGGCGCTTCCCCGGCCTATCCCCGCCCCGCGGCGGCTTCTCCGGCCCCCTAGTCCCGCCACCCCTCGCGCGCGTCCGTGCTCCGACGAACAGCGCCCGCGCGCTCGCTGCCGCTCGGCGCCCGCAAGGTGTTCGACAAAACGCCTGGAAGGTATGTATTGCTCAAAATCCATGAATTTCGTGCATGTTGATTGTAGTTTTTTATGGTATAGTATTGAACATTGTAGATGAGTTCGTCGTATGATTCTTCCGAAGAAGAATTTGATATGGAAGAGGAGGAGGATCTTGCAATGATCCTAGCTATGCATATCAATAAAAAACCGAAGCACGGTGGTTCGGTTATGGGTCGTCAGAAAATTTGGAGGGATAGGATCGATGCCCACAACAGATTGATCAGGCATTATTTTGCGGAGAATCCCACATACCCCGAGTCGTATTTTCGTCGCCGGTTTAGGATGAGCACCGAGTTGTTCAGGCGCATTGCAGAGAAACTAGCGAGCCATGACCGCTTTTTTCAGCAAAGGAGGAATGCCGCCGGAGAGCTCGGGCATAGCACTTTTCAGAAGGTGACAGCCGCTTTGCGTATGTTGGCATATGGTATACCGGCTGATCTAGTTGATGATCACTTGGCTATTGGTGAGAGCCAAGCCATCATGTGTGTCAAGCGCTTCGCAGTCGGAATTGTGCAAGTATTTGACGAGGAGTATTTGAGATCTCCCAATGCTGAAGATGTCGCAAGGCTATTGGCGATGAACAAAGCTCGCGGCTTTCGTGGCATGCTTGGCTCAATAGATTGCATGGATTGGAGTTGGAAGAATTGTCCAAAGGCATGGCTGGGCAATTCCACGGCTAAAAAAAAGGTTCTACTATAATCCTTGAAGCGGTGGCCGATCAAGAGACTTGGATTTGGCATGCCTTCTTTGGAATGCCTGGATCTTTGAATGACATCAATGTTGTCAACGGTCACCACTGATGAATAAGATTGCAAATGGTGAGTTGCCACCGGTGCAGTTTGTAGCAAATGGCCGTACATACAACTATGGTGGCAAACCTTTGTCAAGCAGTTGAAAAAGCCAGAAGGTAAGAAAGAACTTGATTTCCACAATGCTCAGGCGGCGGCTAGAAAAGATGTGGAGAGAGCTTTTGGGATTTTGCAAGCCCAATTTGCTATTGTGAGAGGACCGGCTAGATTTTGGGATCAGAAAATGCTTTGGTACATCATGCACGCTTGTGTGATCATGCATAACATGATCATCGAGAATGAGCGTGGCCAAGATATAGACTACTCTCAGTATGAGCTCTTAGGATATTCCGTGCAAGTGCGACGGAGGGCTGAAAGGATGGCCCGTTTTGTTGCCTCCTATCATGCCTTTCGACGTCCCGCAGCGCATAATGATCTTTAGAAGGATCTCATTGAGGAGTGGTGGGCATGGAATGGACGACAAAGAGCATCATGATCTGTGCGTTTGATATTATATTGTTGAACTATTTATTGTGTTTAATTACACTATTTGTTATATTGAACAATAAACTGTTTGTTTAAGTTGTAATAACGAAATTGAACTATTTATTTTGATTTATTTTGTTTGTGTTTGATCTTTTTACTTCTGTTTTCGAATGCATATGTTGTTTGTGCGAGAGTCGCCCGCTGCATTTTAACGCGGCTGCTGGAGCCAGCGCTGCGCGCCAAACCAGGCGATGGGCGCGCGGCGCGTGTTGGAGATGCTCTTAACGGGTCCCCGTTTCGTTTTTGGCTGGAAAGAAGACAAGAAGAGCGCTAACAGAAGTTTTTCAGCGATGGTCAGTCAGTTGTGTTGTTGGGCTGATCGGCTGAGCCTAAAATTAGGGTCAGTTTTGTTCTGTCTTCTTTTCTTTTCTTCTGTTTCAATAATCAACTGACCACATTCGAGCCGCTCCCATCTTTTTATATCATGTAACATCACAAGAATCAAACGGCAGGACAAGTGAAGATACGGCTCTTAGATTAAGACACCTCGCGGGACACCGCGCAAAGGGGAAAAGCAACCAACAAGGTCGCACGCATCCATATATTGACACATACAGTTCTCGTCTCAAAACCAAGTGCAAAATTAAAAAGCACGCGTTGGTAAGTCATTACACAAACAGTACAACGTAGAGGCTTATTAGCTATCGAGATCACATCACACGGACGCGACGCATGTGCCCATCTAGCCAGCGATCGAGCTGCCTAGCTGATCAGTAGTAGTGGCCACCGGCGGCGGGAGGAGGGTGGTACGCCCCGGCCGCCGGCGGGGGCGCGGCCACGATGCCGACCCCGTGCTTGTGGTGGTGGCGGCCGCCGCCGCCGCCGTGCTTGTGGATGCGGTGCTCCATGGCCTCCTCCCGGTGGAGCACCTTGTCCTGGTGCAGCTCCATCTTGGCAGCGGCCACCTTGGCCTTGCCGCGCTCGTGCGCCAGCTCCCGCTCCGCGTGCGACCTCGCCGTCGCCGCCTCCGCCTTCTCCGACGCCTTGGCCTGCGTGATCTTGGTCTTGGCCTTCACCGCGCTCACGCCGTCCTTCACCTTCTCCTTGGCCGCCTGCATCTTCCCCGAGCCTCTTGATTCTTCCCCGATCGAGCAGCTGCTGATTGATAGCTGATGGTACCCTGGATTGGTTTGCTGTCCTTGTTTGGAGCTTGTGATCGGAATTGGATGTGGACTGCCTGCGCGTGTGTGGGTGTATATATACGGGGTGCGGCAGGTGCGCGTGGACGAATGGGTGCGCGACGCGTGGGAGGCGACGTGTGCGGCGTGCATGCGCGAGGGCCGGCGCTGGCTGCATGCATGACTCATCCCTTCGGCTAGGGATGAGGTGCCGGACGGACGAGATGCTTCTAGACGAAGGAATATCACACGTACGTGAAGGAATGTCACACCCAAATGCTACCTCTAAATTTTAGGTCAAAAAGTAAAGCATTTTGACTGGCACAAAAATAACAAATTAAACACCACCAAATGTCACCCTCAAATGTTAGACCCAACCTTATTTATTTAACTGAGGAAACACTGCTACTCTGTTTCACATAAAAACTGTCAAGCATGCTTGCGACACAAGAAGATCTAAAAATATCAGAATTTTAATTTTTTTTCTTGATACTTGTTTGGTTTTCTAATCTTGACCATAAAACCAATTCAGGCATATGACCTAGAGTGGTAC
This sequence comes from Aegilops umbellulata, assembly GCA_032464435.1. Lineage (NCBI taxonomy): Eukaryota > Viridiplantae > Streptophyta > Magnoliopsida > Poales > Poaceae > Aegilops > Aegilops umbellulata. The sequence goes on along the minus strand of CP136060.1, from coordinate 586,106,484 downwards.
AACAATGAGCTCTCAAAAAGTTTAGCATGAAATTAATATCATATCAAATATTAACACTAGCTCTAATCATATAATTAATACACAAACAATATCTTACGTAATTTTGTTATTGATGGAGTTCACGACGGTGAATGGTATGGGTCAAGGTGCGCGCGTGCAGTGATTAAATATTACAAGGGACGAGGGATGATGTTTATGAGACTGGCATGATGGTACAATATTTGTTATGATACATATCAGATACTCAACTCTCATTTTTTTTATTTAATTCTATGTCTGGTTGACATGCATAATATCACTTATGATACTTCCATTATGGATAGTATTAGATAACTTTATTTATTATCATGCACAACATATAGCAGTAAAGTATATGGCACGGCTAGGTATAAGTTAACTGAGATTTAAACGTAATTCTAAACCCTAAACCCTAAGATTTTATCAAGTTTCGGTCAACTGACATAACATGCATGAAAGAAGAAGTAAAATAATTAAAAACAAACTTGCACGGACTCTGTGTAAGATCTCCCAAATTTAGCATCATTTGAGACATAATTAAGTTTTAGTGGACTGAGATTTATGATGACTAAATAGTATTTATTATGATATCATATCATATGGTAAGATACGAAACACTCTTTGAGAGCAGCGTTTTAGCTCCCGGGTTCAGATGAGCCCAGAAGTGAAGAGTAACACGATATAAAATAGATAACAAATTAAAATTAATTTGTGATGAAAGATGGTTTGAGTGTGTCATGTCCGTGATAAATTTAGAGAAGTTTGAACATTCACGGAGCTCATGACAAAAAAAAACAAATTCAGGTTCGAGAGATTTAAAAACAGGAGAGATTTAAAAACAGCAGGATTTGTCTTTTTTGCGGCGTCCTACTTGAATCTTCAAACATCACCAAATTTTGCACGAACATCACGCACATGCACATCTTACTTGCAAAAAAGATTTAGAATTTTTTTCTTTTTTAAATCACGTTACTATTCGCCGGGCTCAGATGAACCTGGCACCGAGTTGGATTGTCGGCGTGGTTATGTCAAAACACAAACAGTACGAAGTACAGGCTTAGCTAGCAAGATCACATTGCACACTCGGCGCATGTGCCCATCTAGCTAGCGAGCTGCTTAGCTAGTTAGTAATGGTGACGTGCAGCAGTAGAGTAGTACGCCCCGGCCCCGGGCGCCGGCGCGGGCGCGGCCACGATGCCGACGCCGTGCTTGTGGTGGTGGTGACCGTGGACGCCGTGCTTGTGTAGGCGGTGCTTGATGGCCTCCTCCCGGTGTAGGACCTTGTCCTGGTGCAGCTCCATCTTGGCGGCGGCGACCTTGGCCTTGCCGCGCTCGTGCGCCAGCTCCCGCTCCGCGTGCGACCTCGCCGTGGCCGCCTCCGCCTTCTCCGACGCCCTGGCCTGCATGATCTTGGTCTTGGCCTTCACAGCGCTCACGCCGTCCTTCACCTTCTCCTTCGCCGCCTCCATCTTCCCCGAGCCTCTGGATTCTTGGCTTGCTGTCGTGTGTCTATGATTGTTTGGATCTTGTGACTGGAAATTGGAAGTGTACTGCCTGCGCGTGTGTTTTATATATGGGGTGTGACCCCTATTAGTAGACGAATGGTTACCGGACGCGTGGGGGCAACGTGCATGCGCAGAGGGGCGGCGCTGGCTGCATGCATGACTCAGCCCTTGCCCAGAGGTGAGGTGCCGGACGGACGGATGTTTCCAGACGAGAGAATATCACACGTATGTAGAGGAATCAATTTGTATTGATCGTAGTATGCCGTAGCATATATAGAGTACATGGGCAGGAGTATTTCAACAATATCCCCTATACAAGTGTTTAAAAAGAAATCTGCTATACAAGAAAAGGATCGGGAGATATCAGTAGACTAGGAAATAACAAAACAAGATCCTAATTGCCTAATGTACACGTGATAATGATCATGCTCAACACCCACCGCACTCGGTACGTTGCCAGTGACGCAGAGGCTGGACCGGAACTCCTCGAAAGTAGAAGTCGGTAACCCCTTGGTAATGCCATCGGCAAACTGCTGAGCGGTGGGAACGTCCAGAACACAAGCGCGACCAAGAGCCACCTGCTCACGCACAAAGTGTATATCGGGGTTGATATGCTTCGTGCGACGATGATGAACGGGGTTGGCGGAGAGGTAGACAAAGGAGACGTTGTCATAGTACACAAGGGTAGAATGTGAAACGTCATGATGGAGCTCCTGGAGAAGTTGCCGTAACCGAGAGCACTCAGCAACCGCGTTGGCCATTGCCTGGTACTCTGCCTCAGCACTGGAACGAGAGACCGCAGGCTGCTGTTTCGAGGACCAGGGGATGAGGGACGGCCCAAGGTAGACGCAACACCCAGAAATGGAACGACGCATGTCTGGACAGCCAGCCCAGTCAGCATAAGAGTAAGCGACCATGTCGGTGGAGGACGATGCTGTCACGGGAGCCCAAGAGCCATAGTGTCGCGGATATAACGCATACTCCGCTTCACCAGGTTCTAGTGATTTTCTCGGAGAGCATGCATATGTAAGCACACCTGCTGCACTACATACTGCAAATCTAGTCTGACGAGGATCAATTACTGCAGGGCGCCGACAATAGACCGATAGAATGGGTCGTACGGTGCTGGGGAGCCATCAAGTGCGGAGAGTTTTGCCTTCATATCAACAGGGGTGGCGATGGGATTGCAATTAAGCATGTCGGTGATACGTCTTCATCGTATCTACTTTTCCAAACTCTTTTGCCCTTGTTTTGAACTCTAATTTGCATGATTTGAATGGAACTAACCCGGACTGGCACTCCTTTCAGCAGAATTGCCATGATGTTATTTTTGTGCAGAAATAAAAGTTCTCGGAATGACCTGAAACATCATGGAAAATATTTTGGAATAAATAAAAAATGTTGACGAAAGAATCAATCGAGGGGGACCCACCACCTGTCCACAAGGGTGGGGGCGCGCCCCCCTGGCTTGTGGGTGCCATGAAGCTCCACCGACCTCAACTCCAACTCCATATATTCACGTTCGGGGAGAAAAATATTAGAGAGAAGGATTCATCATGTTTTACGATACGGAGCCGCCGCTACCTCCTGTTCTTCCTCGGGAGGGCAGATCTGGAGTTCGCTTTGGGCTCTGGAGATGGGAAATCGTCGCCATCGTCATCATCAACCATCTTCCATCACCAATTTCATGATGCTCACCGCCATGCGTGAGTAATTCGATCGTAGGCTTGCTGGACGGTGATGGGTTGGATTAGATTTATCATGTAATCGAGTTAGTTTTGTTAGGGTTTGATCCCTAGTATCCACTATGTTCAAAGATAGATATGGCTATGACTTTGCTATGCTTAATGCTTGTCACTAGGGCCCGAGTGCCATGATTTCAGATCTGAACCTATTATGTTTTCATGAATATATGTTCTTGATCCTATCTTGCAAGTTATAGTCACCTACTACGTGTTATGATCCGGCAACCCCGGAGTGACAATAGTCGGTACACTTCCCGGTGATGACCGTAGTTTGAGGAGTTCATGTATTCACTAAGTGCTAATGCATTGATCCAGTTCTCTATTAAAAGGAGGCCTTAATAGCCCTTGGTTTCTAATAGGACCCCGCTGCCACAGGAGGGTAGGACAAAAGATGTCATGCAAGTTCTTTTTCATAAGCACGTATGACTATATACGGAATACATGCCTATATACGAAATGGTCGAGACATAAAGATTGATATATTGGAAGCCTACATTTGGATATCGGAAGTGTTCCGAGTGAAATCGGGATTTTACCGAAGTACCAGGAGGTTACCGGAACCCCCCGGGAATCATATGGGCCTTAGTGGGCCTTAGTGGAAAGGAGAAAGGGGCAGCCCTAGGTGGCCGCGCGCCTCCCCCCTTCCCCTAGTCCTATTAGGACTAGGAGAGGTGGCCGGCCCCCCTCTCTCTCTTTCCCCCCTTGACGAATCCTATTCCAACAAGGATTGGGGGGGGGGGAATCCTACTCCCAGAGGGAGTAGGACTCCCTGGCGCGCCTCTCCCTGGCCGGCCAGCCCCTCCCCCTTGGCTCCTTTATATACGGGGGCAGGGGGCACCCTAGGACACACAAATTGATCTTTGAGATCGTTCCTTAGCCGTGTGCGGTGCCCCCTTCCACCAAATTCCACCTCGGTCATATCGTTGCAGTGCTTAGGCGAAGCCCTGCGCCGGTAACACATCAAGATCGTCACCACGCCGTCGTGCTGACGGAACTCTTCCCCGACGCTTTGATGGATCGGAGCCCGGGGATCGTCATCGAGCTGAACGTGTGCTAAGAACTCGGAGGTGACGGAGTAACGGTGCTGGATCGGTTGGATCGTGTGGAGGACGTACGACTACTTCCACTACGCTGTGTCAACGCTTCCGCTTCGGTCTACAAGGGTATGTAGACGACACTCTCCCTTCTCGTTGCTATGCATCACCATGATCTTGCGTGTGCGTAGGAAAATTTTGAAATTACTACGTTCCCCAACAGTCGCTGTGTCCCGTGCTTACCGCACGCCTCGCCGCTATCATCGCGTCGAGCCTCTGCTGTCCTTGTCGAGTCTCCCGGGTAGCTAGCCCACACTGCCTCAACCTCCACTGCAGAGAACCACCGATCATCACCGACCGATGTCGAGTATCACGTCTCCATCAGACCACCGGTACCCAGTCCGATCCACGTGTCTCTCGCTATCCCGCTGAAATAGGCTTCGACTCTCCGAATTCTTACGCCGTAGCCCCTCCATCAGCTCAGAGTGAAGTCGTCCATCAGACTCCAATTCCACCTTCAACATGACTCCATGGTGGTTGTACGTGCCACCCTCCCACGCCCTGTCGACTCCAAACTCTCATGTGCACCGTCTTGAGTCAACCCTACGCAATAGTCTGTCGAAGCCGCACAAGCCCTCAAGCCTGCACCACGTGTTTCCACGCCCCAGAAGTCGGCCACCATCAGCATCACGCTCCTATGTCGCCGTCACTGAAATCACCGCCGTCTTCTGCTTTGACCGACATCCCCGTCGATCCGTCAGACAGTCCAGTCCGACCCAGCCGAAGTTATCCGACTGCAATCATGCTCCACCCCGCATCTTGTCCGCCCGCACGTCTCAGTGCATTGCTTGACGCTCTGTGTCTGCATGATCCTGCCACAACGCACTCCAGACTCCTCTGAGTCAGTCTTATACGCACGTCGCCTTCTCTGACCGCATGCACTTCATCTTGATCAACTTGGCTTCTTGCTACCCCTTCAAGTATACCTAATTCTCCAACAGATTATTCATGTATATATATCTCCGGTGCAACACTTGAATATATAGCATAACCTGCCAACTCCATCGATCACGTGAATTTGCGGCGTCGCGTCATAATCCTGCTGCCATCCTGCACACAATCCATGCCCAAAACAAAGAGCTAAAAGATAGATATCCAACATGCGTACACGTACCAAGAGACATGTACGAACTCATCTCCCATCCTTTTTTCTTTGTTTTCTTCCGACACACCCGATTGATATGATGGCCTGCATTATCTGACACTTCTTTTTTTTAACCAACAAATCTCCCGTAGCTTTGCCATCTACAGAACGTAGTATACTTTGGACAGCAACGCATGCCTCAGCCAGGAGCTCCCTCGACTCGATTGTGCGTATACTGCAGCAGCTTCCTGCGGCCCTCGCGCCTCCCTGCGGCCTCGCACATGCCTCGACTGGGCCGGTCCTGTTCCTGAATTCCACTTGGGAATCCAGCAGCCTAGCCGCGCATCTGGTCGACACGTACGCATCTCGCCGACTCTAAGACGACAAGGATTCCTGCTGCCACACGCAACTCATCGAGATCAATCTGTTCCGACTGATCCTTCCGCGCGCGATCCGCCGCCAACTTCCATCGCTTCTCACTGCATGACATCGATCCTTTGCTTCGCCGAGATCCCGTAACTTCCTATTTCGAACGACGCACCAATCCATCGTCACCGGCAGCTCCTCTAGATCAACACCTTGACCTTCAAATAACCTAGCTTTGATACCACTTGTTAGAATAAATCCGAGGCACTCCGTCGATCTACCGAGGACCAAGCAATCACACAAGCACGACTCCGAGATTTGTTAACGAGGTTCACCATCATCGCTATATTCTCGACGCCTGACTACGGGCGCTCCTTCCCGTGACACCGTCACAATACCGCACCCCGGCCGCCCGGGCGCCGGCACACGCCGCTGGCTCCCCCGCGTGCCCGTGCTATTATGTTGGCATATGTTACATCGTGTGTCTACCCCCGATATATATGAGAGACCTAGGATACAAGTGTCCTATTAGGACACAACTCCTACCCTATCTACACACAGTCCAAAACCAAGTTCAACTGTAACCTACATTGTACAATAATATTCGACACAACTCTAACAATATCTCTGCATTAAGTGTACACTAATCATTTGGATATCCACTGCCAAACTGGTTTGCATAAATACCTATGCATATATCACCTCAATCCATCCAACCATCCATCCATTTCTGCCTTAGGCATCGGTCTCTACCCATCTATCCCCACCACTCCCAGCCAATTCAAGGCTTCTCACAGGGCCTTGCAGCAATGGCAACATCCCATATGACCACCACCGTCTTCTCTGCCATCGTCGTCATGCTTCTTTCCTCGGCCATCGCTGCTCAGAGCAGCGGCGACGCCAGCGGCAAGAAGCCCAAGCCTACCGACTTCATGGTGCAAGCGTGCAAGAAAGCCTCGAATTACTCCCACGGATACGTGACCCCGGAGTTCTGCATCTCGACCCTCCAGTCCGACAACCCGAGCGCCGACGCCAAGGACCCCATCGACCTGGCGCTCATACCCGTCCACATCCTCAAGGAGCGCCTTGTCACCGCTGGTGGCAACGTCAAGGAAATGCTGCACAACACCAAGAATAGCACGGCGGCAACAGTGCGCCATCTCAGAACCTGTGAGATGGAATACACGGCCAGTGCGAGCCTCCTAAACTTCTGCGACGCCATGGTGATGATGACGATCGTGTTTTGCCGTACTACTACAAGCTGTCCGACTGTGTGGACACGGTGGACAAGGTCTCGGGCTACTGTTGGTTTGTTCTTCCTCAAATTCCAGGGGTGGAGGCGCTTGCCAAGGAAAACAAGGAACTGATGAGGCTGGTCTATCTCAGCATGGCCTTGCTAGAACCATATGAATAGCACACAAATGTTGATTCGTGATATGTTTTTCTCTGCTGCCGGAAAATACATATTAATGTTGCAGCATCAATTCTACTTCCATTTTGGAATAATAAGAATAATGCTTCGTCGTCGTATATAGAGTATTTATGTCCATAGATTAATTTCCAATCTTTTGTCTGAAACGAGATTTGACAAAACCGTGGCTTCCATGCAAATCCAAAAAGCCAACAAAAGGTGACCGGATTTTTCTTCAATAATTCCAGACAACTGGAATAGACGTCCACAAGAAGTTCATCACTCAATCACTGCAATTATCAAAGCAGTATGACACAAACCTTTGTCGATCTGCTATATACTTTCTCTGTAAAGAAATATAGAAGTATTTAGATCATTAGTATGAAGGAAGTATTAACTAAAGCAACCAACACAGAGGGCGGAGCTTTTGGCGCTCGCGCTACAGGGGGCTCGTTATCAGCATCGTGGGTGGCACGTCGTGATTCGCAAAAGACAGCCTGGCCTGCGTCGTGTTGAACTGTTCACGTTTGTATTCATCCGTATACGGCGTTATTTGGATGGACTTGGCCCAGCCAGAAATTGTAACTGTGCTGGACCGAATGCGAGCTAAGTCAGGTGGCGCTGGTGTTCAGTGGATTTTTTTTCATGATAATATGTGTTTTATTTATATCGAAATGATCATAGTACAATCCACATACACATCGACCTGATAAAACTGAACAAATAGCAGAATACTAACCTTTGCATAAAGGAACAAAAGCCAAATAAGATCGAAGAAACCTATGAACTTAACACCAACATCCGTCATCTTTGTCTCTCGCACTAGCACAACAACCACCAAAGAAAAAAGTGACAGATCACCTCTATACCCGAGCTCGACGCGCCTCCATCGCTGATATACAGGGTCTTTGCCACGATGTGGTCAAGAAGCACAGATGTAACCTACATTAGTTGCCGCCCTGGAGCAAACGAAAGGAAGGATTCACAAGTGCCTCAATGAGGAAGTATGAGAAAAGAAAAAAAAGAGTTTTTGTTTTCTTACTGTGAAATTGTTGTGCTTGAACTATATAAAGAAATACAACCCTCTATCGAAAAGGCTTTTATCCCGTTTTACATATAAAGCAATCATCAAACCAAGTACTCGGCCGAATAATATAAAAAGATGAGATAGCCCTCAAACATTCCCGATCCCAGATAACCAGATCACGTAGAACATAACTACGCAACAAAAAAAGAGCATTTGAAAAAGTGAATACAATGCCACACTCAGCCCTAAACACCTAATCTCTACGAAAATGCTCTAGAAGGGAAAACAGCGGAAAGCGTTGCCATTGTCGAGTTCAGAAGAGACAGGGTTTTCACCCGAAACCTTGACACGAAGAGGACCATGAGTCCACAACGACGTAGAGGCACTCGTAAGTGTCGTCGTCTTGTGCGACAAAGCGCAGAGCTTCCGTTCGGCAGCTCCCGCGTGCCACCACTTTCATCCGAAACCCTGACACGAAGAGGAGGACCATGAGTCCACGACGACGTAGCGGCACCCGCAAGTGTCGTCGTCTTGTGCGACAAAGCGCAGAGCTTTTGTTTGGTACGTGGAGCTACCATCACGAGGTCTTCAGAACAAGCGCAACGAGTTTAGCACTTTAGCTCCCTGCGTGCCACTACGAGGTCTTCAGAACAAGCGCAACAAGTTCATCTCCCCAGGTCCGGATCGGGGCGACGCCACTGTCAAATACAAGGAGAGCGCTCGAATCACCCACCGCTATCCTCCTGTCTCCCATACGACCACGGGGAAGAGCCACCACCACTGACATGGTGCCCGCCGGAGCCGCCTATGAGCTTTGTTTGTGCATCCATGGCGGCAGCTGTGTTGATGATCGGGGAAGAAGAAGGAAGGGAAAAAAAAACCTAGTGATGTGTGCGCGAGCTGAATCCAGTGGTTTTTAGTAGAATGGGTTTGGTTCCTTAACGGGTCTCCGTTCCGTTTTTGGCTGGAAAGAAGACAGAACAGCGCTAACAGAAGTTTTTCAGCATGAGGCCGTATTCGAGCCGCTCCCATCTTTTTATATCATGTAACATCACAAGAATCAAACGGCAGGACAAGTGAAGATACGGCTCTTAGATTAAGACACCTCGCGGGACACCGCGCAAAGGGGAAAAGCAACCAACAAGGTCGCACGCATCCATATATTGACACATACAGTTCTCGTCTCAAAACCAAGTGCAAAATTAAAAAGCACGCGTTGGTAAGTCATTACACAAACAGTACAACGTAGAGGCTTATTAGCTATCGAGATCACATCACACGGACGCGACGCATGTGCCCATCTAGCCAGCGATCGAGCTGCCTAGCTGATCAGTAGTAGTGGCCACCGGCGGCGGGAGGAGGGTGGTACGCCCCGGCCGCCGGCGGGGGCGCGGCCACGATGCCGACCCCGTGCTTGTGGTGGTGGCGGCCGCCGCCGCCGCCGTGCTTGTGGATGCGGTGCTCCATGGCCTCCTCCCGGTGGAGCACCTTGTCCTGGTGCAGCTCCATCTTGGCAGCGGCCACCTTGGCCTTGCCGCGCTCGTGCGCCAGCTCCCGCTCCGCGTGCGACCTCGCCGTGGCCGCCTCCGCCTTCTCCGACGCCTTGGCCTGCGCGATCTTGGTCTTGGCCTTCACCGCGCTCACGCCGTCCTTCACCTTCTCCTTCGCCGCCTGCATCTTCGCCGAGCCTCTTCTTGATTCTTCCCCGATCGAGCAGCTAGCGGTTTCTTCCTCCTGCCGATTGATAGCCGATGGGACTCTGGATTCTTTCTTGGTTTGCTGTGCTTGTTTGGAGCTTGTGATCGGAATTGGATGTGGACTGCCTGTGGGCAGGCGTATATATACGGGGTGCGGCAGGTGCGCGTGGACGAATGGGTGCGGGACGCGTGGGAGGCGACGTGTGCGGCGTGCATGCGCGAGGGCCGGCGCTGGCTGCATGCATGACTCATCGCGTCGGCTAGGGAGGGATGAGGTGCCGGACGGACGAGACGCTTCTAGACGATGGAATACCACACGTACGTGAAGGAATCAATGCACATGCATTGATGCATGTGTAGTGGGTCGAGGTAATCAATTGCGACCGCAACACTCCGGCACGAGAGAGGCGGAAGCTGTGATCGAATTAGACAGCGATTGACGGCAAGTAGGAAAGTGTGTATTGGTTTTTGTCCCTACTTTTTTTTTGCGGGATTACTTTCTAGTTTATTATTATTATTTTTAACATTTATAAAATTATAAAAAACATTAAAAATGCAAAGCATCTCAAATATAATAAAAAATTACTTTATAGTCTTTAGGGCATCCAACAAATGGTGCGTATGATAGTTTGATGTCCAATACAAATTATGAACCGCACACATTCAAAAATTAATCTGATCAAGGATGGTCCGATGCATCGTACAAAAATTACCAGTGAATTGTTGTACGCATACCATCACTCCTTTAAGTCTAATTAAATATTTTTAAGTAATTATCACGTATGTCAACTAAACAATTTTGATGAAATGGCGGTATGTAATTAAATTATAAAAAGAGTGTCAAAAATCCAATTTGGCTCCCGTTGCACATACTCCTACTCACGGAAAATGGTTTTTTCATGTCAAAAAGATCCTAACTTTTTTATTTGTTCATAGCCACATCCAAATGCTACCTACAAATTTTTAGGTAAAAAAGTAAAGCTTTTTTGCTTGCACAAAAATAACAAATTAAACACCAAATGTCACCCTCAAATGTTACACCCAAATTTTTATTTATTTCATCGAGGAAACACTGCTGCTCCGTTTCACATGAAAATTGTCAAGCATGTTTGTTACACAAAAAGTTCTAAAAAAATCAGAAATTTTTTCTTGCTATTTTTTTGGTTTTCTAATCTTGACCATAAAACCAATTCAGATATACAACCTAGAGTGCTAAAACGATAAGCTCTCAAAAGTTTTAGCATGAAATTAATATCATATAAAATATTAACACTAGCTCTAATCACATAATTAATACACAAACAATATCTTGCATAATTTTGTTATTGATGGAGTTCACGAACGTGGATGGGGTCAAGGTGCGCGGGTCTAGTGACTAGAATATTACAAGGGACGAGGGATATTGTTTATGAGACCGGCATCATCTGATGATCAGAATATGAAGAGGGATAATGTTTATGAGATTGGCATCATCTAGATGAGTAGTGTGTGCGACTGAAAAAATTTCACCGAGCACATTATAGACTTCCGTGGTCGGTGTAGATTGAAGGACGAAATTTATCGTGCACAATACATGGTCCAAATGGTTCTTCTGACTGGATTCTTCATGATGCGGTTCTGGTGGCGTGAAGATTTGACTGGGAGAAACTCTGGTGAGGATTTGAGTAGGGAAAGCTCCACTGTACATGCATGGCTGCATGATTTTATTGTAACGCCGTGGCTCTAGCCATCGTTTCTCGGCTGTTACGCTTGATGGGATCTAGACTAACCCCATAAATCAATAAAAAAAAATTCTGCACACTTGTCTTCATTTGTGCGGATCCGAGACCACCTTCTCGGTCAATCAACCCCTCAAATTGCTTCAAACCAAGCACGCTTAACTCTGGATTTTTTTTAAAGGGAACCTAAAAAAGAAGGAATTTTCTATTGATATGAGTAGTCTATCTTCCTTATTTAGTCAGACTCTCACATGTATAGAGGATGTTCACATGTCCACGGGGATGAAGAATAGCGCTTTGGAAATCTCTTCGGCCCAATTGCCGACGAGAAGTGCCTCTTCTATACATGTGGACAAATAGTCTCTCCTCAGCCCAAGTGAAAACGACGGGGTTATAATTTTCTGATTTTTCAACCTGATAGTACAGATCTATGATTCAAAAAAGTACTTCAAAAAACCCAGCCAGTGAGGGACTAGACTGAACACCGCAAATATGGCGATCGGAGGAGAAGAGGTTTGTGTTGATTGGATGGTATGCTGACCGAAGGAGAGGAGGTTTGTGTTGGGAGGTTGGATGTTCTACATTGCAGGGAGATTGACTAGAGGAAGAAAACATATGGGAGTAAGGCTGCCTATAGTGGATAGTGTCATAAGTTAGTATCACACATATTCCTCGGCAATGCATCGTATTATAGACTAGTATCTTAGATGACCTTATTTATGCCATGCAAGACATATAGTGCTCCCAGCTCCATTCCCTTGTACAAGGCCATAAATTCAAATTACAAGTACCAAGATAAAGTTTAATGAGTACTTTGCAAGCCAACTTTTATTTTCATTACCCGGGATCATTAATATGCAAGCATGTCTGCAAGAAAGGAATGAGAAGGAAGTAGCATAATGTCATTATGACTACATGCATACAAGTATTAAACAAATTGCTAGTACGAAGAAACATCATTATTTTTTGCCTCGATTACTATTAGTGGCCTTGTATAAATGCAAAATGTATTTTCATAGTGGCCTTGTATAAGGGAATGGAAGGAGTAGTACAATATTTGTTATGATACATATCAGATACTCAACTCTCATTTTCTTTATTTAATTCTATGTCTGGTTGACATGCATAATATCACTTATGATACTTCCACTATGGGTAGTATTAGATAACTTTATTTATTATCATGCACAACATATAGCAGTAAAGTATATGGCACGGCTAGGTATAAGTTAACTGAGATTTAAACGTAATTCTAAACCCTAAACCCTAAGATTTTATCAAGTTTCGGTCAACTGACATAACATGCATGAAAGAAGAAGTAAAATAATTAAAAAAAAACTTGCACGGACTCTGTGTAAGATCTCCCAAATTTAACATCAATTGAGACATAATTAAGTTTTAGTCGACTGAGATTTATGATGACTAAATAGTATTTATTATGATATCATATCATATGGTAAGATACGAAACACTCTTTGAGAGCAGCGTTTTAGCTCCCGGGTTCAGATGAGCCCAGAAGTGAAGAGTAACACGATTTAAAATAGATAACAAATTAAAATTAATTTGTGATGAAAGATGGTTTGAGTGTGTCATGTCCGTGATAAATTTAGAGAAGTTTGAACATTCACGGAGCTCATGACAAAAAAAAACAAATTCAGGTTCGAGAGATTTAAAAACAGCAGGATTTGTCTTTTTTGCCGCGTCCTACTTGAATCTTCAAACATCACCAAATTTTGCACGAACATCACGCACATGCACATCTTACTTGCAAAAAAGATTTAGAATATTTTTCTTTTTTAAATCACGTTACTATTCGCCGGGCTCAGATGAACCTGGCACCGAGTTGGATTGTCGGCGTGGTTATGTCAAAACACAAACAGTACGAAGTACAGGCTTAGCTAGCAAGATCACATTGCACACTCGGCGCATGTGCCCATCTAGCTAGCGAGCTGCTTAGCTAGTTAGTAATGGTGACGTGCAGCAGTAGAGTAGTACGCCCCGGCCCCGGGCGCCGGCGCGGGCGCGGCCACGATGCCGACGCCGTGCTTGTGGTGGTGGTGACCGTGGACGCCGTGCTTGTGTAGGCGGTGCTCGATGGCCTCCTCCCGGTGTAGGACCTTGTCCTGGTGCAGCTCCATCTTGGCGGCGGCGACCTTGGCCTTGCCGCGCTCGTGCGCCAGCTCCCGCTCCGCGTGCGACCTCGCCGTGGCCGCCTCCGCCTTCTCCGACGCCTTGGCCTGCATGATCTTGGTCTTGGCCTTCACCGCGCTCACGCCGTCCTTCACCTTCTCCTTCGCCGCCTGCATCTTCTTCTTCCCCGATCAAGCAGCTGGTTGCTCCTCCTGCTGATTGATGACCGATGCGCCTCTTGATTCTTCGGCTTGCTGTGTTTGTTTGGATCTTGTTACTGGAGTTGGAAGTGTACTGCCTCTGGCCTGTGTTTTATATAGGGGGGCGCGACGGCTATGCGTGGACGAACGGGCGCACGACGGCTATGCGTGGACGAACTCCAGCACGGGATAGGCATTAGAGCATCTCTACTAGTCCCCCAAGAAGCCTTCCCTAGACATTTTTTCACCGTCCGCGAGTAAAATTCCTCCCACTCGTCACCCAAGAGCCCAGTTTTTGCCGAATTCGAGGAAAAATACGGCCGGTGCGCCCAGGCGAAACGCAGCCCCCCGGAAGGCAGCTGGGGATGCCGGCCTCCTCTCTCTCTCCCTCTCTTTTCTACAGGCCCACCTACGTGCTCACACTCCCCATCCCCACCCACCGAAGCAGGCGCGCACGGGACGGGACCGGCGCGGCGAGCAGGGCGCCGGAGCTGGGGCACGGCGGGCGGGCGCCGGAGCTCGCGGGGAGGGCGCCGGAGTAGGGAGGGAGTCGGGGAGCTCGCGGGGAGGGCGCCGGAGCAGGGAGGCGGCGAGCTCATGCATGGCGACCTCGCGGGACACCCGGGTGCGCGCGCCCGTCCTGAGGGCGTAGCGCGTGCCCTCCACGGAGGCGCCGTTGCGGAAGCTGAAGCCGTCCAGCGCGCTGGCCACGCAGTTGAGCACGTCCTCCGTCTCTATCACGCACGCCCCGCCGCAGTAGTAGTCCACCGCCCCCAGCGGCACGCCGATCACCCCCGACGGGTCCAGCCGGAGCGCGCCCCCGCAGCACCCGTACACCTGCCCACCAGGAGAGGACCAAGCTGCGTCCTCCTCGACTCCAGCATCGGCGGGCCGCGCCGCTCGTCGCGCGAGAAGGAGACCTCGCGGGACACCAGGGTGCGCGCGCCGGCGCCGCGCCCGCCCTGTCCACGGCGCCGGCGGCAGGGGCGACGGACGCGGCGATGCGGCAGCTCGAGCCGCTTGCCGGGGATGGTGTTGACCAGCTCGCCTCGACTCCAGCAGCGGCGCCGGGTCCGGCCCCGTCCGCTGACCGGCTCGCCGCCCGTCCGCCTCCTCGCCCTCCGCCCTCCGCCCGCTCGCCTTCCCGCGGCTTCCTCCGCGCCCGGCCGCTCGACCGCCGCCCCACCCGAGCTGGTCGCCTTGCTCCTCTCCTCGCCGCGCTGCCTGCTCGCCGCCGTGCTCGCCACTCCCTGCCTGCTCGCCCCGTCCGGCTTCGCTAGCCACTTGGGCGGTTCACGTGATGGTGGTGGCGGGGTACGTGCGTAGGGGGTTGGGGGCCAACGAGTGGATATTTTTCCACTCTCGGGCTAAACTTTTCGCCCGTAGACCCCAAGCAGCGAAAAAAATGCCTTCTGAAGGCTCAACGATTGAAGATGCTCTAAGCCGTTCGATCTCAGTGACTTGAAATAGCGTCGTCTAGAGACGCGTCGGTGAAAATATCGGGCATGGAGATGATTGGTTTCCCAACCGCCGACCCAAACCAAACCAAGACGCCGTTTTTCTGAAAAATAAACTCGGCCAAACACGACACATATTCGGTTAAACTAGGCGATTTCATTGATATTTGCACATAAAAAGTTAAAAACATAATTAAAAAACTAAAAACATTAATTAAAAGAGAACTACTGTGCCGCCGTCCGTCGCCCCTCCTATAGGCTGAAGAACGCGCCAAAGGCGCTGTCGTCCCCGCCGTCGTCGGCCTTCTCCTTCTTCACGCCATCGTTATCCTTGTTGCACCCCTGCCCTGCGTCACCTTGGCGGACGGGCTTGGTTGGTGGCGGTGGTGCGTCGTCGTCACTGTCCTCGAGGACGATGACACCACCCTTGTCGCGGCCGCGGCGCCGGGCAGCGATCTCCTCAAGGGCGCGGCGCTGGCACTCCATCTCCAGCTTGACGTAGTCCTCGCACGCCCATTTGAGGGCGGCCTCATCGACAGCGTCCATGTCGTCGTGCTTGTTCTTCACGGCGACGAGCCCCGGCTCCGTTTTCGGCTTGACGAGGCGGTAGGAGGAGGAACCACGGCCGCCCTCGTTGATGACGAGGGCACTGCACGGGCGTGCCGCCCGAGCGGCGTCTCCACGGGCTCGGCCTTGACGCTGGCGAGAGCCGGCGAACCGGAGGAGAGGGAGGAGGAGGAGCAGGAGGACGACCCACTCGCCATGCGCCTCGGCAGCCAAATGCCGCCGCTCCAACGGGGGAGAGGCGCCGGGTACTGGAGCGGCGGCTGTTTGCCGCCCTCGAGGTGCTCGAGGACGTAGTGCTCGAGGTGCTCGAGCGGCGGCTCTGAGTTGATGCCCCGGGACCCTATTCTTCCACATGTTGTTCTGATGCATACTGAAACTTGTGCAAGCATTTTTTTTTTCCATCCCAAATCATACTCTGTCTTTTCCCCTATCATGGCAAATTGGTGGGCATGTGGTTGATCATGGTATGATAGTGGTGACATGGCAATTTTGTTATGTGATTGAACATGTTTGTGATAGTGGTGACATGGCAATTTTTTGTATCCAAATTCTTTCACCATGGCAATATTAATTATGGTGCTGGAGGTGAGAATACATGTCGAACAAATCTTTTTGTTCTTGTAAATTTGATGGCCAAATCTTAGTATATGGTCATGCCAGTGGGCCATGGCATTTCCTTTGTTGTTGTAGGTTTATTCTCTTTTCACTGAATCATGGCAAATGTTCTGTTTGTAGGTTACGTCGTAGGATAGCATGGCATTTTATCACTTTTAAACCATGGCAATTGTATTAACCAGAACATGGTAGTTTTATGGTGGATAGCATGGCATTTTTCATTTATTTTATTTAGACCAGGACATTTTTGGTGATTAGAGCATGGTAAATTTTATGACTTTATCATGGCGAATGTTCTGTTTGTAGGTCACGTAGTAGTATAGCATGGCATTTTTATCACTTTTAAACCATGGAAAATGTATTAACCGAATAGGGTAGTTTCGAACTAAAAAAAAGAATAGGGTAGTTTTTGAACTAAAAAGAAACAATAGAGTAATTTTATGGTGGATAGCATGGCATTTTCATTTTTTTAGACAATGGCATATTCAGTGATTAGACCACGGCAAAAAAAAGTTAGTTTGACCATGGCAGTTTTTAACCTAAAGCATGACACTTTTAATTAGACCATGGTAGTTTATTCATAGGTAGCATGTCACTTTTATTTGTTTAGATCATGGTGTTTTTAATTTTTTAGGTAGTTTGGCACTTTTTATTGATTAGAACATGACACTCTTTACCAATTAAACCATGTTAGTCTTGTTACAGGAAACATGGCACTTTTTATGTGTTCGGAGAATATGTGTTATCATGGTATTTTCAATAATTGTTCTTCCATTGTTTTTTACCATGGCAATTTTATTGCTTTCTGTTGATGGTATAATTTGGCTAGTTAGTATATAATGAGGCAAATTAATTCAATGATTTATCAAGTTAGTCGGTTGATGCGTTGCTGAAGTATTGCAACAGGAATTTTCATGGACAGGACGGTACTTAGGACATGTCCTAGCTAGAATCTGGATATTTCGAGCGACAACGTTGCTACATAGGAATAGTCCTAACAAGAATCAGATGATAAGCTGAACTGCTGTGTGCATGGGCTATATATCTACCTGTCTGAAGAAATATGCTTAGTACGTGATGGCCTTGCCGAAATATTTTATATTTTCCTTGTAGGCCCAAGTGTATTTGTACGCGACATGTTTAGAACTTGGGCTACTACACATTACCTAATGTAATTAGCCACATGGCCGGAATAGTTTCTTATTTTCTTTGTGGACCAAAACATATTTGTACGTGTTGTACAAATTAGCAAGCAGATATGGTTTTTCTCAACAAAAAAAAAGCAATCAGATATGGTAGGTACAATTTTGTACTTGTAACCGAATCAAGAGATTGGTCCTATTCGGTTTGGATTGATGTTTTGGTCATGCACGCCAAGTCCTGTGTGCCTTGTATATAAGGGTCCTGGCTGATTGAAGAAAAGAACAATCGATCTACTCAATACAATTTATCATTACCTTTTAACCCTCAAAAAAAATTATCATTACCTTTTCATCTACTTTCGTTTCTTTTCGTTTTCTCTGCCAAGCCCTAGCAGCCCTATGCCTGGTTGATCTTTGCCGTTTTGCACTGAAAAACGGTCGTCACCTCTCCATGAAAGCGAGGATCTTTATTGCTTTGCTCGTAAAGCAATCGCTCGTCGTCATGAAAGCACGACGGCTATCATGGTGTCCCACGGCAATTTTGCGTGGCGACACTTTCACTATGTGTTTTTTACTTACTGTAACCATGGCAAATTTATCTAAAATATCATGGCAATTGAGCTGACCATGGCAAATTAATTTAAAACACCATCGCAATTGTGTTGTACATAACCATTACATTTTCACCAAAGTTACCATGGCATTTAAAAAACAATATCATGGCAATAAACTTCCTGATTGGGAAACTTCTTTTATATAGATCATGACTTTTTTTCTCCATTGCGGTAATTATTTATTGACATGGCAATTTCACTTTTTTGGGATCATGGTAATTTTCTCTATGTTTGATTGAAAGCAAAAGTCAGATCATGGCATTTTTTTAAGACCATGTCCGATCATGGCAATTTTCTCTATCTTTGATTGAAAATAGAGTTAGATCATGGCATTTTTTTAGACCATGTTAGATCATGGTTTTTCTTGTTAAGACCATGCCATTTTTTTGTTTATAAGATCATGGCATTTTTTATATTTTAAGACCATTGCATTTTATTTTTGTTTTAAGATCATGGCATTCTTTGTTTTTAAGATAATGAGTTTTTTTTATATATCTAGGATCATGACATTTTTTATATTTAAGATTATGTCATTTTTTGTTTTAAGATCACGGCATTTTTTTATGTTAAGATCATGACATTTTTATTTTTAAGATCATGGCATTTTTATTTTTAATGCCAGAACATTTTTAAGATCATGGCATTTTTTCTATATTATGGTAAAAAAGATTGGGATGGCAATTCTCTTCTTTTGTTTGATTTTTTTTGTTAATTCAAAGAAAATATATAACCAGAACGGAGTCACGACACCAGCGTCCACCGCCGTCGTTCCTTCCTCCCTCTTTCCTATGGGCGGAGGGATTCTTCTTTTCGCCACCCCCTTTCTCTCGCCGTGGCGCCATCGAGAACAGTCCTATTGGTGCGGGCTGTATAGGAGATCGTCAGCGGCTGGAGAGGGGGAGGATGGAAATGGGATGAAGAGTGATTAGCGGCGGTGACCGGTGAATTTGGCCGAGATGGTGACGCACGTGTGGCAGAGGCACCGGCCAGCGGCCACTGACCGTGGTAAGATAGCTGCCCACTGTACTCAGTCGACATCACTCTAGACTCTAGTCCCACATCGCAAATTCACTAAGATTCGCTCTAGTCATGTGGTCTTGAGTCTCTTGAACCTGACAAACTGCTTTGGTTACTGTTACTAAATTGTGCATTTCTTTTATCCAGCAAGTCTTCGTATAATTATTATTTAATTTTTTAGAAAAGATAATTATTATTTAATTGCTAGACTAGTTCATTCCCCTTATAAGAAGATCTAGAAAAAAAAAGATCTAGAAAATGAGAATGCCTCTTAGGACTAAAGCTTGTGTTTGGCTGGTAATTAAGAATACAATTCTTACAAACGACAATCTTTTTTTTTTTGAAACGGAGGCAAAAGCTTTGCCTCATGTATTAATTAAGAAGAGAATAGAGTTCTTTCTTTACAACACACACCCTTTACGCGACATGGCAATTACTCTCGCAAAATAAAAGACCCTAACTTCTTTGCCCCGGCGGTGACCCAAAGGCTTGCCTCGGCCACAATGGAGTTGAGCAGAATTGGTGGAGGAGCGCTCTTGTGTCTTGCGTTTCTCTCGTTCCAGATTACCCATGACACAAGCATGGTAATCGACGCCTTGGCCTTCCTGTCCGTAGTGAATTGGTGGAGGTGTAAATATATGCCAAAGGGGAGCGCCAGCCGGGGCCCAGGGGGCCCAGGCGGCTACCTGGCACGGCCAGGAGGTGGCCCGCGCCGCCAGGCCTCCTGGGGCCCTGGTGGCCCCCCTCCGGCTGCCCTTCGGCTGCGTGGAACCTTCCGGAACGCTGATTTTTTATATAATTTTTCCGGAATTTTTCTGGCAGTTTTCGTGACGGGAAAAACTGAAATACAAAAATAGCAGAAAACAGAAACTGGCACTGGGGTGCACTGAGTTAATAGGTTAGTCCAAATATGATAAAAAATGTATGGAAGTGTATAAATATCATAGCAATATCACCCAAAAGAGGCATGGAGCAAGCAGAAATTATAGATACGTTTTGGACGTATCAAATATACGCTTTGATAAGTTGATCAAAGCACATAGTTTTATACAGACTTGCGGTGAAGCCTGTATTTACAATAAAGTGAGTGGGAGCACTACCTCCTTTCTGATAAATATATGTGAGTAACATATTGTTGATCAGAAATGATGTAGAATTTTTCTGGAAAGCATAAAGGAGTATTTGAAAGGAGTTCTTTAAAAGAAAGACCTCAGTAAAGCTACTTACATATTGAGCATCAAGATCTATTGAGATATCAAGACGCTTGATAAGTTTTTCAATAAATAGATACCTTGTCAAGATTTTGAAGTAGTTTAGAATGGAACAGTCAAAGAAAGAGTTCTTGCCTGTGTTGCAAAGGTGTGAAATTGAGTAAGACTTAAATCCCGACCACAGCAGAAAATAGAAAAGAGAATGAAAGTCATTCCCTATGCCTCAGTCATAGGTTCTATAAAGTATGCTATGCTATGTACTAGACCTATTGTATACCTTGCTCTGGATTTGGCAAGGGAGTACAATAGTGATCTAGGAGTAGATCACTGGACATTGGTCAAGAATATCCTTAGTGAGGACTAAGGAAATATTTCTCGATTATGGAGGTGATAAAAGAGCCCATCGTAAAGAGTTACATCGGTGCAAGCTTTTACACCGATCCAGATGACTCTAAGTCTCAATCTGGATACATATTGAAAGTGGGAGCAATTAGCTAGAGTAGCTCCGTGCAGAGCATTGTAGACATAGAATATTTGCAAAATACATACGGCTCTGAATATGACAGACCCGTTGACTAAGCTTCTTTCACGAGCAAAACATGATCACACCTTAGTACTCTTTGGGTGTTAATCACATAGCGATGTGAACTAGATTATTGACTCTAATAAACCCTTTGGGTGTTGGTCACATGACGATGTGAACTATGAGTGTTAATCATATACAGATATGAATATTGATGTTAAATCACATGGCGATGTGAACTACATTATTGACTCTAGTGCAAGTGGGAGACTGAAGGAAATATGCCCTAGAGGTAATAATAAAGTTATTGTTTATTTCCTTATTTCATGATAAATGTTTATTATTCATGCTAGAATTGTATTAACCGGAAACATAATACATGTGTGAATACATAGACAAACATAGTGTCACTAGTATGCCTCTACTTGACTAGCTCTTTAATCAAAGATGGTTAAGTTTCCTAACCATAGACATGAGTTGTCATTTGATTAACGGGATCACATCATTAGGAGAATGATGTGATTGACTTGACCCATTCTGTTAGCTTAGCACTTGATCGTTTAGTATGTTGCTATTGCTTTCTTCATGACTTATACATGTTCCTATGACTATGAGATCATGCAACTCCCGTTTACCGGAGGAACACTTTGTGTGCTACCAAACGTCACAACGTAACTGGGTGATTATAAAGGAGCTCTACAGGTGTCTCCGAAGGTACATGTTGAGTTGGCGTATTTCGAGATTAGGATTTGTCACTCCGGTTGTCGAAGAGGTATCTCTGGGCCCTCTCGGTAATGCACATCACTATAAGCCTTGCAATCAATGTAGCTAATGAGTTAGTTACGGAATGATGCATTATGTAACGAGTAAAGAGACTTGCCGGTAACGAGATTGAACTAGGTATTGGATACTGATGATCGAATCTCGGGCAAGTAACATACCGATGACAAGGGGAACAAAGTATATTGTTATGCGGTTTGATCGATAAAGATCTTCGTAGAATATGTAGGAGCCAATATGAGCATCCAGGTTCCGCTATTGGTTATTGACCGAGAATAATTCTAGGTCATGTCTACATAGTTCTCGAACCCGTAGGGTCCGCACGCTTAACGTTATGATGACAGTTTTATTAGGAGTTTATAAGTTTTGATGTACCGAAGGTTGTTCAGAGTCCCGGATGTGATCACGGACATGACGAGGAGTATCGAAATGGTCGAGACATAAAGATTGATATATTGGACGACTATATTAGGACACCGGAAGTGTTCCGGGTGATTTCGGAGAAAACCGGAGTGCCGGAGGGTTACCGGAACCTTCCCCGGGAACTAATGGGCCTTGTTGGGCCCTAGTGGAGAGAGAGAGGGGCCAGCCAGGGCAAGAGGCGCGCCCCCTCCCCTTGAGTCCGAATAGGACAAGGAAGGGGGGGCGGCGTCCCCCTTGCCTTTCCCCTCTCCCACTCCTTCCTTCCCCCTCCCTCTTGGACTAGGAAAGGGAGGGGCAAACCTACTTGGAGTAGGTTTCCTCCTCCTAGGGCGTGCCACCCCTTTGGCCGGCCCCCTCCTCCTCCCCCCTTTATATACGGAGGAGGGGGGCACCTCTAGAAACACAAGTTGATCTTCGTGATCGTTCCTTAGCCGTGTGCGGTGCCCCCCTCCACCATATTCCACCTTGGTCATATCGTTGCGGTGCTTAGGCGAAGCCCTGCGTCGGTAGAACATCATCATCGTCACCACGCCGTCGTGCTGACGGAACTCATCCCCGAAACCCTGCTGGATCGGAGTCCGGGGATCGTCATCGAGCTGAACATGTGCTGAACTCGGAGGTGTCGTACGTGCTTGGATCGGTCGGATCGTGAAGACGTACGACTACATCAACCGCCTTGTCATAACGCTTTCACTTACGGTCTACGGGGGTACGTGGACAACACTCTCCCCTCTCGTTGCTATGCATCACCATGATCTTGCGTGTGCGTAGGAATTTTTTTGAAACTACTACGTTCCCCAACAATATAGACCCCTATGGATGGGCCACGGAGGAGGAGCAAGATGCCAACTTGAAGGAAACGGAAGACGCGAGCTCAGATGAAGATGACATCCCTCTACCTCAACCAGGAGTTACGCAGGTGGAGTTCAAGAAGTCGAGCCTTCCAAACACAGTAAACAAATCTAAGATCCAATTTATCCTGTCCTATTTTTTGCAGGAAAGCAAGGAGACATTATGCAAAAAGGGTATTGAAGCTTGAGCAAGAAGTCGATGATTTGAGGGAGGAAAATTTCACCCTCAAACGTAAGCTGAACAAGCTCACCACTTCATCACCACCACCATCACCAAAGAAGGAAACTTGAGTACACGGGTATGGGCACTCCCCTTGGCTTTCGCCAAGCTTGGGGAAGGTGCTTCGGTATTGTATCACCATCACTTTTAATACCTTTGCTTATTTTAGTTCGATCCTTAGCTATTTCCTGATTTAGTAGAATAAAAGTTTAGTATGATATATTTTTGAGTGCTAGTTTCGTGATCTATCTATCCATGTAATCGAGTTGCGAGTTATATAATAAATATTAGTTTGAGTTTTTGCTTCTTTACCGTTATGTTTCAATCTTAGCAATAAAAACAATGATGAAGATCATATGCTAATCTTATAGAAAGTAATGACATTACATAAGGAAAAGTATAAGTGGTAAAATTTATTGAAATTTGAGAAACATAGCGTTGGTCAATGATGCAATTCATGAAAAATTTAATAAGGGAAGAGAAGATTCACATGCAAATATACTATCTTTGACATATTTTATGATTGTGAGCCCCCATTAAGTATTTTATGCCAAATTGTTGACGTTGTACAAGGAAGACAATGTAATGATTTATGTTTGCTCATATTCACATAGAAGTTATATTCTCATAGATCCTCTAACATGTGGTGCTTGCCCAATATCTTTGCTAGCGAAAAATGCGCACCAAGTAGAGATACTATTTGTGCATCCAAAAACCTTAAACGCAGTTTCATGTTACAAGAGTCCACTATACCTACCTATGGATTGAATAAGATCCTTCAAGTAAGTTCTCATCGGTGCATAAGGCAATAAAAATTTCTTATAAATAAGTATGATCTTTTATTGTAAGAGAAAATAAGCGTTGTACGAGCTTGTGATGGCAAAGAAATAAAAGCGACGGACTGCATAATAAAGGTTGCTATCATAAGGGGCAATATAATGTGACGTTCTTTTGCATTAAGATCTTGTGTATCCAAAATAAAAAGCGCATGACAACCTCTGCTTCCCTCTGCGAAGGGTCTACCCTTTACTTTTATGTATTTACTTTTAATGCAAGAGTCAATAGTGTTCTCCTCTATTCCTTTTTATTTTTCTCTTTTGCAAGCATCATATGGTGGGGAAAGATCTAGGCACATATATCCAGTTGGATATGAGTGATCGTGACTTATTGTTGTTGACATCACCCTTGAGGTGAAACGGTTGGGAGGTGAAATTATAAGCCCCTATCTTTCTATGTGTCTGGCTGAAACTTTTTGCTCCATATATATGTTGTGAGTGTTAGCAATCATAGAAGACTAAATGATGGTTGAGTATGTTAACTTGCTATATAAAAGCTCCGACACAAGACTCTTCTTGAAAAGATAATGAATTGCAATTGCATTGTTGACTGAGAACACAGTTTGTTAGTTTTCAAGAAAGTTTATTCTTTATACTTTGATGTTGTGATGAATTGTTACTTGCTCATGATAAGATTTATGATAAAGTTTATTGTTGTTATAATAATGATCATGATGCTACTATATCTGCATTTTGTTTTTATCAACACCTCTCTCTCTCTCTCTCTCTCTCTCTCTCTCTCTAAAGCGTGTGCCCATGTTTATCGATATCGGTTTTCGCTTGAGGACAAGCGAGGTCTAAGCTTGGGGGAGTTGATACGTACATTTTGCATCATGTTTTCCTACTGTTATTTATAATGTTTTCAATTAATATAACACTTTCTGGAACCATTCTAATGCCTTTTCTCTCTTAATATGCAAGATTTACATGAAGAGGGAGATCGCCGGCAGCCGAAATTCTGGACCTGAAAAAGCTGTCAGAGATAACTATTCTACACATGTCCAAATGAGCTGAAATTTTACGAAGATTTATTTTGGAAAAAAATAAATACTAGAGAAAAAAAGTACCAGAGAGGGACACCCAGGTGCCCACAAGGCACCAGCGCGTGCCTACCCCCCCCCCCCCTCCAGGCACGCCCTGGTCGGTGGTGGGGCTCCTAGCCAACCCCCGGTGCCCATCTTCTGGTATATGAGCCAATTTGCCATAGCAAAAAAAAATAAGGAGAGGACTTTCGGGACGGAGCGCTGCCGTCTCGAGGAGAAACTTGGGCAGGAGCATTTTTGCTCTCCCGCGGAGCGATTTTGCCGAGGAGACTTCCCTCTGGGAGCGGGAAATCGAAGCCATTGTCATCACCAACAATCCTCTCATCGTGGGAGGATCAATCTTCACCAACACCATCTCATCTCAAAATCCTAGTTCATCTCTTGTGTTCAATTTTGTATCAAAACCTCAGATTGGTACATGTGGGTGACTAGTAGTGGTTATTACATCTTGTAGTTGATGCTAGTTGTTTTATTTGGTGGAAGATTATATGTTCAGATCCATTATGCTATTTTATATCCCTCTGATCTTGAGCATGAATATTATTTATTAGTAGTTGCTTTTGTTCTTCAGGATATGGGAGAAGTCTTGTCATAAGTAATCATGTGAAGTTTGTATTCGTTCGATATTTTGATGATGTGTATGTTGTGATTCCCTTAGTGATGTTATGTGAACGTCGACTACATGACAAATCACAATCTTTGGGCCTAAGGGAATGCATTGTGGAGTTGTTATTAGATGATGGGTTGCTAGAGTGACAGAAGTTTAAACCCTAGTTTATGCGCTATACCGTAAAGGGCTGATTTGGATCCATATGTTTAA
The DNA here is from genome assembly GCA_032464435.1 of Aegilops umbellulata. NCBI lineage: Eukaryota > Viridiplantae > Streptophyta > Magnoliopsida > Poales > Poaceae > Aegilops > Aegilops umbellulata. Next base: position 586,080,370 of record CP136060.1, on the reverse strand, counting down.
TGATATGGTTAGATGTTATCTTCTTTCATAGTTGTGGATGCTTGCGAGAGGGGTTAATCATAAGTGGAAGTCTTGTTCAAGTAACAACAGCACCCAAGCACCGGTCCACCCACATATCAAATTATCAAAGTAGCGAACGTGAATCAAACAAACATGATGAAAGTGACTAGGTGAAATTCCCATGTGTCCTCGAGAACGTGTTACCTATTATAAGAGATTGTTCCGGCCTGTCCTTTGCAACAAAAAGGATTGGCTACCTTGCTACACTATTGTTACTATTGCTACTTGTCACTTGTTACAATTATCTTGCTACCAAACTATCTGTTACCGATAATTTTAGTGCTTGCAGAAAATACCTTGCTAAAAACCGCTTGCCGTTTCCTTCTGCTCCTCGTTGGATTCGACACTCTTACTTATCGAAAGGACTACGATTGACCCCCTATACTTGTGGGTCACCAATGACCGTGAAGGTTGAGGGTGAAGATGTTGTCAGATATCTACAATTTAAGAATATGGGTGATCCTATCCAACTCCCACATCAGAATCTAGCCACGTTCGATGAGTTTGTCCAAATGCATCAATAAATTCGTCATCGAGAAACTCATGAGTAGCTGAAGAAAGATCTGATTGAGCATATGTGGGTGTTTAAAAACACAACTAGAACGTATGCGCGAATTGAATTTAAGTTTGGACTATTCTATTTTAAAAGTTAGCTGGATTGCAATATTTCATTTAGAACTACACACACATTTGAGTATTTCACTCATCAAAGATTCCGTATGCTATTTATTTTGAGTGTTTCGGACTTAGAAAGAAAATATATGCGAATGTTTAGGGGAGAAAGTTGGAAGGCCAGTTTCTGCTTCTGGACCCACAGACAAATACCATGTCTGTTTTGAGGGTCACTGCTGGAGATGCCCTTATGCATTATAGTAGTGGGAAAACCGCGGTGACCGAAACTATTGCCTGATCCCCGTACTCCTTCGCTCCTGCCCTCCTACGAACTCTCATCTAAGGTTTCCCGCCTCTCGCCGGTCCGCCTCATATCCTATTGTCCTTGGACCATGAAGGCGCGGCGGATTCTAGCCCTTACCGACGAGATCGGGGAACGGAAGGATCGGCGAAGCATTGCTGGGTCGGACGGGCCCAAGTCAATCCTTTTCAAGAGGAAGTATCATCAACATTTTAAAACCGGGGTCTTCCTCCTTTTCGAAAAAAAGTATCATCAACATTTACAATACGAAATCAATCAATAAAGTTGGATCCATGGTGAAAGAAGCTTCTTTGCAAATTTATCTCCCAGAGGCTATACAGAAAGTTTATCTTCAACGAAACTGAACCAGCTTCTTTGTAAATTGTACTCGGAGATGCACACCTCCTATGGCTATGGGGGTTGGGGGAGATGAAAACAACCTTTGCTGCTGCCTAGACTGTAAAGTTTTTTGAAAGTTGTAGTAGACCGTAAAGTAAAGCTCTGTCTATCTGGTTCCTTGCTTGTCGTGTCTCACAGCTTTACCCGGTCCGCCAGTCGCAGCAGCCTTTCTTCCAAAGTTGATCGCTGTCTCTCATCTGCTGGCTGGCCCGGGGAAGTGATTCTGGTGGGGCTTGTGCCCGTTTTGCTGTGGTCCCATGAGAGCGAGGGAATGGGATGGGTGGACTGGACGGATCACACCACACGAGACATTGTATACGGTCTACTACTACTACCCCTCTCTTGTCTTCTCTCCGCAACCACACTTGACACGTTAGCTATGGCCTATGGGTGCATTCTCTTCTTTATTTTACCACTAGTAAATCTTAGGCTTCTCTAAATTTTGATCCTAGAAAGATAGAGTACCTCCCGTCCCATGTAATACAAGTATCTCGTTGCAACCACCAAATTTCTCATCTTGTCCGTATATCAGTCGAGCGTGCACATCAAACATCATATTTATTGTTACGGAAATGAAATTAAAGGAGTGAAGACGCCTTTTCGGTTTAAAAAGGCCTAGGTGTAGCCCTGATATCCAATTCGATCAATGTAATATAAACTAGCAGCCGGGGGCGCGGCGGCACGCCGTGCCAGTTGGGAAGGCTGTGTGTGTGCACCTTTGTTACTTGTTTTGCATGAGAAAAAAAAAAGACTTGATGGCTTTTAAAAGGATATGGCGGAGTGATAGTTTTTGTTTACTTAGTGGATTCATGCAAGTCATTGCTTTTTCTCGACATGGTGGCTTTTTCAACCGGTCTACGTGTCAGTAACACAAAGCAACACCATCTACATCCACGTAACCCTGCCACCTAAATTGTCACAAAGCAATCAATCAAAAAGGAGAAAAAGCTAGATGCGGATCATAGGCCCAAATCATGCTTCCATAACAAAAGTGCATTTGATTTTATACAAATTCCTTTCATATTGGAAAAATTCACGAAAAAGAAACACATCAATCCAAACAGTCCAACTACGTATTTCCACGAACACACAAAGCTGGGGGAAAATAGCCTAACCTGGGGGCTAACGGGGCCATGCTTTTCCCTGAATCACTGAATCTACAAAGAAGAAATTATCATCCCTTAGGCATGTAGAAGTAATTTATAGTTATCTACAGAAATGGCCATATCTGTAATGATATTGTTCGTCCAAAATTTTAAATTTATTGCAGACTATATTTTGCACATATCTTCAGAAATATAGAGGCTTGGCATTTTTTACCATGTAGTATATGCAGTTGGGCGCAAAAGGTAACACTAGTTCCTGGGCTACCTAGATGCACAGATCAAAGAAGAGAAACAATAGATAACAAGCTCTAACTGTTCTCATAAATTTAACATATGAGACAAATCAGTTCAGCAAGCAACACAACTGTTTCAAGTAAAAGGATATGAAAATAAGACCATATAATCAGTGTTGGCATGCATGACAATCCCGGGCTACAAAGACACGTTCAAATTCTCAAATTTTTCTTACTTGAAATCATCTCCGTAGTATGGGCGATGACGTGCGATAACCTGCGATAATACATGACCTACAATCATCGAATCAGTGACAACATGTGCTGATGTGAGGGGAAGACATCAAGAAATCAATATTTAAGTTTAACAAATATCTTAAATTTAATCCTTTTAAAAACGTAATATGATAGTTTCTCTTTCTTCCAAACATTTTGAAAAAGAAATAGAGAAGGCACTACACTCATTGACCCTCCACACCTTGCTTCTACTCATGGCTCCACATACATATTCTTGAGCGTGTCCCTGATCACCCGTTGATTCTCTCTGCAATTGCAGATAAAAAGTGAGCCCACGTGTTGGACGAAGTGGACAAAGATCAAAAAAAGGAGGAGAAATAGTGGTGAGAAATTGAAAATTATAGTATGGAGTCATGCTTAAACAGGACATGTATTAGAAATAGTTGATAACAACCCAAAATTTCAAGGTAGTTCATCGACAAAGTTGCTTATAAGGTGTAACACATATACTGAATTCTCTATAGTTTTTCACACATGTATTTCAAGAATCGGCGGGACAACCGCATACAGCGCTCGACGACGATGGCTACCGTGGTGAGGTTGGCACGTATATCAGTCGAGCGTGCACACCAAACATCGTATTTATTGTTACGAAAATGGAAGGCGAAAATATTACTACCTCCTTTTCTGTATAAAATGCCTACGTGTAGCCCTGATATCCAATTCGATCAATGTAATATAAATTATATCACAAAAGTTATATCATTGAGAAAAATACAACATTTGAAGTCTCCAACAATATAAGTTTTTGTGAGTTGGTTAAATTATCAACCTAGGGATACGCGTGAGTCTTCTAAATCAGAAAAGATGTAATACAATTTCTATCTTCTTTTAGCTTTCTTTTTTGTTTGTCTAATTGAATTCAATTTGTGTGGTTTTCCCACTACTATAATGTATAAGGGCATCTTCAGCCGACCCGGATACGAGAGCCAACCATCGAATGATGTCTCCTAAACGTTCGCCAGTGTTTTTTTTTGTAAGCCCGCATCACTAAAAAGAATAGCATAAAATCTTCGAGGAGTGAAAATATTCGAATGTGTCACTAGTTTAAATTCAAATGTAAATATTACAACCCAACAAAGTTGTAAAGTAAGAATAGTTCAAACTTGAATTCAACTCCAACGTATGCCCTAGTTCTCTTCTTTAAACGCTCACAGATTCTCAACCAGATCTTCCTTAAGTTGTTTATGAGTTCCTCGATGTCGAATCTGTTGGTGCATTTGAACAAACTCCTCAAACGTGACAGCATTCTGACGTGGAAGTCAGATGGGTAACCCATTTTCTCAAATTTTAGACCTCCAGCAGCATCTTCACCCTCATCCTCCATGATCATGTTGTGTATGATCACACAACATGTCATCACCTCCCACGAGCTCTCAAGTTCTCATATTTTTTATAGACCCTTGAACAATTGCAGAACGGGCCTGGAGCACTCTAAATACCCTATCCACATCCTCTCTAGCTCCTTCTTATTTTTGGATAAAGTGGGCTCTTTTCTCACAAACTGCATTAGATACCATTAACCAGTTCATGCAACCAAGAGATCAGAGCATGCCTCGGCATCCTCTTGCTTCTGAGAGTGTCATGAGCCTTTCGGTGTCTACGATAGTTTGTTCTCTCAAGTAATGAGATCCAAACACCTCGACTATCGAAGTAGCAAATTTGACCATGATGTCTGCGCATGTGCTCTTAGACACCCGGAGGTACCTGTCCCACGAACATGCGGCCATGCCACATGCAAGCATCCTACTACATACTTCTTTAAGATGATGTAGTCCTTGTAGGCCCGACACCATTGTTGAGGCGATAGAACACATTTTTCGGCATCCAAAAGTGCCGGTCAAAATTGATCATGAATAGGGCATCGGGGGCAAAGTAGTCATCCATCAGCATCAAATGCCCCCCTCCCCGTGCCCTGTTCTGATTTAGGGTTTAATGACCCTTGATCGATTTCTTAAAATTGAGAACATGCTCTTGTGCATGCTCCGCCTCTACAATTATCGCCTGCGTCGTCGCCGTTTTATCCGCATACTCCTCATCGTGCGACTCAACGAAGTTTTTGTAGAGGTACTCCATGTATGAATCTATTGCTTCAAACAACGGAGAAAATTTGTCAAAAAATTAGCACTGGCGTTTCTCCAAACACTTGCCGGATGTGGTAATCTCCATGGACCTGATCTGCATGGGCGAGGTGGAACGGCATTTTAGGCAAAGCGGTGTGGCGGTTGGGTGGAGCGGCGCCGCAAGTCCTGCACTTGCTCTAACCCATTCGTTTGAGTGTCATCACCCCTCAACCCCGCAAAAAGGAAATTGAATGTACAGTAGGACGCGGCGAGTTTATCCTTTTCTTTCACCAAAGAACGTTTTTGTTTCTTGCCTAGACAGGAACGTTTTGGCTCCGCCCGTAAACGAGACGCCGCCCACGCCTCTCGCTCCGGCTGCGGTTTTCCCGGACGGAATGGACATGGCCTGCTCTGCTCTACTCTGCTGCAACAACACGAGGCAGAGAAAACGGCATCGAAATGGCTTCACACACGACATGATTGGACGATCTACGGACGATACACAGTGTGCATGCATCACCTAACACGAAAACCAACTGCCTCCTGCATGTACGAGCGCTACAGATGCTGCCACATGGGATCGTGCGCATGTCGGCTGCAATTTCGTCGTGTGTATAGCATCGCTCAAACGGCATCATCACCAGCAAGAGCAGCAGCAAGCCAGCGCAGTTGCCGAGGTACTCTTGTTGCAAAGAGTAATTGACCGCTTTTTCCAGGAGCAGATGCAGAGCATACCCACTGGCGCACGCAAGCTCGATGCCAAGGCCGCGCTCGCGGACTTGCCCATGTCTCGAAGTTTTTCTTTTTGAACCGGGCATAACCTTTTTCATTACTGCAACATAACGGGAATACAACAGTCCAAAGAAGAAAGAAAAGGGGAAAGCGAACCCATGTCTCCAAGTTTAGCATGATTTAACCCGTGTTTGAAATATTTTTCGAATCTGACCCAAACCGAGACGCCAACATCCGCGACGTCCTGCTTGCACCGAAGACGCGGCGAACGACGGCGTTTGGGCCTGGCCCACCTCCCTGGTCAGCTAGTTTGACCGTCCGACATTGCAAAGGGGTAAACGACATGACCCTTGGCGTTTACCCCTGGGAGAGCAGAAAACCGGCCCGAGACGGCTCGGGTGCAGCCCAACCCACCCCCAAGACGCAGGAGGCGTCTTCCTACTCGCGGCGGCGCCCTACAGAAGCTCTGCTCTCAATAAGAAATTACCAACAAAATTTAAGTATCCGGGGAAGATTACCTCAAACAACAAGAGAGAGAAAGATCCACGAAAGAAAATCAAATTTGAAGCGGAATTTAAGTCTTGAGATGAGAGAGAGGGGGAAGCTCTCCTTTATTCTTCTTTCTCGAGATGGAAGATTGGGATTAGGGAGAGTGTGTGGGGTGGGCATCTCAATTTGGGTCAGATCTAAAAAGTATTTCAAACACGGATCAAATTATGCTAAACCTTGAGACATGGGCCAGAACAGTTAAAAAGTCCCTCGTGGCCGGGTCGATGATCCATCCATCCATACACCGCACCCACCCCGTTTGCGTTGTAGTAAGGCAGTCAAATGGCTCTCCCCCTCTCTGTTTTTGATTGGACGTGACCACCACATTTGCTGTTTCTATAGGCCGTGGTGTCAGAGCAGCGCGTCGCTCCCCGGGAACTCGAAGCCCCGACGCGTATGCTTCTTCTTCGCCCGGCTGTCACCAAGTTTCGCCCTACCAAGCTGTATTTCGCACCGTTTGACCCGGACCCGTCTTCAATTTATATTTTTTGTAGGGAATTTTCTCAACTGAAGTTGTCATCGTCGCGTCAACTGAAATTGTCATAAAAAATATTGAGGATTTATCATTTCAAAAAGAAACATTGTAATCGTCACGCCACAAAGCTTTTTGAGCATAATTAGTTTGATGCCAAAAATTGGCATGCCAACATTTGACAAATGTTAAATATTGGCTAGTGCTTGGTTGGCTACCATTTTTACTTGTCAACCTCACAAAAAATTGCCAATTGTTGGTAACTTTGGATATTTGCCAATTGTTGGCTTGCCAAGTATTGGCAATGCCAAATGTTGGCATCAAACCAATTATCCTCTTTTTCCTGGATGGCTGCGGAAACCACGGTTGGGGCATCTCCAAAGCGAACCTTCAAATCACCCGGTCCGGACGCACTTTGCCATTCAACGGCGTCCCACAACTGTCTGCGGACCGGTCGAACTGTCCAAAATCCTGCAAACAAAAAGCAAACTAGAGGGGCTTTGCAGAAGTCTGTACCTCCTCCAGGTAGGACTCCAACAACCTCGGCCCACCTAAAACTACACACGGATCCCGCTCCTTCATCCTTCCCTCTTTCTCTCATCGGCTCCCTTCCTCGCCGACGTTGCCACTGCACCATCAAATGTTGGCCAAGCTCTTGCCAGACCTCTACGACCTCCACTGCTCCAACTGTTCGGCTAGCTGCTTCGCCTACGCCATTTTTTCACAACTCTTATCTGTCCGCCGCGCGGGTAACCCGCGCCTGCCAAGTGTTTGGTGAAATGCCCGTGACAAAATTTGACACTTTTTCTTCCTTCCTTGAAGCAATGGTTTCGAATATAGAGTACATCTACGAGCATTATGTTGAGTCGTCCCACGAGGAGGATTATGTGGATGAAACGGTGATGATGCACGCAATCCTTGAAGAGGTAAAGCATGCAAAAGAGTGTGTTCTCAATTTCAAGGGATCGGTCAAAGGTCATCGAGTGCTGAACCGGAACATGGCACGCGGCCATTTGACGCTGATAGACGACTACTTTGCCCCTGATGCCCTATTCGCGGACAACTTTCGCTGGCACATTCAGATGCGCAAAAATGTGTTCGATCACCTCTACAATGGCACCCGAAGGTACGAGGGCTAGTTTAGCTTCAAGAAGGACGTCGTAGGAAGAACTAGATTATTTGGTTACCAGAGGCGCGCGACTGCACTGCGCATGCTTGCATATGGCACGACTGCAGATTCGTGGGACGAGTACCTCCAGATGTTTGTGAGCACATGCGGAGACGCCATGATCACATTTGCTACTGCGGTGTTCGAGGTGTTTGGACATTAGTACTTGAGGGAACCTAGTGTTGCAGACACCAAAAGGCTTATGACACTCTCGGAAGCAAGTGGATGGCTAGGTATACTTTGATCTATTGATTGCATACATTCGAGATGGAGGAACTACCCAAAATCTCGGCATAGAAGGTGATGTTAAGAAGTCCACCATTATACTTGAAACAGTTGCATCACATGGTCTCTAGATTTGGCATGCTTTCTTTGGCCTGTCTGGGTCTCACAATTACATCAATGTGCTGGAGCGGTCTCCATTGTTTGCTAGCTAGACTGAAAGCATGTCAAAAGGCTTATGGCACTCTCGGAAGCAAGTGGATGGCTAGGTATGCTCGGATCTATGGATTGCATACATTCGAGATGGAGGAACTGCCCAAAAGCTCGGCATAGAAGGCGATGTTAAGAAGTCCACCATCATACTTGAAACAGTTGCATCACATGATCTCTAGATTTGGCATGCTTTCTTTGGCATGTCCGGGTCTCACAATTACATCAATGTGCTGGAGCGGTCTCCACTGTTTGCTAGCTAGACTAAAAGCATGCCAAAAGCCTTATGACACTCTCGGAAGCAAGTGGATGGCTAGGTATGCTCGGATCTATTGATTGCATACATTCGAGATGGAGGAACTGCCCAAAAGCTCGGCATAGAAGGCGATGTTAAGAAGTCCACCATCATACTTGAAACAGTTGCATCACATGGTCTCTAGATTTGGCATGCTTTCTTTGGCATGCCCGGGTCTCACAGTTACATCAATGTGCTGGAGAGGTCTCCATTGTTTGCTAGCTAGACTGAAAGCATGCCAAAAGGCTTATGGCACTCTAGGAAGCAAGTGGGTGGCTAGGTATGCTCGGATCTATGATTGCATACATTCGAGATGGAGGAACTACCCAAAAGCTCGGCATAGAAGGCGATGTTAAGAAGTCCACCATCATACTTGAAACAGTTGCATCACATGGTCTCTAGATTTGGCATGCTTTCTTTGGCATGTCCGGGTCTCACAATTACATCAATGTGCTGGAGCGGTCTCCATTGTTTGCTAGCTAGACTGAAGGCCAAGCTCTTCGTGGAACTACACTATCAATGGGCATGAGTACTACATAGGCTATATCTGATTGACTGTATCGATCCTCCGTGGGCGTTCGTCAAAACCATCTACGAGACAGTGTGTCAGAAAAGAGCTCACTTTTCCCAAAGACAAGGAGTTAGAAATGTGGGTAGCGAATTTGGAGTGCTCCTAGCCTGTTTTGCAGTTCTCCGTGGACCTACTAAACAATGGGATTCAAAGACCTCGTGGGAGGTGATGACATGTTGTGTGATCATGCACAACATGATCATGGAGGATGAGGGTGAAGATGTTGCCGTTCTATAATTGGAGAATATGGGTGAACCTATCCAACTCCCACATCTAAATTCGCCCACATTTGATGAGTTTGTCCAAATGCATCAACAAATTTGGCAACTGGCAACTCATGAGCAGCTCAATGAAGATTTAATCGAGCATCCGTGGGCAGTAAAAAGGGACATCTAGAACATATATGAATTCAAATTTGAACTATTTTATTTCAAAACTTAGTTGTACTACAATATTTAAATTAGAACTAATTCCCCATTTGAATATTTTCACTCGTCGAAGATTTCAGATGCTATTTATTTTGAGTGTTCCAGACTAAAAAAACATAGGCGTGCCTTTACGAGACAAGGTTGGCTGGGCAAAGGCGGCTGTAGCGGTTGTATAGTGACGACGGTGGCTCAACCTTCATCTGTTACTCCCGCTAGATGACCTGTTGCGCCAATTGGTGGAGACACCAACTATAGACCGGAAATTAGGTGAACTATTTGAAATATAAAATAGAAGTTAAGTGAACTATTTGAAGGATATTTCTTGTCATGGTCTGAAAATAGTTATGTTTGTATTGTGTTTGATTCGGCCCCGTAAATTTACCAATGATAGACAACAATTATCTTTGTCAGCCAAGTCAACCCAACAACCAAGTCGATAGAGTGGCTGACTGCAGCCCCCCTCCCATGCCCCACGGTACATCACCTGAACCATCAGAATCAGAGACTCTTACTCAGAACAACAGAGGAGACTTGGGACCATCCGTGCAAATCATAGAGTCCAAATACAGGGGAACTGAGACTGGCCGGAGCTCAAAAGCGAAGCAACTTACGAATAACATTTTTTGACGGCCAGATCAACCCAAGAACAGAGTTGATAGAAAATACAACTGATACGTCTCCAACGTATCTATAATTTTTGATTGTTCCATGATGTTATATTATCATTCTTGGATGTTTTATAATCATTTTACAGTCATTTTATATCATTTTTTGGTACTAACCTATTGACATAGTGCCAAGTGTCAGTTGCTATTTTCTGCATGTTTGTTTTACATCGCAGGAAATCAATACCAAACGGAGTCCAAACGCAGTGAAACTTTTTGTCGATTTTTTTGGACCAGAAGATATCTAGTGGGCCGGAGAAGCACCTGGGGGGTTCTCCGAGGGGAGCACAATCCACCAGGGCGCGCCTGGACGCCCTGGCGCGCCCAGGTGGGTTGTGCCCACCTCGGGTGTCCCCTGAACCGCTTCTTTGCTCTATAAATACCCCAATATTTCAGAAACCCTAGGGGAGTCGACGAAAATCAATTCCAGCCGCCGTAGAGTCCAGAACCACCAGATCCAATCTAGACACCATCACGGAAGGGTTCACCACTTCCATTGGTGCCTCTCCGATGATGTGTGAGTAGTTCTTTGTAGACCTTCGGGTCCGTAGTTAGTAGCTAGATGGCTTCCTCTCTCTCTCTTTTGATTATCAATACAATGGTCTCTTGGAGATCCATATGATGTAACTCTTTTTGCGGTGTGTTTGTTGGGATCCGATGAACTTTGAGTTTATGATCAGATCTATGTTTTTATCCATGAAAGTTATTTGATCTCTTATAGCCTTGTATTTCTTCTATGATATTTGGGTTTTGTGGTGCTTGATCCTAGTGACAGAAGGGGAACCGACACGTATGTACTGTTGCCGTTAAGGATAACAAGATGGGGTTTATTTCTACATAAATAGATCTTGTCTACATCATGTCATTGTTCTTATTGCATTACTCCGTTTCTCCATGAACTTAATACACTAGATGCATGCTGGATAGCGATCGATGTCTGGAGTAATACTAGTAGATGTAGGCAGGAGTTGGTCTACTAATCTTAGACGTGATGCCTATATAATGATCATTGCCTGGATATCATCATGATTATTTGAAGTTCTATCAATTTCCCAACAGTAATTTGTTTACCCACCGTTTGCTATTTTTCTCGAGAGAAGCCACTAGTGAAATCTACGGCCCCGGGTCTCTTCTTTAATATATTTTCCTTTGCGATCTATTTTATTTGCTTTTATTTTCAGATCTATTAAACCAAAAATACAAAAATACCTTGCTGCACTTTATTTTATTTGGCGTTTGATCTATCAATAATTACAACTCTCTCACGTCTTAACCGAAAGGGATTGACAACCCCTTTAATACGCCGGGTTGCGAGTATTTGTTATTTCTGTGCAGGTGCTATTTACATAGTGTTGTTTGTAAATTATCACAAAGGTTTATCACACATTCAAAAACTCATTGAGAAATGCAATTTGGTGATTTTGTGGTTGGATAATATGGAGGAACTTAGGCCCCTTTAGTTTTACAAAAAAAAGCAAGCTTCATCATGAATATCTGGTGCACTTGCAATGCCTTTACTGGAAGGAAAGGTGCACAATTAGGTATATCAAGGTGGGAGAAGAGAACTCGAAGTTCTTTCATGTTATGGCTTCAGAGAGACACCGAAGAAATTCTTTGAACTGGCTAATCTCTTTGGTTGCAAGATGAGGTTTATGCCTTTTACTTATTTTAGGTCTAAATGCTACTATTCTATAAATCGCCCAACAGTAATTTGTCTACCATACCAGCTCCCTGCTTTCGAGAGAGATACCTTTAGTGAACCTATGGCCCCCAGCTCCATTCTCCATTAATACCATCTTCTACAAATTGCCCTCTTTTTACTTTTATTATTATCTATCCATTATTTGCTTTTACCCTTGTAACTAGCAGAACAAGGGGATTGAAAAACCCTTTTGCCACGTTGGGTGCAAGTATTTTACTTTTTATGTGCAGGTGATGTCTATCTTGGTAGCTAAGAAGCTCTTAGTGGTTTGATAAACCTTGGTTTTTTACTGAGGGAAAAGTTTGCTACAATCTAGGTCACCCTTTCTCTTTGGGGAAACCAAACGACTCCTGCGGGAGTAGCATGGTGGCGCTGATTCTAACTGGTACACCACCAATTGAAGTTGTGAATAGCTATTTCTCTCGTAGTGAAATGATCCCCATTCTCTCTCTCTCTCTCTCTCTCTCTCTCTCTCTCTATATATATATATATATATATATATATATATATATATATATATATATATATATATATATATATATATATATATATATATATATATATAAACACTATTCTGATCACGGGATCAGAATATTATTCTGATCACAACCTGAACTTCCTGAGTTACACGCCTCAACTTCTCTGTGTACGAACCCGACGTTCGGGCTATCTTCGCAACTATGTCCCCCCGCGCAAATTATTCTGGTTAGTCGTGTTCTATATGATGTAAGTGTAATCTAGAAATGGTTTTAGCAACTAAATGCCCGTTTTAAATAGGAATCTCGCTCGTTGCCGGATTTTGCTCTCGGATCGTGATGAACTTGCATTTTTTGCAATTTTACTGCTTGAGTTATTCGACCTGAACTTCCCCCTGTGCTAGGTTGAATTCCGCAAACATTGTCCAAATGGGAATTGCGATATACTATTGGAAAACTATGAACACGATTATCATGACCCAAGTTAATTTTTTGGCAAAATGTAAGCGGTTTAAGAGCAGTTTTGAAAACCGTTTTTTCTTTATACAAAAAATGTGAATCGTATTTTCAATCGCATTTCTAAACCTTTTATCGAAATGATACAAATAATATGTCGTTGGAAAGCTGTTGCAAAACTGCTCCTTCCACATATTGAAAGTTTTGTCTAATTCCCTATGGTTAAACAGTAATTTGGAAAATCATAAAATTTCACAACCCGAACAGCCGAGTCTGTATTTTAGATGCCATTTCTAAATGGCTAATCCAATTCAGGCAAATGATATGGCGTTGAAACTCTTATGAAAATGCGCTACCTTTACATGTTGAAAGGTTTTTCTAATTTTGAACAGTTTAAGAGTAATTTAGAAAACGGTACAAGTTCCATCAAGTTCGTATTTTTGAGCTAATTTTTTAACCATACGCCAGAATGCAGCAAATGATATGGCGTTGGAAAGCATGAGGAAATGCGAAAATTTTTTGTATATATTGTTTCTCCCAGTTCCTTACTGTTTTAAATCAATTTTGAAAATGGCTAAAAACGTATTTTCGCTGTAATTTCTACAAACTTTGTCGGAATGGGGCGAATAATAATACCGTTGAGAGGCTACGGAAACTGCGAAACTTTTTCATGTTGATGGTTTTCTCTGAGTCGTCGCTGTTTTCAAGCAATTTCGAAAATGGCGAGATCATTCGTTCTGCCTTTATCGTGAAACAGATTCTTCGAAAATGCACCGCGTGAATAACTTAAACTTCTCGACATGTCTACTTGAACTTCACTCTGTTTTTTCACGTGATTTTTTTGCTCGTAGCTCTCCATCCACTCACCGGAATTAAGTAAATGATATAGCGACGGAAAGCTGTTGTAAACACGCAGCTTTTCCGTGTTGATCATTTTTTCATACTCGCGACGGTTTTAAAAGTTTTTCATCTGAAATTCATTCAGTGTAGTAGTTGAACTTCCTGCTGTTTTCGTGTTGAACTTCTGTGACGTATTTTTGTTTGCAATTTTCCCATCCATTCGTCGGTGTTACACAAATGATATTCCTTTTGTATAAACCTCTCTCACAATAATGTTTTTAACTTTCTCCAACCGAGGACTTGAATTTATAATAAAAAAATTGGACCTTGCCTTTTAATTCATTTTTCTCATATTAAACACACCCCATGTAGTACATGAACTTTTTACATTTTGATAATTTGAAATTTTTGGTTTTCTTTTTGAAATCAAATTGCTCCCAAATAATAACTGGATTTCTTCGTGGATTGAGAGAATTGTTATAAAACACAAAAAACAATTTCTTTTTGGTCTTTTGAACATGGAAATACAAGGTGAACCTCTCTCGCAAGAATTTTTGAACTTCCCCAGACAGAGCACTTGAACATCTTTTGTAACATCCCAAATTTTCAATTTGGAATGTTATACATAGATCATCATTGCATATCATATTTTATTGCATTTTGGCTCGATCCTAGAAATTCTACGCAACTCAAGGACCCAGGGAGAGAGTTGGGAATTTCATTATTATCATAATTGAGTTTTCTCAAACTTTTATTTATTTCATCTTCAATTATTTCTATAATAAAAATAAGCGAGGGGGAATAAAATGACTTTCCCAAAATAAAGAAATATTGAGGATTTGATAATAAAATCAAATAAGATTTTATTTTGGAGTTTATTGTTATTTTATTTGAATTTAGGAAAAATGCGCGTTTTTCAAAATTGCATTTAGGCCCCAAATAAATGTTCATCTTTACCGGCTTGATTTTAGAAGTCGGGGAAAGTTTATTTCGGGATTTTTGGAGTCCGTTTAGTATTTCTTTTATTTATTTTTCTGCGCGAAAGTATTAAAAAAAACGAAACCGACTTTGGGCCGTGTTCGGCCAGGACTCCGCATAGCTGGGCCTTTGTAAGGCGCCCCCCCCCCCCCCCCCCCGAGCCCACCCGAGCCTCAGCCCGCCCGCGCCGAACCCTAACCCTAGCGCCGCGCCGCCGCCGGATCCCGCGCCGCCCGCCGCCGCCGATGCTGGACGCTGCCGCCGATGCTGGACGCCGCCGCCCCGCCGGACCCCGTCGCCGCCCCGCCGACCCCGCAGGACCCTGCCGCCCCCTCGCCGGAGGTAGCCACCGCCCCGCCGCCGGCGGTTTTCCTCGAGAAAAGCGTTCGGTTTTTCGCCGGTTTTTCGTTCGGTTTTTTTAACCCTAGATCTGTTTTTTTGGTTTAGTTTATTTAGCAGACGTTCGTCCGTGCGTTCATTTTAACGAACGGTTTTCCTCGTTTAGCCGTAGACAGCGAACGTTCGTTCATTAGCCTGTTCGTCCGTTTTTCTTTTTCTCGGATTTTCCGCGATTATTTCTGATCGCGATTTCTGATCCGATTTTCGTTCTAGTATAACTTTTCGCTCGTTAATCGGAATCAGGCGATTCAAGCGTCTAGAGTTTCATATCAAAACACTCTTTCCGGTTAACCAACTCAAACAAGTTTTTGCTTCTATAAAATTTGACTTAGGTCTAGATTAGTAAATGAATCTTGTTTCTTTCGCCGTTTGACTTTCGTTCTTTCGTTTGATTTGATTCTTTTTGCAAACCGGAGTTCTTAAGTTGAACTTTCTGGTTAGATATTTTATTTGAGTTTTACCCGTGCATTAGAAGAGTACTTATTGTATGCTTGTTTGTTTGCGATAGAGTACCCGGAGTGCGCCACTTGCTACTTTGAATCTCTAGGTTTCCCGGATCATCAGCAAGGCAAGTAACACTTTGATCATATCTTTTTACTACCCAGTTTTATTGCATTGGATCAATCCTTAAACAATTGCATGAGTAGGATCTGATTAATATGTGGGTTTTGGGAAGTAGATGAGGTAGTACCTATTACCTGTTTTATTATCAAACCCTTGGGAGTTACTCTACGTTTGCTTATTATGCCATGCTATGCTAGTAGACGTGGATTGGGTGAGTGTATCCATGACAGATGTGAGAATTGTTAAGTTAATGGTTTATCTAAGGTGGCAACTTTAATACACATCTTGGTGGATTGAGGCACCTGGGTATCCAGCGATTGCCTGTTTTCTTTATGGACCGCCACCCAGACTCAAAGGGATCATGAGATTATTCATGCTAGAAACTTCCGTGTGCATCCACAAGCTAATTTGGGCTCTAGCATAGTTGATTAAGTCGTGCGAACTCTTACAGTGGTAGACTAGCAGATGTAGGGGAAAGTAGGTGTAACGGTCTACCCGATCGTAAGGTGCTAGCGCTTCTGAAAGACTATGTCTCGGTCATCCATTTCTCAAACACCATGTAGTGCGAGAATCCCAACGGAGGAGATCGAGTCTTGTGGGGAAAAGTGCGCAAACCTCTGCAGAGTGTATAAACTAATCATGGTTAGCCGTGTCCTCAGTTATGGACATCTTGAGTATCTAGTACTTGGATTATCATGTGAATCTCATCATGTTACTTTAATTAATATTGTTGGGTTTCAATGATGATGATGTTTAATTGGGATTGAGAGGGTGTCTACACTCTCAATGTTTAACAACCACCATGATAGTTAAATAAAATTTATTCCTTTGCAGTAGGGAAAAATTGGCTTTACGCAAAAACTGTAACCATAGAGCTTTCCACAAGCCATATATGCATGTAGTATAGTTTTATTTCCTTCATTACTCTCTATGTGTTACATTGCCAGCATATTCCATGTGCTGACCCGTTTTCGGGCTGCAACGTTCATGTTGCAGACTTTTCAGACGACGAGTAAGGTGCTTTTAGGTCGTGGTTCTATACTCAGTGATGACATTGGAGTTGATGGACTCGCTTATCTTCCAAGCCTTCCGCTGTTAACGTTATTAGATGGCCTTAAGCCATATTTATTGTAATAATTTCTCTTTTGAGACATTCAAGGTAATAAGTGTGTGATTGCTACATTGTTATAAATCCTTCAAGTAATGTGCGTGTCAGCATTACTGATCCAGGGATGACACTAAAGCACAGAGATCAGACTGTTTGAGGTCTGGTCGCTGTATCTTTCAACAACTTTTTAAGCTTTTATTTTTCTATACTTATATTCTCACCTGAAATGCATTCCTTGCAGTACTTGAACTTCTCTTTGTTTTCACTATGAACTTCTTTCAACAGATAAGAATTTTTTAAATACGTAAAAATGTGTTTTAAATGGTATACATGAACATTTTAAACCGTTCATCGAGATGTGGCACACAATATACCATTGGAAAGCTTATGAATAGCAACAGTTTTTCATGTGGACATGTGTTACAAATTCGTTGCCATTTGAGAGCAGTTTTTAAAATGGCAAAACAACTTTGTTTTTTGCCTTTTAAAACAAGAATGTAAATGAACGATGGATGTCTCGTAAATATTATTTTTGAACCATGTAGGGTCGAGCACGTGAACTTCTTGCAACAAACCTTTTAGGCTTTTAGTTTTGTATTCTTTTATTCTCTTCTGAAACGCATTCCATGTATTAGTTGAACTTCCCGTTGTTTTCACCTTGAACTTCTGTCACGTATTTTTGTTCAGCCTCTCTCACAAGAATTTTTGAAATTTCTCGGGCCGAGCACTTGAACTTCAAGCAACAAAACGTTTAGTCTTTGCTTTTTCATTTTTTCAAACAAAATGCACACCATGTAGTACGTGAACTTCTCGTAGTTATCAATCTGAACTTCTCTCGGTTACGTGAAAATATCTGATTTTTTATAGACATTGAATCGCTCTAACTTTAGTGTTTGAACTTCTTTTGTGTATTTTTTAGAAATGTGAAGATTGGAATTTTGTTCGAAACATCGAACTTCTTCGTTATTTCAAATTGGACTTATTGATTTTATTCTTTAATAACTGCAAAAATCTGATTTTTTTCAAATAAATATCAAACTGCTCCGCTTTTTTCCAATTGAACTCCTTTGTTTTATTCTCTAGTAACGAGAAAACCTGCGTTTTTTACATACATTGAACTACTCAATTTCTTAAAATTGAACTTCTTCGTTTGGATCTTAGTATTGGTGAAAAATAGCCAAAATGGCATTGTTTTTTTTGTTTTTTGAGCTTCTAAATCGAAGGTTTTAATATACTTTGAACTTATGTGTTATTTTAATTTGAACTTCACATTTTTTTTTGTTGACTACAGAATTGTGTTTGATTTTAAAATAAACATCAAATTTGATTTATTTTTTTCAATTTTTGAACTTCATGGTTGATTCTTTAATAAAGACGAATATTTTAGTTTTTTATAGTGAAGTCTTAGATTTTTTTCATAAACATCGAATCACTTCGTTATTTCAATTTTAAACTTGTAGTTTTTTGAAAAACAGAAAACTTATTTTTTAAATCCTTTTTTTAGTTTTTCCTTTATTTTAATTTGAACTTCCTCATTTTTTTTCTTCAGTAACAAGAAAAAAAATCCGAGTTCTTTATAAACTTTGCACTTCTTTGTTATTCTAATTTGAACTTCACATTTTTATTTTGAATAAAGAGTTGTTATTTATTTTAATAAAATTTCAAACTTCTCTGTTTTTTCAATTTGAACTTCTTAATTTTATTCCTAAAATAATATGGTTTAAATAAGCATCAATCATTTTGTAACTGAACTTCATACTTTTATTTATCCTAGAAACAGAAAGAATTTTGGGTTTTTCGTAGACATAGAACTACTCCCTTGCATTGGCATATTTGCATTGGTATCTTGTTAAATCAACATAAACGCACTCATTTTTTTCAGGAATGAGAAAAACAATGCACACATGCATTTTGCACGAGCACACTACTAGACAAACAAATACACACTATTTTTGAGTGTGAAGAAGAATGAGAAGTGATCAAGTTCCTGTCCATGAAATCTCAACCTTTGAAATTTTCTTCAGCTTCGCGGTTGTGCTACAAGAACAGAAAGGTGACAACATGCAAATATACACAAGAAGAAATGGTTGCAGCGACTCTCTCCACGGAATGCCTCCCAGAAAAAATTCCTCCATGGTCCAAACACTGATGCATCTGAAGTTCACGAGAGAGCAGAGGAGCGGTGTTCGCTGCAGCTTGTTGCAGCCACACATATGGGTATAAGGCGGACCTGCACGACCCGCACATGGAGTTCAACAATGGTGTGGCTGCTGGAAGGCGCGCTGGAGTGGGACTACCAATGTTGGGCAGTCGGACGTTGCACCTGTAGGTAGCCTCATCCACCGACGCGCGGGACGACGAGCAGAGGAAGCAAGGGGAGACAGGGGCGAGTGGAGAACAGCGTGGGTCGTTGAGGAATGGTGTAGCCGACACCGGGGCGCGTGGGGGAGCCCCTGCATCCAACTACTTTCTCACATCCACATATGTCCTAAACCAAGTCAAACTCGGCCTTACCGATTCTTTCTATCCGGCACCAGCGAGTTCAGATATCATAGTCACTGCCACAAACCCTAGGCAAATCGGTCTCATCGAGATGGGATTGTAATCTCTCTATGTATGTCCATTACCAAAATCGGTCTCACCGAGTTTGAGCAATCGGTACTACCGAGATTACAATGCAAACTCTCTGGTTAACTTATTACCAAAATCGGTCCCACCGAGTTTGTGTAATCGGTCATACCGAGTTTACCTGACCAACTCTCTGGTTAGCTTATTACCAAAATTGGTCCCACCGAGTTTGTGTAATCGGTCTCACCGAGATTACGTTATGCCCTAACCCTAACCATATCGGTCCTACCGAGTTGCATGTCGGTCCCACCGAAAATCCTAACGGTCACTAGATTTGCTGAATCGGTCCGGCCGAGTTTCTCAATTCGGTCCCACCAAGATTGGCAAGTTGTGTGTAACGGTTAGATTTTGTGTGGAGGCTATATATACCCCTCCACCCACTCTTCATTCGTGGAGAGAGCCATCAGAACGAACCTACACTTCCAACTTACATTTTCTGAGAGAGAACCACCTACTCGTGTGTTGAGGCCAAGATATTCCATTCCTACCATATGAATTTTGATCTCTAGCCTTCCCCAAGTTGCTTTCCACTCAAATCTTCTTTCCACATAATCCAAACCCTATGAGAGAGAGTTGAATGTTGGGGAGACTATCATTTGAAGCAGAAGAGCAAGGAGTTCATCATCAACACACCATTTGTTACTTCTTGGAGAGTGGTGTCTCCTAGATTGGCTAGGTGTCACTTGGGAGCCTCCGACAAGATTGTGGAGTTGAACCAAGGAGTTTGTAAGGGCAAGATATCGCCTACTTCATGAAGATCTACCGCTAGTGAGGCAAGTCCTTCGTGGGCGACGGCCATGGTGGGATAGACAAGGTTGCTTCTTCGTGGACCCTTCGTGGGTGGAGCCCTCCGTGGACTAGCGCAACTGTTACCCTTCGTGCGTTGAAGTCTCCATTGATAACTCGCAAGTATACGGGATAGTTGTAGCCTCTTTCGATAAGTAAGAGTGTCGAACCCAACAAGGAGCTAAAGGTAGAACAAATACTCTCTCAAGTCCTATCGGCCACTGATACGACTCTACGCACGCTTGACGTTCGCTTTACCTAGAACAAGTATGAAACTAGAAGTACTTTGTAGGTGTGATAGGATAGGTTTGCAAGATAATAAAGAACACGTAAATATAAACTAGGGGCTGTTTAGATAAAGATGCAAATAAAGTAAATATAGCGAGTGTGGAAAAGTGGTGGTAGGAGTTGTGAAATTGTCCCTAAGCAATTGATTACGTTACTAGACCGGTAATCACTATTGCAATTCTATTTGAGGGAGAGGCATAAGCTAACATACTTTCTCTACTTGGATCATATGCACTTATGATTGGAACTCTAGCAAGCATCCGCAACTACTAAAGATTCATTAAGGTAAAACCCAACTATAGCATTAGAGTATCAAGTCCCCTTTATCCCATACGCAACAATCTACTTACTCGGGTTTGTGCTTCTGTCACTCACGCCACCCACCATAAGCAAATCATAAACATATTGCAAACCCTACAGCGAGAATCCCTCACGCTTGCGCAACATGGAGGGCACAATAGGACAGCACTTATAATAAAACATGCAACTCAAACCAATCATAGCAATTCATCAATCACTGACAGGACAACGAAAATCTACTCAGACATCATAGGATGGCAACACATCATTGGAAAATAATATGAAGCATAAAGCACCATGTTCAAGTAGAGGGTACAGCGGGTTGCGGGAGAGTGGACCGCTGAATATAGATGGGGGAAGTTGATGGAGATGTTGGTGAAGATGATGGAGGTGTTGGTGAAGATCGCGGTGATGATGATGGCCCCGGCGGCGTTCCGACGCCACCGAAGGCAAGGGGGAGAGATCCCCCCCTTCTTCTTCTTCTTCTTCTTCCTTGACCTTCTCCCTAGATGGGAGAAGGGTTTCCCCTCTGGTCCTCGGGTCCCATGGTGTGGGAGGGGCGAGAGCCCCTCCGAGATTGGATCTATCTCTCTGTTTCTGTGTTCTCAGATTCTACCACTTCACCGTTTCTTTTATATCTGGAGATCTGTAACTCCGATTGGGGTGAATCTTTCCCCCAGATTTTTCTCGTAAAATTAACTTTCTTGCGGCAAAAGAAGAGCGTCAACCACCTTACGGGTGGCCCATGAGAGTCCAGGGAGCGCCCAGGGGGGAGGGCGCGCCCCCCTATCTCGTGGCCACCCCGGACACCGTTTCGCGTTGATTCTTCCTCCAGAAAATCCCAAATATTCCAAAATAATTCTCGTCCGGTTTTATCCCGTTTGGATTCCGTTTGATATTGGGTTTCTGCGAAACATAAAATATGCAACAGACAGGAACTGGCACTGGGCACTGGATCAATATGTTAGTCCCAAAAATAGTAAAAAAAGTTGCCAAAAGTATATGAAAGTTGAAGAATATTGGCATGGAACAATCAAAAATTATAGATACGACGGCGACGTATCAGCATCCCCAAGCTTAATTCCTGCTCGTCCTCGAGTAGGTAAATGATAAAAAGATAACATTTGATGTGGAATGCTACCTAGCATAATCTTGATCATATATCTAATCATGGCATGAATATTAAGACATAAGTGATTCAAAGCAATAGTCTATCATTTGACATAAAAAAATAATACTTCGAGCGTACCAATAAAGCAATCATGTGTTTTCAAAACAACAAGGCCAAAGCAAGCTTATCCCTACAAAATCATACAGTTTGGCCATGCTTCATTTTTGTCACACAAAATGCTCCCATCATGCACAACCCCGATGACAAGCCGAGCAATTGGTTCATACTTTTTAACGCGCTTCAGCTTTTTCAACCCTCACGCAATACATGAGCGCAGGCCAGGGATATAGCACTATAGGTGGAATAGAATATGATGGTGGAGATTTATATGGAGAAGACAAAAAAGGAGAAAGTCTCACATCAATGCGGTTAATCAACGGGCTATGGAGATGCCCATCAATTGATGTCAATGTGAGGAGTAGGGATTGCCATGCAACGGATGCACTAAGAGCTATAAATGTATGAAAGCTCAACAAAAGAAACTAAGTGGGTGTGCATCCAACTTGCTTGCTCATGAATACCTAGGGCATTTGAGGAAGCCCATCGTTGGAATATACAAGCCAAGTTCTATAATGAAAATTCCCACTAGTATATGAAAGTGACAACATAGGAGACAATCTATATGAAGAACATGGTGCTACTTTGAAGCACAGTGTGGAAAAAAGTATAGTAACATTGCCTCTTTTCTTTTCTTTTTTTTCTTTTTTTTTCTTTTTTTCGGTGGGCTTCTTTGGCCCCCTTTTTTATTTAGGCTTCTTTGGCCTTTCCTTTTTTTTCTTTTTTTTCATGGGGCAATGCTCTATAATGATGATCATCACACTTTTATTTACTTACAACTCAATATTACAACTCGATACTAGAACAAAGATATGACTCTATATGAATGCTTCCGGCGGTGTACCGGGATGTGCAATGATCTAGCGTAGCAATGACATCAAAAAAGGGACAAGCCATGAAAACATCATGCTAGCTATCTTACGATCATGCAAAGCAATATGACAATGAATGCTCAAGTCATGTATATGATGATGATGGAAGTTGCATGGCAATATATCTCGGAATGGCTATAGAAATGCCATAATAGGTAGGTATGGTGGCTGTTTTTGGAAGATATAATGAGGCTTATGTGTGATAGAGTGTATCGTATCACGGGGTTTGGATGCACCGGCGAAGTTTGCACCAACTCTCGAGGTGAGAAAGGGCAATGCACGGTACCGAAGAGGCTAGCAATGATGGAAAGGTAAAAGTGCATATAATCCATGGACTCACATTAGTCGTAAAGAACTCATATACTTATTGCAAAAGTTTATTAGCCCTCGAAGCAAAGTACTACTACGCATGCCCCTAGCGGGATAGATTGGTGGGAAAAGACCATCGCTCGTCCCCGACCGCCACTCATAAGGAAGATAATCAAAGAAACACCCCATGCTTCAAATTTGTCACACAACGGTTACCATACGTGCATGCTATGGGATTTTCAAACCTCAACACAAGTGCCTCTACAATCCACAACCACCCACTAGCATGACTCTAATATCACCATCTTTATATCACAAAACTATTGCAAGGAATCAAACATATCATATTTAGTGATCCACAAGTTTATGTAGGATTTTATGACTAACCATGTGATTGACCAATTCCTGTCATCTCTCTAAATTGATATAAGTGAAGCAATAGAGTTTAATTCTTTCTAAAAAAGATATGCCCACGCTCTAACAAATATAAGGGAAGCAAAAGAGCATTCTACAAATGGCAGTTTTCTATGTGAAGAAAAACAGGCAATCCAAACTTCAAATGATATAAGTGAAGCACATGAAGCATTCTATAAAGCCATACTCAAAAGATTTAAGTGAAGTGCAATGAGCATTCTATAAATCAACCAAGGACTATTTCATACCAGCATGGTGCATAAAAGAAAAATGAAAACTAAATGCAAAAGGCGCTCCAAGACTTGCACATAATGCACGAACGAAATGAATTAGAAAACATACCGATACTTGTTGAAAAAAGAGGGGATGCCTTCCGGGGCATCCCCAAGCTTAGACGCTTGAGTCTCCTTGAATATTTACTTGGGGTGCCTCGGGCTTCCCCAAGCTTGAGCTCTTTACTCTCTTCCTTTTCCTCATATCGAGACCTCCTCGATTAGACACTTCATCCACACAAAACTTCAACAGAAAACTCGGTAAGATCCGTTAGTATAATAAAGCAAATCACCACTCTAAGTACTGATGAAAACCAATTCATATTTTATTTTTGCATTTTGTCTACTGTAATATAGCTTTTTCATGGCTTAATCCACAGATATAAATTGATAGATTCATCAAAACAAGCAAACTATGCATCAAAAACAGAATCTGTCAAATACTGAACAGTCTGTAGAAATCTGAACATCCACCATACTTATTGTACCCCAAAACTTCTACCAAAATTAGGAAAAATAAACAAGTTGTACAGAAAGACAGTGCAAGAGGAATTAGAGCTATTTGACATTTCAGTTAAAAATGTAAAATCGCGCACTACAGCCAAAGTTTATGTCCCGCACCGTACAAACCAACAAGCATTGTAAACATCCTAAAGGCAAACCTTAGCACATTATTTTTATAATACAATGAAATTGTAAAAGGGGATAATTATTTTTGTTGAAAAGTTTCTGTAATCAAGATTCACAAAGTTTCCGTGAGCATGAACAAAGTTCAAGGCTAGCTCCCACTTCAACACTGCTTGTCTTTCTCACTTTCACTTTCCTTTTTGAAAAGTTTTAGGTTCCCCTCTTTATTTTTTTGTTTTTAAACTATATAAAAGCACTCAACAGAAATAAATGACTCTCTAAAACTTCCGGGTTATCTCCCTGGCAGCGCTTTCTTTAAAGCCATTAAGCTAGGCATATAGTGCTCAAGTAATGAATCCACCCGGATCCCAAGGTATATCAAAGCCAATTTTAATTAACAATGATTTGTAATTTAGTAGTGAGAACAAAGTAACATATATCATGCAACAACGAAGTCTAACTCTCTTCCTATGCATCGGCATGTCATAAGAGAACAATTCATGCACACATAGTAAAGGGCAATGCATAGTATAAGCAGTTTCTTGCAATTTCATAGTATGGGAAATATAGAGAGGTGGAGAAATAGTTCCTCTCTCATAATAATTGCAAGTAGGAGCATCAAGCACATGCATATTACATTCATCAAAATCATCATGTGCAATGGTAAAAGGCAACCCATCAATATAATCCTTAATAAGCACAAACTTCTCCGATATAGTGTAGTTTGGAGAATTCAAAAAGATAATAGGACTATCATGCGTGGGTGCAATAGCAACAATTTCATGTTTAACATAAGGAACTATAGCAAGTTCATCTCCATACGCATAATTCATATTAGCATCTTGGCCACAAGCATAGCAAGCATCATCAAAAAGGGATATTTCAAACAAATTCAAGGGATCATAGCAATCATCATAACAATCATCCTTCGGTAAGCACGAAGGGGAATTAAATAATGTATGAGTTGGAGGGTTACTCTCATTAGAAGGTGGGCACGGGTAGCTAATCCGCTCTTCCTCCTTTTGTTCTTCGCTCTCCTCATCATCTTTTTCATCCAATGAGCTCACTGTTTCATTAATTTCTTCTTCCATAGCTTGCTGCAAAATATTAGTCTCTTCTTGGACAGCGGAGACTTGATCAATAAATGCATTAATATAGTAATTGTATTCATAATTTTCATAGCAATATCTAAGTATAGCAAGATTTTCAGGCCTATAAACACCATCATCATCAAAAGCTTCATACTTTTCAAACAAAGATTCAATTTCATAAGCAGCCTTAAAAGCAACAAATTCTTCTATTTGTTCAACATCATAGTAATCATATATACCATTAGCATAAGAAGCTAAGGTTTCATTATCATTAAATTTGCATGAAAAGGGAAGGTGTGGAGCCTTCATCCTAGAGCAACAAGTAATATCATATCTCAAGCATAGATCCCAGGCATACCAACGCAACATAATAAATTGATCCCATAATAGTTTCCCTTTTTGTGTTGAGCGATAATCCCTAAAGCATTCACATTGATCCAACGTGTCTCCCATTATAAAGTTGAATGGGTTTTCTCAGGATTATCAAAGTAGTACATAATATCTTTCACATAATGAGAATCGAGGGTTTTAGGAGTTACCCCATCTCTATGAGTAGCAAGTACACCTAATTTTTTTGGTATTTCGTGTTCCATATCCATGACTAAAGATAGAAAACAACTTAGAAAAGCAAATAAAAATAAAAATTACTTAGTGACAAAGCAAACAAGCACACACGAGAATATTCACCCCACGCTATGACACCCCGGCAACGGCGCCAGAAAAAGGTCTTGATAACTAGCAAGTATACGGGATAGTTGTAGCCTCTTTCGATAAGTAAGAGTGTTGAACCCAACGAGGAGCTAAAGTCCTATCGGCCACTGATACGACTCTACGCACGCTTGACGTTCGCTTTACCTAGAACAAGTATGAAACTAGAAGTACTTTGTAGGTGTGATAGGATAGGTTTGCAAGATAATAAAGAACACATAAATATAAACTAGGGGCTGTTTAGATAAAGATGCAAATAAAGTAAATATAGCGAGTGTGGAAAAGTGGTGATAGGAGTTGTGAAATTGTCCCTAAGCAATTGACTACGTTACTAGACCGGTAATCACTATTGCAATTCTATTTGAGGGAGAGGCATAAGCTAACATACTTTCTCTACTTGGATCATATGCACTTACGATTGGAACTCTAGAAAGCATCCGCAACTACTAAAGATTCATTAAGGTAAAACCCAACCATAGCATTAGAGTGTCAAGTCCCCTTTATCCCATACGCAACAATCTACTTACTCGGGTCTGTGCTTCTGTCACTCACGTCACCCACCATAAGCAAATCATAAACATATTGCAAACCCTACAGCGGGAATCCCTCACGCTTGCGCGACATGGAGGGCACAATAGGACAGCACCAATAATAAAACATGCAACTCGAACCAATCATAGCAATTCATCAATCACCGACAGGACAACGAAAATCTACTCAGACATCATAGGATGGCAACACATCATTAGAAAATAATATGAAGCATAAAGCACCATGTTCAAGTAGAGGGTACAGCGGGTTGCGGGAGAGTGGACCGCTGAATATAGATGGGGGAAGGTGATGGAGATGTTGGTGAAGATGATGGAGGTGTTGGTGAAGATCGCGGTGATGATGCTGGCCCCCGGCGGCGTTCCGGCGCCACCGAAAGCAAGGGGGAGAGAGCCCCCCTTCTTCTTTTTCTTCCTTGACCTTCTCCCTAGATGGGAGAAGGGTTTCCCCTCTGGTACTTGGCTCCCATGGCGTAGGAGGGGCGAGAGCCCCTCCGAGATTGGATCTATCTCTCTGTTTCTGTGTTCTCAGATTCTACCCCTTCACCGTTTCTTTTACAGCTGGAGATCCGTAACTCCGATTGGGGTGAAACTTTCGCCCAGATTTTTCTCGTAAAATTAGCTTTCTTGAGGCAAAAGGAGAGCGTCAACCGCCTTACGGGTGGCCCACGAGAGTCCAGGGCGCGCCCCCCTATCTCGTGGCCACCCCGGACACCGTTTCGCGTTGATTCTTCCTCCGGAAAATCCCAAATATTCCAAAATAATTCTCCGTCCGTTTTTATCCCGTTTGGATTCCGTTTGATATTGGGTTTCTGCGAAACATAAAACATGCAACAGACAGGAACTGGCACTGGGCACTGGATCAATATGTTAGTCCCAAAAATAGTATAAAAAGTTGCAAAAGTATATGAAAGTTGAAGAATATCGGCATGGAACAATCAAAATTATAGATACGACGGAGACGTATCATCCATCAACGTGGATGTACGATAGCACCACCTATCGGAACCACAACAAAAACATTCGTGTCTCCAATTGCGCTTGAATCCTCCAATCCCATCCCTTTACATTCTTGCAAGTTGCATGCTTTACTTTCCGCTGCTCATATTCTCTTTGCATGCTTGCTTGTTATATGTTGTGATTGTTAAACTTGTGCCTAAACTCCACTTGAACTTAAAGAAGTTAAAAACTGCAACTTTTGGTACTTAGTGTCTAATCACCCCCCCCCCCCTCTAGACACCTCTTCTCAATCCTTTCAATTGGTATCAGAGCTTTGGTCTCCATTGCTTTGGTTTAAACACCATTGGAGGAAGATGGATGAGTCTACTATTGGGAGTCTTAGATATAGAGTGCCCATACTTGATGGAGAGTACTTTCATGAGTGGAAAAATGAGATGCTTGTGATTTTCAGTCAATATCATTTGAACAAGTACATTGCTAGCCCTTGTGCACCTCATGTTGATCCTACGCATCCTACCGTTGATGAGTCAATTGACATGATTCGCAATCTTAGAACTGTTGAACTTATCATTAGGGGCTTGCCTAGAAACTTGATAGGATGTTTGCCTACTCTTAAGTGTGCCTACACCATATAGAAATTTCTTGAGGAACGTTTTCCAAATTATTCCTTGAAAAATCTAGATGAAATTCTCCATAAGTCTATTGCCTTGAGTAAGATGAATTCCAGTGATCCTATGTTTGGTGATTGTCTATTTGAGCTTACAAACCTTATGCGTGCCAAAGGAGATGTTGGAATTATTAGTGATATTATTTCCGAAGCTATTAAAATTCATAAACAAGATCATTTTCAAACTCACTCTAACAAATCACCCTCTCTAGGATTTGATCCACCACATGACGATGTTGAACATGGATACTATGATGAGGATGATGATAGTGACTTTGATCTTGATGATGAAATGAGACACTTTGGTCTTATGGCAAATCTTCGGGGATATATGGCAGGAGGAAATGAATGGGTTCTTGATAGTGGATGTACTGATCACATGACCGGAGATAAAGATATGTTTCGTGAGCTTGCTGAAAATGGTGGTCCTCGAAAGTATGTCACTTTTGGTGATAACTCAAAGGGTAAGGTGGTTGGCCTCGGTAAGGTGGCCATATCACATGATAGCTCCATACAAAATGTCATGCTCGTTGAATCTCTTGGCTATAACTTACTTTCAGTATCTAGACTTGATGATTTTGGTTTCTATGTCCTATTTACTGAAGTAGATTGCCAAGTGTTTCGTAGAGATAATCATAAAATGGTCTTTACCGGTGTACGTAGATGTGATCTATACATTGTTGATTTCACTAAAAAGGCTCAACCTAGAACTTGCTTTATTGCTAAATCCTCTAAAGGTTGGTTATGGCATAGACGATTAGGTCATGTTGGCATGCGAAACCTTGACAAGCTCATTAAAGGAAATCATATCCTTGGCGTTAACGATGTCATATTTGATAAGGATATACTTTGCAGCGCTTGTCAAGCAGGTAAACAGGTCGGAGGGAGGCATCCCGTAAAGAACATCATGACCACAAGGAGGCTGTCGGTGTCAAAACCGGCGGATCTCGGGTAGGGGGTCCCTAACTGTGCGTCTAGGTCGGATGGTAACAGGAGACAAGGGACACGAAGTTTTACCCAAGTTCGGGCCCTCTCGATGGAGGTAAAACCCTACGTCCTGCTTGATTAATATTGATGATATGGGTATTACAAGAGTAGATCTACCACGAGATCGAGGAGGCTGAACCCTAGAAGCTAGCCTATGGTTATGATGAATAATGAATCTTCTATGTCCTACGGACTAAAACCCTTCGGTTTATATAGACACCGGATAGGGTTAGGGTTACACAGAGTCGGTTGTATTGGTAGGAGATCTTGAATATCCGCACGCCTAGCTTGCCTTCTACGCCAAGGAAAGAACCTTCCGGACACGGGACGGAGTCTTCTAACTTGTATCTTCATAATCCTGGAGTCCGGCCGAGAGTATAATCCGGCTAGCCGAACACCCCCTAATCCAGGACTCCCTCAGTAGCCCCTGAACCAGGCTTCAATGACGATGAGTCCGGCGCGCAAATTGTCTTAGGCATTGCAAGGCGGGTTCCTCCTCCAAGTTCCTTCAAGAAGATAGTGAACACCAAGAAATAGTGTCCGGCTCTGCAAAACAAATTTCCACGTATTGCCATATAGAGAATAATGTAAGCACAAATCAAATCTGCTGACGTATTCCGCAGTCCGTCATAACACTGCGTCCAAGCCTTCTGTATGGGTTATTTTTACTGTTCCACCGCAGCACGTTCAACGAGGCGGTTTCCTTGGCACGTCTTGTCAAAGCAGAGATCGCGTGCCCCCTTTAACGGGATTCTCATTAATACGGACGTGGGTAACCCAACCGTGCCTTTTTAGCACGGTGCTTGAGCGGCAAGCGAGTTTTATGAGGCAGGTGGGGACGCATAACGGCATCATCCTACATAAGGGGATAAAGATCCTCCTTTCTCACCTACGCCTTCTTCCTCTTCTGCCTATCCATCTCTTGCGCACTCAAGCTCCAACGCCCAAGTCCGCCCTTTCGTCCCAAACCCACTCCAGCGATGTCCGGAGCAGGGGGCAAGTGGATGGCTTCCTCCGTCACGGAGGGACAAATCAAAAAGCTTAGGAAGGCCGGATATCTATCCAAGGACATCCCGCACCGGCTTCCTGAGGCAGGGCAACTTCTTCCTACCCCTAGACCTGATGAGAGGGTGGTATTCCTTCCCCATTTCCTCCGCGGACTGGGCTTTCCGCTCCATCCTTTTGTCCGGGGGCTCATGTTTTACTACGGCCTAGATTTCCATGATCTGGCCCCGAACTTCGTCCTCAATATCTCGGCGTTTATCGTCGTGTGTGAGGCCTTTCTCCGCATCCGCCCCCACTTCGGCCTTTGGCTCAAGACTTTCAACGTCAAGCCTAAGGTGGTGTTCGGCACCCAGGCGGAGTGCGGAGGAGCTATGGCTGGCAAGATGGCCAACGCCCTCTGGTTCGATGGCTCCTTCGTGGAGAGTTTAAAGGGGTGGCAGGCAGGGTGGTTTTACATCACCGAGCCACGCGACGCAAAATGGGTCGCGGCCCCTGAATTTCGATCCGGACCCCCCACGCGGCTCATGTCCTGGAAAGAGTCGGGCCTGTCGTGGGGCAACGAAGAAGAAGTGACCGGATTGCAGACTTGCATCCGGTCCCTGGTGAACAAGCCAATCCGGCATATCAATATCATCTAGGTTATGCTCGTCCGCCGGATCCTCCCGTGCCAAGAACGGGATTTCAATTTGTGGGAATTTGACCCGGCGCAGCACCAAACCCTCAATAGGCTCTTCGACACGATGTATGAAGATGTCTGGAAGGTGCTAACCAAAGGCGCCGAGTCCCCCACATCCGCCTCCGAGGATCGCGGATACAGCTCGCAGTGTGACGCTGGCGAGGTAAGCTATCTATACCTTTGACAGGTTCATTTAAGCTCTTCTACATAGATTGACTCTATGCGGGATCCAAAAACTCCCTTTGCCTTTGACAGGCGTGGCTGAAGATGGCCGGACCAATTAACTGTCCGGCTCCTCTGCCCGAAGACCCGGCCCCAGCTCTCTTGGTGAAGCTAATGGCTCCGGCGCCTTATGTGGTGCCGGAAAAGAAGGTCAAGAAAATCAAGACCACCGGGACTCGAAAGAGTGCCCGCAACATGGTGGTGTCGGACTCGTCATCTAACGAGTCCGCGACGCCCTCCGCTCGTGAAAACGAGGAGGAGGATGAAGAAATCCCTTCCCCTCCAACGGGGGAGGGTAAGAAGAAGAAGGCTGCCCCGGCGGGGGCAGTTAAAGGGTCCAAAAAGAGGAAGACCCCTCCGCCGGACTACTCCCCTGATGCCAACGAGGACGGGGAGGAGTGGCCGAAAAGGACCAAGCGTCCTGCGAAGTCGTAAGTATTCGGATACCAGAGTAACTCATGATATTCCTTTTCAGCTTTCCCTTACGTATGAATATAATTGTGCAGGCCGCTCCGGGCCACGCTTGACATCTCGTCGAGCGGTTCCCTGGATCCGTCGGAGATGGACTCCGTTCCTCCTGCGGTCTCCCCCCGCAAGGCGGATGATGCCGAAGTGGCGTCCCGCCAAACGGAGCAGGAGGAGGTGGTCCTGGAGGAGCCGCAAGGCAATCCTCAGGACCCTAGGAGTACAGGGGATAAAACCCCCCAGGGCTCCCAGTCCGGCTTTAAGCCGGACACCGTGCCGGACTCCAACGTCCGAGCTCACGGTGGGCGAACTCCTCTTAAAGGGAGTAAGCTATCCGAGCCGGCGACCTCTGTCCAACCAGAGGCGCCGGACAATCTGCTGGAGGCGCTTGAAGGCGCCACCATTGAGGAGGAGCACCGTACTATTATGAGTACGGTGTTCCAGAAGGTTCAGTCCGCCAAGAGCGGGCTGAATGAAGCCTGCACCAGCCTTCTAACAGGCTTCCAGGTAAACAAAAAAGATTCTGAGCTAATTACCGCATAGACAGTAGCCCCTGATGCTTTGTTCGGTGTTCGGAAAGAAAAGCCGAATAGAGGATCTAATAATTCCGCAGGAGTCTAACTATGAAAAGTCAAATATGCGTATGCAGGCTTCCCTACTATCCACCGCCGCATTGACTGCGCAGGTGGAGGTCCTGAAGAAGGACTTCGAGCGGTCCGAGCAGGAGCTCGGTCTTGCCAAGAGGCAGCTCGAGGAGAAGGAAGGTAAGATGACCCCTTCAATAATAAAATATGCCTATAGAGAGGCTTGATTGCAAAAAATAACAGGATTAAACTGCCTATTGTAGGGGTCACCACAGAGGTGGAGACCCTAAAGCAGGCGCTCGCCGAGGCCGAGAAGAAGGCGGCCGAGGAGCGCACTGAACGAGAGAGGCTCGGCGGCCAATACGGGGAGGTGCAGCAGAAGCTGCAAGCTCTCATGGAAAAACATGAGGGTTTGGAGCTTGACGTGAAAGCGCAAGCCACCGAACTCGCCTCCGCCGTTAAGGTCACCAAGAGTGCCAAGGCCGAAGCCCAAAGGGCCCTCCAAGAGTTGGAGGAGATGAAAAAGATAGCAGCGGGTAAGACATTCTCAATGCAAAGTAGGAACATAAAAGTAAAATACCTGTTACTTACCCGGATCCGGAGTTCTCCAGGGGCGTTCTTCGATCTACCCCGCAGTGCATCCGATGCCGCCGCATTCTTCCGGAGCGAAGGGAACAGCTCGACGGAGAGTGTGTTCTGCTCTCAGTATTCTGAGGCCGGACACCCTGTGCCCTTGATCGACCAGCTAAAGCAGCTGGCCGAGCTCCACAAGGCGGCTGAACAGGCCATGAAGGACTTATTAGTTCGGCTGTGGCCTGGAGAGGCCCTGCCAGGGAGCTACTTTGGGCTAGTGCGGCGACTAGTGGAGGCCTGTCCGCGGCTTGAAGTCATCAAGCGCTCGTCCTGCATCGAAGGTGCCCGGAGGGCCCTTGCCCGTGTAAAGGTACACTGGGGCAAGCTGGACGGCGAGAAGCTGGTGACGGACGGTCCGCCGCAGGGGAAAGAACATCGCAAACCCGAGATGTATTATAAGGAAGTTCTTGCCGGATCCCGCCTTATTGCGGATGAATGTACCCATGATATAATCTATCAATGAACTCGTTCGCTTTTATCCTGTACGCCGAAAACTTGTTCGTATGCGCTTTAAGCAATGCTTTGAATTTAAAATATTGTTTTCTGTGCGGCCGTTTATCAATAACTGAGAGATGGCGAGTCGTTGGCTTCTGCCCTCATGCAACTAGTGCTGAGGTGTTCGGGATAAACCTGCGGGCTCTTGTTCCCGTAGTTGGGTCCTTCGAGGGAGGCCCGCAGCACAACGAACCAGGCAACCGGACTATAATGCTTGAACACTCTCACTTAGCCATAGAACGTTATAATTTTAAATTTCGGCGAAGGCCCTAGTTCGGAAGGCCGAATTCGGGGCACCATCCACGCCTTTTAGCCGGATTTAACCAGCTCTCCGTTCAAAAACGGCATCAGCCTTTAAGGACTCGAAAAAACCTCTCGAACAGCGACCGGTCTCACGCCCTATCATGACAGTCTGTTTTAGCTTTCTCCACTGAGGTGCTTAACCCACCTGAACTGGGGCACAATCGCAGTGGTTCTCCTAGTGCTACCTTAGCCGATAGAGCGGAACGTAAGGTACCAAAACATTGGAGCCGGGCAAACCCAACATATGACCAAAATCATGACTCGGAGCCGATGCATATAGTGCTATAAGTTCGGGGTGCCGCACTGAGGGAAGTGTGCGGACTTCTCACGACCAGATAAAAAGGGTGATGAAGCCCCTGGCGTGGTTTGCCGTACCATAGTGTACGGGTGCCATCACGTTGTGAAATAAACATACGTATGAAAAAGATCACAATGCAAAAAACAGACTAAAGCTATGCATTATTTATAAGAAGGCTGTTTACTCAAGCCGAACGATACAATTAGTGCAATAAGCGAAAGAAAAAAGGTGCTAAGCCATATAACATGTCCTAGCCAGGCGCAGGCCGCGGAATTTAAATACAGTTATATTGCCCGAAATAGAGACCACCTGAAAGTTCCATAATGCGGCGTTACTTTGTCTGCTGTCCTGGGTCTTGTATCGTCTGTGCGGCGTCCTCGCCGAACAGGTTGTCCAGAATGTGGAGTCCTGAAAGTAAGAAAAAGAATCCGGCAGCCCCTAGTGCGTTTGACATCATACTGTAGGCATGCCGTGAATATGCCCCTTCCCCT
Source organism: Aegilops umbellulata (assembly GCA_032464435.1). Taxonomy (NCBI): domain Eukaryota; kingdom Viridiplantae; phylum Streptophyta; class Magnoliopsida; order Poales; family Poaceae; genus Aegilops; species Aegilops umbellulata. The sequence goes on along the minus strand of CP136060.1, from coordinate 586,045,607 downwards.
GTGCCCATGGAATTTTAAGGGCGTAATTGTGTACTCTAGGTACTAGCTCTGCTATGCAGTTGTAGCCAGGGTTGGGGCTGCATTGCTACGCTTGCTCTGAACGCGCCAGTTGGTCTTGCTGCAGGTTGCCCCGGGCGCGCTTTGCATTGTCCGGCTTTTTAGCGGCCGGACTGGAGAGTTGCCTTAAGAGGCTGCTTTGAACCTCCGCTGCGAGTGCCGTCGTGTGCTCCTCCGTCCGGATGGAGCGTTCGGTATTTCCGCTGACCGTGATTACGCCTTGAGGGCCTGGCATCTTGAGCTTAAGATATGCATAGTGCGGCACCGCATTGAATTTAGCGAATGCGGTTCGTCCGAGCAGGGCGTGATAGCCACTGCGGAACGGGACTATGTCGAAGATTAACTCTTCGCTTCGGAAGTTATCCGGAGATTTGAAGACCACGTCAAGTGTTATGGAGCCTGTACAGTTGGCTTCTACACCTGGGATGACGCCTTTAAAGATCGTCCTTGTTGGCTTGATCCTTGATGGATCTATGCCCATTTTACGCACTGTGTCCTGATAAAGCAGGTTCAGGCTGCTGCCGCCGTCCATGAGGACTCTTGTGAGATGAAATCCGTCAACTATTGGGTCGAGAACCAATGCGGCAAAACCGCCGTGACGGATGCTAGTGGGGTGGTCCCTTCGATCGAAAGTGATCGGGCAGGAGGACCATGGGTTGAACTTTGGGGCGACTGGCTCCATCGCGTACACGTCCCGTAGTGCGCGCTTCCTCTCCCTTTTGGGGATGTGGGTTGCGTATATCATGTTCACCGTCCGCACTTGCGGGGGAAACCCCTTCTGTCCTTTACTGTTCGGCGGCCTGGGCTCCTGCTCGTCGTCGCTGTCCAGCCCCTTGTCTTTATGTTCGGCATTTATCTTGCCTGCCTGCTTGAACACCCAACAATCTCTGTTGGTGTGATTGGCTGGCCTTTCGGGGGTGCCATGAATCTGGCACGAGCGGTCGAGTATTCGGTCCAGACTGGACGAGCCCTGGTTATTCTTTTTGAATGGCTTCTTCCGCTGACCGAATTTTGGCCTCTGAATCTGGCATTTACTGTCGTATCCTTATTGCTGTCGCTGCTAACGCGGCGCTTTTGGTTACTCCGGCGTGACCTGCCACTTTGGTCCTTTTTATCCGGACTACCAGTTTTCTTCGATAGGTTGTTGCTACGAGCTAGCCAGCTGTCTTCGCCCGCACAAAAGCGGGTCATGAGTGTCGTGAGGGCGGCCATGGATTTCGGCTTTTCCTGTCCTAGGTGCCGGGCCAGCCATTCGTCACGGATATTATGCCTGAAGGCCGCTAGGGCCTCTGCGTCCGGACAATCGACTATCTGGTTTTTCTTTGTGAGGAACCGTGTCCAGAACTGCCTGGCCGATTCGTCTGGCTGCTGAATTATGTGGCTTAGGTCATCGGCGTCTGGCGGTCGCACATAAGTGCCCTGGAAGTTGTCAAGGAATGCGGCTTCCAGGTCCTCCCAAGAACTGATCGAATCTGCAGGCAAGTTGTTAAGCCAATGCCTGGCTGGTCCCTTAAGCTTAAGTGGGAGGTATTTAACGGCGTGTAGTTCGTCGCCTCGTGTCATATGGATGTGGAGGAGATAATCCTCAATCCAGACTGCCGGATCTGTCGTACCATCGTACGATTCTATATTGATGGGTTTGAAGCCCTCTCGGATTTTATGATCCATTACTTCGTCTGTGAAGCATAGTGGGTGTGCGGCGCCCTTGTACTGGGCTATGTCATTACGCAGCTCGGCAGAGCCGTGCTTGTTGTTTTCGGCCCGGCCGGATTTATGTTGTCCGGACTGAAAGTTTGGGCGTCCGCGTGATCCGTAGATCGATCTTGTTTGCCTTGCCTTATCCTCCAGTATGCTTCGCAGGTCTGGCTCGTTTTCCCGTGCCTTGGTAAAGCGGCGACGGGGCATGGTTTGTTTGGTTGTTCGGCAGGTTTCCCTGTCGCGGCCACGAGGTGGCCGATCTGCCATGTCTTGTGCTTCCTCCTCTGACAGGCGGAGCAGCCGGTGCTTAGGATAATTTTTGGAGGGGCGTCCGAGTTCATACTCTTCGGCCGCAAGGACTTCTGTCCATCTGTCAGCTAGCAGGTCTTGATCAGCCCGAAGCTGTTGCTGCTTTTTCTTTAGGCTATTTGCCGTGGCTATCAGCCTGCGTTGAAAACGCTCTTGTTCGGCTGGGTCTGATGGTACGATGAATTCATCGTCGCCGAGGCTTGCCTCGTCTTCGGAGGGAGGCATATAGTTATCGTCCTCAACCTCTTGTTCCGCCGCCCTCTCGTGGGGGCTGGCTTCTCCATCTTCCTGTGCCGAATCTTGCTGGGGTTGGTGGTCTTCGGCGCTATCTGGGGTAGTGTTATCCCCTGTGCCGGAATCACCGTTTTTGCTTTGGCGGGACTTAGAGCGGCGCCGCTGACGCCGGCGTTTGGGAGGCTTTTTAGAGGTGCCATCCTCCGCTATTCCATCGCCATCTCCGTCTTTCGGAGCGTCCACCATGTATATGTCGTATGACGAGGTGGCAGTCCAGCGCCCTACAGGTGCTGGCTCTTGTTCATCTCCTGCTTCGTCGTCCATACCGTCGAAGTCTTCGGAGTCGAAGTCGAGCATGTCGGTCAGGTCGTCGACAGTGGCTATTAAGTGGGTGGTGGGCGGGCTTTGAATTTCTTCGTCGTCCGAATCCCAACCTCGCAGGCCATAGTTCGGCCTGGGCTCTCCTGACAAAGATAGAGACTTGAGAGAGTTCAGTATATCACCAAAGGGTGGATGCTGAAAAATGTCCGCGGCGGTGAACTCCATTATAGGCGCCCAATCTGATTCGATCGGCGGGGGCAAGGGAGTTTCCGGACTCGGGGAAGAGTCCGGCTCCTCGAAGTCATGGGCCATGCGGAGTGCGGGGCTGTCGTTCGGCTCGATCGCCTTTGAGACCGCAGCCCCTGAGGTGACGTCGAACCGTTCATCCTCAACGAACGCAATGGGCTCCGAATCGAGGGTCGGGGCCAGAGCGTGTGCGGCCTCCAGGGCACTATTCGGGGGCAGAGCTATATCATGTCCCTCGAGATGGTGCGGCACGCTTGGCTGTGGCTCGAATCCATCGAAGATCAAGTCTCCTCGGATGTCTGTCGTATAGTTTAAGCTTCCAAACCTGACCTGATGGCCAGGGGCGTAGCTTTCGATCTGCTCCAGATGGCCAAGGGAGTTAGCCCGCAGAGCGAAGCCGCCGAAGAAGAAGATCTGTCCGGGGAGAAAAGTCTCACCCTGGACCTCGTCGTTGCTAATGATCAAAGGAGCCATCGAACCCGAAGGCGACGACACAGAGGAACTCTCAATGAAAGCACCAATGTCGGTGTCAAAACCCGGCGGATCTCGGGTAGGGGGTCCCGAACTGTGCGTCTAGGTCGGATGGTAACAGGAGACAAGGGACACGAAGTTTTACCCAGGTTCGGGCCCTCTCGATGGAGGTAAAACCCTACGTCCTGCTTGATTAATATTGATGATATGGGTATTACAAGAGTAGATCTACCACGAGATCGAGGAGGCTGAACCCTAGAAGCTAGCCTATGGTTATGATGAATAATGAATCTTCTATGTCCTACGGACTAAAACCCTCCGGTTTATATAGACACCGGATAGGGTTAGGGTTACACAGAGTCAGTTGTATTGGTAGGAGATCTTGAATATCCGCACGCCTAGCTTGCCTTCTACGCCAAGGAAAGAACCTTCCGGACACGGGACGGAGTCTTCTAACTTGTATCTTCATAATCCTGGAGTCCGGCCGAGAGTATAGTCCGGCTAGCCGAACACCCCCTAATCCAGGACTCCCTCAGAGGCCACTCGAGCTACTTCACATGGAGCTTTTTGGTCCCAACGCCTACAAAAGTCTCGGTGGAAATTCTTTTGGTCTAGTTATAGTTGATGATTTTTCAAGATTTACGTGGGTGTTCTTTCTCGATGATAAATCGCAGGTTCAAAAGATCTTCAAAAACTTCGCTAGGAAGGCCCAAAATCAATTTCAAATGAAGATCAAGAAGGTTCGCAGCGACAACGGAACAGAGTTCGAGAACGCAAATGTGGATACCTTTCTTGACGAAGAAGGTATTTCACACGAGTTCTCGGCTACGTACACACCTCAACAAAATGGAGTTGTTGAGAGGAAGAACCGGACGCTCATCGAAATGGCGAGAACGATGCTTGATGAATACAAGACACCGAAGCACTTTTGGGCGGAAGCAGTTGAGACAGCTTGTCATGCAACAAATCGCTTGTATCTTCAGAAGCTACTCGGCAAGACGGCATACGAGCTTCTCACCGGTAACAAACACCAAGTTGGATACTTTCGAGTATTCGGCTCAAAGTGCTACATTCTTGATAAGCATCGTCGTTCTAAATTTGCTCCTAAGTTTCATGAAGGTTTCCTACTTGGTTATGGCTCAAACTCTCACACATACCGTGTCTACAAAATTTCACCCGAAAGGTTGAAGAAACGGTAGATGTGAAGTTTGTTGAATCTAACGGCTCACAAGTAGAGCATTTGCAAATTGATGTAGGAGACAAAGATCCCTCGGAAGCAATCCAAGACTTGTCTATTGGCAAGATTCGTCCAACGGAGGTGAAGGAGAGTACCTCATCCGTCCAAGTGGAAGCTTCTACCTCACGACAAGGTGAACCAAGAGTTGATATGGAAGCATCCACAAGTGGGACACACCAAGATGAATAAAACGAGGAAGTGCACCAAGACGAACGTCAACAACCTCCTTCTCCACCACGACAAGAGAACGACAACACCAACAATGAAGAAGGCCAAGAAGAAGAACAAGATGAAGAAGATGTTCAACCAAGACCCAAGCAAAAGCTTTCACGAGTTCGAGCAAGAATTGCTAAAGATCATCCCGTTGAGCAAATCAACAAAGACATCCAAACTGGGAGAATCACTCACTCTAAAACTCGTTTAGCTAACTTTTGTGAACACTATTCATTCATCTCTAGCATTGAACCTATGAAGGTTGAAGAAGCATTGGAAGATCCAGATTGGATAAATTCTATGCATGAAGAGCTACACAACTTTGAGAGAAATCAAGTTTGTACATTGGTTGAGAAGCCCGACAACAACCCCAACATCATCGGTACCAAATGGGTGTTTCGCAACAAGCAAGATGAAGATGGACAAGTAGTTCGCAACAAAGCACGTCTCGTCGCCCAAGGCTACACACAAGTCGAAGGTATGGACTATGGTGAGACTTATGCTCCCGTTGCTAGACTTGAGTCCATTCGCATCTTACTTGCCTATGTTAATCACCATGATATCACCTTGTACCAAATGGACATTAAAAGTGCTTTTCTAAATGGTGAAATAGAGGAGGAAGTTTATTTTAAACAACTTCCCGGCTTTGTTAATCCTAAGAAACCTGATCATGTTTACAAACTTCACAAAGCTCTTTATGGCCTTAAACAAGCTCCCAGAGCGTGGTATAAATGCTTGACCAAGTTCCTTATTGAAAAAAGGCTTTGAAAAAAGCTCCTAGAGCGTGGTATTATTGCTTGTTATGTGTTGTGATTGTTAAACTTGTGCCTAAACTCCATTTGAACTTAAAGAAGTTAAAAACTGTAACTTTTGGTACTTAGTGTCTAATCACCCCCCCCCCCTCTAGACACCTCTTCTCGATCCTTTCACTAGGCCGCCGGCGATGGAGCTCGTGGCTGGGGGCGGCGTGGCCGGCAGCGCGTGGGGGTGGGGGTGCCGCGGCTCCGGTGGCCCGGTGGCGTTGGGGTCGGTTGGTCGGCGGCAGGAGGGGCGGCGGGGTCGGGGACGGCGGCGGGGGTGGTACGCTGGGGCCGAGGGGTCGGCGGTGGGAGCCGCGCCGGAGTCAGGGGGGCAGCGGCGGGAGGTGGTCGGCGGATCCAGGAAGAGGCGATGAGGTGCGAGAGAAGGAGGTGGGTGGGAATGGGCCGGTCAGGTTTTCTGTTTTTTGCGTTTTCCAGAGTTCGGGAGGCCCGACAGAGCCCTATATAGGACTGATCGTGATCCAAATAGTTACTTGGATCCTGGGATCATATTAGTGTTGTCCGGGTCGCGCTATTCGTCATCCTGGGTGAGAATAGTTATTCTTCACCCCCTCTCTATTTTGACATCAATGCACCGTATTTTTACGTTTCGTAAATTTATCTTATTTAATACATAATAAGAGAACGTAAGAAAATGTGTACTCACCGTAAAAAATATTTTATGTTACGTAAAATTACAAATGTAAAAACATAGTGTAAAACATACATAAAATATGATTTTTCTGGTCTTATAACCTATATTTTTGTTTTTATACCAAATTTTACATATTGAATCAATATGCATGTAACTATTTATATTCTAAACCTAATTTATTTAGGAAGCGATAGTAAGATTACCTCGGGTGAAGAATAACTTATTCTGCTCCCAGGATGATGAATAGTAACACTCACACTCTCTCTCTCATATATATATATATATATATATATATATATATATATATATATATATATATATATATATATATATATATATTCACCTCACACACTCTCTCTCCCTTGAGCTACAACCACCACTGAATCCTCTTTGCCACTTTTCTAATTGGCTCTCATTGTTTTATGGAGACACCGCATCGATCTAGGTTTGGGCTTCAAGGTGCGGTTGCGCATGCATGTTGGTTTTTCCACCTAGGCGTTGCCTTGCTACTTGTGAGCTACGTTGGAATTTCCCCGAAGAGGAAAGGATGATGCAATACAATAGAGATAAGTATTTTCTTAGTTATGAAACCAAGGTTATCAATCCAGTAGGAGAACCAAGGAACACTATGTAAACATCATCTGCACACAAACAACAAATACTTGCAACCCAACGCGTAAACGGGTTGTCAATCCCTCAAAGGTTATGAGCAAGATTAAGCGGTATAGCTTTTGATAGATAGATCAAACTAAAATACAAAATAAAGTAAATAAAAAATTTTGCAGCAAGGTATTTTTAGGATTTTATAAGATAAAACATAGACCCGGGGGCCATAGTCTTCACTAGAGGCTTCTCTCGAGAAAATAGCATACGGTGGGTAAACAAATTACTATTGGGCATTTGATAAAAAAGCAAATAATTATTACGATATCCAAGGCAATGATCATACATAGGCATCACATCCAAGATTAGTAGACTGAAATGATTCTGCATCTACTACTATTACTCCACAAATCGATCGCTATCCAGCATGCATCTAGTGTATTAAGTTCATGGAAAAATGGAGTAATGCATTAAGCAAGATGACATGATGTAGACAAGATAAACTCACGTATGAATAAACCCCATCTTTTTACCCTTAATAGCAAAGATACATACATGTCATGTCCTCTTTTGTCACTGAGATTGAGCACCGCAAGATCGAACTCATTACAAAGCACCTCTTCCCAGCAAGATAAATCAATCTAGTTGGCCAAACCAAACCAATAAATCGGAGAATAAATACGAGGCTATATTAATCATGCATAAAAGAGTTCAAAAAAAACTCAAAAAATATTCATGGGTAGATCTGATCATAAACCCACAATTTATCGGATCTCAACAAACACACCGCAAAAAAAATACATCTGATATAACTCCAAGAACATCAAGAAGAACATTGTATTGAAGAACATAGAGAGAGAGAAGAAGTCATCTAACTACTAACCATGGACCCGTAGGTCTTTGGTAAACTACTCACGTATCATCGGAGGGGCAACAAGGTTGATGAAGAACCCCTCCGTGATTGATTCCCCCTCCGGCAGGGTGCGAGAAAGGGACCCCAGATGGGATCTGTAGCAGCCCCAGTGTCAAGCTACAGTAATGTCCCCCTAATGGTGCCATGTCATCACCTTCTTGCTATTCCATTTGTCAGTTTATAAAAAATCAAATCAAAAATAATAATATTTAGTCAAACATCAAAATAAAAATGTTCGTTGTGTTGCAAATAATTACTAACTATTTTTCTTGAAGAAACCAACATAATTGGCATTCCCCAAATGCCCCTAGAAATAATTAAAGTGACACAACAGGACTAGATTCGGCCATTTTGAAATAAACAAATACTTTCACTTTTCAAAAATATGTGAAACTTTGTGGACAGCTCCATAATACTACAAGGTATATTTGTGACAAGTTTGGCATTTAACAAAAATCAAGTGAGGCTAAAATGTAATGCAAAACAGTGAAGAATTACAAAAAACAGAAAAGGTTAAGGAAAAGAAAAGGCAGACAGTGTGCTAATGGGCCTTAGTTAAACAGTAAGGCCTAGCCCACCCCCGAGGTTTTCTTCAACCTCTTGTTCATCGGAAGCGTGCTGAACATCGTGTGCACATCCGTGCCCTGATGAGAGGTGGGCCCATGCTCCCACGTCTGGTCTTCTCCCAAACTTCTAGTGTCTCTTATGTTCAGAAAAAATCTCAAAAAGTTTCATATGGCATTTGGACTTCGTTTGGTACTGATATTCTGTGAAACCAAAAACAAGCAAAAAAACAGCAACTGGTAGTGGGCACTAAGTTAATAGGTTAGTCCCAAAAAATGATATAAAGTTGTTTGTAAATGTATATAAAACATCCAAGGTTTATAATATAATAACATGAGACAATCAGAAAATATAGATACGTTGGAGACGTATCAGTGTGTTATGGCTAGGAACGGCAGAGCCTGCTTACTGATAAAATGGAGTGTTGTGACTGGTTTCTCATATTTTGAAAGAAGAGTAACCGATTTGCTCGTCTTCTGGGAGTTCTATGACTGTCGGTGGATTTACCTGTTTTATCCATAAATCATTTAAGAATATATATACCTCGCTAAATTACATAGTCAAATCTAACAATAAGTAAGTAAAAAATTGTGTGCATAATTTTTTCTATACATATAGAAAATAAATAATGCATAGACAATGTGTACGCATTTTTAGAAAGTGTTCACACAATTATTTTATGATGTTCTTGTATTTTAAAAAGTGCTCACACTTTTTTCCAAAATGCTCATGCTTTTTTTTAAAATGTGTTCACTTATTTGATAAATGTGTTCTGTAATTTTATTAAGTGTTCACAATTTGAAAAATGTTTATGTGTTTTTGAAAAGTGTTCACATGTTTTTTTTAATGTTCACGTACTTAAAAAAAGTGACCGCACATTAAAAATATTCAATGCTTAAAAAGTATTCAAGTATTTACAAAAAGAATTGATGTAAAATTTAGCGTTCACACATTTTAGATAAATCTTCATGTAAATTTGTGAAATGTGAACAGATTTTAGTAGTCTGAGCCTCGAAGGTAAACACCTCTTGTGCATACTTGCAGGGATATACAAATAAGATTAGTGCCAATAAAAAATATGTTAAAGCTCTTAGCTAGCTGAAAGTACTTGTACCAAGTTTTTTTTATACATCAGTACTTGTTCCAAGTTGGTATCAATGACAATGTTTTCTGTCTGCCGGATATAATCAACTCGCAACAAGCCCTTGGAAGAGGCTGCTGGACTGGTCTGGCAAGGCCCCTGATGCGGCTAAGGGAGTCATGTTAAGCTAACAGAGCCTTGGCAGCCTCCTGACCAAGGACGGATGAAGCCATGAAGGTGAATATCGACGGGGCAACGGCGAAGGTGGACGATTCAGGGGGCGGTGGAGCGGTCGTGCGCGGTCATCATGGCATGTTTGTGGGAGTAGAGCATGCCATTTTCCCCATCTGTTGCTGACTGGAACATGCTGAACTGTTGGCGTGTGTCATCGAGGTATCCAGCTGGCCATCGAAGTGGGAGCCCGGAAGTGTCATGCAGACTGATAATCAGGGGGTAGCGCGGGCCTTGATGAACTCGGGGCTGGCTAGATTTCGGTATAGCCCTCTGGTCGAAGAAATCAAGGAGCTTATCTCTTAGATCTCTTAGGATGAGTTTCTTGTGTGTTAGGCTAGACGTAATCGAGCGTGTGCTAGGGCTAGACGTAATCGAGCGGCGCATTATCTAGCTGGGGATGGCTGCCTGATAAATTATGTAAGACTTGGTTTTCTATTCCTCCTGTTTCTTGTTTCTATTCGAGACATTATTGTGTCGCTCGGCCACTTAGTTAATAAAAGGCAGCAAGGTTTTCCCCTAAAAAGTTCGCATACCAGAAGAAAAGTCATGCAATTTTCCATCATATCAAGTTGTATGAAGCATAAAAAAAATTAAGTAATCAAGATTGTGCGTCTACGAACAGCTTCCTCAAGACAATTACCCATGCATAATAGTATTAATTAACAAAAGCGAGGTGATCAAATATTACACTGTCCACAAATGCAACAGTACCACTTAACATACACCACCTAAGCAACAGTACCACTTAGCATACACCAAGCAACAGCTAGTCAGCTACCACATCATAACATAAGTAGAGCACATCTCGGCTACCACTACATCATAACACAAGTACAGCAGGCCAAATGAGTTCAGATCTCCTGTCAGCATCAGCCTTTCAAGGTCAGAATCCACGACGGAAAAGGGACCAGGCAACACTCACTTCCATACTACATGAGCCAACCGTCAGCACAAAACCTGGGGGAGTAATACCAGCCATCTCAGGTTTTAAGGCTACCTCACTGCTATCAGCAACTTCATCATCGTTAATAGGATATGCCATGGCAGAGACTTTGAGCATCTCCTCAAGGCCAACGGAAACCACACTGCGTGAGAGCTTGACCATGCCATCAGCACCAACAGGCAATCCACCATCTCCAAAATCAAGTAACTTGACTTTCAGGTCATCAGCTCTAGTGTTGTAGGCAGTAAACGTACCTCGAAAACCATCTGGCCAAGACCCACCAGTGACTTTTATGCGGATCGTGGCCTCCACAGCGCACATAATGTGATCGTATTTAAATTCAATTGTGCTAATCCTGCTAGGGTAAACGTCACTAAGCACGCATCCAGATCTAAAATTCAAAACTAGCTCGCTTAGGTCTTTATCATCAGATTTAGTGGTCCCCTTCACTTTCAGCGAAACCTCAATGTGCGAAGGTTCCATCGACACAGCAACAGCACGGCTTGGGCCTGTCAATGCTAGATACGGATCCTGCACCAAACAACTATTCAAGTAAATAACAGAGTAATGTTCATCAACAGTAAGACCGCATCGAGTAGAATGCAAACAATCTACTCTATCTTATAACAGAGTATATGGTAGAAGAAGCTTAATGAATCACTAAATCTGACATTGGCAAATGCACAGATATATCAAAGATGCTAGAGAAGGGCAGGTTAATTAAGGAAATAAAAGGAAGGAATGAAAGAAGATTTATATACGAACATTCTTATTGATGATTTGGCAGTTATTCCTCTGTCGCTGGAAGATAATGTTGCGCTTGTGATCCAAGATATCACGCACGGCAACCATACCAAACACTTGCAGTGGCCAGCGTAAAGAGTCGTCATTGATGGACACGATTTTGAGAGAAACGATCTGCAGAGTTTCCGCGGTCTTGATGTAGACCTTCTCCTCGGGAGTAGGGTAAGTGTAACGCATAGGTGGGATAGATGCTGCATCAATCAATAATGGCCTAGTTAGTTGCATGTAAGTAATGACAGTATGGATTGGCATATGCTGCAATGTAAAACCTCTTCAAACAGGGCTTATTGCTATCGATTCGATGATCCCTATAGGGCGCGGTCAGCGAGAGTTCATTATTGGGGACAGACAGACCGGCAAAACAGCAGTAGCCACAGATACAATTCTCAAGAAAAAAGGGCATGGATTGGCATATGCTGCAATGTAAAATTGGTGGTTTCATTTGATAGATGGCAGAAAAATGCAAGTAAGAAGAGGTGATTTACTGATTTCCGGGAAGGTGGCGCCGTGGCGGGCGTGCTGTTGGTTCCAGCGGCCGCGGAACATGGAGGCGTCCAATTCTTCCTCGCACTGCGCCCACTCCATCTCCTTCTCATAGAGAAGCATCGCCTCTTCTGCGGCTTCTATCGCCTTGGCGGCCGCCTCAGCATCCGCCTTGGCGGCCCGGGCGGCTTCTTCAGCCTCCTCGGCCTTGGCCTTGGCTATCCTGGCAGCTTCTTCGGCCTCCTCGGCCTTGGCCTTGGCTACCCTGGCAGACTCCCTCGCCTTCATCTTGGCTTCATACGCAAGGGATTCAGCCTTGTCCAAGTCTATCCGCGACGCAGCCTTCTTCGCCCTGGATTTCTTCCCCTTGGCAGCGGCAGCAGCAGCCGCTTCTTCGGCATTCACCGTACGCAAGGGAGAAACCTTGGACGAGCCAAAGCGGTACTTCTGCTTGGCTTTAACCCCGCCACCCATCTGCGTCTCCAGCGCGCCGCCCCCGAGATCGATCGTCTTCCACGTACGCCGGCTCCTCCCCGCCGCCGACGCTCTTTGTTCTGTGTCCGCGCGGTGGGGAAAAGAAACCCTAGATCGGGGGGTGGAATTGGTGGATGGGTCGGCCGGTCGGGTCGGGTTCTCGGCCCAGGCCGTGAGTGGGTGGATATAGATAGATTATAGAGCTAGTTTGGTTTGTGTCCACAAGTTGATGCCTGGGAAAATATGTTGCGTGTGGACAGTCCACGAGGAGCTACTAATTGCTGCCTGGCCTGAAAGAAATGTGTTTGGATCAAGCCTGGCCTGGTGAATACTTCAATGGTTTTAAAAAGAAAAAAGTATAGATACCCCCCAGAACTATCAGTTAAGGGACAGGTAACCCCCCACGTCTAAAACCAGATACTTAATCCCCTGAACTATGTCAAACCAGACAAAACACCCCCTAGGCCCATCTCGAGTGGTTTGGAAGGGCTGTTTTGCCTACGTGGAGGCCAGGACGAGCCCACCGACCGGCCACGTCGATAGGGGCGGGTTTGGGTGCGGTCTAGATGACCCCCCCCCCCCCCCCGAGCTGGTTCGACCCAGCCGCCCTCTCTTCCCTGCCCGTTCGCCTCCCTTCCTCTTTTCGCCTTTCCAATCTCCCTCCGACGGCGGCGACGAGGTCTGGCGGCGAGCCATCGACGGACGGCATGAACTGAGCATCATTCTCCGGCGCGACAACAGGTTAGTCACATCGATATGGAGACCCGTATGTATCGGCTGAAATCCCTCCTTTCTTCTCTGATTTAGGTTGGAGTTGATGTGATTTTGGGGGATTTCGACATCATCTAGGGTTTTTTCTTTTTCTTGTTGCCATGTATGTAGTGCTTGATTTTGTAGTTTATGTATGACCATTATGCTGCTCTGATTTCCCTCGTATTAGAGTATTTAGGGTTGATTTAGTTATGATTGAACTGAAAGCAGGTTTATTTATTCAGATTTTTTTTCATTTTCTTGAGCAGATTTGAGGCATGGATCCTTTGGATTATCTTTCAATCAGGTTTCATTTCGGAGGGGAATTTCACCATGATGGTACAGAGTGGCAGTATTTGGGTGGTACACATGGCATGTCCATGGTTCATCTGTCAAAATTGAGCCTCGAAGAACTGAAAAACAATCTTGCAGACCATGTTAGATGTTCACAGAAAGCACTAAACAACAGTACACTGCATTGGAAATTTCCTGGTCTAATAAGAGATGGTGCAATGAGTAGTGCTCTGGTGATGTTACATGATCAAAAATCAGTGTTAGAGATGGCAAAACATGCCACTGATGCAGGTGTTATGGACATATATTCCAACATACCTGATGACTTTTCACAGGATGAGTATGCAGAGGAACATCAACATCATTTAGAGGAGGAACAAGAACTTCATGGAGAGGACCAGCAGCAACATGTACAAGAGCAGCAAAATAATCCAAATGCAGATGAACATATATTAGAACCAGAAGCTTGGCAATACTCCAATATGTATTACCAGCCTAGCAGTAGTAGTGCTAAATTGCCAGTGAAGAGAGGTAGCAGCCAAATGCAGGACAAAGGGAAATCACATTTAGATGAGGATGAAGAAGTACACACTGAAAGTGATGGCTCATCTGACAGTGACTATGCTATTCCCCCGGCAGAGAGCAATAGCTCAGCATCTGATGATGAAGTGCTAGAGTTGAGAAAATATGCTAAAGAATTGAAGGACAAAGTGAGAAAGAACATGCTGAGAGAAGAGGAGGGCAAACCATGCAATGTGCCTGAAGAGTATATTGTCCCAGAAACATTTCAGCTAGATGATTCAGATGGAGAAGACACACCATACTTTGAAAGTGATGACGACTTGTCATATGATGAAGGTAGTGATGGAGAGATAAGTGAAGTGAGAAGGAGGAAAACAACACACAGAGTTTATGATGACAGTACTGACAAACCAGAATTTGCTCTAGGCATGGCATTTCGTGATAGCAGGGAATTCAAACAGGCACTGGTTAAGTATGGGCTAGCAAATTTCCACCATTTAAGATTTCCAAAAGATGAAAAGAAAAGGGTCAGTGCAGAATGTTCCTGGCCTGGTTGTCCTTGGAGCATCTATGGCTCCATTAGTAGCAGATCTGATTGGTTGTTAGTTGTGAGGTATAAAAATGAGCACACATGTATTCCTAGGAGGGACAACAAGCTTGTCACAAGCACGGTCATTGCCAAAAAGTATTTCAGACAGATCAGGCATAATCCTACTTGGCATGTAGAGCATATGCAGGAGGCAGTACTTGAGGATCTTCTAGCCCATGTTAGCTTGTCCCAGTGCAAGAGAGCAAAGAAGTTAGTCATGGAAAAGCTCACTGATTTGACTAATGGTGAGTATTCTAGAGTCTATGACTACCACTTAGAACTAGTGAGAAGCAATCCTGGAAGCACAGTGGCAGTGACTCTAGATCCTGAAATTTTTGACAAGCCAGTTTTCCAAAGAATGTATATTTGTCTTGATGCCTGCAAAAAGGGTTTCCTAGCTGGGTGTAGAAGAGTTGTGGGTCTAGATGGGTGCTTTCTGAAGGGGTCAGTCTCAGGCCAAATACTATGTGCTATTGGCAGAGATTCCAACAATCAGATGTACCCCATTGCTTGGGCTACAGTTGAGGTTGAATCATATGACTCATGGTACTGGTTCCTGTCATTTCTTCAGAAGGATCTTCAGATAAGCAACAATGGAGATGGATGGGTCTTCATATCTGACCAACAAAAGGTATTACAAGCAAACGTTTATTCTTCATGTTGTTCTTTTTGATGTAGTCACATGTTATAAAATTGTCGAGGAGGTAGGTGGTGGACCTAGTGACATGTTATAAATTTGTCGAGGAGGTAGGTGGTGGACCTAGTCACATGTTATAAAATTGTCGAGGAGGTAGGTGGTGAACCTAGTCACATGTTATAAATTTGTCGAGGAGATAGGTGGTGAACCTAGCCATTTTTATGTAGTCACATCTACTCAAATGAACATGTTTATATCATTTGGCAGGGTCTTATCAGGGCTGTCAATGAAATTGTGCCTGAAGCAGAGCATAGGATGTGTGCTAGGCATATTTATGCTAACTGGAGAAAGGTGCACAGAGACAAAAAACTGCAAAAGATGTTCTGGGCATGTGCCAAATCATCTGATGTTACTCAATTTAATTACAATAGAGCCAAACTAGCCCAAAAAAGTGTGGAAGGAGCTAAAGACATCCTGAAAACTGCACCGGAGCATTGGAGCAGGGCCTACTTCAAGCTTGGTTCTTGGTGTGACTCGGTAGAGAATAATCTGTGTGAATCATTCAATAATGCTATAATGAAGGCAAGGTTCTTTCCTGTTATTACAGGAAATGAGATAATTAGGAAAAAGGTCATGGTAAGGATCCAGGAAAATAGAGACAAATCTAACAGTTGGCCTGGAACCATTTGCCCTAATGTTTTCAAAAAATTGAAGCTGAACATCAAGAGGTCAGGGCTATGTCAGGTTCTTTGGAATGGGAAGGAAGGATTTGAAGTTCAAGAAGGTGTGCATCGGAGGTACACAGTTAACTTGGAGGCATGGAAATGTTCTTGCAGATATTGGGAACTGGCTGGTTTGCCATGTCCTCATGCTATCAGTGCAATTTACACATGTGGTAAAAAACTAGATGATTATATTGCTCCATGCTACTCTATCTCTGAGTACAACAAGATTTATGACCATGTGCTGCAACCAGTGGAGGGAAAAGAGAACTGGCCAGTTGCTGACATGCCAAAACCTCATCCTCCTCCTCATAGAGTGATGCCAGGAAGAAAAAAGACTAAAAGAAGAAGAGAAGAGGGTGAGAAACCTCAGGGGAACAAGCTTTCAAAAAAAGGCATAAGAATTTCATGTTCTGTTTGTGGGAGCTTTGATCACAACAAAAGAAAGTGTTTGGGAAATCCAAATAGAGATAAGAAGCAGAAAGAGAACTACAAAAGAGCAGCACAAAGAGCAAGAAAGAAGAAGCAAAAGGAATCAGAAATCAACACTCAGGTAATTACTTTTCTTTGAACCTCAACAGTCATATATGTTGCAACTAGCACTGATCATTATTTCATTATTTTTGTCAGGTGCCACAACCACCAAAGAGGACAAACAATGCAGTATCATCATCTTCTAGAGCACCGCCTAATCCAGCGAAGAGAGCAAAGAAGCAAGCACCTCCAGCAAGATCATCTTCACAACAAGCACCTCCAGCAAGATCATCTTCACAACAAGCTTCTCAACATACTGTAGAGAGAACAAGCAGGATGAGGAGTCAGAACAGAGTAGGTTCAAGCTCACAGCCTGCTCCAAGAAATTCAAGCTCAATTCACATGCAAGTGCCAACTACTGACAGGCTGCAATGGCTCCTAACTGGAGAAAGGTGAATGTCCAGTTTTCTTATCAGTGGAGAAAGTCTCATGTACTTGATGTGTAACATCATGTTGAAGTGTGTGCTTTTGTTGATGTGCAACATCAAGTTACTTGCACAAGTAGCATGCCAATGTCTGAAGTATTTTGTGGATGTTTTCTTTTCTATGTCAAAGACCTTAAGAGGTTGTCAGGGCAACTTTGATGTTATGGAATTTGCTATCAGTTTCTGGAAAGTATGGTTTCCTTTTGCTGTTGCTTATTATGAGAACTGAAGCTTCTAAATATTATAGTTCCTGTGAATTTCCTATGAACATAGCAATTTTCTGGCGAAGTTTCTATGAATACTATACTTCCTGTGAAGATCATGTGAATATATAAAATTTTGCTGTCAATATACTTCTAAATTTGGTGTGCAAATTCAGAGAGGGCGGCTGGGTCGAACCAGCTCGGGGGGGTCATCTAGACCGCACCCAAACCCGCCCCTATCGATGTGGCCGGTCGGTGGGCTCGTCCTGGCCTCCACGTAGGCAAAACAGCCCTTCCAAACCACTCGAGATGGGCCTAGGGGGTGTTTTGTCTGGTTTGACATAGTTCAGGGGATTAAGTCTCTGGTTTTAGACGTGGGGGGGTTACCTGTCCCTTAACTGATAGTTCTGGGGGGTATCTATACTTTTTTCTTTTAAAAAAGAAATCTTAGACTCTACTCCTGAGAGCATGGTTAATAGTATAGCCAGCTGCTGGCTATAAGTCAATGCCATGTTATCTACAGCCTATCTTATAGACAATATGTATAATAGTAGACAAAAGAGTGTACTACTTTTTTATTATGCGACCCACCTTTCATTCTCACAAAGTGTCTGAGAGCACGTGCTAGAGCTGTCTCTTCACCAAGAGTCCGCTTACCTTCTCTCTCATCTTCTCTTTCCTCCAACTAAGCAGAATATACTACTAGTTTATTTTTTATAGCCCGCTGACTTATACTTGCTCTGACATACCATAGCTGCACGAGTACTGTCGTTTTGTGATTAATAATTCCTAAGCAGCAAACAACTTCCTCAGTCCCAGGACAACAAGCAAACAACTTCTCTGAAAATCCAGGCAGGCTCCAAGCCAGGCACGGCACCATGAGGACGTCAACCAAACTAACACATAGTGGATGGGGATTAAGCGCCGACCCAAGCGGACGGACGGCCATTTTGTCAACATGAACCCAGGTATGCTCAACCAAATTATTTTGTAGCTACATGTGAGTTTTCCAATCACACATTTCATGAAGAAAATGGATGAACTACTCAAACATTGCCGCTCCTCCATACTCATGCACAACATTCTCACCCTCAAACTGAAACCCTTGATTGTAGATACGTTCCGGGCGCTCATCTTCTACGATCATATTATGCATGATCACACAAGCAATCATCACCTCCCACAGCTTCTTGGTGCTCCAAGTCCTAACAGGATACCGAACGATACCCCATCGAGATTGCAAAATACCAAAGGCACTCTCTTGCTCTTGGGCAAATCTTTCCCTCTTCTCTCCGACAGGGTTGGGGATTGTCTTCACAATAGTTGTCCACTAAGGAAAGATACTGTCACCTAGGTAGTATCCTTTGTCAAAGTTATGGTCGTTGATGGTAACATTCACCAACATGTTGTTGCCTTCGGCAAGCCTTGCAAACACCGGTGAGCGTTGAAGCACGTTGATATCATTATGTGGTCCGGCCATGCCGAAGAAAGAGTGGCAGATCCAGAGATCTTGTGAGGCCACGGCCTCAAGTATGACAGTGCAAGTCCTAACATGGCCCTTATACCGCCCTTGCCAAGCAGAAGGTCAGTTCTTCCACTCCCAGTGCATGCAGTCTATACTGCCAAGTATCCCTGGGAAGCCCCTGCTGGCATTCATCGCCAACAAGCGGGTTGTATCTTGAGGAGTCGACTCTCTCAAGTGAAGGAAATATGCCCTAGAGGCAATAATAAAGTTGTTATTTTATATTTCCTTATTCATGATAAAGGTTTATTATTCATGCTAGAATTGTATTGATCGGAAACTTAAATACATGTGTGAATACATAAACAAAATACCGTGCACTAGGGACATGGGTTTCCTAACCATGGACATGTGTCATTTGATAACAGGATCACATCATTAGGAGAATGATGTGATGAACAAGACCCATTTGTTAGCTTAACATAATGATCGTTCAGTTTATTGCTATTGTTTTCTTCAGGTCAAGTACATATTCCTTCGACTATGAGATTATGCAACTCCCGGATACTAGAGGAATACCTTGTGTGCTATCAAACGTCACAACGTAACTGGGTGATCATAAAGATGCTCTAGAGGTATCTCCAAAGGTGTTTGTTGATTTGGCATAGATTGAGATTAGGATTTGTCACTCCGAGTATCAGAGAGGTATCTCTGGGCCCTCTCAGTAATACACATCATATAAAGCCTTGCAAGCAAAGTGACTAATGAATTAGTTACAGCATGATGTATTACGGAACGAGTAAAGAGACTTGCCGGTAACGAGATTGAACTAGGTATGAAGATACCGACGATCGAATCTCGGGCAAGTAACATACCGATGGACAAAGGGAATTACGTATGTTGTCATAACGGTTCGACCGATAAAGATATTTGTAGAATATGTAGGAGCCAGTATGGGCATCCAGGTTCCGCTATTGGTTATTGACCGGAGGGGTGTCTCGGTCATGTCTACATAGTTCTCGAACCCGTAGGGTCCGCACGCTTAACGTTTGATGACGATATAGTATTATATGAGTTATATGATTTGGTGACCGAATGTTGTTTGGAGCTACGGATGAGATCACGAACATGATGAGGAGTCTCGAAATGGCCGAGAGGTAAATATTAATATATATAGGACGATGGTATTTGGACACCGGAAGTGTTTCGGGGGGTACCGGGTACTTATCGGGTCACTGGTAGAGGTTCCGGGCACCCCCGACAAAAAATATGGGCCTTATGGGCCAAGAGGGGAAACGCACAAGCCACAAGGGGCTGGTGCGCCCCCCATATGGGTCAGCCTAAGAGGAGAAGGAAAGAGGGGAAGGGAAAGGAAAGACTGGAATAGGATTCCCCCTTCCTTTTCTCTCCCCCTTCTTTCCTTCCCCCTCCGGCAAATTATGGTAGGGGGGAGGCCGAATTGGGGAGGAACCCCAAGTAGGATTCGGCCTACTTGGGGCACCCCCTAGCTGCCTCTCTCCCCCTGATGACCCACAAGTATAGGGGATCAATTTTAGCTCTTTTCGATAAGTAAGAGTGTCGAACCCAACAAGGAGGAGAAGGAAACGACAAGTAGTTTTCAGTAAGGTAATGTATGCAAGTGCTGAAATTGTAAGTAACTGAGTAGTTTGATAGCAAGATAATTTGTAACGGGCAAGTAACGATAGTAGTAACAAAAGTGCAGCAAGATAGCCCAATCCTTTTGAGGCAAAGGACAGGCCAAAACGGTCTCGTATGATATAAGCAAAGCGTTCTTGAGGGTACACGGGATTTTCATCTAGTCACTTTCACCATATTGGTTTGATTTGTGTTCGGTACTTTGATAATTTGATATGTGGGTGGACCGGTGCTTAGGTGTTGTTCTTACTTGAACAAACCTCCTACTTATTATTAACCCTCGTGCAAGCATCCGCAACTACGAGAAAAGTATTAAGAATAAATTCTAACCATAGCATTAAACTTTTGGATCCAATCGGTCCCTTACGAAATAGCGCATAAACTAGGGTTCAAGCTTCTGTCACTCTCGCAACCCATCATCTAATTTCTACTCCACAATGCATTCCCTTAGGACCAAATATGGTGAAGTGTCATGTAGTCGATGTTCATCATGACACCACTAAGGGAATCACAACATACATACTATCAAAATGTCAAACACATATCAAGTTCACATGATTACTTGCAACATGATTTCTCCCGTGACCTCAAGAACAAAAGTAACTACTCACAAATGATAATCATGCTCAGGATCAGAGGGGTATTAAATAGCATATTGGATTTGAACATATAATCTTCCACCAAATAAACCATAGAGATGTAATCAACACTACTAGTCACCCACAAGCACCAATCTATAGTTCCGGTAACAAGATTGAACACAAGAGATGAACTAGGGTTTGAGATGAGATGGTGCTATTGAAGATGTTGATGGAGATTTCCCTCCCCAAGATGGGAGAGTTGTTGGTGATGATGATGACGATGATTTCCCCCTCCGGGAGGGAAGTTCCCCCGGCGGAATCGCTCCTCCGGAGGGCAAAAGTGCTCCTGCCAAAGTTCTGCCTCGAGACGGCGGCGCTCCGTCCCGAAAGTCCTCTCCTTATTTTTTTTCTAGGTCAAAATGACCTATATACCAGAAGATGGGCATCGGAGGTGGGCCTGGGTGAGCACAATCCACCAGGGCGCGTGTGGGCTCCCTGGCGCGCCCAGGTGGGTTGTGCCCACCTGGTGGGCCCCCTCTGAGAGAGTCCTGGATTATGGGGTCCTCGGGTTTCCGGGTTGTGTAACATGGGCCGGATTGATGGGTCGTCAAGATACAAGATAGAAGGCCTTCCCCCGTGTCCGTATGGGACTCCCCTTTGCGTGGATGGCAAGTTTGGCATCCGGATGTATGATTTCCTCTCTCTGTAAACCGACTATATGTACAACCCTAGCCCCCTCCGATGTCTATATAAACCGGAGGGTTTAGTCTGTAGAGGCTATCAGAATTTACATAGGCTAGACATCTAGGGTTTAGCCATTACGATCTCGAGGTAGATCGCTCTTGTAACCCCTATACTCATCAAAGTCAATCAAGCAGGAAGTAGGGTATTAGCTCCATTAAGAGGGCCTGAACCTGGGTAAACATCGTGTCCTCCTTGTCTCATGTTACCTTTGATCCTCAAACGCACAGTTCGGGACCCCCTACCTGAGATCAACCAGTTTTGACACCGACATTGGTGCTTTCATTGAGAGTTGCACTGTGTCGTCGGCAGAAGGTTCGATGGCTCGTTCGATCATCAACATCGATGTTGTTTCTGGGGAAACTTTCCTCCCCGGTCAACTTTTTGTGTTCGGCGGCTTCGCTCTGCATGCCAATTCAATTGGTCACCTTGAACAGATCGACAGCTACGCCCCTGGTCATCAGATCAGATTCGGAAGCCTGAATTACGTCATCGACATCCGAGAAGACTTGATCTTCGAAGGGTTCACGGCCTCGACCATCGAAGGAAACCCGTCGGATTCGTCATCAGGCAACGTTCAAGGACAACCTATCATCCCTGCCCTAGCCTTAGATCCAGAGCGGGCCACTTCATCCAAAGAAGGGTTTCTGAAACCCACTGGACTCCATTCTCCTATGGAGCTCTTATCCGGAGACCCGGAGGCAACTATGTCTTCGGCGAGCCTGGGATCAAGCCGGGCTCTCCCGGTCATCAGAGAGCCGAACTCGCCTCTGGATACCTGCTCCGAACTCTCAAGGTCTGCGTCTGGTGAGCACAGCCTGGTAGAATCCGCCGCGCCTAGCCCCGCAGGAGCTCGGCTCCCAGTCCGGCCTGCGCTCTTAAGCGAGGCCTTGGACTTAATGTGATCCCTCGCCATCACGGAGTTATCACCTACGAACTACGCCCAGCTGAGGGAGTCCTGGATTATGGGGTCCTCGGGGAGCCGTCCTATACTACATGGGCCGGACTGATGGGCCGCGAAGATACGAGACAGAAGACCTTCCACCGTGTCCGGATGGGACTCTCCTTTGCGTGGATGGCAAGCTTGGCGTACGGATGTGTAGTTTCCTTTCTCTGTAAACCGACTCTCTACAACCCTAGGCCCCTCTGATGTCTATATAAACCGGAAGGGATTAGTCCATAGAGGCTAACACAAATCATACAGCCTAGACATCTAGGGTTTAGCCATTACGATCTCGAGGTAGATTGACTCTTGTAACCCCTATACTCATCAAAGTCAATCAAGCGGGAAGTAGGGTATTACTTCCATTAAGAGGGCCCGAACCTGGGTAAAACATCGTGTTCCCTACCTCCTGTTACCTTCAATCCTTAGACGCACAGTTCGGGACCCCCTACCCGACATCGGCCGGTTTCAACACTGACATTGGTGCTTTTATTGAGAGTTCCTTTGTGCCGTCGACAGAAGGTTCGATGGCTCGTTCGATCGGAAGCTTTCCTTCCCGGTCATATTTTTGTATTCGGCGGCTTTGTTCTGCATGCCAACTCAAATAACAGATCGATAGCTATGCCCCTGGTCATCAGATCAGTTTCGGGAACCTGAACTATGTCGCTGATATCCGAGGAGACTTGATCTTCGAAGGGTTCGCGACCCCGACCACCGCTCTGACCTTGGATCCGGAGCAAAACATCATGTCTAAATATGGGAGTCTGGAGCCCACCGGACTCTCCGCCACAAACTACACTGCCGAGGACCAGGAGGCCTTCGCTCCGGTCAGACTCGCGGACCCTCGTCTCCCCGTCCAAACCTTGCTTTTAAACGAGGCCCTAGACTTAATGTGATCCCTCGCCATTACATAGGAATCACTTCCGAACTACGCCCAGCCCAGACTACGGGCTGAGAGTGTGGAACTTTATGTCCCACCCATCACCCACTTCATAGACACTATCGAAGATTTAACCGACATGCTGGACTACGCCTCCGAAGACATCGACAACATGGACGACGATGCCGGAGACAAACAAGGCCAAGACCCGCCGATCACCAGACGTTGGACGGCCACCTCCATGTATGACGGGTATATGGTGGACACACCCAAAGAGGATGACGATGACGACAGGAAGGATCCGGTTGAAGACAAGCATGTTGAAGCACCTCCAAAGCACCGACGTCAACGGCGCCGCTCAAAATCTCGTCGCAAAAAAGACAGTAATACCGGCACCGAAGACAATAACACTCCGAAAAACGCCGAAGACCCCGAAGCCCCTGTCGAGCCAACATCCGAACAGGATGATCGGGAGGATGGGCAAGTTAACCCTGACGATCCAGTCGGGAACAAGGACTTGGAGGATAGTAACTATCTACCACCTTCCGAGGATGATGTGAGCCTCGGCGACGAAGACTTCATCGTGCCTGAGGAACCCCTCGAGCAAGAACGCTTTAAGCGCCAGCTGATCGCCACTGCGAGAAGCCTAAAAAAGAAGCAGCAATAGCTCCAAGCCGAACAGGATACACTCAACGACAGATGGACCTAGGTCCTAGCGGACGAAGAGTACGGTATTCAACGCCCAACAAAGAGTTACCCGAAGCGTAGGCTATTACCACAATTTGACGAGGAGGCCGTCGAGCCCATACCGTCAAGACATGACCGTGCTGATGAGCCAGACTGGCTACCGCGTGGACGAGATAAAGCGTCCACCTATGCCGAATACCAATCCGCACCACCTCGCCGTAGAGGCAGAGAGACAGCGGCCCTAGGATACACCTACGACTTACGGCAGGACCTGGACAATAGAGCAGGCCAAGCTAGATCAATCTACGGATCAAGGGGGCGTGCCTGAACGCGAGAAGACGACCATCAGGCCTGGCGCGACAGGCACAACCCCACCAGGGCCGAAAACCGCATACGGACTTCATCCGAACTGCGATGTGATGTCGCCCGATAGAGAGGCGCCGCACATCCCCTATGCTTCACCGATGAGGTAATGGAGCACCAGTTCCCAGAAGGGTTTAAGCCCGTGAACATTGAATCATATGATGGTACGACGGATCCCGTAGTATGGATCAAAGATTTCCTTCTCCACATTCACATGGCTCGCGGTGACGATCTCCATGCCATCAAGTATCTCCCCCTAAAACCTAAGGGACCAGCACGACACTGGTTAAACAGCCTCCTAGAAAACTCCGGAAGGGAAATCCACCACGGAGGGCTTCTACGTCAACACCATAGCCTCTCCGATGAAGTGTGAGTAGTTTACCTCAGACCTTCGGGTCCATAGTTAGTAGCTAGATGGCTTCTTCTCTCTTTTTGGATCTCAATACAATGTTCTCCCCCTCTCTTGTGGAGATCTATTCGATGTAATCTTCTTTTTACGGTGTGTTTGTTGAGACCGATGAATTGTGGGTTTTTGATCAAGATTATTTATGAGCAATATTTGAATCTTCTCTGAATTTTTTTATGTATGATTGGTTATCTTTGCAAGTCTCTTCGAATTATCAGTTTGGTTTGGCCTACTAGATTGGTTTTTCTTGCAATGGAAGAAGTGCTTAGCTTTGGGTTCAATCTTGCGGTGTCCTTTGCCAGTGATAGAAGAGGCAGCAAGGCACGTATTGTATTGTTGCCATCGAGGATAACAAGATGGGTTTTTTTATCATATTACATGAATTTATCCCTCTATATCATGTCATCTTGCTTAAGGCGTTACTCTGTTTTTGTTAACTTAATGCTCTAGATGCATGCTGGATAGCAGTCGATGAGTCGAGTAATAGTAGTAGATGCAGGCAGGAGTCGGTCTACTTGTCTCGGACGTGATGCCTATATACATGATCATACCTATATACTCTCATAACTATGCTCAATTCTGTCAATTCCTCAACAGTAATTCGTTCACCCACCGTAAAATACTTATGCTCTTGAGAGAAGCCACTAGTGAAACCTATGGCCCCCGGGTCTATTCTCATCATATTAATCTTCATCACTTTATTATTGCTTTGCTTTTTACTTTGCTTTTTATTTTACATTGCATCTTTATACCAAAAATATTATCTATCATATCTATCATATCTCACTCTCGTAAGTGACCGTGAAGGGATTGACAACCCCTATTTGTGTTGGTTGCAAGGAGCTATTTGCTTTGTGTAGGTACGAGGGACTCGCGCGTAGCCTCCTACTGGATTGATACCTTGGTTCTCAAAAACTGAGGGAAATACTTATGCTACTTTGCTGCATCATCCTCTCCTCTTCGGGGAAATCCAACGCAGTGCTCAAGAGGTAGCACTAGACGGTGATGGGCTGGATGAGATCTATCATGTAATTGAGTTAGTTTTGTTAGGGTTTGATCCCTAGTATCCATTATGTTCTAAGATTGATGTTGCTATGACTTTGCTATGCTTAATGCTTGTCACTAGGGCCCGAGTGCCATGATTTCAGATCTGAACCTATTATGTTTTCATGAATATATGTGTGTTCTTGATCCTATCTTGCAAGTCTATAGTCACCTACTATGTGTTATGATCCGGCAACCCCGAAGTGACAATAATTGGGACCACTCCCGGTGATGACCATAGTTTGAGGAGTTCATGTATTCACTAAGTGCTAAAGCTTTGTTCCGGTTCTCTATTAAAAGGAGGCCTTAATATCCCTTAGTTTCCATTAGGACCCGCTGCCACGGGCGGGTAGGACAAAAGATGCCATGCAAGTTCTTTTCCATAAGCACGTATGACTATATTCGGAATACATGCCTACATTACATTGATGAACTTGAGCTAGTTCTGTGTCACCCTATGTTATGACTGTTACATGATGAACCGCATCCGGCATAATTATCCATCACCGATCCAATGCCTACGAGCTTTTCCATATACTGGTTCTCGCTTATTTACTTTCCCGTTGCTACTGTTACAATCACTACAAAATACCAAAAATATTACTTTTGCTGCTGTTACTTGTGTTACCGTTACCACTACTATCATATTATTTTACTACTAAATACTTTGTTGCAGATATTAAGTTATCCAGGTGTGGTTGAATTGACAACTCAGCTGCTAATACTTGAGAATATTCTTTGGCTCCCTTGTGTCGAATCAATAAATTTGGGTTGAATACTCTACCCTCGAAAGTTGTTGCGATCCCCTACACTTGTGGGTTATCACACCCAAAGCATTCCTCTGGTATCCGGGAGTTGCACAATCTCCTGGTCTAAGGAAATGATACTTGACATTAGAAAAGCTTTAGCGGACGAACTACACGATCTTGTGCTATGCTTAGGATTGGGTCTTGTCCATCACATCATTCTCCTAATGATGTGATCCCGTTATCAACGACAACCAATGTCCATGGTCACGAAACCGTAACCATCTATTGATCAATGAGCTAGTGAACTAGAGGCTCACTAGGGACATGTTGAGGTCTATGTATTCACACATGTATTACGATTTCCGGATAACACAATTATAGCATGAACAATATACAATTATCATGAACAAGGAAATATAATAATAACCACTTTATTATTGCCTTTAGGGCATATTTCCAACAGTTACTAGATTGGTGCAGTCGAAACCATATCTAGACCGAGCCATCATTCTCTCGCTCAGTCTCTTGCCAGTCCTCTGGCTCTCACCCTTCTCTCTATCTCTGCCTAGCTCACCGCCGCCGACGACAACAACAGTGGTCACCTCCCTTCCGCCATGGCTTCATGGACTGATGATGAATCGAGCTCGGAGGATGACTGCGACATCACCAGCATGGACATGGGGCAGTGGGTAAGTTATTTTCCTGCCGAGCTAGGATTAGGGTTCTTGATGAGCTAGGGTTAGCATTCCCACCGAGCTCGGGTTAGGGTTCTTGGCGAGCTAGGGTTATGTATCTTGGTGATGTAGGGTTAGAGTTTTCGGAGAGCTTTGGTTTTGATTCTTTCGGAGCTAGGGTTAATGTTCTTGGTCAGCTTGGGTTAGTGCAATCTGGCATTGATATGTTCGCTTTAAGTGAGATTTGTACATTTGTTGTTGCTATGGATGCGGCAGAGTCCTGACACTATTTGTGGAGCCTCTTTTCAATGGCCAACTTGAGGATACAACACTAAAATGCATGATACACCATGAGGCCAATCAAGTGTGTAGCTTTCGAAGGAATTTCCATAGGAAGATGTTTTTATGGATGTCCAGGGCAGGTTATCTAGCAACCTTTTCTCAATTTAGAACTTGATCTAGTAATGCCGACATATTCAAATTTGACATGTAGCAACTATAACTGAATTTGCCTTGTAGTATAAATTCAGTGATTAGTTATGCATTAGTAGATTACTAGAATTTGGTGAATTTGGAAGTATCATATCAGTTTGTATAAGTCAAATGAAGATGCTTTAGTATAATTAATTGAAGATGTTGGGAAGTAGGCATTGTTATTAACTCAAGATGCTTTAGTATAATTAATTGACTATGTTGGAAAGTAGGCACTGTAATTAACTTGATATGCTTTAGTATAATTAATTGGATATGTTGGGAACTAGGCATAATTAACTAAATATACCAGTATCCAATCTTTGTCTCAAACCTCAGATGTTGATGCTAGTTGGTTTACTTTGTGAAAGATTATATGTTCAGATAACTAATTATATATTTGTCTCTGATCATGAACATGAATATGGTTTTTTTAGTAGTTCCATTTGTTTTTTAGGATATGGGAGAAGTCTTGTTATGAGTAATCATGTGAAGTTGGTTTTTGTTCAATGTGTTTGATGACATGTTTTGTTGTTCTTTCTCTAGTATTGTCGTGTGAACGTCGAGTACACAGCACATTACCATGTTTGGCCTAGGGGAAATTAGTTTATAGATGATGGGTTGCGGGAGTGACAGAAGCCTAAATCCCAGTTTATGAGTTGTTTCGTAAGGGGCTGATTTGGATTCATATGTTTAATGTTATGTTAGATTTATCTTAATTCTTCTCTTATAGTTATGGATGCTTGTGAGAGGGGGTAATCATAAGTAGGTTGTTTGTTCAAGAAAAAACAGCACCTTAGCACTGGTCCACCCACATAACAATTTATCAAAGCAGTGAATGCGAGTCCGCGAATCATGATGAAGTTAACTAGACGAAATTCTCATGTGTCCGTGAGAATGTTTTTATTATTATAAGAAGTACTTCCGGCTTGTCCTTTGAAATAAAAAGGATTGGGCCACCTTCCTATAGATGCTTGCAATTTCTGTCGGCCATGCTATTTGGTTCACCATCAAAGAGGAGTTGATGATTGTAAGTAGTTATTTTAATGGCCGTCCCCGATCCTCTAACCGACACTAAGTTTTGCTCAACAAAGATATTCCGCACCACCATATTATGATCACCTCATGCTTCAGCCACAAAACAAAACATCAAAATCATGGCCCCACGACACCATTTTTATTGCAGTAAGTGAAATCATCGTTATTCAGTATATTTTTGCGCATTCTTCTCTATAAACTAGGACAAACTTTATAAAACTTTTTTTAGAATGAAGGTTTAAGAAGAGCCAGCTTTAAATTAACAAAGCCATCAACCGGCCACGATTACACCGCACAACTCACAGAGAAAAGAAACAAGCAACGACAAAGGTACAAAGTGCTAGAACAACTTACAGCCTAACAATGTAGCAGGGAAATGAAAAATAGAAATAGGGCCGGGCCTACTACACCGAGGACAAACATTTATAACTGCAGCCATACTAGCACCAGGGTGAAAATACAACAAGCAACACCAGCTTCGGTAACCACCAACTCTTCGCCTGCTCCCGAAGAACTAGCCCAACAAGCCATCTGTTTCTACCGCCAAAGAGGACCCCAATCCTCTCGCCCAGGCTCGAGGGCACGTACCGTTGGAAGGAGGAGAGCTCACCCTAGAGC
Organism: Aegilops umbellulata; assembly: GCA_032464435.1. Lineage (NCBI taxonomy): Eukaryota > Viridiplantae > Streptophyta > Magnoliopsida > Poales > Poaceae > Aegilops > Aegilops umbellulata. The sequence goes on along the minus strand of CP136060.1, from coordinate 586,016,278 downwards.
CGCATGGCAATGCGAACAGAGCATCTCGAGCATGAGGGACCAGAGAGCGAATCTCCACCGCAGGGTTCCCGTGACCTCACTGCCGACCGCAGCCCGACCACACCTCCAAATGCAAGCTGAAGAACATTACTACAAGACAAACATCGGCTATAGAAGATATAGATTCACTGCTGATACGTCTCCAACGTATCTATATTTTTTGATTGCTCCATGCTATAATATCTACTGTTTTGGCAATATTGAGCTTTATTATCCACTTTTATATTACTTTTGGCACTAACCTATTGACCCAGAGCCCAGTGCTAGTTTCTGTTTTTTCCCTTGTTTCAGTGTTTCGAAGAAAAGGAATATCAAACGGAGTCGAAACGGAATGAAATCAACTAGAGAAGTTATTTTGGAAGGAAAGCAACCCGGGGGACTTGGAGTGCACGTAAGGGAAGCAACGAGGAAGGCACGAGGCAGGGGGCGCGCCCTCCCCCCTAGGCGCGCCCTCCACCCTCGTGGGCCCCCTGACGTATTTCTTCCGCCTTATATTCCCATATACCCTAAAACCATCGGGGAACAAAATAGATCGGGAGTTCCGCCGCCGCAAGCCTCTGTAGCCACCAAAAATCAATCAGGACCCTGTTCCGGCACCCTGCCGGAGGGGGGGAACCCTCACCGGTGGCCATCTTCATCATCCCGGCGATCTCCATGACGAGGAGGGAGTAGTTCACCCTCGGGGCTGAGGGTATGCACCAGTAGCTATGTGTTTGATCTCTCTCTCTCTCTCTCTCGTGTTCTTGATTTGGCACGATCTTGATGTATCGCGAGCTTTGTTATTATAGTTGGATCTTATGTTTCTTCTCCCCCTCTACTCTCTTGTACTGGATTGAGTTTCCCCTTTGAAGTTATCTTATCGGATTGAGTCTTTAAAGATTTGAGAACACTTGATGTATGTCTTGCCGTGCGTATCTGTGGTGACAATGGGATATCACGTGATTCACTTGATGTATGTCTTGGTGATCAACTTGCGGGTTCCGCCCATGAACTTATGCATAGGGGTTGGCACACGTTTTCGTCGTGATTCTCCGGTAGAAACTTTGGGGCACTCTTTGAGGTTCTATGTGTTGGTTGAATAGATGAATCTGAGATTTTGTGATGCATATCATATAATCATACCCACAGATACTTGAGGCGACATTAGAGTATCGAGGTGACATTAGGGTTTTGGTTGATTTGTATCTTAAGGTGTTATTCTAGTACGAACTCTAGGGCTGTTTGTGACACTTATAGGAATAGCCCAATAGATTGATTGGAAAGAATAACTTTGAGGTGGTTTCGTACCCTATCATAATCTCTTCGTTTGTTCTCCTCTATTAGTGACTTTGGACTGACTCTTTGTTGCATGTTGAGGGATAGTTATATGATCCAATTATGTTATTATTGTTGAGAGAACTTGCACTAGTGAAAGTATGAACCCTAGGCCTTATTTCCAAGCATTGCAATACCGTTTACGCTCACTTTTATCATTAGTTACCTTGCTGTTTTTATATTTTCAGATTACAAAAACCTATATCTACCATCCATATTGCACTTGTATCACCATCTCTTCGCCGAACTAGTGCACCTATACAATTTACCATTGTATTGGGCGTGTTGGGGACACAAGAGACTCTTTGTTATTTGGTTACAGGGTTGTTTGAGAGAGACCATCTTCATCCTACGCCTCCCACGGATTGATAAACCTTAGGTCATCCACTTGAGGGAAATTTGCTACTGTCCTACAAACCTCTGCACTTGGAGGCCCAACAACGTCTACAAGAAGAAGGTTGCATAGTAGACATCAACTGCACACACTGCTGCCGCTAAACACCCCCACACAAGCAGCAACCACCAACCTTGCTTCCATGAACCACGGGTAATGCCTTCAGGAAGAGGAGCGACGAGGAATGTCGTCGCTGCCCGCAAGGGGAACCAACATTGGGTAGCAAATCTAGAACTGGTATTGCTTGTTGACATGCTTCAATGCCGTATCATATCAATTCGGACCACTACGTGGGCCTAGGTGTTAGGAACTACCTCTGAGGATACTTGAAGAAGCACTGAGTACTTTCAGGCACTGCAATGCTTGAGATAATGATTCATCTGCATCATTCTGGACTAGAGGCTAGGTCGTGACCTATTTGGATTTACTTTTGCATCATTTTTATTTCCCTTGGTACTTGTTCTGAAATTTATAATGTTTTCTAGGTAAAAATTGTGAAGGTCACCAATGCTACCTTGAGCACAACTGCGCAAGACATTAAGGAGTTCGCCTGAGTGCTCCACGATGCCTAGGTGGTAGATAATGGCGAGAAGCTATGGGTCCGCTGAAATATTTTATTCAACTCTTGTGGGCTGATAAATAGCTTGCCTCAAATGTTATTGAGGGAGTCCTGGATTAGGGGGTGTTCGGGTAGCCGGACTATACCTTCGCCGAACTCCTGGAGTATGAAGATACAAGATTCAAGACTTCGTCCCGTGTCCGGATGGGAGTTTCCTTGGCGTGGAAGGCAAGCTTGGCGATGCGGATATTCAAGATCTCCTACCATTGTAACCGACTCTGTGTAACCCTAACCCTATCCGGTGTCTATATAAACCGGAGGGTTGTAGTCCGTAGGACAATCATCTTCATACACAATCATACCATAGGCTAGCTTCTAGGGTTTAGCCTCCTTGATCTCGTGGTAGATCTACTCTTGTACTACCCATATCATCAATATTAATCAAGCAGGAGTAGGGTATTACCTCCATCGAGAGGGCCCGAACCTGGGTAAAAACATCGTGTCCCTTGTCTCCTGTTACCATCCGGCCCTGACGCACAGATCGGGACCCCCTACCCGAGATCCGCCGGTTTTGACACCGACATTGGTGCTTTCATTATGAGTTCCTTTGTGTCGTCGCCTTTAGGCCTGATGGCTCCTTCAATCATCAACAACGGTGAGGTCCAGGGTGAGACTTTTCTCCCCGGGCAGATCTTCGTCTTCGGCGGCTTCGCTCTGCGGGCCAACTCGCTTGGTCACCTGGAGTAGATCGAAAGCTACGCCCCTGGCCATCAAGTCAGGTTTGGAAGCTTAAACTACATAGCTGACATCCGCGGAGACTTGATCTTCGACGGGTTCGAGCCACAGCCAAGCGCGCCGCACTATCTCGAGGGGCACGATCTAGCTCTCCCTCCGAACAGTGTCTTGGAGGCCGCACACGCAATGGTTCCGACCCTTAATTCGGAGCCTATTGCGTCAATCGAGGATGAGCGGTTGGACGTCGCCTTGGGGGCTGCGATCTCAAAGGCGATCGAGCCGAACGCCAGCCCCGCACTCCGCGTGACCCATGACTCTGAGGGTCCGGACTCTTCTCCGGACTCCGAACCCCCCGTGCCCCTACCGATCGAATCGGATTGGGCACCCATAATGGAGTTCACCGCCGCGGACATCTTTCGGCACTCACCTTTTGGTGACATCCTGAATTCTCTCAAGTCTCTCTCTTTATCAGGAGAGCCTTGGCCGGATTACGGTCAGTGAGGATGGGATTCGGACGATGAAGAAATTCAAAGCCCACCCACCACCCACTTTGTAGCCACTGTCGACGATTTAACCGACATGCTTGACTTCGGCTCCGAAGACTTCGGCGGTATGGACGACGAGGTAGGAGACGAACAGGAACCAGCACATGTAGGGCGCTGGAAGGCCACCTCGTCATATGACATATATATGGTGGATACTCCAAAAGATGGAGATGGCGATGGAACAGCGGGGGATGACACCTCCAAGAAACAGCCAAAGCGCCGGCGTCAGCGGCGCCGCTCTAAATCCCGCCAAAGCAAAAACGGTGATTCCGGCACGGGAGATAATACTACCCCGGATAGCGCCGAAGAACACCCAACCCAGCAAGATTCGGCGCAGGAAGATGGAGAAGCCAGCCCTCATGAGAGAGCGGCAGAACGAGAGGTTGAGGACGATAACTATATGCCTCCCTCCGAAGACGAGGCAAGCCTCGATGACGACGAATTCGTCGTACCATCAGACCCCGCCGAACAAGAGCGTTTCAAACGCAGGCTTCTAGCCACGGCAAACAGCCTAAAGAAAAAGAAGCAACAGCTTAGAGCTGATCAAGATTTGCTAGCTGACAGATGGACTGAAGTCCTTGCGGCCGAAGAGTATGAACTCGAGCGCCCCTCCAAGAGTTACCCAAAGCGCAGGCTGTTGGGGAACGTTGCAGAAAATTAAAATTTTCCTACGGTTTCACCAAGATCCATCTATGAGTTCATCTAAGCAACGAGTCATGGGAGAGAGATTGCATCTACATACCACTTGCAGATAGCGTGCGGAAGCGTTCAAGGGGATGGTGATGACGTAGTCGTACTCGTCGTGATTCGAATCACCGATGACCAAGTGCTGAACGCACAGCACCTCCGCGTTCAACACACGTACGGGACGATCGACGTCTCCTCCTTCTTGATCCAGCAAGGGGAAGGAGAGGTTGTGGAAGAAGACTCCAACGGCAGCACGACGGTGTGGTGATGTTGGTGCAGCAGAACTCCGACAGGGCTTCGCCAAGCACGTACGGAGGAGGAGAGGTGTTGGGGAGGGGAGGGGCTGCGCCTTGACTTGTGTATGCAGCCCTCCCCTCACCCCTCTATTTATAGGGGAAGGGGCAAGGGGGGCCGGCCCCCTCTAGATGGATCTAGAGGGGGGGCGGCGGCCAAGGGGGAGGGGGCTTGCCCCCCAAGCAAGGGGGCGCCCCCCTTAGGGTTCCCCCAAACCCTAGGGCGCATGGGCCCTTGGGGGGAGGCGCACCAGCCCACTTTGGGCTGGTTCCCTTCCCCCTTACAGCCCATGAGCCCTTCCGGGAGAGGTGGCCCCTCCCGGTGGACCCCCGAGGCCCCTCCGGTGGCCCCGGTACAATACCGATATGCCCTCGAACTATTCCGGTGTCCGTATGACAACTTCCCATATATAAATCTTTACCTCCGGACCATTCCGGAACTCCTCGTGATGTCCGGGATCTCATCCGGGACTCCGAACAAGATTCGGTAATCACATCCAAGTCTTCCTAATAACCCTAGCGTCACCGAACCTTAAGTGTGTAGACCCTACGGGTTCGGGAGACATGCAGACATGACCGAGACGACTCTCGGGCAATAACCAACAGCGGGATCTGGATACCCATGTTGGTTCCCACATGTTCCTCGATGATGTCATCGGATGAACCATGATGTCGAGGGTTCAAGCAACCCCGTAAACTATTCCCTTTGTCAATCGGTAGGTTACTTGCCCGAGACTCGATCGTCGGTATCCCAATACCTCGTTTAGTCCCGTTACCGGCAAGTCACTTTACTCGTACCATAATGCATGATCCCGTGGCCAAACACTTGGTCACTTTGAGCTCATTATGATGATGCATTACCGAGTGGGCCCGGTGATACCTCTCCGTCATACGGAGTGACAAATCCCAGTCTTGATCCGTGTCAACCCAACAGATACTTTCGGAGATACCTGTAGTGCACCTTTATAGTCACCCAGTTACGTTGTGACGTTTGGTACACCCAAAGCACTCCTATAGTATCCGGGAGTTACACGATCTCATGGTCTAAGGAAAAGATACTCGACATTGGAAAGCTCTAGCAAAACGAACTACACGATCTTGTGCTATGCTTAGGTTTGGGTCTTGTCCATCACATCATTCTCCTAATGATGTGATCCCGTTATCAATGACATCCCCATGTCCATAGTCAGGAAACCATGACTATCTATTGATCAACGAGCTAGTCAACTAGAGGCTTACTAGGGACATATTGGTGTCTAGTATTCACACATGTATTACGATTTCCAGATAACACAATTATAGCATGAATAAAGACAATTACCATGAACAAGGAAATATAATAATAATACTTTTATTATTGCCTCTAGGGCATATTTCCAACAGTCTCCCACTTGCACTAGAGTCAATAATCTAGTTACATTGTGATGAATCGAACACCCATAGAGTTCTGGTGCTTGTCATGTTTTGCCCTAGGGAGAGGTTTAGTCAACGGATCTGCGACATTCAGATCCGTGTGCACTTTACAAATTTCTATGTCTCCATCTTGAACATTTTCACGGATGGAGTTGAAGCGACGCTTGATGTGCCTGGTCTTCTTGTGAAACCTGGGCTCCTTGGCAAGTGCAATAGCTCCAGTGTTGTCACAGAAGAGTTTGATCGGCCCCGACGCATTGGGTATGACTCCTAGGTCGGTGATGAACTCCTTCACCCAAATTGCCTCATGCGCTGCCTCCGAGGCTGCCATGTATTCCGCTTCACATGTAGATCCCGCCACGACGCTCTGCTTGCAGCTGCACCAGCTCACTGCTCCACCATTCAACATATACACGTATCCGGTTTGTGACTTAGAGTCATCCATATCTGTGTCGAAGCTAGCATCGACGTAACCCTTTACGACGAGCTCTTCGTCACCTCCATAAACGAGAAACATGTCCTTAGTCCTTTTCAGGTACTTAAGGATATTCTTGACCGCTGTCCAGTGTTCCTTGCCGGGGTTACTTTGGTACCTACCTACCAAACTTACGGCAAGGTTTACATCAGGTCTGGTACACAGCATGGCATACATAATGGATCCTATGGCTGAAGCATAGGGGATGACCCTCATCTCTTGTTTATCCTTTGCCGTGGTCGGGCATTGAGCCGAGCTCAATTTCACACCTTGCAATACAGGCAAGAACCCTTTCTTGGACTGATCCATTTTGAACTTCTTCAAAATCTTATCAAGGTACGTGCTTTGCGAAAGACCTATGAGGCGTCTTGATCTATCTCTATAGATTTTGATGCCTAATATATAAGCAGCTTCTCCAAGGTCCTTCATTGAAAAACACTTGTTCAAATAGGCCTTTATGCTTTCCAAGAATTCTATATCATTTCCCATCAATAGTATGTCATCCACATATAATATGAGAAATGCTACGGAGCTCCCACTCACTTTCTTGTAAACGCAGGCTTCTCCATAAGTCTGCATAAACCCAAACGCTTTGATCATCTCATCAAAGCGAATGTTCCAACTCCGAGATGCTTGCACCAGCCCATAAATGGATCGCTGGAGCTTGCACACCTTGTTAGCATTCTTGGGATCGACAAAACCTTCCGGCTGCATCATATACAGTTCTTCCTTAAGATAGCCGTTAAGGAATGCCGTTTTGACGTCCATTTGCCATATCTCATAATCATAGTATGCGGCAATTGCTAACATGATTCGGACGGACTTCAGCTTCGCTACGGGAGAGAAAGTCTCGTCGTAGTCAATACCTTGAACTTGCCGATAACCCTTAGCGGCAAGTCGAGCTTTATAGATGGTGACATTACCATCCGCGTCCGTCTTCTTCTTTAAGATCCATTTGTTTTCTATCGCTCGCCGATCATCGGGCAAGTCTGTCAAAGTCCATACTTTGTTTTCATACATGGATCCTATCTCGGAATTCATGGCTTCTAACCATTTGTTGGAATCCGGGCCCGCCATCGCTTCTTCATAGTTCGAAGGTTCACCGTTGTCCAACAACATGATTTCCAGGACAGGGTTGCCGTACCACTCTGGTGCGGAACGTGTCCTTGTGGACCTACGAAGTTCAGTGGGAGCTTGGTCCGAAGTATCTTGATCATTATCATTAACCTCCTCTCTAATTGGAGCAGGCACCACAGGAACATTTTCCTGCGCTGCGCTATTCTCCGTTTCAAGAGGCAGTACTTCATCAAGCTCCACTTTCCTCCCACTTACTTCTTTCGAGAGAAACTCTTTCTCCAGAAAGGTTCCGTTCTTGGCAACAAAGATCTTGCCCTCGGATCTTAAGTAGAAGGTATACCCTATGGTTTCCTTAGGGTATCCTATGAAGACGCATTTTTCCGATTTGGGTTCGAGCTTTTCAGGTTGAAGTTTCTTGACATAAGCCTCGCATCCCCAAACTTTTAGAAACGACAGCTTAGGTTTCTTTCCAAACCATAATTCATACGGTGTCGTCTCAACGGATTTAGACGGTGCCCTATTTAAAGTGAATGCGGCTGTCTCTAGAGCATATCCCCAAAATGATAGCGATAAATCGGTAAGAGACATCATAGATCGCACCATATCCAATAAAGTGCGATTACGACGTTCGGACACACCATTACGCCGAGGTGTTCCAGGCGGCGTGAGTTGTGAAACTATTCCACATTTTCTTAAGTGTGTGCCAAATTCGTGACTTAAGTACTCTCCTCCACGATCTGATCGTAGAAACTTGATCTTTCTGTCACGTTGATTCTCAACCTCACTCTGAAACTCCTTGAACTTTTCAAAGGTCTCAGACTTGTGTTTCATTAAGTAGACATAGCCATATCTACTCAAATCATCAGTGAGTGTGAGAACATAACGATATCCTCCGCGAGCCTCAACGCTCATTGGACCGCACACATCAGTATGTATAATTTCCAATAGGTTGGTTGCTCGCTCCATTGTTCCGGAGAACGGAGTCTTGGTCATTTTACCCATAAGGCATGGTTCGCATGTGTCAAACGATTCATAATCGAGAGACTCTAAAAGTCCATCAGCATGGAGCTTCTTCATGCGCTTGACACCAATGTGACCAAGGCGGCAGTGCCACAAGTATGTGGGACTATCGTTATCAACTTTACACCTTTTGGCATTCACACTATGAATATGTGTATTATCACGCACGAGATTCATTAAGAATAAACCATTAACCACCGGAGCAGGACCATAAAACATATCACTCATATAAATAGAACAACCATTATTCTCGGATTTAAATGAGTAGCCATCTCGTATTAAACGAGATCCAGATACAATGTTCATGCTCAAACTTGGCACTAAATAACAATTATTGAGGTTTAAAACTAATCCCGTGGGTAAATGTAGAGGTAGCGTGCCGACGGCGATCACATCGACCTTGGAACCATTCCCGACGCGCATCGTCACCTCGTCCTTCGCCAGTCTTCTCTTATTCCGCAGCTCCTGCTGTGAGTTACAAATATGAGCAACAGCACCGGTATCAAATACCCAGGAGCTACTACGAGCACTGGTAAGGTACACATCAATTACATGTATATCACATATACCTTTAGTGTTGCCGGCCTTCTTATCCGCTAAGTACTTGGGGCAATTCCGTTTCCAGTGACCATTTCCCTTGCAATAAAAGCACTCAGTTTCAGGTTTGGGTCCATTCTTTGACTTCTTCCTGGCAGCTGATTTACCAGGCGCGGCAACCTCCTTGCCATCTTTCTTGAAGTTCTTCTTACCCTTGCCTTTCTTGAACTTAGTGGTTTTATTCACCATCAACACTTGATGTTCCTTTTTGATCTCCACCTCCGCGGATTTCAGCATTGAATACAACTCGGGAATGGTCTTTTCCATCCCCTGCATGTTGTAGTTCATCACGAAGCTTTTGTAGCTAGGTGGGAGCGACTGAAGGATTCTGTCAATGACCGCCTCATCCGGAAGATTAACTTCCAGCTGAGTCAAGCGGTTGTGCAACCCAGACATCTTGAGTATGTGTTCACTGACAGAGCTATTTTCCTCCATTTTGCAGCTAAAGAACTTGTCGGAGACTTCATATCTCTCGACCCGGGCATGAGCTTGGAAAATCAATTTCAGCTCCTCGAACATCTCATATGCTCCGTGCTTCTCAAAACGCTTTTGGAGCCCCGGTTCTAAGCTGTAAAGCATGCCGCACTGAACGATGGAGTAATCATCAGTGCGTGACTGATGGGCGTTCATAACGTCCTGGTTTTCTGGGAATGGTGCATCACCTAGCGGTGCATCTAGGACATAATCTTTCTTGGCTGCTATGAGGATGATCCTCAAGTTCCGGACCCGGTCCGAATAGTTGCTGCCATCATCTTTCAGCTTAGTTTTCTCTAGGAACGCGTTGAAGTTGAGGCTGACATTACCGTGGGCCATTTGATCTACAACACATATTGTAAAGATTTAGACTAAGTTCATGATAATTAAGTTCATCTAATCGAATTAATGAATGAACTCCCACTCAGATTAGACATCCCTCTAGTCATCTAAGTGTTACATGATCCGAGTCGACTAGGCCGTGTCCGATCATCACGTGAGACGGACTAGTCATCATCGGTGAACATCTCCATGTTGATCGTATCTTCTATACGACTCATGTTCGACCTTTCGGTCTCTGTGTTCCGAGGCCATGTCTGTACATGCTAGGCTCGTCAAGTTAACCCTAAGTGTTTTGCATGTGTAAAACTGTCTTACACCCGTTGTATGTGAACGTATGGATCTATCACACCCGATCATCACGTGGTGCTTCGAAACGACGAACTTTAGCAACGGTGCACAGTTAGGGGAGAACACTTCTTGAAATTTTGTAAGGGATCATCTTATTTACTACCGTCGTTCTAAGTAAACAAGATGCATAAACATAATAAACATCACATGCAATTATATAGTAGTGACATGATATGGCCATCATCATATAGCTCCTTCGATCTCCATCTTGGGGCTCCATGATCATCTTGTCACCGGCACGACACCATGATCTCCATCATCATGATCTCCATCATCGTGTCTCCATGGAGTTGCTCGCCAACCATTACTACTACTACTATGGCTAACACGTTTAGCAATAAAGTAAAGTAATTTACATGGTGACACGCAGGTCATAAAAGAATAATGACAACTCCTATGGCTCCTGCCGGTTGTCATACTCATCGACATGCAAGTCGTTATTCCTATTACAATAACAAGATCATCTCATACATCACATGATTCATCACAACTTCTGGCCATATCACATCACAAAGCACTTGCTGCAAAAACAAGTTAGACGTCTCTAATGTTGTTGCAAGTTTTTACGTGGCTGTTATAGGTTGCTAGCAAGAACGTTTCTTACCTACGTTAAAACCACAACGTGAATTTGTCAATCTCTATTTACCCTTCATAAGGACCCTGTTCATCGAATCCGATCCAACTAAAGTGGGAGAGACAGACACCCGCCAGCCACCTTATGCAACTAGTGCATGTTAGTCGGTGGAACCGGTCTCACGTAAGCGTACGTGTAAGGTTGGTCCGGGCCGCTTCATCCCACAATACCGCTGAACCAAGATAGGACTAGTAACGGCAAGAAGAATTGACAATTCGACGCCCACAACTACTTTGTGTTCTACTCGTGCAATAGAGAACTACGCATAAACCTGGCTCTGATACCACTGTTGGGGAACGTTGCAGAAAATTAAAATTTTCCTACGGTTTCACCAAGATCCATCTATGAGTTCATCTAAGCAACGAGTCATGGGAGAGAGATTGCATCTACATACCACTTGCAGATAGCGTGCGGAAGCGTTCAAGGGGATGGTGATGACGTAGTCGTACTCGTCGTGATTCGAATCACCGATGACCAAGTGCTGAACGCACAGCACCTCCGCGTTCAACACACGTACGGGACGATCGACGTCTCCTCCTTCTTGATCCAGCAAGGGGAAGGAGAGGTTGTGGAAGAAGACTCCAACGGCAGCACGACGGTGTGGTGATGTTGGTGCAGCAGAACTCCGACAGGGCTTCGCCAAGCACGTACGGAGGAGGAGAGGTGTTGGGGAGGGGAGGGGCTGCGCCTTGACTTGTGTATGCAGCCCTCCCCTCACCCCTATATTTATAGGGGAAGGGGCAAGGGGGGCCGGCCCCCTCTAGATGGATCTAGAGGGGGGGCGGCGGCCAAGGGGGAGGGGGCTTGCCCCCCAAGCAAGGGGGCGCCCCCCTTAGGGTTCCCCCAAACCCTAGGGCGCATGGGCCCTTGGGGGGAGGCGCACCAGCCCACTTTGGGCTGGTTCCCTTCCCCCTTACAGCCCATGAGCCCTTCCGGGAGAGGTGGCCCCTCCCGGTGGACCCCCGAGGCCCCTCCGGTGGCCCCGGTACAATACCGATATGCCCCCGAACTATTCCGGTGTCCGTATGACAACTTCCCATATATAAATCTTTACCTCCGGACCATTCCGGAACTCCTCGTGACGTCCGGGATCTCATCCGGGACTCCGAACAAGATTCGGTAATCACATCCAAGTCTTCCTAATAACCCTAGCGTCACCGAACCTTAAGTGTGTAGACCCTACAGGTTCGGGAGACATGCAGACATGACCGAGACGACTCTCGGGCAATAACCAACAGCGGGATCTGGATACCCATGTTGGTTCCCACATGTTCCTCGATGATGTCATCGGATGAACCATGATGTCGAGGGTTCAAGCAACCCCGTAAACTATTCCCTTTGTCAATCGGTAGGTTACTTGCCCGAGACTCGATCGTCGGTATCCCAATACCTCGTTTAGTCCCGTTACCGGCAAGTCACTTTACTCGTACCGTAATGCATGATCCCGTGGCCAAACACTTGGTCACTTTGAGCTCATTATGATGATGCATTACCGAGTGGGCCCGGTGATACCTCTCCGTCATACGGAGTGACAAATCCCAGTCTTGATCCGTGTCAACCCAACAGATACTTTCGGAGATACCTGTAGTGCACCTTTATAGTCACCCAGTTACGTTGTGACGTTTGGTACACCCAAAGCACTCCTATAGTATCCGGGAGTTACACGATCTCATGGTCTAAGGAAAAGATACTCGACATTGGAAAGCTCTAGCAAAACGAACTACATGATCTTGTGCTATGCTTAGGTTTGGGTCTTGTCCATCACATCATTCTCCTAATGATGTGATCCCGTTATCAATGACATCCCCATGTCCATAGTCAGGAAACCATGACTATCTATTGATCAACGAGCTAGTCAACTAGAGGCTTACTAGGGACATATTGGTGTCTAGTATTCACACATGTATTACGATTTCCAGATAACACAATTATAGCATGAATAAAGACAATTACCATGAACAAGGAAATATAATAATAATACTTTTATTATTGCCTCTAGGGCATATTTCCAACACAGGCCGCTACCCCGATCAGAGGAGGAAGCGCCTACATCATCAGCGCACGACATGGCAGACCGGCCACCTCGCGGCCGCGACTGAGAGGCCTGTCGGCCCTCCACCCAAGCCATGCCCCGATGCCGCTCAACCAAGGCACGGGAAAATGCGCCAGACCTGCGAGACGTACTGGAGGATAAAGCAAGACAAACAAGATCGATCTACGGATCGCGTAGGCGCCCCACGGCACGTGACGATGATCCTCACTCCGGATACAACAAATCCGGCCGGGCCGAACACAACAGACATAGCTCTTCCGAGCTGCGTCGTGACATAGCCCAGTACAGGGGCGCCGCACACCCACTATGCTTCACAGACGAAGTAATGGATCATAAAATCCCAGAGGGTTTCAAACCCGTTAACATCGAATCATACGATGGCACCACAGACCCGGCGGTATGGATCGAGGATTATCTCCTTCACATCCACATGGCACGTGGCGATGATCTACACGCCATCAAATACCTCCCGCTCAAACTTAAAGGACCGGCCCGGCATTGTCTTAACAGCTTGCCAGCAGACTCAATCGGTTCTTGGGAGGACCTGGAAGCCGCATTCCTCGACAACTTCCAGGGCACCTACGTGCGACCACCGGATGCCGACGACTTAAGCCACATAATTCAGCAGCCAGAAGAATCGGCCAGGCAATTCTGGACACGGTTCCTAACAAAGAAAAACCAGATAGTCGACTGTCCGGACGCAGAGGCCCTAGCAGCCTTCAAGCATAACATCCGCGACGAGTGGCTTGCCCGGCACCTGGGACAGGAAAAGCCGAAATCTATGGCAGCCCTCACGACACTCATGACCCGTTTTTGCGCGGGAGAAGATAGCTGGCTAGCTCGCAGCAATAACTTATCAAAAAACCCTGGTAATTCGGATACCAAGGACAAAAGTGGCAGGACACGTCGAAACAAGCAAAAGCGCCGCGTTAGCAGCGACAGCAATGAAGATACGACAGTTAATGCCGGATTCAGAGGCTATAAATCCGGTCAGCGGAAAAATCCATTCAAAAAGAATACTCAGGGCCCGTCCAGTTTGGACCGAATACTCGACCGCTTGTGCCAGATCCATGGCACCCCCGAAAGGCCAGCCAATCACACCAACAGGGATTGTCGGGTGTTCAAGCAGGCAGGCAAGTTAAGAGCCGAAAACAAAGACAAGGGGCTGCATAGCGATGACGAGGAGGAGCCCAGGCCGCCGAACAACAATGGACAGAAGGGGTTTCCCCCACAAGTGCGGACGGTGAACATGATATACGCAACCCACATTCCCAAGAGGGAGCGGAAGCGTGCGCTACGGGACGTATACGCGATGGAGCCAGTCGCCCCAAAGTTCAACCCATGGTCCTCCTGCCCGATCACTTTTGATCGAAGGGACCACCCCACTAGCATCCGTCATGGCGGCTTTGCCGCATTGGTTCTCGACCCAATAATCGATGGATTTCATCTCACAAGAGTCCTCATGGACGGCGGCAGTACCTGAACCTGCTTTACCAGGATACAGTGCGGAAAATGGGCATAGATTCCTCAAGGATTAAGCCCACAAGGACGACCTTTAAAGGCGTTATACCAGGTGTAGAGGCCAATTGTACAGGCTCGGTAACACTTGACGTGGTCTTCGGATCTCCGGATAATTTCCGAAGCGAAGAGTTAATCTTCGATATAGTCCCGTTCCGCAGTGGCTATCACGTCCTGCTCGGACGAACCGCATTTGCAAAGTTCAATGCGGTGCCGCACTACGCATACCTCAAGCTCAAGATGCCAGGCCCTCGAGGAGTGATCACGGTCAATGGAAACACCGAACGCTCCCTCCGTACGGAGGAGCACACGGCGGCTCTCGCAGCGGAAGTACAAAGCAGCCTTCTTAGGCAATTCCCCAGTCCGGCCGTTAAAAAGTCGGACACTGCCAAGCGCGCCTGGAGTAACCTACAACAAGACCGCCTAGCACGTTCTGAGCAGGCGTAGCAATGCGGCCCCAACCCCGGCCCTCGGGATATAGCGAAACCAGTGCCTCGCGTACATAAATACGCCCTTGAAATACCATGGGCACAGGGGAAGGGGCACAATAACGGCACGCCCAAAATACGGCTTAAAACGTACTAGGGGCTGCCGGATTCTTTTTTCTTACTTTCAGGACTCCACATTTTGGACGAACTGTTCGGCAATTCGACTGCTGCACAAACGATGCAAGATTCAGGGAAGCAGACAAAGCCATGCCGCATTATGGAACTCCCAGACGGTCTCTGTTATGAGCGGTATACCAGTTTCAAATACAACTCCGCGGCCTGCCCCTGGTCAGGACATGTTAAATAGTCCGGTATATTTTTGCTTATTGCACTACTTGTATCGTTCGGCTTTGATAAATAGCCTCTCTATAAACAATGCATAGCTTTTTGTCTATTTTTTGCATTATCCTATTTTCATATATATGTTTTGACATGATCGCACCCGTACATCATGGTACGGCAAATACGCCAGGGGCTTCAGTACCCCTTATTATGGTGTGAGAAGTCCGTCCACTTTCACAAGTGCGGCACCCCGAACTTATAGCACTATATGCATCGGCTCCGAATCATGATTCGGGTCAATAGTTGGGTTTGCCCGGCTCCTATGTTTTGGTGCCTTACGTTCCGCTATATCGGCTAAGGTAGCACTAGGAGAACCACTGCGATTGTGCCCCGGTTCAGCTGGGTTAAGCACCTCAGTGAAGAAAGCTAAAACTAACTGTCATGATGAGGCGAGAGACCGGTCGCTGTTCGAGAGGTTTTTCGAGTCCCTATAGACTTATGCCGCTTCGAGCGGGGAGCTGGCTTTGTCCGGCCAAAGGCGTGGATAGCGCCCCGAACTCGGTCTTCTGAACTAGGGGCTTCGCCGAAATTTAAAATTATAAAGTTCTATGGCTAAGTGAGAGTGTTCAAGCATTATAGTCCGATTGCCTGGTTCGTTGTGCTGAGCGCCTCCCTCGAAGGACCCAACCATGGGAAAAAGAATGCTCAGGTTTATCCCGAACACCCCAGCACTAGTGGCACGGGGGCAGAAGCCGACGACTGGCCATCTCTCAATTTTTGATAAACGGCCGCACAGAAAATAATATTTTAAATTCAATAAGCATTGCTTAGTGCATATGAACAAGTTTTCAGGGCACGGGATAAACACGAGCGAGTTCATTCAAAAATTACATCTTTGGTGCATTCATCCGCCACAAGGCGGGCACCTGCAAGAACATTCTTGTAGTAGTTCTCGGGCTTGCGATGCTCCTTCCCCACCGGCGGCCCGTCCTTACGAGCCTCTCTCCGTCCAGCTTACCCCAGTGCACCTTCGCACGGGCAAGGGCCCGACGGGCACCTTCGATGCAAACGGAGCGCTTGATGACCTCGAGCCTTGGACAGGCCTCCACCAGCCGCTTCACCAGCCCGAAATAGCTCCCAGGCAGGGCCTCTCCGGGCCACAGCCGAACTATGAAGCCCTTCATGGCCTGTTCGGCCGCCTTGTGGAGCTCGACCAGCTGTTTCAGCTGGTCGCTCAGGGGTACAGGGTGTCCGGCCTCAGAATACTGAGACCAGAACACACTCTCCGTCGAGCTGCCCTCTTCAGCTCGGTAGAATGCGGCGGCGTCGGATACGCTACAGGGAAGATCTGCGAACGCCCCTGGAGAACTCCGGATTCGGGTAAGTGACAAGTAGTTTACTTTTATATTTCTACTTTGCATTAAGAATGCCTTACCCGCTGCTATCTTTTTCATCTCCTCCAACTCTTGGAGGGCCTTCTGGGCTTCGTCCTTGGCACCCTTGGCGGTCTCAAGGGCCGACGCGAGCTCGGATGCTTGCGCCTTTGACTCAAGCTCCAAGCTCTCATGTTTTTTCATGAGAACCTGCAGCTCTTGCTGCACCTCGCCGACCAGAGCCCCAAGTCTTTCTCGCTCGGTGCGCTCCTCGGCCGTTTTCTTTTCGGCCTCAGATAACGCCTGCTTGAGGGTCGCCACCTCAGTTGTGGCCCCTATGATAAGCAGTATGATCCTGTTATTTTTTGCAATCACGCCTCTCTATAGGCACCTTTTTCTGTAGGGTATTTCTTACCTTCTTTCTCCTCGAGCTGCCGCTTGGCAAGGCCGAGCTCTTGCTCGGTCCGCCCGAGGTCCTTTTTTAGGACGTCCACCTCCGCAGTCAGTGCGGCGGTGGATAGAAGCGAAGCCTGCATACGCATATTGACTCTTTATTGTTAGACTCCTGCGAAATTTATTAGATCCTCTATTCGGCTTTTCTTTCCGAACGCCAAACAGAGCATCAGGGGCTACTGTCTATGTGGTAATATTTTGATATATTTTTGCTTACCTCGAAGCCTGTCAGAAGGCTAGCGCAAGCTTCAGTCAGTCCGCTCTTGGCGGACTGAACCCTCTGGATCACCGTACTCATAATAGTACGGTGCTCCTTGTCGATGGAGGCGCCGTCAAGCACCTCCAGCAGATGGTCCAGCGACTCCGGTTGGACGGAAGTCGCTGGCTTAGAAGGCTTGCTCCTTTTGGAAGGAGTTCGCCTACCGCGGCTCGGAACTGTTGAAGATTCCGGCACGGTGTCCGGCTCAAAGCCGGACTTGGAGCCCTGGGGGGTCTTATACCCTTCACTTCTGGAGTCCGGGAGGTTGCCTTGCGGCTCCTCCAGGACCACCTCCTCCTGCCCCGGAGCTTGTCGCGACGCCACTTCGGCGTCATCCGTAGTGCGGGGGGAGACAGCAGGAGGAACGGAGTTCACGTCCGATGAGTCCAGGGAGCCGCCCGACGATTCGTTGTATTCGGCCTGGGGCGGGCTGCATAATTACATTCGACATTAAGGAAAGCTGTGCAACAAAGGAACATCATGAGTTACTCTGATGTCCGAACTTACGATTTCGCCGGACGCTTGGCCCTGTTCGGCCATTCCTCTTTGCTCTCTTCGGCGTCATGGGGGTAGTCCGGCGGAGGGGTCTTCCTTTTCCTAGACCCCTCGGCCTCCCCGGCTGGGGCGGCCTTCTTCTTCTCTCCTCCCTCCGCTGGGGGGGAGAGCTTTCTTCTTCCTCCTCCTCGTTTTCACGGGAGGAGGGCGCCTCGGACTCGTCAGATGACGAGTCCGACATCACCACGTTACGGGCACTCTTTCGAGTCCCCGTGGTCTTCTTCTTCTTGACCTTCTTCTCCGGCACCACATAAGGCGCCGGAGCCAGCAGCTTCTCTAAGAGAGCAGGGGCTGGGTCTTTGGGCAAGGGAGCCGGACAGTTAATCGGTCTGGACATCGCCTGCCAAGCCTGTTAAAGGTAAGGGAGTTTAGATCCCGCACAGAGTCAAACTGTGAAAGGAAAACAGAGCTTAATATCCTGTAAAAGGTGAAGATAGCTTACCTCGCTAGCGTGACGCTGCGAGCTGTATCCGCGATCCTCGGAGGCGGATGCGGGAGCCTCGGCGCCCTTGAAAAGCACCTTCCAAGCATCTTCGTACGTCGTGTCGAAGAGCCTATTGAGGGTTTGGTGCTGCGCCGGGTCGAACTCCCACAAAGTAAAACCCCGTTGTTGACACGGGAGGATTCGGCGAACGAGCATGACCTGGACTACATTGACAAGCCGGATTGGCTTGTTTGCCAGGGACTGGATGCAAGTTTGCAATCCGGTCACCTCTTCTTCGTTTCCCCACGACAGGCCCGTCTCTTTTCAGGACATAAGCCGCGTGGGGGATCCGGATCGGAACTCGGGGGCAGCGACCCATTTCGGATCGCGTGGCTCGGTGATGTAAAACCACCCTGCTTGCCACCCCTTTAGGATCTCCACAAAGGAGCCCTCGAACCATAGGACGTTGGCCATCTTGCCCGCCATAGCGCCTCCGCACTCCGCTTGGCTGCCGCGCACCACCTTGGGCTTGACATTGAAGGTCTTGAGCCAGAGGCCGAAATGGGGGCGGACGCGGAGGAAGGCCTCACACACGATGATAAACGTTGAGATGTTGAGGATGAAGTTTGGGGCCAGATCGTGGAAATCCAGGGCGTAGTAGAACATGAGTCCCCGGACGAATGGGTGGAGTGGGAAGCCCAGTCCGCGGAGGAAGTGGGGAAGAAAAACTACCCTCTCATGGGGCCTTGGGGTGGGGAGAAGCTGCCCCTTTTCGGGAAGCCGGTGCGGGATGTCCTTGGACAGGTATCCGGCTTTCCTCAGCTTTTTTACTTGAACCTCCGTAACGGAGGAAACCATCCACTTGCCTCCTGCTCCGGACATTGTTGGAGAAGGTTGAGGTGAAAAGAGCGGGCTTGGGCGCTGGAGCTCGAGTGCGCAAGAGAGGGATTAGCAAAGGAGGAAGAAGGCGTAGGTAAAAAGGTGGATCCTTATCCCCTTATATGGGCGGATGCGGTTATGCGTCCCCACCTGCCTAATAAAACTCGCTTGCCTCCCAAGCGTCATGGTAAATGCGCGGCTGGGTTACCCACGTCCGTATTGATGAGAATCCCGTAAAAGGGGCATACGATCTCTGCTTTGACAAGACGTGCCAAGGAAACCGCCTCGCTAAACGTGCTGAGGTGGAAAAGTAAAAACGATTCATGTAAAGAACTTGGCCGTAGTGCGATGGAGCACTGCGGGATACGTCAGCAGATTTGATTTGTGTTAATATTATTCTCTCTATGGCACTATGTGGAAACTTATTTTGCAGAGCCGGACACTATTTTTGGTGTTTACAATCTTCTATGAAGGACTTGGAGGAGGAACCCGCCTTGCAATGCCGAAGACAATTTGCGCGCCGAACTCGTCGTCATTGAAGCCTGGTTCAGGGGCTACTGAGGGAGTCCTGGATTAGGAGGTGTTCGGGTAGCCGGACTATACCTTCACCGGACTCCTGGACTATGAAGATACAAGATTGAAGACTTCGTCCCGTGTCCGGATGAGACTTTCCTTGGCGTGGAAGGCAAGCTTGGCGATGCGGATATTCAAGATCTCCTACCATTGTAACCGACTCTGTGTAACCCTAACCCTATCCGATGTCTATATAAACCGGAGGGTTGTAGTCCGTAGGACAATCATCTTCATACACAATCATACCATAGGCTAGCTTCTAGGGTTTAGCCTCCTTGATCTCGTGATAGATCTACTCTTGTACTACCCATATCATTAATATTAATTAAGCAGGAGTAGTGTATTACCTCCATCGAGAGGGCCCGAACCTGGGTAAAAACATCGTGTCCCTTGTCTCCTGTTACCATCCGGTCTTGACGCACAGATCGGGACCCCCTACCCGAGATCCGCCGGTTTTAACACCGACAGTTATGCATAGCAAAGACTTTCAGTGATGCCTCACTTGACATATCGCTAGTGACTGCTCATTGGCGATAGGTTGTGATAGTTATCACTTGTGGTTTCCATCAAACATGCTAGTAGTGGGGTTTAGTTAATAAGCCCTTTATGTAGCAGTGTACCACGGTTCACAAAAATCATCTCTCGATGATGTAAGTACGTCTTGCCTCCATGGAGTAGGCGATCCGGTGTATATTGGTCATGCTTGAGAATCATCGAGGTGCATCACCTTCCTCTCGTACTCTGGTTGTTAGCAAAAATAGTATTAGAAAAAATGTACAAGGGTGAGGATGGGAGACCTCATGAAGGGAATCAGCACTAGGCGGCAACCAGCAAGTCACTCCGGGGGTACTGCACGTTCAAATGCTTCTGCGTGGCACCATGACTCCTCCGACCACCATCTGCGCATGAGTTCTGCGGAGACACACTCCGACCGACCAAGCAAGCAAGCCACCTTGGGCGCCATGTCCTCCCACGCCAAATCGCCTTGTTTCTCAATCTTCCAGGGGGACATGTAGCGACATCCCAACCTGCCACTCCATCCGCACCCACGGGTTCTTGTTGAGGCCCTAACTCCACGATGTTGCTAAACACTATGAACACTCTCTTACCAAAGCCGCTGCCTTGTACTAGTAAGACTAGATCACTGATGGCGCGCGTTGCCGCGCCCGTCTATTTTGTCAGTTAAGTATAATATTTGTAAATATATAGAGACATGGACACAAAATGAATGAAACTTTTGCAAAAACTCGACCATAACATTACTCAATTATCGAAGAGCAACTTTTTGCAAGAAAGCAATGTGTTTGATTGACTTTGGCTGGATTTGTGCCATCAGTCAGTTAAGAAGTGGTCAATATACAAATTGGCTTGTAATGAAAACATACACGACAATCTAGTATATTACTAAAAGAAACGACCAATAAGATGAAAATCAGCAGGAGAAAACAAATATGTACGTGTAATTTGTCAAACTTTCAATGTTGATTTTAAGCATGGTGCGCCGATGAAATCCCCACTGATTTATACCCAGTGGACAGCCATCTTCAACAGCAAAAAATAAACTCCGCTCAGATTCTTGAGGCATTGTTACATCCACGGATGAAGATTCCTAAAGGAGGAATTTAATTAGGTAGGGAATAAAATAGCACTGACATGTACCATACAAGGAGCCATGTGGATCTGTAGCAATAAGATCTTTCGCTTATTTAAGAGAAATCTGACTGTATGATATTTGAAATAAGTCGCAAATTGGCAGCAATATATGAAACTTGAAGAGGCCGTCCAAAATAGATCATCATGGAGAAGGGTCGACTTGCACAAAACAAATAATGTCCAAAGTGGCTACCGATGGGCAGTTGAACACCTAGCACCACATACAAAAAGAAAAGCTCACAGTTAGGACTCAGGAGAGAATGTCTGATAGAGCAGGTAATATCATGAGCAAGATGGACAATACAATCAGAAACACAGAATATAATAAAAAATGATAACTATCATAGGTCACATACTGGACACAGGATGGGACAAGGCACCATATGAGGCTAAAATTTTTGTATAATATTAACACATATTAGTAGTATGAAAATAAATTTTATGTGGCAAAAGGAAACAATGTCTATAGCTGACATGTAGATGAATGGGATGCAAATAGATTAGTACGACCATAGTGTCTTTTTTAAAGATCAAAATATGTCTTTTGACCTCTGTCTAGTCTAGATTAAAAAAAGCATATAGTTGGAGTAATAGTTCCAGCTGGAGTAACATTTCATGCAATTTTGAACTCTACCGGAATCAGTTCAGAAGCTATTTTAGATGTAATAAATGTCAATATAGTAAGACTTGAAATAAGAGAATTCCCACCAGCTTTATATGTTCACCCGCGCACTCAATATTTTCCTTTCGTAAGTCATTACCTGAATAAGCGCATGATTCATCAAGTAACCAGTACTGTGAAAAAAAAGTGCATGTGAATAGCAAATACTCCTAGTAGTTGTAGTGCTTGTTAACCGATCCACCAATTGCTACCAAAACTAAATAACCTCAACTCACATCAACCTGAACCTGAAGAGATTGAAAGCGGCAGAGGTGAATGTGTAGCCTAGAGTTTTCAGATATTGAACGGTCACATATATATCCTCTGGAACTGTGAAGTCTCAAAAATCAGAATCACTCGTGCAAACAAGTATCAAACACTTGGCAGGCCCGAATAGTAATACTCTATCAAGAGATTATTAGAAAGGGCATGGAGCGAAATCTCAACCAAGGGAGAAGACAGAAAGGATGCCAGATCAACATGGAAGGATCTGCACAAAATGAAGCGTGAGATAATGATGAAAAACCATAGTGAGAAGGGCACATGGATGGTGGAGGACTGGAGGAGCTGCTTGGTTCTGCTCCCGGAACAACGGGAGAGCATGAGGCGACGGAGCAGATATTTACAGGCGCACGGACTAAAGCAGGTATAGGCTGCCAAAGCAATAACGTACCTCTACTAATCAACGCCGCGTGTGGCGCACATCAACCGCTATAAAAGCTTCCAGCAACTGATGCTTCAATACTTCTTTCAATGCCGACAGATCGAACATCGATCTGATTTCCTCTGTGCCGTTTCGCATGTTTCTGTCGCTTCAGTTGCCGAGATGTACAAGGAGATCCCCGTTGGTCGCTGACTCCCGCATCATCGCCTCCCCGACATTGCTTGGCCCCGCCTTGGCCAGCTGCTGAGGAAGGCCATCTGCGTCCCTCAAAAAAAAAGGAAGGCCATCTGCGGTTCGCTCGATCCCATCTCTCTTTGGACTGGATTTTTTTTTCTTCTCTTTTGAGCAGCCCGAAGTGTGATCCAACTGTTGAGTTACTGGGTGGGCTTTGTCCGATGCTAGGCCCGCAAGCCATTTTTCTATCCAAAAGGCCCCAATTAATAAGAGAATGCCGATTTTGTTCCAAGAGCAGCGGCCCAAAGAACATCCAGCCCACCCGCGGGAAGTGTTTCAACGAGAAGTTGATCCAACGGCCACAAAACATATAGGGGGTTGGATTAGACGGTTCATAACGGTGAGGGCGTGAGAAGCCTCCTAGAGTGCACAGTTATAATGTCTTTAAATAGCATATGAGGACATGGAGATGGGACCAATTAATGATGGCTCGTGTGAGCTTGGGGATCAGACTATTCATAGTGAGAGTAACATAGGTACTAACATGCATGCCACATAGGCAGAAAAGGTGATATGGCAAGTAATTAAAGAGGAGAGAGATAAATGGAATGACATAAGAGCATGGTTAATAGTGCAGCCAGTTGTTGGCTCTATCTAATACCCATGTCATCTATAGCCAAAATATGTTACCATCACATGCTTATCAATGAAAAATGACTCTACAAAGTAATAAATAAAGATCTCTATGTTTTCACACATATGACTCTACCCACTATGTAAGTAGTAATATAGACAAGTATTGCATCCCATATGCATGTTACTAGTCTAAATTACTCACCACTATAACCAGCCTAAGGATTCGTAGTGCAGCATGTGCGAGTGGGCATCGACCGAGGCAGTCTTCTATGATGCTATTGCGGTACTTCTATCCATCCCTAGAGCTTGACTGCATCATGGAAGCTAGGGTAGGACGGCAGGTCAGGCGCAAAATTTTGGTGCAACATCAGTACTGCGACCACCTCCCTATGAACCGAAGCCCCATTGACTCCTTTGAAAATTTAACAAATTTTAAGTGCACTTTGACTCTTGTTAAGAGCGTCGTGGTTCAAAAATCCCGAGATTGTCGACACCCTTGTCTCATAGGTGGCGAATTTAACTCACTCTCTTCCCAAGAGGAAGGAACACCGCGAGATCTATCTTCACTTACTACTTATAGAGGTGCACACATGTTGTTTTGAAGATCCATATGGTGTTAATATAATTTGGTTCTTGGTTATTTATTTATTTTTGTGATAGTTTTCTTTTTCAACGCCACTCTATAATGCTTATTTAAGGACGTCCGCGTGCTTTTGTTTGCTTTGTCAGGCAGAAAATATTTTAACCTCCATGAGCATCCATAATTATTTTATGTCAGGAAAAACATTAAAAAATGATACAGATGTATCAAACTACTGCTATAGAAATCTTCCCTAGCCACAATTATCCTTTACCCATCACCAACTCTCCCTCGGCTACATGTGCGATGGCGACGGTAGCGATGGTTGTGGTAAGGGTGAGTGTCAAAAAAATGTTACTGAAAAATGTTTTCCATAAATTGTTTGGAATGCTTTTGTCCAAAATTATTAAAAAAATATTCCCGTTTCCAAAAATTGTTCACGTTTTCATTTTTCTGGAGTGTAAAAAAAGTCCCAGTTTCATAAATTGTTAACAAGTTTCAAAAAATGTTCGTGTTTTCAAATTTTGTTCAGGATTTTCAAAATATGTTCGCGTTTTCAAATTTTGTTTTTGAATTTGGAAAAATGTTCCTGTTACATTAAAAAATCTTCATCATTTTCAAAAACTGTTCCCGTTTTTCGAAAATGTTAGGTTTTAATAAAAATGTTCATAAATTTGGAAAGTGTTTGCGTTTCATAGAACATTCTGTTCTTTGAAACAAAAAAAATTCAGAATTCCTAAAATAATTCAAATCTCTGTAGCATGTTGGTTCTTTAGGTGTGACGATACTGTATGTAAAATTATGATTGCTAGCTCTACTGGTAGTAGCATGTCGTGTGTTGCGTTCGATCCTGTGTTCGAATCCCCGCGACAACTGTATTTTTTTAGCTACAGTGCGTGTTCGAAACTGTCTCTATCTTCATGGGCTGGGCCAGTCCGCGAGTCGCCTGTGCGAAACAGCGACTCTTCGCCATAGAGAGCGGCATATAGGAGAAATCACTAATTAAGGAGTACTCGTTTTAAATCACTAATTAAGGAGTACTCGTTTTAAAGAACACTCCATCTTCCCAGGTCACGACAAGTGGAGCACATGCAGCGTGCCACTTGTCGCAACCTGGGAGTTTTTCTTTTTTTCATAGATTCGTTTATTCAAAACGTTTTATCTCTTAAACCGTGCATTCAATTCTCAAACCATTCTCATCATTGGATTCCTCGCGTCGAGATCTTCAAAACTAGATCCCATGTTGATAGTTTTTGACGAACTTTTTTTTCATGAAAAAACCGGACGAAAAAAACCAAACCGAGAGCACGGTTTTTTTCCTTTTTGAAAGAGGCCGCGAAATCACAACCGTGCCTCTCGCGGAAGCAAAACCATGACTCTCGTGGAAAGAAAAAAAACAGAAAACACGTTTTTTTCCCTTTCCGAAAGAGGCACGCCTGTGACTTTTGCGAAAGCACAACCGTGCCTCTGGCAAAAGCAAAACCGTGACTCTCGCGAAAAAAAAAATGTGTATTTTTTCCCTTTCCGAGAGGCACGGCCCTGACTCTCGCAAAAGCACAACCGTGCCTCTTGCGGAAGCAAAACCGTGACTCTCGCGAAAAAAAAACAGAAAACGCATTTTGTTTTTCCCTTTCCGAGAGGCACGGTCGTGACTCTCACGAAAGCACAACCGTGCCTCTCGCGGAAGTAAAACCGTGACTCTTGCGAAAGAAAAAAAACAAAAAACGTGTTTTTTTCGTTTCCGAAAGGCACGGCCGTGTCTCTCGCTAAAGCACAACCGTGCCTCTCGCAGAAGAAAAAACATTACTTTTCACGAAAGAAAGAAAAGTAAAGCATTTTTTCGCGCAATTGTTTTTTCAAAAAATTTGTTTTTGGTCAAAACGCTAAGGAAGACCGGGGGAAAACCAAAACGTCGAAAAAAGAAAAAAAAACGTTTAAAAAGCCGAAAACGCGTGCGAAAAAATAAAATAAAATAACAAAATCTGAATGGAGCGTCCAGAGCGCGACACGTGGCGAATGGCTGAGAGCACTCTATACTTATGTCTGGATGCATGCAAAAGAGGATGGCTACTGTCATGCAGGCCCATAATTTGCGTAGATGGAACTCACATAAGGACCAAGTATGGAGGACAGATTCTGACAGCAATTGGAGTAGATCCCAATGATTGCATATACCCAATTGCACTAGCTGTAGTAGAGGTGGAGTGCCATGCTTCATGGAAGTGGTTTCTTACTACTTTGAAAACTGATCTGAACATCATCAACAATCACTATAATGAGTGATAAATAGAAGGTGTGCTCAAAATAAATATTCTATGTTGTGTTGTGTTTGAAACATAGCTAATTGTATGTTAACATATTATACATGGAGATCTCATGTAGATATTGTGTTGTGTTCCAGGGTTTGATGAAAGCAGTCAAAGAAATATTCCCTGACTTTGAACATAGGTTCTGTGTTAGACATCTGTCCCTGAACCTGAACCAGCTCCACAAGGGAGAGACAGTGAAGAACCACATGTGGGCATGTGCTAGGTCAAGCAACACTACAAGGTGGCGGCAAAACATGGAGAGGTTCAAGGTTGATTGTCCTGAAGTACATGCTTGGTTAGATGAAAAGAAGCCCTCTGACTATTGCAGAGCTTTCTTCAGTGATTTTGTCAAGTGTGGCATACTTACAAATAATTCATGTGAAGTTTTCACTTGTTAAATGTCTATTACTAATGTCTATTATTGTTCATGTAGGTGGATATTAGAAGCTAGAGAGTTGCCTATCCTGTCTATGTTAGAGAACATTGCTTGCAAGATAGGCACAAGATATGTCAAGATGCAGAAAGAGGCTCTACTGGACTGGTCATATTTGTCCAAAGATAAGACAGAAAGGTCAGAAAAATGCAGATTATGCAGCAAATTGCTTTGCTACTGAATATGGAAGGTCAACTTTCAAAGTTTTGAGCAATGGTGTTAGTTACATTGTAGAGCTAAACATGAGATCTTGCACTTG
Source organism: Aegilops umbellulata (assembly GCA_032464435.1). Lineage (NCBI taxonomy): Eukaryota > Viridiplantae > Streptophyta > Magnoliopsida > Poales > Poaceae > Aegilops > Aegilops umbellulata. The sequence continues at coordinate 585,989,106 of CP136060.1, read as the reverse complement.
CAGAAGATGGAAGTTAACTGGCATTCCATGCAACCATTCAATAGCTTGTTGCAGACATGAGAGAATAAAACCTGAACAAATGGTATCGAGCTGCTATTCTCTTAATGCTTTTATGCAAGCTTACGGTCCAGTGGTGAAGCCTGTTAGAGATAAATCTGAATGGGAGCATGTTAGTGCCCCTGTAGTGAAACCACCCTTCTATGAGAAGGTTGTTGGTAGACCATCAAGCAAAAAAAGAAGAAAAGGTCCTAAAGAAAGTGAGGATGGTACAAAGTTGAGCAAACATGGGGTCACTATTCATTGTGGATATTGTGGTTATGAAGGTCATAACAGGAAAGGATGCCCTAGATTGAAGGAGATTGCAAGGGCAGAAGCAGCACAAGCAGCACAATCTCACACCCAAGTAGCACAAGAACCAACAGAGGTGCAAGATCAAGCAAGACCAAAGAGAAAGAGAAGAAGAACTGTGCAAGAGCAAGTGGGCATGCCAATCTCCATTTCAAACTCAAACAGAGGTCCCACAATTATTGATGAGAATGGAGATGCCGATATTCCTGAGATACTACAGGTAATATGCAACACACTATTTAATGTTTTGCAGAAGAAGTACTAATACAATCTTTAATGTTTTGATCAGCACATTGATCATGTAGAACTAGATCCCAGGAAAGATCCTTCCAATGTGAAAGAATCTATGATATCTCAGCTGGCCCATGAGGTGAATTCACAAAATGCAACACTTGATGTTCTGCTTTTGTTATGTATTTCATGTTTTGATCAGTCATCTATGTTATATATTGCACGCACCAAAAATTGTATTTGAAGATATTAAGCCTTTCCCTATGGAATCTGCTTTTGTTGCACAATATAGAGCAAATATTCCACCACCAAGGAGAAGCACAGTGACAGTTGATCAGCTCAGAAGTCAAACAAGGGATAGGTCTGGAAGAGGAACAGTAGCTAGAGCTGCAACTAGTGCAGTGAATAGGAGAGGTGCAAATCAAAGAAGAGAAAGAGGCAGCACTAGCAACAGTGCAACAGCAGGAACATCAGGTGCTGGAGGGTTTCAATTTCTTCTGTTTGGAGAGAGAGGAGGAAGAGCAGGAAGAAGAGGGGGTAGAGGAGGAAGAAGAGGAGGCAGAAGAGGAGGAAGATCAAGAAGCATGGCAGAAGAGGATGAAGAAGAGATCAACAACACACAATCAGCACCACAAGACTGATATCATGCTTTGTAATTCAGTGTTGCCCTTGTTTCAGTGTTGAGGCCGCAACCTCTTGATCGTTTGGCAGTCTGTTGTGAACCGCTTTACTTTTGGTAGTGTTCCAGGCCTTGGAAATGTTGCTACTTTAACCTGGTGTCATGCGTTGGTTTTGTTAATGAAACCTGGTAGTTTGGTTTGTGCAGTACTTTCAAACTACTTCTCTTTTCAGTACCAGGGTCTCTTCTATCAACTACTTTCTTTCACACTAAATGCATACTGCATATAGGTTGACAACACAAATTGTGAACTAGTTCATTTCACATAAATTGCATAGTGCATACAAGAGATAAACCACAACATACAGGATACAACAATAGCAGGTCTGGATACAACAAACTGGTTACATCAGGTCTGGGTACATTTGTTCTTAAACACAAAGGCTACAATGCCACAGTAGAACACAACAAATACATAGATCAGATGTTGCATCTACATCTTGAACAAACCACCTGCACGACCCATCTGTCCCTGGACCTGCAAATCCATGCCCACCTCCAATGTATGCCTTCTCTGCCCCATCAATTGTACCAGGACAGCAAGTAAAAGTGTGACAACGAGCACTATTGGATTCATCGTCGTAATCGTAAGCAGGCGGCAACTCTGTTAATATTGGGCTCCGATCTATAACCTTCAAAATATGGATCTTCACAACATGCAGAGCTGTTGGCTTCTCGAGTGTCAAGTGACTGGAAGGTGGTGAAATTGGCCCGTCAAAGTCTGATGTTGGATAATCTTGGGGGTAGGTCAGGTTCTGGCAGCTCCACATCATATAACTTGGGCACCTTGTTAGGATTTTTCATCCACGCTTCAACAACGATGCAACAACGATCAGTGGGCTTCACCATCTTAATGAGATCGCCGCCGAGACTGCTAACGAGCTTGCCAACAAACTCGCCCTCCCATGCTTCTTGCGGTAGCCCATCTAAGCTCAACCTAGTTAAAAACTTCAAAGACGACACCTCGCCACCCATCCCACGGTGCCAACGGCTAAACTGGATCGTCGCTCCGCCGGCGGTAAGCTTACGGGAGTGGTAGATGAGCACCCGAGTGCAATCCTCGCCGGACTGGAACCGCACAAGAAAATCCGTCGGAGGGGAACATACCTCGACCATGATGTGGTCGCGGGAGAGGCCGCATTGCGACTCCAAAGCAGCAACCACCTGTGCCGGCGACACGGGAGGCCGGTGCCCTTCCACTGTACCCACCAGTGCACGACCACGCAACTTCTCCTCCACCCGGTACATCCCCGGCGTGCGCTGGAGCACACAACGGCCTAACTCAGGCCTCAACTCCAGCTCGCCACGCCTCCAGCCCTCCGCCGGGAAGAAGACACTCCCCTCCCTGTTCTCCGGCCGCCAGCTCTCTCCCTCGAACTGCTCCATCTCGAGCTAAGTGACGGCCGCGGCAGATCGAAAGAGAGGATGAAGTGAGAAGAATGCTAGGGTTTGGCACGAATCGGGCTGATTTGGGGATTTTGACCGGTGAGGGGATGCACTATTTGCAAAAAAACCCAACCCAAAAATACGGGGCCGCATTGCATAAAGGGCAAAAAACTGACAGTGGGCCCAAGCTGAGTCAGCCAGCCACGTCGGCCCCGTCACGGCTCGAAACGATTTGCTCATAAAACAAACCAAACTGATCATTTTTTCACGTTTTGACACTTGTGTGACCAATATGCTCATCTCGCGAAAGTTGGCTGACCAATAGTGCGTCTGTCAGAATATAAGACGGGACGAAAGCCTGCTTTGGTTCGGTCGCCACGTGTGTGTGGTTTGTGAATGTGTATGATCAATGTGCTCATCTCGCAAGAGTTCGCTGACCAATGATGCGTTTATCTCTTCTGTCAATATATAAGAAGGGACGAAAGCCTGCTTTGTTCTGTCGTGTGTGATTTGTGAACGCGTCGCAGGCCCGTTGATAATTCGCGCTGAATAGCCAGCCCTCGGGTCCGACGCGGTCGCCCGGTCGAGAAAGGAAGCGAAGGACAGCGCCGGCCAGCGACAGATGAGAGGGACCGCCCGGAACCGGAACGGAACTTCCCTCCTAAGCCAAAGCCCAGACCGCGCCGCACCGCACCGCACCGGTCGGTCGGGTCGCCCCCGCGTCGCACGTTACCGCGTCCCTCCCCGACTGGCCAAAGCCCCGAACCCTTCTCCCCTCCCCGGATCTACCACCACCGCTTCCACCCCCACCTCGCTCGCTTTTGAAACCCGTCTCCTCTCCCCCAACCCCCCGAAACCAAAACCACCACCACCACAGTAGGCAGCCAGCTCAGATCGCCCGCCGCGGCCGCCGATTTCTCGCCGCGAGCTGGTGGGGCGGCGGGGGCCGCGGGGATGGCGTCGTCCATGAGGCGGCGGCCGAGCCGGGGGGGCGGGGGCCCGGGGGCGGCGGCGGAGAACTGGGAGCGGCTGGTGCGGGCGGCGCTGAAGCGGGACCGGGCGGGCGGCGCGGGGGCCTCGGCCGCCGCGCAGCACGCCGGGGCGGGCGCCGGGCTCGCCTCCGCCGTGCCGCCCTCGCTCGGCCGCACCACCAACATCGAGCAGATCCTGCAGGCCGCCGACGACATCGAGGACGACGACCCCAACGTCGCGCGGATCCGTAAGCGCCCCTCCCCTTCCCATCCCCTCCCGCTAGTCCGCTTCGCTCGCTGCTTGTCACCGCGAGCGAGCCTGTTTTTACCTTGTGGTTGCTTGCGGGGGTTTACTGGGTAGCGTGTGGCCCGCGGATGTGGGGGAAATGCCACTCTGGGTAATCCCGTGCCCACGCGGCGGGCCTCAGGGTTTCGCGTGTGCTCCTCTGCTGCTGCTCTAGGCCGCCTCGGATGCTTGCCGCCTCACCTCGACCTGGGACGGAGTAGCAGGTTTTACAACTCGTAGGAATAGGATTGCCTGTTTGGGCTGAATTGGGGGCGAATTTTGCTGTATAGCTCGGGTGCTGCTGGCTTCAGATTGTCAGACTCTGTGGCTAATCATGGTCCCGTTGGAGGTTCCAAAGGGTTCTAATCTAATAGTATAGCGTGAATTGGCGCATAATGTTCCATCTAGGATTTCGTAGTGACTTGAAGAAAGCTCTTACAACTTTATTTACTCTGAATGCAACTCCAACCCTTGGTCTGGCTGAAATGCTCGTGCACAGCGTACGGGCGTGAAAAATCTCCGGGTAATTCGATGTCCATGCGGTGGGGTTTAGGGTTCTGTGTGCTCTTAGTCTCTTATGCTTGCCACTGACCTGGGGTTAGGTCCAGAAGACACAGTTGAACATGTAACTTGTTAGCCCCCATTTCTACGCCCTTACTCCGTTGAATGATCACAAGGAGAAGAACATGGGCGTGGCGGCGTACTTATGCACCCTTGCATTAGTTTATAATCTGAATGTCTTCTCTAATCTTCCATTATTGTCGCCCTACAGTTTGTGAACAAGCATACAGCATGGCTCAAAATCTGGATCCAAGCAGCGATGGGAGAGGCGTTCTACAGTTCAAAACCGGTTTAGCATCCGTGATCAAGGTATGCTAGTGCTCACTGTATTGCACGACCAATCACCCCTAATTGTGGTTCAATCTTTCCTCCAGTTAATATTCTACTTTGGTGCCTAACTTCTTATTGTGTGCCATGGTATTCTGCAGCAAAAGCTTGCTAAGAAGGACGGGGGTTCAATTGACCGTCAGAATGACATCGAGGTGCTGTGGAATTTCTATTTGGAGTACAAGAAGCGTCGTCGAGTTGATGACATGCAACGGGAGCAGGAGATAATGAGGGAATCAGGAACTTTTAGCACCGAGTATGTCTTTCTCTCTGGTTATAATTGTGGTATTATTTGCTTCATAAAACACCAGGGTCGTCTCATTTTCTGTGACTTGAGTTTTGGCCAGCATATCCTGCATGTTGTGTTACCTTGAGATACTCGCTGAAACACTCTGCTCAAAACAACCAGCACGTAAAGCTTGTGTATCTTGGTTAACTAATGTTAAATCTTGTATTTAGTTTTACATTTGCTCATTGCTTTGCTGCTCCTGTGCTGCATGTTTTTAGCTATCAATTAGTTGATATTGATACGCCGGAGTTGGATTTTGTTGTATTTATATGCTCTACTCATGTTTGTCCATGCATCTTTGATCTCTGGTCTGGAAGTGTCTGTTATACACTAAGTGCTAAGTTGACCTTCTTTCTTAAGGTCTCCGAGCACAATTGTTTGCTGAAGTACTACATTATCATATCCCTGTTGCACTTGATGATGCTATGGTGGCAACTCATCTTATGTACTATACGACATTGCTCATGAGTTTTCCATTTTTTACGCTATGACCAGGATGGGAGCTAGGGCTATGGAAATGAAAAAGATCTATGCTACTTTGAGGGCTCTGCTTGATGTTTTAGAAATTCTTGTTGGACAGGCACCGAGTGATAGGCTTGGTAGACAGATTCTAGAGGAGGTAATTGCTAAATATACTAATCCATTATTTTAAAGCATGGTTTGCTGATGTGGTTTGCTTGACATTTATGCTTTATTGAACTGGTACTCATTGGCCCTTTCAGATAAAGAAAATAAAAAGATCCGATGCAGCTCTGAGAGGCGAACTTATGCCTTACAATATTATACCCCTTGATGCATCATCAGTGGGAAATGTTGTTGGTTTTTTCCCTGAGGTATCCATGTTTTCTGTTTTTGTTACAATATTATCTTCTCATACCTTGCCAGATATTAGTCTGTTTAGTTGTCTTGACTATCTCTTACAACCCTATTAGGTCAGGGCTGCAATAGCCGCAATTCAAAACTGTGAGGATCTGCCACGCTTTACTTATGACACACCACAGCTGAGACAGAAAGATATTTTTGACCTTCTGCAGTACGTATTTGGCTTCCAGGTAACCTTTCTCTGCCATATTTTCATGGTTTGGGTCATATTATATTAGATCCTCCTCTATTAAGTGAAAAAGTAGATACGTGTATAGTTCTTTTGGTGTGCTTAGTTCAATGATCTTATGTTCTTTGGCTTGGTTATCCATCAAGCAACAATGTGGCAAGTTGTTTCATTATTTTTTGCTCCTGCTCCAGTCTTATCTACTTAGGATTCATGCTATTCTGTATTGTAGAACTGGGCACTAGCCCAGTTGGTGGGAGCACATTGGTGTCTCCTTGCCGACCTGGGTTTTTGACCCCTGTGGGGCGGATTAGTTCTTGTTCATTTATTTTGCAGGACTAATAAACTAGTATCTCTTTATCTTCTTTATAATGTATGGGGGTTGCTAGTACCCTTGGTTTCATTACTATTATCTATTCTACCCGCGTCGTGTATCTAATGCGGTCAAATTTTGTTCATGTTTCAGGATGATAATGTTCGGAATCAGCGTGAAAATGTTGCACTTACCTTAGCCAATGCCCAGTCCCGTCTGAGCTTGCCTAATGATACAGAACCGGTTAGTTCTCCCCCTCTTATCTGGATACGTCTGAACAAAAGAACATTTAGGCATATGGGTGTGGAGTTAAGTTAGATCCTTATTCCTACTGATTATAATACTTCATTTGTTACTAATTATATGTTGTCTTGGGCATTCACACGGTCTTCAATGTAGGATAGAACATTTGAGCGCACAGTAATAAAGTTTTTAAACCACACATTTCAGGAACTGACTGTATCTTGGTTGGTTGGTCTTGCAAGAGTGCAAGCCTCCAGCCACCTTGGTTTAAAACCCTTAGCTTGACTGTCCAGATAGTCTATGCTGATCTATTTCACTTCATTCGCCTTGCTTTCTACTTGTACGTTTATGCAAAAGTAATGTGTTTACAGCAAGATCACTCTTGAGATTGTCGCCACCCTTAGCTTTACTGTCCAAATAGTCTATGCTCGTCTATGTCATTTCACTCGCCTTGTTGTCGACTTACACTTTATGAAAAGCAAGATTTCTTTATAGAATATACATCGGATTTTGTGTGTGTGTGTGTGTGTGGATGCTAATCTATCTATGCCAAATTAGAAGCCTATTCGCCTATTTACCTTGGTCGTCTTCTACGATTGCCCCAGGGAATGATGGTTTTGTCTAAATAAACTGAAACTTTTAAGGATTGAAAGAAGTATAACTAGCTGTTTATTAGCAATGCCTAGGCTTGCTGCTGTTGTTCCATCTATTATCAATAAATTTGAGGCACCTGGCAAATATGAAATACCTGACCTCTTTTATTATTCTTTCTGGTGGCCATTGTCAGTAAGTTTTAGCTGTGCATATTAATAATTTCTTAGCTAAACTCACTATAAAATAAACATGGACACAACTCTTGTAGAAAATCGATGAGAAGGCTGTTACAGAAGTTTTCTGCAAAGTTCTGGACAACTACATAAAATGGTGTAGGTTCTTGGGCAAGCGTGTTGCATGGACCAGGTATGTTAACTGCTTTTGAACAGCTTTCTTTTTGCATGCTATTAGCTCATCGACGCTTACCTGTTATATCACTTACTTTTTTGGTAGCCTTGAAGCAGTAAACAAGAACAGAAAAATCATATTGGTTGCTCTCTACTTTCTAATTTGGGGCGAAGCTGCAAATGTTCGCTTTCTTCCAGAATGCCTATGCTACATTTTCCACAACGTGAGTCTTTTCTTGTCACCCGTTAATTTGTTTTCAAGGGATGCCATGTGAAACACTAGAAGTCGCTAAATCAGTCGAGGATAGGCTCTTCTGTTTTGTAGATAGTCTAGTCAGTTTGTGGCAATGACCAAAATCGTTAATTGCAGCAGCCATTTGACAGCTACTTATCTTAGCTTCTTGACAACCTCGTAATTAGGGTCTAACTTTGACCACCAATTTGACCAACAAAATATATGTTATATGCCACAATAAATATAGCATTGAAAACTTCTTTCACAAACGAATCCAATGTCATACTTTTTGTGCCATATAACTTATATTTTATGGGTCAAGCCGATGGTCAAAGTTAGACCCAAATTACGAGGTGGCCTTGTATAGATGAAAGGAGGGAGTAGTAGTAAACAGAATGATCTGTGCATCTGTCCCTGATGGTGTATCTACCTTTTTGCTGCACTGACTTGTTTCAAGGAACTCTAATGTATCATGAAAACAATTGTTATGCTATGACACTCACAGCAGTTTGCTTTATGCCAAAAAAGATCGCGAAGTAGCTTTTTTTTGTAGATGTTCACTTTGTACTAGAAAAGTAGACCCTGTATTTGATGATTCAATGGAACAAAACACTATGTCCTTGAGAAATCAAATTCTGATTGATGGCAAACTTAAGATTGGTTCCTTGTCGTGTTTGAATATGTTCTTAGTTCCTCTGTAGTTCTTTTGTACAATGTGTTACTGATCCTTTTTGGCATGTCTTCAGATGGCAAAGGAACTTGATGGGATTCTTGATTCATCTGAAGCTGAGCCTGCAAAGAGCTGTGTCACCAATGATGGTTCAACCTCATATCTAGAGAAAATAATTACTCCTATATATCTAACAATGTCCGCGGTAGGTTCATCATGGAAGTTCTAGCTTGGTTTACAATTTTGTCCAACTGTTACATCAATTAGATCAGAATCGTTATTGCTTTCCTACTTGTGGGTCTGGCTTTCTTTGGATTGATATGGATCTTTCTTGAATTCAAAATAAAGTCCTATATTCTGCCGCTACAGTTTGGCGCTTCAATATTTTAGCATTACTTCCTTGATTTTGTTGAAAACTTGAAATTGTTCGCTCAATCTCTTAGTTGGCTATCTGTGAGAGACCATGTAGGTTTCGTTGTTCTGATTTATTTTTACTTAGAATCGTAAATTCTTTTTCCAGTGTAAACTTTTAGCTATTTACATAGGAATTGACTTGCTGTCTTTTTATCCTTTCTGCTATATTTAGGTTTAATGCATTTTATATCTTCCACAGGAGGCTAACAATAACAATGATGGGAAAGCAGCACATTCTGCATGGCGGAATTATGATGATTTCAATGAATATTTCTGGTCCATTCCCTAAATCATTGCCTTTGTGCTGTTTCCCTTTTACCCTTCGCTTACTGTCTCCCTTACTCTGTTTTGTTTCATATGTGTAGGTCACGCTCATGCTTTGAGCTGAGTTGGCCACCTGCCGAGAATTCCAAATTTTTGCGCAAACCTGCTAAGAGGAAGCGTGTAAGTTGATCATGAATATATTTTTTAAAGACAGTAGTAGTTTGGTGGTACGTGTGGTGCAAACAGCTAAACACTGTTGAGAAACCTAGTCCGCAGAATAAAATTGTTTAGTTTCTCCTTTTCTTGTACCTAGCCCTTATCTGTTGTCCTCACTGTATGTTATGGGCAGGGGCTCCAGTACGGTAGTAAATTGGATTGCTTGTTGTCTACTAGTTTGTTTCAGTTTTGATCTGTTTGTTTGATTAGGAAGTTATCCTCAAGAGTTTGAGTTCAAATCAGCGAAGTAGGACTAGGTTTGTTTTTATTGGGCGTTAAACATAAGAGTTTGGACTTCTAGGTAACAAGGAGAGCCTGCCTTATAAAACCCTACAACTGTTGTAACTTCTGACATCAAGCAAGGAGAATAGTTCTCATCAAAAGTCATCTTCCTCATTATTACCCCATTTGTACACTCCCTATTCTAAGTCGCACTGTCCATCCACCTTCGTATTCGTAGGATTTTTGGGAGTCTCCTTTAAGTTACATGAGGTTTACCATCCTATCATTTTTAGTTTCTAGTCAGCATTCTTGTTGCATTATTTCAATGTTGGTTGCAGACCTTGGTCTCATTTCAGTTCACACAGTGTAAACAACTTGGTTCACACTCGATTTTTGACTATGAAATACAATTCTTACTTCTCCTTCCATCTGGAAATACTTGTCAGAGAAATGGATGTATCTTAGACATATTTTAGTTCTAGATACATCCATTTTTATCCATTTCTGCGACAAGTAATTCCGGATGGAAGGAGTATTAAGAGCGATATTCAAGAAACTATATCGAGCTGCATGATTTTTTTTGTAAGTAGTTGCTGTTTTACTCCACCTTAGAACTTGGCAATAGATTGTAAAATAAATAAATTACATTTAATACTAAAGCCAGCTACCTCTGGATACTATTGTGAATTTGTGATTATCCTTTTTATTGGTGTTTTAGAGTATCTGCAAAGAGGAATGAAAACAGAGACAGAATTTATGATGTTATGCTTACATTTCTTGTGCAGAACTATATCTTTGAATCATTAAATTTTGTAAAAACGTATTACAAAAGTGTGGAGTCTTTTAAGCAAACATTGGCCGTTCGTCATCACTTTATTTATTTTTGATATGAAATATTTGGCAGTACTAGTGATTAAGGGGGCTAAGGGGTGTTCTTTGACTTGAATGAAATAAATCCATTTTCTACGAAATATTCATGCGTACCCTGTTTTACATAATAATTATTTTTTCTTTACCTATGCGCCTTCTTATTAAAAAGTTCCATTGCAGACGGGAAAGACCAACTTTGTTGAGCATCGAACTTTTCTGCACCTGTACCGCAGTTTTCATCGGTTGTGGATTTTCCTCATATTAATGTTTCAGGTCAGCTGTTTGATACTATTGTAATTAATTATGTGAATAAATATATCAATAATTTATATTGTGCTAAAGATGCCTTCTCTCTTCTCTCAATGGTGCTGCAGTGCTTAACTATTATAGCCTTTCACCATGGGAAGATAAACATTAGTACTATTAAAGTAGTACTTAGCGCTGGGCCAGCCTTTTTCATACTGAACTTCATTGAGTGTACGCTCTCTAATTTGTTCTTCTTGGTCTCACTTTTCCTATAATGGTTTTGCACATGTTACTTGTACATTTTAAGAAAGTGTTACCTGGACCAGGATCTTCAACATTCTCCATTTGCATGTGCCTCTTATCTTTTGTAGGCTGCTTGGATGTGCTACTCATGTTTGGTGCATATAAAACTGCAAGAGGTTTTGCCATCTCACGATTAGTAATCCGATTCCTTTGGTTGGCTGCAATTTCAACATTTGTGACCTATCTTTATGTGTGAGTATTTGATTATATGTTGTTCTTAGATTTTACCTCTCTCAGTGTGCATTAAGTTGCCTATTCACTTTGAGCACTAAGTTACCTATTCACTTTGAATGTTGAATATTGAACAGGAAAGTCTTGGATGAGAAAAATGCAAGAAACAATGATTCAACTTATTTCCGGATTTATGTTCTTGTTCTGGGTGGTTATGCTGCGGTTAGGCTTGTGTTCGCATCGTTGGCCAAGATCCCAGCTTGCCACAGGCTGTCCAATTACTCTGACCGTTCACAGTTTTTCCAGTTTTTCAAGTGGATATACCAAGTATGCATGTTTTCACTCTACGTCGTGTTTTGGGAACATATCTTCATTATGAAATTACGTATTCATCTTCTTTCCCTTTTTCGTAACTAGGAACGATACTATATTGGACGGGGACTCTATGAGAGTATAGGCAACTATGCCAGGTTCTTTTCTTCTCATTTTCAGGAGTTTTGAACATTGTAATCTGAGGCATCCTTAGTTTTTGTACTTCTTTATTGACATATCACCAAGATACTAATGTTCAGTTGTGTTAAAATTTTGTGGGATGTTATTTGCGAGACATGCTACCTATTCTTCTGGTCAGGCCAATCACGTTTCCTGCCGAACTTTAGTTATGATATCTGTAGTGCTGCTTGCGGTATTTTACTGTCAGATATGTGTATGCACTTAATATAAAGTGCAGGGAGCCAGTTATTAGGAAATAGCAAAAGACAGACATATGTGATGACGTAATCACTACCTGACATTAGGAGTTGTTAGCATCAGTCTGAGACATTTCTCTAGTTTCTTTACTAGTACTTGCCAGTTGGTCATGTTTAGTTATTAATTCACCAGCATTCTAACTGGTCTTCAGCCTTCACTACTTGAGTGCTTGCATGGTCGTGGTGTGTTATTTACCTTTGACAAATTTTCTGATGCAGATACGTGATCTTTTGGTTGGTCATATTTGCATGCAAATTTCCTTTTGCTTATTATCTCCAGGTGGGTATAACTATTTCTTTCAGAACTCAAATGCTTACTGATATTTTCTGTGTGGCCAGAACTTCAAAAGTTACTCTTCTTTTCATCATGTCATTCCCTTTTGCAGATTCGCCCTTTAGTTGTACCAACCAATATAATCGTGCAACTCCATGATTTGCAGTATTCTTGGCATGATTTTGTATCAAAGGGTTAGTAAATTTGTACATATCGCACTAGTAGCGTTGTTTCATTTACTCCACATTTTTTTTGAGGTAATAAGTTGCTCAACATCTTTATTAAGGAGAAAACGATTATCTTCTTTTTTACTTAAGTACACTAACAATGACACTACCATGCTGATGACGCTTTTATAGGAAATAGAAATGCTTTGACCATTCTCAGCCTATGGGCGCCCGTCGTAGCTGTAAGTTTCATGTGTTGACCTTCAAATTCTTGGAGAGAAAAGAAGTGAACTTTCAAAATGATGCACTGCTTCACTATATTTGTATATTCAGATATACCTGATGGACATACACATTTGGTACACTCTTCTATCTGCTCTTGTTGGTGGCGTTATGGGTGCTAGAGGTCGCCTTGGGGAGGTACTATCGACCACGTATGCATTTGTTGTGATCTGTAAACTGGATATCACTCTTACATGTGCCAATTTAATGCAGATTCGTTCAATTGAAATGCTTCATAAACGTTTTGAGAGCTTTCCAGAAGCTTTTGCAAAAACCCTTTCCCCGCAAAGGTCCTTAATCCTATTCTTTAAAATTGTGTCATTTTGAGCAGCTATCTAGTTTAATTTGATTTATTTCCAATTTTCATAATGTTTTCATTTGATATTGTAGGATATCTAGCAGGCCAGTTCCTCAGGTAAACAAACGCCTGTTTATCACATGCTGTGTTCGTAACTTCCTTTAGATGCTTGTGCCACAGTACATCTCAAGATCTCAAGATGTCTACCGCCGCACCCCCTGGCACACACACATCTAGTTTCTTAAACTAAGTGTTCGCGATTAGTTTTATGCAGACAAGTTATGTTCAACTCAATTTAGCCAAGCATGTCACTCTATTTAAACTTGTTGTTTCTCAAACTACCAAGTCCACTTTCAACTTGTAAAACTGGCTTTCCTGTATTCTTATTTCATCCTTGTTATATTACCTCTCTATCTGGCCAATATCCTAGACCCTGATGAAGTGATGTTGGCTGGACATATTATTATTTTTAATGGCTTCTTTTTATTTATCTTAAAAAAATCAAGTTAGCTGATTCCAGTTTCATTTTTCAAAATCTCGACAAGTTAAATACCTGAAAGTACTGACCTTTGATCACGTTCAACACTAGGATTCAGAAGCAGCTACTAAGATGTATGCCTCGATATTCTCCCCGTTTTGGAATGAGATTATCAAGAGCTTGCGTGAAGAGGACTACATCAGTAACAGGTACATTGAACACTATATATGTTTACCATTCTATAAAAACCATTTGCTTCAATACCATCAATAAATTTTGTTTCAGGGAGATGGATCTGCTTATGATGCCAAGTAACTGTGGAACTTTAAGACTCGTACAATGGCCATTGTTTCTTCTTACTAGTAAGGTATCCTAATTGAAACCAACTATATCCAACTTCTGTTGCAAGAATTGATCTTTATCTGTGAATTGGGGTGTCATGACTCTGTTGCTTTATTTGTAGATCATGTTGGCGAATGACTATGCATCTGACTGCAAAGACTCCCAGAAGGAATTATGGCACAGAATATCAAAAGATGAATACATGGCCTATGCGGTCAAGGAATGCTACTATAGTGCAGAAAGAATTCTTAAGTCTATAGTTGATGGTGAAGGGAAGCTCTGGTATGATTCCGTACTAAAAGATGAAGTACCTTACTCACCATCATTAGATGGTTTTCCTAAATTATCTCTTCACTTTTCTCTGCTTTGTCCTGATACATGTACAGGGTTGAACGCCTTTTCCAATATCTCAATGAAAGCATAGAACGAGATTCACTTTTGGTTACTATAAATCTGAAGAAGTTGCAGTTGGTCCAGTCACGTCTTACTGGTTTGACAGGACTTCTGGTGAGATTGTGCTTTCGTTGACGCCTCGCATAGTTTTCTTTGATGAACATTTAATAGAGCAGTATACGTGTTAGTAATTTTTTAACTGTTTCCTATTTCATGTGTGTTTCTTAAATATATCATGAAGGTGTTTTAAATGACAATACAATATGTATTAGATACGCGACGAGACTGCTGATCGTAAAGCTGGTGTTACAAAAGCTCTCCGTGAGCTCTATGAGGTTGTTACCCACGAGTTTCTTGCACCAAATCTGAGGTATGCTATGAGAACAATCACTGTTTTGATTGGTGAAAGATATCAGTTACACAGTTCTACTTTATTTCCTACAAATGTTTTTTTCTTGCTGCAGGGAAGAATTTGACACCTGGCAATTACTGTTAAGAGCTAGGAATGATGGGCGTCTATTCTCTAACATTTTGTGGCTAAATGATCTGGAAATGGTACTTCTACTTCATCTGCACAACTATTTGAAAATTTCTTACTGGAAAGAGTTCTTGTCGTACCATCTCTTGTGGTGCTACCAATGTATGCTATTGCCACTCAAAATGTTAAGAAAAATTCCATTTTTTTGGGTTTTTCGTGACTTCCTGTGTTGCTTCGCTGGTACCATAGCAGCATCCCTATAGGGCATGGCATTCTCTCATTGCTTACACCGGGTCTATTTGTGCTTGTAGAAAGAACAAGTTAAGCGTTTACACTTACTTCTGACTGTCAAAGACTCTGCTGCAAACATTCCAAAAAATTTAGAAGCTCAGAGAAGACTACAATTTTTCACCAACTCTTTGTTCATGGACATGCCGGAAGCAAAGCCCGTCTCTGAGATGATCCCATTCTGGTACTGTAAATGCTTATGAACTTCATGCTTATCTAAATGAATATGATCCTTTTGACACATACTTTTCTTGTGCAACAGTGTATTTACCCCATACTACAGTGAGACTGTACTTTATAGCATGTCTGAGCTGTGTGTTGACAATGAAGATGGCATTTCTATACTTTTCTATCTTCAAAAAATCTTTCCTGGTAATATTACGATGCTTTCTCTTGCAAATTATTACTTCTTGATGATATTTTATTTCTCAAGGTTTGGTTTATGTAGATGTTGTTCTGGCTGTTTTGCCAGGGAAAGTATGTATAGATAGGGAGGTGCACTCACCCCTTTGAGTGGGATTGCTGCAATTTGTATATTACATGAAGCCTTTGGAAACAAAAATTCTGATTTTGCCAAAATCGACACAACACAATGCGACTATTATGAGTTATAAAATTTCAAATCCAAACGCGATTGACAATCGAGAAACAGGACAAATGGTAGATGCATCTTGTTTCTTTTACTGTTTGGACGTACTCCAAGCCTGGTTCATCTGTTCCACCTAAATGACAGAGTGCATACAAGTCGTTGCCGCACTGATATCATGTTTTGAACTCTTTCGTAGTTACCAAAACTGGTGCCGAAGTTGTGTTTGTAGACATCAAAATTTTAAACCAATACTCTTTCCTCCCATCCTGAGTTTTTTCTTTTCGTCCATAGTTTATTAAACAACTTCACAGGTTGAGGTTTTTCATTTCTCGTGGTAGCATTCCCCTTTTTATGTTGTACTTTGGGCTATAAAGTATTTGGAGTTTTTACACATGTTGTATGGCAGAGGAAAGTGTTCTGCAGAATAAGTCATGTAGAGTAGAACATTGTAAATGCAACTTCAATTAATTATCACAAAATTCCTACATGTCAGCATGTGTTGCAGAGGAAAGTGTTCGGCAGAATAAGTCATGTAGAGTTGAGCATTGTAAATACAGCTTCAATTAATTATCACAAAATTCCTACATGTCAACGTGTGTTGCTTATTAGCGAAACATTTCTGTTGGATCACGGTTCACCACAAAGGAAGAAGATGTTCCTTGTACCAGAATACTGATTAAGTTGTTTGTTTTATACCAGAAATGTAATTAGTGTCTCATTTGTTTTTTTGCAATCAGATTGTCGTTTTATACAAAACATGCCCTTAATTTTCTTTAAGTGTGTGGCCTGGATTTTTATTTGGTTTGTAGATGAGTGGGCCAACTTCTTAGAACGGATTGGTCGTGGAGAATCATCAGAAGAGGATTTCAAGGAAAGTCCAAGTGACACCTTAGAACTGCGGTTTTGGGTGTCATACCGTGGCCAAACTTTGGCAAGGACAGGTGAATTTTCTTTTATTTCTGTTTACTGAATGCTCATGTATAGCGGAATGTATGCAACTAATACATGTTCCATACTCAAATGGTCCATAAGCTTCAATCTGATGCCAAGTACATATTTTTCCCTTCCTTTTATTTAATATATTCCTTGACTTTGTATTTGCTGGAGCAGTGAGGGGTATGATGTACTACAGACGAGCGTTGATGTTGCAGAGTTACCTGGAGAAGCGATATCTTGGAGGTGTGTTTATAGTTCTCTGTTGTAGAAAATGAAATAACATAGTTTATTTTTCTCATTTTGTTTTCTGAGAGATTTTCATCATTTTGTTTGTTCCACCAGGCATTGAAGATGGGTATTCTGCACTTGAATATATTGACACTCAAGGGTATCAGTTATCTCCTGATGCACGGGCCCAGGCAGATCTAAAATTTACATACGTTGTTTCATGTCAAATATATGGACAGCAGAAGCAAAGGAAGGCTCCAGAGGCTGCGGATATTGCTCTTTTATTGCAGAGGTTAATTTGCTTGACTTTTATTTCTTTTGTAAGATCTATTCTAGATTACTAGGACAATGGCTTGCTTTGCAACTCACTTCATTGTAAATAGTCCACCTTATTTCCGTCAAAAATTATAATTATACCCAAACTAATTTAGTAAAGAGTAAACCCACTTCGAACCACATATTTCTCACACTGACATTTTGAACAGATTTAATTTTAAGCATTTTTACAGTACATAGGCACTTCTGCCAGAGTGGTGGGAGCACTGGTTAATTCTGGCCTTTTTTCCTTTTCTTTGGGCTTGTTGAGCTGTGCCCTCAGCAGAACCTGTTGTACTTCTCGTCTGTGTGCGTGTGGTGTGTTTTTTGTTGGACTTGCTTTTTGTGTTGGATACTGTTGTCTGGTTGTGGTGCTTTATCTTTAAAGCGGGGCGAAAGCCTTTTTCGGTAATTCTGGCCTTCCATTAATAATAGAATAAATTAGTCATTTTGTAGCTAAGAAGGGGTAATAGACTTTTGTTCCTAATCTATTTTTTCCAAGGCAACACTAGACATGTCTTTAGAAAGCTGCATCATTCTTGATGTCCATGTCAACCAGTGAAAAATAATAGCGTGCTATAGAGTTCTCAGAAATGTCTCGCTAATAGCACGCTATAGTGCGATATAGCACGCTAATAGCGTATTTTAAGGGTCATGCTATTTTTTTCATTGAATTGTCAACAGATGCGTGCCAACTCACTGTCTAGTCAGCTGACAGGTAGGCCAAACCAACCAGGATCAGAAGTGGATGTTAAGTCTGGTACAAATATGGATTTCGGTGCTTAAAATCTGGTTCAATACAAAAATAGCAACCTTCTAATTGTCATGATGCGACACTTGTGTGATTCAAAGTGGGATGCACTCTATAATTAACTAAATAATATAGAGGATATGAAAAGATTAAAAGAAGTCCTTAATTTCTTGTCTTTTGGATCATCAGTTGATTTTTTGTCTGTTAGATGAGGTCATTCTTGCTTTAGTTTTCATTATCTTAAGTTAATATGTTTCTGATTTTGGTTTCTGCTATATAATTTTTAAACCTTACATTGCATAATCCTGATTAACTTTTGTTATAACTTGTAGAAATGAGGCCCTTCGGGTTGCTTTCATACATGAAGAGGATGGTGTATCGAGTGATGGGCAAGCTATAAAAGAGTATCATTCCAAGCTCGTGAAGGCTGATATTCACGGAAAAGATCAAGTAAGCACAGTACTGCAGTTCTGTATAAATTTGATTAATGATTTGCTCCATTTTTCTTGCGTCCTTGTAATCAACAATAAACCTGTAACACTCCACTTTTCACATTATAAGATCTGTAGTACGTGGAAAATAGCTTGTTCTGTATTAGCAGCAATTGAGCTATCTCAGTTATTATTAACTGTTTTCTGACTCCAAAAGCAACAATAGGTGAAGAAACTGATGGTCATGTTCCATCCTTTTCCTTCTCTGTGTAACCCACAAACCATGTGTAGTACCTGAGCCTTATTCCCCGCTTTCCTTTAGTTCACATGTTTTTGTTAGTCTCGTAATATCACCTTCTCGAATAAAACTGATAATACTGTTCTCTCATGTTATATATTGAGTAAGAGAATATGAAATTATTGCTCTTATCATCATTTCTCAGTTTTCTGCTACTGCACCACCTCTTCTATTGATGCCCCCTTATCATTTGCCGATCTACCAAACTAACTCCACTTCTGGAAGAGATCACAAATGCTGTTGTAGCCTTAGCTCTGGTAGTATGGAATTTTATTAACCAAAAAACAGAAGAAAGTTTTGGTTCTTGCCAGCCATAATGTATCTTAGAACTTTACCAACATTAATATTAATGGACCTCTTATGCTTCATCTTTTTTCATACTGTTGTATAAATAGGAAATATACTCCATTAAACTGCCTGGGAACCCCAAGCTTGGTGAGGGGAAACCTGAAAACCAAAATCATGCTATAATTTTTACTCGTGGAGATGCAATACAGACGATCGATATGAATCAGGTATACTTTTCTTCTTCAATAGTAACAACAGCCCTTAAATATTTAATCATTAACCTTATCATTTGTCAATTCCTCATGAAGTTTCACTAGTTTAGATTCTTGCGTGTATTTTGTCGGATTGAATGTAGATCCCAGTAAAAATCTACTCATAGAACATATTGTCTGTTTCTAGTTTGTCCATTCCATTTTTAAGAATATTTTAAATCCTGGATGCTAATCTATGCATGATTCTGATAGTGTCGCATCCTGCACCGTTCTTGGTAGAATTTGCCATACAGATGGATGTTCCATTGCTTTCAGTTTGCTTGCATTTTTCTTGAATAGAAAGGAGTTCATTGTGTACAAGGGTGTAAGGGGAATTTATACAACACAATACAAAGTTGCACTAGATACTTCCCTTAGAAAACGAGATGAGGAGGGACTAGGTGTTCATTCAAAAAGAAATAGGCACCCAAATTCAAGTAGATGACTTGAGCTTGGGTGGTGGGGCTGTATAACTCCCACAAACTGTGATAGGCTTAGTTTCAGATGCTTCTCTTTTCTCATATGCATGGTACACATTAGATGTGTTATGATGCCCCGGTGTACCCCAAATAGCCCTGATGGATACAAGTTCTCACATAGGATAACTACTTGGAGGAGGCAATGAAAGTGAGGAATTTACTTGAAGAATTTCGTGGTAACCATGGAATACGTTATCCCACAATTCTTGGTGTGCGGGAGCATGTGTTTACGGGAAGGTTATTCTTCGACTACTCAGTTATTTGACCAACTATTGACATGTTTTGTATCTTTTCTGTATCAACCTGTTCTATTTTATTTTGCTACAGTGTGTCTTCGCTGGCATCATTTATGTCTAAACAGGAAACCAGTTTCGTTACTTTGGGGCAACGTGTTCTTGCTTACCTCAAGTGAGTAAATGTACCGTGTCCTGTAGGGAATATCCGTGCACATTCTTACTAATTTTCTCTTTCTACCAATGAACCTGACAATAGTTTCATTTCGGCACAACTTAATTGCATTCTGTTGTCCTTGTGTAGGGTTCGAATGCACTACGGGCATCCTGATGTCTTTGATCGGATATTTCATATAACCAGGGGTGGTATTAGCAAGGCATCCCGGGTGATCAATATAAGTGAAGATATATACGCTGGTTGGTACTTTATGTTATCTACAGTTATGTTACATCATGAATGTGACATGGTGGGCTGCAGTGCTTGCCAGCTCATGGCTATTTAGGTTGCACCGGGACCTTTTCCTTGTTGGACCTCCCCACACCCCACCCAGTATTTTTCGAGGTTTCAAGTCTTGAGATAACTAGTCATTCTGAAGTTATTTACCATGCTATATTTTTTAAGAAGCTAAAATGCCTGATGTCACCATCTCTGTTAATTGTCTCACAATAGATAGGTTGGTAGGTGACGTGTCGATAACTAAATATTAGTTTAAGATCACAAGCGTCATGCATACCTAGATATTACTTTATTCTTGAAAGCTTGACTTTAAGTGTTAACAATTTGCAGGATTCAATTCAACTCTGCGCCAGGGTAATATCACACACCATGAATATATCCAGGTTATCTATTCTGTTCACTTGTATATATAGTCTGCAGCATGGATACATTTAGGTGCATACATGGTATGACATGTGTGGAAAGTTCTGTTGACAGATGTAATTATGTGCATTAAGCGAAACACGAGTGAGTAAACGACACTGCAGCACACACATCAGTTTCTATTCTTTCTGTGCACACAAGCTAACATGTAACATGCTTTACAATTCAGTGCTGATATGTCTACATTTTGCTTACTGAGTGCACATGCCATTATTTGTATGTTGCCCATAAAATGTAATAATGATATGCTTCTTTTCCCCAAAATGTAATAAAATCTTTGCTTCTTTCTAGGTTGGAAAAGGACGTGATGTTGGTTTAAACCAGATTGCCCTGTTTGAGGGGAAAGTTGCCGGAGGTAACGGCGAGCAAGTTCTGAGTCGAGACGTGTACCGCTTGGGGCAGCTGTTTGACTTCTTTAGGATGCTAACCTTCTTTTACACCACTGTTGGTTATTATGTCTGCACAATGGTATCCCTCTCTCCCCCCTTCATAATAAGTTTACTGTATTGTTGTTGATTGGTTGTGCCTGGATAATAATCTCAACCAACTTATTTGAATAGATGCATCCAAGTAAGTTATTTATTGTGTGTTGTTGCTACGTGAGCTTTGATATGCATAGTGCCATTAGTTGATCATATATCATGAATTGGTTTTGGTTGCATTACATTATCCTGAAACCGCCCATATCTGCTTGAGGCTATAAAGATGGTTATAGATACCAGAATGTCATAAAAATAAATGCATCCTTGTCGGCTATTCCCAACTTAGGGTTTATACAAACTTCTAATTCAACTTCTTTAAGATTGATATGCTAAGTTCTTCACCAAAAACCTAGATCGTGTTGATTGACTTATGGGTATGGTTTATTGGTTGCTACTTAAACATCGTGTCTTGCTGCTACTAGGTTCTCAATTTCAATCATTTGATAGCTTAAGGCATGCCTATAGAAAAGACCCTATAAGCATTTTCTTGAGAATTGGATAATTTGTATATGTTTCTTGACTGGCTGCATATATGATTTCGGTCGCATGCATATATGTAATAGTTTCTTTGTTTACGTGTGCATGCAGATGACTGTTCTAACTGTGTATATCTTCTTGTATGGGAGGGTGTATCTGGTAAGTATTATGATCCCTATTTTGTTATGCTTCTTTTTGCTGAATGTTGCTTCTGTGCTGTATTAAACCGTAAATTACATTTGAAACTTTTAGGCACTCTCTGGACTCGACCATTCGATATCTCGTCAAGCTAGGTTTCTGGGGAACACTGCCCTTGATGCTGCTCTGAACGCTCAATTTTTGGTTCAGATTGGAGTTTTTACAGCCGTACCAATGATAATGGGTTTCATTTTGGAATTAGGGCTAATGAAGGTGGTGCCCTTTGTTTCTTTAGAAACCTACTTTATAAGGGTCACCCATGATCATGTATTCATGTTATAATTTTTAATCCTGTGCAGGCTATTTTCAGTTTTATCACAATGCAACTGCAGTTCTGCTCAGTATTTTTCACCTTTTCACTTGGAACTAGAACACATTATTTTGGGAGAACTATCCTTCATGGTGGTGCAAAGGTAACATATGATGTGTTCCTTTTTACAAATATTATTTGTTTGAACTCTGCTGATCCATGATCCTCTATGCAGTATCGTGCTACTGGACGAGGTTTTGTTGTTCGCCACATAAAGTTTGCTGACAATTATAGGCTCTATTCTCGAAGCCACTTTGTGAAAGCGTAAGTTGCTACTTTCAAGCAATAAAGTGAATCGTTACAATAAGTTCATCTGCACGAGTAATGGACACACAAATCCATTTATACCAAACAGAATACCACACAGCTGTAGTGTTGCCATATTCCTTTTGTAGTATCCAAGGTTTACGAGTGTCGTTCCGAGGTTGAGACTCATAGACTAAGCGTGAGTGCGTGACTAATCGACACTAGTCGACAGTGAAGTTGTGACTCATAGACTAGTCGACACGGAAGTGTAGTTCGGCCTTGGAGTTGAAACTCATAGACTAGTCTTAACCAGTCCTTGGACTCATAATCCATGGTAGTATTGCGATAATATGGTTTCCCCATCCAATTGCTATTATGAGACATAATTTTTGCATTGTATAATCTGATTCTTGACATTGGTCATTGGTGATCAATCTGAAACTCCTTTTGAAGGCAAAATTGGTTAGCATTTGCATAACGCCATAAAATAAGTAATCTGTTGATGGGCTCTGCAAAATTGTGCTGGAAATTACTGGAGTAGTTAAATTTTCTTGCTTGGAAAATTAGGAGTTAAAAGGAAAGAAATCCTATTTGCCTTTGGAAATGAACCGAGCCCAACTGTTATTGCTCAATCCTATGTTCTCTTGTTCCTCTCCAAGTACAAATAAAACTGCTCACAACCCTCCCTTCTAAATTTTGAAATATTAACATTATAATTGTTCTAGTGTGCTGCACCAAGTAGCGGCAATTGTGCAGTTTTCATTGGCAAATACTGTTGTTTCATGATTTGCTTCAGCAAACGCCAACCAATTGTAATAATGTCTTAAAGAGTCATTTCTGGCCCAGAAATCTAATTCGCCTCTTGGGAGTATATGCTCCTGTGTGTTAAAAATGTTTTTTACAAATGCCAATTTTTTTGAAAAAAAATTAGATGTGTTCATTGTCACACCCAAATGCTACCTACAAATTTTTAGGGGCAAAGCTTAAGCATTTTAACCTGTGCAAAATAAAATAAAATAACAAGATGAACGCCACATGTTACCTCCAAATGTTACACTATTGTTTTTTCACCGACGGCGCACTGCTATCCCGTTTCGCATGAGATTTGTCAAGCACGCTTGTTACACTAACATGAATGAACATATAAAAAAAGAAAATCAGTTTTTTAAAAATTTATTTACTACTGTATTTTTTAATTCACTGTTCATCCAGGAGCATATGCTCCCCAGAGCCAAAACACGATCCCCCCATGCAGGGATCTGACTCAATGCAACGCATCGAATCTTCAATTCCAGCTATAGTGTTCTTGGTAGCATTACTTGCTGATCAATCTGATGGCTGCTATATTGTTGCAGGCTTGAGGTTGCTCTCCTGCTTATTGTCTACATTGCGTATGGCTACACGAAGGGCGGGTCATCGTCCTTTATTCTGTTGACTATCAGTAGTTGGATCATGGTTATATCCTGGCTTTTTGCGCCATACATTTTCAACCCTTCTGGTTTCGAGTGGCAAAAGTATGTTCACCAATCCTACCTTTTCCCTTCAGATTTGTTGTCATTCAAGCAGGATGACCACTGATTGGGAAACTGAGCTTGTTTACTTTTTTTCCCTTTGTAGAAAATAGAACAGTCACTACTGTGATCAAGTATATAGAAGTATAGGATAATTGGATAATTGTATATGTACGCTTTTATACTACCTGCTCACTCATCATTCTGGTCCTAGAAATATAAATATAAGATGCATTTGGCTATTGCATGTTGCATCGATATAATTGGTTTTTTGGATGTACCTTTACTGATTTGCATTTTGAATGTCAGAACTGTTGAGGACTTTGATGACTGGACAAATTGGTTATTTTATAAAGGTGGAGTTGGTGTAAAGGGCGAAAATAGTTGGGAATCTTGGTGGGAGGAGGAGCAGGTCAGTAACCATGACGTTGTGTGTGAAAATCTATTTGTTTAAGCCCTGTGCTTCTTGCTATTTTGACTTATACATGTTTTTGTTACTTCTGTAATGTGTTCATACAGGCTCATATCCAGACCTTTAGGGGACGAATCCTTGAGACTATCCTGAGCCTCAGATTTCTCTTATTCCAGTATGGCATTGTGTACAAGCTTAAAATTACTGCACATAATACATCTCTGGCAGTAAGTGAAGAGCTCTCTCCTTTAGTAGTTCTGTACAGTAGAAATTTCCACTTGCTTCTTTAGCTGACTCTTTGGATGCTTCTTTACACCAAATATAATATTTTCTTATAGTTCAATTACATCGTACATATTCCTTTTTCATCTCTTCATGTTGGCCACTTATCCATTCTTATGTTTACATTGGTTGCATAACCGTAACCAAGCAGTAGTGTGTTAGGTCTGCCTTCTGCCATGAGCATAACAATGTGGTTGGGTACAAACTGATTTTAAAATTTACCAGTTTACTTCATAGTTTTTACTCTATTTTGTTTTCATGTGCAAGTTGAATAAAAAAAAGCTTGAAGTTGAGTACATGTATTTTCATCTTCAAATAAAGCAAGAGATAATAGTATAACAGGTTCCTGATGTTCCTACCAAGTCTGCCAGTTCTATTCTCTGACAAATCTAAATGCCTTCTGTTACTGGTCAGATGTATGGCTTCTCGTGGATTGTACTTCTTGTTATGGTCCTCCTGTTCAAGGTTTGTTATATTATTCATGATTTTTCATCTATTTTGTATTCTGCATAATATTATTATTCATGAGTTATGACAAATCTATTTCGTTATTGTGCTTCAGCTTTTCACCGCAACTCCAAGGAAGTCAACTGCCTTGCCGATATTTATTCGGTTTCTACAGGGCCTCCTTGCAATTGGCATCATTGCAGCAATTGCATGCCTTATTGGATTTACAGACTTTACAATTGCTGATCTATTTGCAAGTGCACTAGCTTTCTTAGCAACTGGATGGTGTATCTTGTGTGTAAGTACAATGGTCTTCCTTTTTCAATTTCTACATTTCCTGTAGTTTCTGCCTTTGTGCATTTCGCCACATGCCTCATAACCTGTTGCTTCTCGTGGCAGCTGGCCATCACATGGAAGCGTGTGGTGAAGACTCTGGGGCTGTGGGACTCCGTCCGTGAGATCTCCCGGATGTACGACGCTGGGATGGGCGCCGTCATCTTTGCGCCCATCGTGTTCTTCTCGTGGTTCCCCTTTGTGTCCACCTTCCAGTCGCGCATCCTGTTCAACCAGGCCTTCAGCCGTGGTCTGGAGATCTCCCTCATCCTGGCGGGGAACAAGGCGAACCAGGAGTCATGAGAAGCCCCATCCATCCGCTGGGTGTTTTTGTTGTACATTTCTGGACTTGATTAGGGACATGCTAGGTTCAAACAACATATGTACATAACGCCCCTGAGTACTTGGACGCTAACC
The DNA here is from genome assembly GCA_032464435.1 of Aegilops umbellulata. Taxonomy (NCBI): domain Eukaryota; kingdom Viridiplantae; phylum Streptophyta; class Magnoliopsida; order Poales; family Poaceae; genus Aegilops; species Aegilops umbellulata. Next base: position 585,963,329 of record CP136060.1, on the reverse strand, counting down.
GCTCGCTTGTGGACAATGAGCTAATGCTGGCTTAGATGTGTGAATATTCATTTGACTCTCGCTTGTAGTTTTGAGTTGCTGGATGTAATTTGGATCCTCTGGTGATCTGTGTCGCCTGGTAGCAGTAATCGCAGTTTGCTTTAACTAGTGGCTAACTCTTGAGTTTGACACTGTTTCTGTTACATTTTTACATTGCCAAACTTTCTTATTTCTGTTAGCTTTGTACTGACATGCAGTTGAACTTGGGGTGACCTGTCTGGATATGTCTGTCTACCATCTTGGGGTGACCCTTGGGCAATGAGTGCTCACAACATTCCCTGTATATCGTTAGTGCTTGAATTACATACAACCCATACGCCTCATGTTGCATTGGCCACTTGATCACAAGAGACCGTCCGTCGTAAGCTTCAGTTGCGTGGTCCACTACTGTAGCTCACAGTTCAGGACTACCTGGTGCTTGGCTAGCTTGTTACTTTCTCAAGGTCAGTGGCTGCTATCCATGGTTATTTAGCTTGCTCCAGTCTTAATTAACATATAATTCTCGTACACCTATATAAATATGCAGTACTCATGAATGAGAACATATGCCAGACGAACTATTACCTCTTGTCTTAGATTTATTTAGATGCGGATGTATCTAGACACATTTTGCATTTGTATTTAGACAAATCTAACCCAAGCTTTTTGGGACGGAGGGAGTATTAAATAATTGCTGTCTTTGTGTATATCGACCACAAGATACATACATGTGTATCTCCTAATCAGAAACGTGGCTTGACCATGACGAGCTACTGCGTGTGTTGATCGACATTGACAGGCATTCTTGTGTCATCGTCATGCCTTATGGTTCACCACCCAAAAGGTGAACATCCTAGCACAACTTGTCCTTAATTCAGCACTACTTATGTATGCAGTACTCACTACTCTGGCAGGCTTGCAAAGTTAACATGAACCAACTGGTCCTACTCCCCACTCCTAAGCATGCTGTTAAGAGTAGCTGAATATATCATTGTAAGACAGGAGCTGCCTAACCAAACAGAAGCCACTAATAGAAAGAGACAGGCTGATTTACATATTGTTTCATACATTGCACATCCATGTCATATCACAGAGTTCACCTCCACATCACCCAAAGAAAAATATGTAAACAGTTGCTGCAATGTTTTGCAGACTGATGGTTCTCTGCAAGCAAACGCTTGCCGGCAAGATAAGCAACAAACAGTTTTATCAAGTCAACATGTACACCCAAGCATGCACAACTTGACAATCCTGGACACATCATTCAACTGTTTCGACCGATCAAATCGACTGCATTTGTTTGTCCCTGTATGCAGCCGGTCTATCCTACTCTCTGTTTGGTAAAATTTCTGCTGAATCACATCACCTTTTGATCGGAGGCGTAAAAAGAAAAGGTCTGGTAAATGTGCATGCATGATCAGGCTAACTAACAAACTAGGGGTCGTAACTTACAACTGACTGGCCGTTTTACCACGTGAAGGATTAGAACACCTTTTTGATCCACCAAGATCATGATCTGTGCTGAGTGATCGATGATGATGACTGTTTGATCGTTATCCGTTGTTACTGTTCAATTACCCGAACCGTGCTTTCTATCACATGAGGAACTATAGCACTTTCCCTTTTCTTTGCATAAGACCTTTCCTTTTACTACGATGAGTGCTAATTTAGTCTACGGCGATGCTGTTACAGCTACTATTTGTAATGCCTGATGATTTTTCCCTTATTCTTCAGCAAAAGATTATGTGATGAAGTTTTATTCGCTTTTGGTGGTTCTTCTGTAAGAACAGGAACTGTAATAAGGAGAGCTAGGTGCCTGCATGGTTCTGTGCTTTCCATAGATGACAAATTGGTTAATTAAGTTGGTGCTTAAAGTTTTATGTGTTCTTTTCATGCCCCTAGTGCAAGTTTTTCTTGTTACAAAGCAGATCAACTATATGTCTTCTCCACACAAACTGTCTGTCAAGCATATAAAGATATGAATTTGATGTGTCGACCAATAGATGGCATTTTCAAAGAGTGACATTTGCCCCCCTTTAATTTTTTCTTGATGGATGATGCAAGGAGATTGAGAGTGAGATCTAGCCAGAGGGCTTTTGGTTGGAACAGAGCATTATTCCGGCATCCATCGCAAGGTAGGTATGTGGTTGTTCCTTTATAGGTCCATGGTTTACCTACTAAGTATCTTGCCATCCCTTGTGGGGCAAGGCTTTGTTTCCGCTTTGTTATCCTCCCGAGCACTCATTCATGGGTATTATACTACATTCAACAATTTAAGATGCAATATTTTATGATGCAGTAAAATTAATATTTTTTCCCTACGGTGAAAATGGTGTGACCGTCGAGGGGTGAGTTTCCTGGAAGACGATGAGTGACCATTTTTCTTGCTAGATTTGCATACAAGTACATGTTTATTCTGACAGAGAGACAAACCGGAGACAACTTCATAGAACTGGGGGCTTTATAATTGCGATATATTCCTCGGTGAAATGATTGGTCTGCCACTTGCTAAGCAGACCGTACGCTCAATTAGCTGGTCTTCGAAGTACTTGAGATTGTGATGATTATCAAACAGGACAAGCCAATTATCTACTTACCCACGTTTTCTTACTGATGATCTGACTGACAGCAGCACCTAAAAGTGGCTTTAGGCTGTGCAAAGGAAGGCACTGACCTGATCATAGCAGCGAGCAGGTCAAAGCAGTACATCCACATGGGTAATCACCTTCATTGGTTACTGCCATCACTGCTGATTAACTTACACAGCTGACCAAACGGGCAAATGCTGCTTAACTTCTACTCCCTCCGTAACATAGTATAAAACATTTTTTGACACTGCCATGGACACTAAAAAACGTCTTATAAAAAGTTACAGAGGGAGTACTAGATAGTCTAGCAGGAAATACAATTTTCATAATTGCCTATATTGACGGCCAATGTGTCGCTATCTGAGACGACATATGTACCTTTGGGGAACAAGTAAACTTTGCCTCTTCCTCTGAATTACCGCCATCCATGTGCTTGTCAGTTTGTCTGAGACAAGAAGTTAACCACAGGATTTGGAGTGACCAATGCAGTCCATATATTACATTTGGGAACTTTGAGACCATAGAGCAACTAGTCTCACTTAGACATTTTTTTTAAATTTTTTTGAGCAACTAGTCTCACTTAGATAGTTTTCTTTTTGAGCAACTAGTCTCACTTAGATAGTTAACTGGTCAAAATCAAAACCTTGTCTGGTTGGTCAGCGCATGTCGAGGAACAGTGTTCTTTCTGATGAGTAGGAATTGATTAGGTCCCTCACCTCTCAAAAGCCGCACAGTTTCATGGGTCTCACATGTTTTAAACTGATTAATTAATGTTTCATTAGTTTTGTTCAGCAAAAAGTCTCAGTTTGACATGCATTGGTGCCTGGTCAGACTCAGAATGCCAAGTTGACCACCATGCGCTGCAGCCATCATATGGGTTGTTCTCTCCATGGTTCTTTTTTCATGGGGTAGGTAAATCTTTGTGCATGTCACCGTACACTTGTGGACAGCGTTGCATAGGTGGCCAACTGGCCATGCTAGGGCCGTTGCTAAGAGTTCCTGGGATCCAGGTCTCCTGGCACAGATCAATCTTTTCAGGTGGAGGCAGAGTTCGCTTAATCCTAGTTAATTAGTTTGTGGTGAAGCATAAACTATTTGATTCTGACTTCCCTATATTCTGCCTACATTTGGTTTAGCCGAGGCATAAAGTTTAGGAGAATCTGGAAATAATGATCATTTATATATTATTAAGAGCTGAGGAATAAAGTTTAGGAGAATCTGGAAATAATGATCATTTACATATTATTAAGCAGTGAGATGCAACGCCACCTAAATCTGATCATGCCTAATAAATCTTAACGATACATTCATTTCTCTTGTATAATGAAGGGCCTTTCTAGAGCCAAGCTGAAGTGTTCCATCTCTTCTTCACGCAATTAGTTCGTTGGCTAGTTCAATTAATTAGTGGGTAAGGGGTAGCTAGATACATACATACGTATGAAATGAAGAAATGAAAGCCAGCGTGGACTATTTGATTCTGACCTCCCTATATTCTGCCTACATTCTGGTTTAGCCGAGGCATAAAGTTTAGGAGAATCTGGAAATAATGAGCATTTATATATTAAGCAGTGCTTGATATGCAGCGCCACCTAAATCTGATCGATCATGCCTAATAAATCTTGACAATAAATTCGTTTTTTCTTGTATAATGAAGGGCCTTTCTAGAGCCCAGTTGAAGTGTTCCATCTCTTCTTTCTCTTCATCTGCATGCAATTAGTTCGTTGGCTAGTTCAATTAATTAGTGGGTAAGGGGTAGATACATACATACGTATGAAATGAAAGAAATGAAAGCCACCGTGGACTTGGTGTTGAACGAATTATCCGTAGTCCATTTGTCATCTGCCATGAACGCATGCATGGTCATGTGGAAATCTCACCCGACCAGAAAGCGAGATTTAGGTCACACGTATGCATGCACATATATAATTCTTACACTTGGAAGTTTCTGGGAAGGTCATTAATTCTGATGATGGTATGCATACATGCGCTTGGAGTAAATTTTTTTTTTTGCAGCAACTTGGAAACAATCTGACTGATGAGCTAAAAAACGGTCCATCAACATATTATCATATAAACTAAAGATAATACTATTAATTTTACGTTTATCGGCGTGGCTCCGGCCTTCACTTTCCTTGAAAGAGAAATTAAAACTGCCCAAACAGTTCATGGGGAAAAGGGATAGACATTGCAAGAAAACAGGTTTAAGCACTCTAACAGCTCTAACCACTGTGTCAAATCGGAAAAGCCGGCGAGCTTTTCGAGGATAAAGCGAGCTTAGCTGCTAATCAAAAGGGAAGCTATATGCTAATTAAGCTAGGTTGTGAGCATAGAGAACAGACCAGTCAGAGCAGTGCATGTATATACAGGTGCAAGGCAAGCTGAGGCGGGTCAATGGCTTGTGGTGCCCGGAAACGAGCCCCCTACCTACTGTCTAACCAATTCTGTGACTTATATGGTCCATGACCAAGAGAAAAGCATATTCATAGATACACATAGAAAATCATATTGTGAGGCTGCAGGCATCGATCAGGGTCACACCAAGTAGCTGCGGTTTTAACTAAAAGTGCACTCAAGCAGCTAGCTGCCGATGATGGATATTTTTTGCATCCACTGCCCCATCACAAAAGGAATCTAACTAAGCTAGCTAATTAGACAGGAACGTCCACACATGAACAAGACATCTCAGAAACTGCCCCGAGGACACGCACCGGCGATCGACATGGATGTTTAGTTAGGTCTTCCTTTGCTTTAATTGATTGATTTGTGCGTGGAAACTACTGCCTTGCAAATCGAAATGAATTGATTGCTTAGCGTTGGTATTGGTAATGGATTAGGGCCAGTTCTTTTGAGTGCCGCTGTGGAAATAAGCTACTCTAGAAATAAGTCACAGATAAGCTGTTGTGGAAATAAGCCCATGAAAATAAGCTATCCAGTTCTTTTCACTTCCTTTCATTTAGCTTATTTCCTCATCTGTCAGGTGAATAGTCTGTAATACCCTTGAACTATATAATTTGACATCTCAATTTGATATACAGAAAATGGATCAATCAATTTGACATCTCAATTTGATATACAGAAAATGGATCAATCAAGACATCTCAATGTCAATTTAATCGTAAGTAAAAGAAAAAAAGGCTTGTAGGCAATAGCGCGAACACCTCGCGGACGCCAAATCGCCAAGGGGGCAAGACAGAGATGCAGGGGGGAAGAGGCGACCTCGCCGGAGGTCCTTCCACCACGGAGGGCACCTGCGCCGCCGCGTCGGAGCTCGTCGGTGTCCTCGCGCAGGCGGATGGAAGGGGAACAACGGGGGCGCACAACCAGGGCCTTGGAGACGGCTGCTCTGGCTCGGGCTCCCGCCCACCTGCGACGCGCCTCGGTGCTCCGGAGTGGGGCGCCGTCCGCCGGAGTGGTGCCCTGGCCGTACCGACCAGGAGTTGTTGCGAGGGAGGAGCCGCGCCCTAGGAGTTGTGCCAGAGGATGGAGAAGCGGCGGAAGATAGGCTCCTACCCACCTTCCATGTGGCCGGAGCTAGCCGCGACGAGGAGCCCAGGGACTGGAGGCGGCGGCGGCGGCGAGGAACCCTAGCCTTTGCGGCGTGCGAGAGCGAGAGGGGATCGAGCGAGGCGACGGGTTTCCTTTCTGCGGGGCTCGGGTCGGGTGACGCGGGCTGGGACCTGGGAGGGGTATTTCCTTTGTAATTTGAGCGAACAACAGTGCCATTTTGGTATACCCCTTCGGTTTTAAGTCATAAGCTGCGGGAAGCTACTCTACCCTCAACTTTTTTCCATTGTGAAGAAACTAGCGGTGGAAATAAGTTGAGCCAGCTTCTCAAAACGAGTTCTTTTGGGCTTCTAGCTTATTTCTGCCATAAGTTGGTAGAAGCCACAAAAGAACTGGCCCTTAGTTAAGCTTGATCAATTAGAGTACCATAAGTCCTAGACTCCTAGTATCAAGTTGAATCTGGTTAACCATGGATTAGCTAGATAGATTGATGAAGATAGTGTTTCTTTTGCCTTGATTTTCGTGCTGGGTCGTCAGTGATAGTGTGGGAGAAATTCTAGAAGATTAATAAGGTAACTTTCTCCACTTTGACAAGCTAAAGCTTGAGCGCTACCCGTCCTTGTCCAACTCCAACTAACTCATTTTATAGTATTTTACCGTTTGTATGCTATCATATATATGCATGCATGTCCCCTGGTTAACTTCAGTAGTACTAGTGATGTGTGTCTGCTAGTCAATTCTCATCCAACAAGTAACCTCGTTCTGACTGAGAAGACCCCACACACAGTGGAATTAATCAAAGGTAGCTATATATATATATTTTTAGAAAACATTCTAAATTTTCTTGAAGCTATATATTATTGTCTTTCTTAGTTTTTTTTTTGAGGGATTGTCTTTCTTAGTTAGAAGTATATATGGTTTAATTAAAACATGAAAGTAAACTTATCTTCTACTATATACGTACCGTACCCTAATGCGAAATGGAAGGCCCACAGTGTAGACTATGTCTTCTCTAATTAGATAACTAAAATACAGTAGTCCATATGATGCAAATTTGACTATCAACCATATGTAGCCATACAATTATTGTCGCAAAGTACATATGGAGATTGATCACAGTGAAGACTAATGTTGGACTCACAAGACCAACATCGTGGGATTAAAATATAATCGCGATCCAATCAAATGACGACCTGAGTTTAGCTTCTTCACGCAAGAGAAAGTTCAAACAAATTAACTAAACCCTGCGTCATTATGCATGACTCAAGAAATAATGACGATGAGTATATAGTCATACTTACACACACATACTTTGCTGTCTGGAAAAACGAAGGTGCTTTCAATTTATGTCACAACCTAGTTATTACATATATTCTCCACCTCATAAAAAAAGGAAAAACAAAGAAACTAATTAAACAAAAATGAACATTAATTGCTGTGAGTGTGTACATATATATGTATGTCCTTCTGTTCTTTTTTGTACATGACTAAAAGTGTGGACTAAACCACCTTGTTCCCCTATCAACAAACAAACTTTCACATCTTCGGTAAGATCCACCGAAAAATGCATCCAATCCAACAATTAATAGTCTCAGTCTCCTTCCTGATTATTTTTGGCATTCTTGATCATATCTCTTCTATCTACCCATCACAGGTCACTTGAGTTCAGCCATGACATTTGCCTGCATAAAGATAAATAACAGAAATTAATCATTTCAGCTAAGTATTGTGTCAATTAATTTCCTGCTAAAATGACCTAGCTAGTTGAACTATAAATTAAATTAGGATTAAGGAAAAAGCACAGGAGTATGAGCCAAATTATTTGGGTGGATGGAAAAGTGACATGCATGCATGGGCGTTTTTTTCTTTCTTTATGATAGAAAGTTGATGGAATGGGAGCAGGTACTCACTCTAGCAAATCCTTCCAGCTACCGTCCGTGTTGAGGTCATCCATCAGGTTCAGGCTCTCCAGCCCGTCGAACGGGCTCGACGCCGGCGTCTGCTCGCACGACACACCGCCGCCGCCATTGTTGTTGCACTCCTGGTCGTTGGCCACCATTGGGCGCGGTGGCGCCACCGCGTCCACGGTCACGTTGCTCCCGCTCGCCCCGCCGTGGCCCCCAAGCTCCGTCGAGCTCAGCCCGTCGCCGGCGCCGAAGCTGTCGAACATGCCGCTGATGTTGTGCATGCCGCTTGCCGGCGCGGAGTTGGTCAGCGCCGGTAGGTTGTTCATGCCGTCCCACTGGCACTGTTGTAGCAGCATGCTCTGGTCAACGCCGTGCTGCCCACCGTTATTCATGCCGCTCTGCCCACCGTTGCTGGCGGCGAGGAGTGCCATGAGGTTGTCCATGCCAGGTGCGGGCGCGGGCACGGCGGCGGTGGTGAGCGCGCGCACGAGCCCCTGAAGCAGCTGGAACTTGGCGGCGTCGGCCTGCAGCCTGAGCGCGTTCATGTCCCAGGCGCCCGTGGCCGAGCCGGCGCCGCCGAAGTTACCGGCTGCCGCGAGGAGGCCCGGGAGCCCGGCGAGCAGGCTGAGGTCCGTGCGCGGGCGGTGCGTGACGGGGTCGATGCCCATGCCGAGGAGCTTCTTGCGCAGGTGCGTGTTCCAGTAGTTCTTGATCTCGTTGTCCGTCCTCCCCGGCAGCTTCGTAGCAATCGACGACCACCTGAACCAATCCATCAGTCACCGGCGCCGGAGTCGGAGAAGAAGACACAAACAATAGATACGAGCGTGACTTACTTGTTGCCGAGGAGGGAGTGGAGGTGGATGATGAGCTTCTCCTCGTCGTCGGTGAAGCGGCCGCGCTTGATGTCGGGGCGGAGGTAGTTTGTCCAGCGGAGGCGGCAGCTCTTGCCGCAGCGGTTGAGGCCGGCGAGCTTGGGCAGGCGGCGCCAGCTGCCGTGGCCCTTCTCCTGGATGTAATCCACCAGCAGCTTGTCCTCCTCGGGCGTCCACGGGCCCTTCTTCACGCCGGCTTCCCCGTCGCAGCACGGCGACCGCCCCATCGCGACTATAGATATTAGCTAGCTAGCTTCTTCTCTTTCTTTGACTGCGAGGCTAGTAGCTTGCCGGAGAGAGGTGTAGCTAGCAATGGCCGGCGGAGGAGTTGGGTTTTTGAGGTTTCGTTGGGGTGGATAGGAGGGGGTTTTATAGGGAAGGGTTTAGAGGGAGAGGGAGAGGGGCCGGGTGGGAGGTGGACGATGATGCGTGCATGGCGGCATGGAATGCTAAAAGGAAGTCTTTGTGTGCGGGAGACGCAGCCTCCTCTCTCTCACCTCTCTCTACCCTCTCTCTTTCTCACTCCCTCTTTCTCTCTCTAGCGACCTCTCTCTCTCTCTAGGGACCTCTGTGTCTCTCTCTCTAAATCTCTCTCTCTCTCTCCGTCTGTCTCTCTCTGACTTTTTTGGCAATGGACCGAATCAGTTTGCTTAAGCAGGTACGTTGTTTAGTTAGATATATGCTGGCGTACGTGTGCGCTGTCTTGTTGCCTCTTGTTGTTTTCCGTGCATGAGCAATTGGATGGATCAAGTATACGTATTTGCGTATATGCACGCATAGCATAATATGCACGCATAATATACATGAGCAAGTGAACTCGAATTAGTTGTTTATCGGCGGTATGAGAATCACATAAGTGTATAAATTTTGCTCTAAATGAATATCTTGACGTCGAATATTCCGTATCGACCAAATCTAAGCAAGCTACATTTTTTAACATGTTCATATGCCGAGGAGCTGAGCGGCGGGACGAATACAAGCGGAGGAAGAAGTAGAGAGGAAGAAAGTAGAAGGAAAAAAGATGGAGGAACAAGGAGGGGGCGGGCGTGCCGGGTAGAGGATTATTGCGAGAGGTAGATCGTGGAGGCAAAAGCGCATTGGCGACAACAATGGGGCGGGTATGTGGAGGAAGAAAATCGACGATGACCGTGGCCCTAGGTCCACATTGCAGCTAGCCGGCGCGATATAGCTGCATTCACGAATCCATATAGTCCACACCTAAAGCAAGTGTGTGTGCACGCACATGCGGGGCGAAGTTTAATTCTTCGTCGCATGATTTAGAGAAAAGTCCGGTTGCAAGAGATCACGGTATAGGTGACAACCTCCGAGGTGTTTTGATGTAACCTTTTCTTTTACAAAAGATCTTTATGGTCCGTACGTGTGTGTTTCAGTTTCTTCGCTCTAGTGTAAATTTTCTCATTAAGGAATTAGAGCCGGGTCGTTTCAAAAGAAAAAAAAAGACATGTACTAACATGCATGTTAATTTCTTCTATTAAGAAAGCAAAACATTTCGGTTTTTGCACGTACGATATTGATATGAAACGACAGATGATCACCATCATCATGAATATATCTACTGTACACATCATAGACACATAGAAGTACCGAATATATTTGAAACGACAGGTGCACTGTTAAAAAAAAGAGAGGCCTTGTGTGTGGGCGGCACGTGTGCAGGAGGCAGAGGGGAGTTAGGTCCGGATGACCTGACACGTGTGGACTTTGGCTCCAAACATGGAGCAACCAAGAAGGAACTACCTGCCTGTTCCCCTCCCTTCATTTTCCCTCGTGTCACATAAATCAATTTGGTGCACCTCATCAGCCGCCGCCTCATTATAGGCCTATTAGGGTGGCCTGGTGGGCCCCGTTTTAGCTAACTCTACAAGCAGTGGGACCCACCTTGCAGCCACCTAGCCTGCTGGATGGATGGATGCTGTCTGATGATCGGCAATAGCCCAGCTGGCCTAAGCTTGCCGGGCGATGAGCAGCTAATTAGGTAGTTTACTGGGATTAATTAATTGGAAGAACATACTAGTGGTATGTACATGTGTATGTGAATGGTTGACTTGGGAAGTGGATTTGGTGATTTGGTTCATTAGTTTAGCTTCGTATGGATGAGGGTGTGTTGAGTGGACAGTCTAGTGAGCGGTCACATATGTGTCCACAAGGCCAACACATACAAGAATGGCCTTTCTGTTGAAATTAGCTCAGATGTTGTTAATCCATTTTTAATTGTAAGACTCAATTTCTACATATAATTGATGTGGCTATAAGAAAGTAGGAAGCCAAATGCATACGTGAATTGTTTTTAATATGAAAGAATAATGGCTCATGTTGCCATTTGGCATGCAATGGCGAAGAAAAGTGAGCATTCACCAACATATTCCAGTCATTACTTGGAGTGTGTGGATTTTATGATAAATTGGACAACATGTTTGTGCCTAATTTGTGCTTCTTAGACCTAATTTTCCCTGCTTTTGTTTTAATTTCTGATTATAAAAGAAGCATGTCACAACACAGCTTCAATGACTCCAAACTAATTGAGCCTAAAATTGCATGGGTAAGAGCATCTCCAGCACATCCCCATAACTTAATTCCCCATATTTGAGATATTAAACTTTTGTCGATCTAGCCCATCCTTCAAAACTTAACCCCCCACTCCCCAAATTTTCTTTTGTTGTTTCTTTTTCAAATGCTTGCGTACAAACTTCATAAGAATATACATTTCAAAACATATTAATTCGAAACTTGATCCAAGATACATATCAATTTCAATGTTGGATAATAAGAATTGTCGTTACTGATCAAGGGTACATATTACGAATAACATGTTAGTGTAGGGCTAAGCTATCACTTCTAATTGTTGAGACTGGCTATTTAGGGCTAGGCATGTTGAACAATTGAAGACACATGAAGAGTTGATTGCACGGTAAATATTTTTTACGAAGGTTGGCTATCACCTTCGACGAGACAAGGCCGAGGTGGTTTGCACCACTTCGGAGGCAGCAAGGCATACGGAGGCCGGCTGCATGATGGCATTGCTGGGGAAGCTTCAGTGGAATAGTTTCAACCTTCGTGACCGAAAACGACGTGCAGTTCGGACATGACTGAGGTGCAGCCAAGCTTGAACACGGTGTAGGGGCTACTGATGGTATCTCTGCCAGGGTCTCTCACCATGTCGGCTCCCGGCCTTGTGGGCCAGCTGCGGACCCCTAGGTTGGTTGCGTCCTGTGCCAGTTGGGCAGCCCATGATGATAATACGGAAGACTCCGTAGGACTTGTTGTAGAAGGCAAAGATACTGGGACATGGAGGAATCCTCCACCGACGTAACCGAATAGTATATGTAACCCATGACCCCTGTATGCAATATAAGACAGGGGCCAGGGTCGTCGATAACATACACACAATCCCTTCGTAATCACCCGTACTTTGTTACACATCCCAATCGCAATATACACGAGCAAGAGTAGGGTATTACCTCGATCGTGAGGGCCCAAACCTGGGTAAATCCTTGCATCGTGTTACCATCCAACCTAATCGCCTAGCTGGGACACCGTACCGATGGATCCGGAATCGTATCAGACATTCTGTGCAAAGCGTTCCCTCATTTCCCAAGGCGTCGCGATTTAGTCCTTGTTCGGTATTCTTGGTCGCTTCGTATTAGGTGTGTCGATTCCTGTTATGTTGCTCGACTTTGAGTTGGTGGCATTTTACCTACTCTCTGATACCCCTTTCTATCACCGCGGGGGGGGGGGGGGGGGGGCTGTTTTGAAAGTTGCGACTTGCACGCATTCACGAACATATTTCGGAGCCTTCCTCTTTATGCTCCAATTTTCGGATATGATTGTAGTTTACATTCTATATACAGTAAGGAAAAAAATCCACATTATACTAGCAATCTATGGATGCTCGATGGCTTACAATATTCGACTTAGAGATTGCAATTTTTCAAGTTGTAGTGTGTTGTCATGAGTAGAAGTTGCTTAGAGGTGTCGATCTTGGAGTTGATATGCCTTGATCCCACCATGCGTGCGTGCATCTTTTTGGCCCACACGTTCACCCACTCATGCATGCATGACACAACTGAACTTTTTAGACATAATTGCTAGCTAATCCCACTCACTTATTAAATTACTCAGTATGGATCCCTGTCAAAGGTTGATTAGACAGTACCTGGACACAACCCATTTTACAATGGTCAAGTGCATGCGGCTGAATTATCTAATCCATACGTGCATGCCCCGTCGTCTCAGTTTTGCCCATGTACAGTGGGGTCCATTTATAACTTGCTGAAACTCTTAGTTAATCTCCTGTGTTGAGCCAAGGTGTACTACTTGTGGGCACTACATTTGAGGAAAGCAATTGTGCAACTAGTTGGAATTAATGATCTTGTGGTCCTAGGATTACATGTACTCCCTCCTTTTCATAATGTAGTACATACAGATTTTCTGAAAAATCAAACTTTGTAAAGTCTGATCAAGTTTATAAAGAAAACTATTTATATCTACAATACCAAATATATAAAATAGGGAAGTACATCTTGTGATGAATTTAATGATATATGTCTGACATTTTAAATGTAAATATATTCGACCACAAACTTGGTCAATGTTTGAGAGGTTTGACTTAAAAAAAAACATATGCACTACATTATGGAAACGGATGGAGTATATCGATGTTGTCGGCACCAGCAAAAATACAGAAGCAGAAAAGGAATCTATGTTGACATGTAGGTCATGTGCACATCACAACTCTGCATCATAACACTGTTGATCACTGTGTAATGCAAGACACCTTTATGTACAAGCAATGATTGCATGAAAGTGTGGTTTTTGCAATCCAGTGGCCCCCTCTTGACAGGCACATATGCTTAATTATGTGGGTCAATGAATGGTTCGTTAATTAATTAATCAGATGTAACTAAATGGTTAATTCTGTCTACAGGAGAACTACAGAATTACATTGAGTGTGTTGTGCTGGTTTAGTTGCAGTGCATGAAGGATGCTTAATTTATCCAAGTCGTCTACTCAAGAAGCTAGTAGAATAAATTATATAATAATGAGGGTGCAATGCAATTCAAGCAGTTGGTTAAACTTTTACCAAACATGCAACCACCTTGATCTCTCACATCACATGGAGCAGAGACGTTCCTGTAAAATTGGGCTCTTTGATGTTTGAACTGTGATATAATAGCTATCACACCTTGCTCATTGGAAGCTTCCTGTCAACCCTTGATTGCTACTGTCATCACTGACAAATGCAGGCACACAAATCCAATATGTATATGTGTTTCCCGCAAAAAGATGAGTAGTTAGTTCCATGGGTTGTCCATTCAGACATATAGTTGAACACTCTTGTCGGTTCTTTCAGATCATTTATTCTCTTTTCTTTTTTAATGCAGTAGTGCACAGATATTTAATACTTAACACTCAGTTTGCAGGTTTAGTAAATAATAAAAATGAAAGATAAAAAGCCAAAAAGAAAGAACACTGATAAGGCACGACATGTGTTTTTATAACTCTGAACTGCAAGCAAGACAGGACAACAGAATTAACAAGATGCATCTCTGTCTATTTTTCTCGAGCAGGCACCTAAATGTGCACCATTTTACAGCTTAATTTCGCCCTTACAAATTAGCAGCATGTTTAGAGTCTAATTAACACTAATACTGACATACATAGATATATAGACTATCCCTATTATCTGGGAGTATGGGCCTTCACCATCAGCCACCCAATATTGGTTAACCAAATCGGTTATGGTGGGTGGATCAACACCCATACGCACGCTCTTATGTAGAAGCTTCAGGTTCATCTTATTGCAGCCTGCAGGTTTCAGTCAGTATGTACTCTAAATTCGATGTCCTCACGACACAACCACCGTAAGAGGGCTTATTAAACTATAGGTTCCAATAGCATTGCTGCATTAGAATTGCTTTCTCTAGTTTAAGCAAACCCAGTAATTAATAAGATGCAGTCTACTCCAAAAAAAGATCCGGTCCGGTGCAATCACTGAATTGAACTTGTGGAACTGGTAAGAATTCCGCACTCTGATGTCCGATGAAGGGGAAAACTACTGTGTCCCTATTGGTTACTGGCATTATGTGCTCATGTGAGTAACTGAATATTACACAACATATTTCAGTGTGTTCAATAATGTAAGTAGATGTGACAGGAAGAAAGAACTTTGTTTTTGTTCTGATAACTTCTGCAAGTACTCTAGCTAGTGGATGAATTGGCAAGCATCCCACAGTAGAATTCGGATATATTAGTACCTGCCTAGGCATCTAGCTACTACGACAAAAGACAATTAATCATTGTTTTGTGTCTGTTAGTAGCATTGAGACGCCAATACACTGTTATCCGCAGCTTTGATTTAGAGTATGAGGGTGACATGATGAATTTGAATGCTATTGGGCAGTTAAAATAATCCATCAGATTGTAGGATGTAGTATATGTCAGTGTACACTCTAGAAAATATTACTGAACATTTCTGATTGGCAATGCTATGTCCTCCTACACAATGGGGAACAGTTAATACAAATTATTTATATTTGCACTAATCAGATTTCTGATGCGTGTGACAGCCACAAACGAAGAGTAACTCATTGTGATAAGAAATATGATATGGACATCTTATATAACGATGTGCATATTTTAGGAGGCAATCCTTTTCAGCCCATCATTATTGTGTATCACTGGAAGCAACAGCGCTGCAAATATGAGAGAATGGCTTCCAATTATGTATGTCACACGCTGAGTTAATAATTTCTGTCATTATCTGAAGAATGTAATTCCCATCTTCTGGCTGTTTGCTTCTATTCTATATTTGGGAAATTATTTATTTTATGGTTTGTTCCAAATCATAACCAAATCTACACATGCATAATAAAGAAAGATATATAAGTTATCTTTTTTTTTCTGTCATCCTGAAGAAGATATGTAACATACTTACTAAGGAGTACTCGATCACATATGGAGCTTGAATAAGGCAGATAAAGAATTTTATTCTCACCTTTAATATATTATCTTCAGTTGCAGTAATATAAGCAACTCAAACTTCACATGCTGTTCAGTTGATGAATAAAGTACCGATCCGGATGGATAAGTCATGCTTAAATGCTACACAGTTAGACAGCCTTGTGGGGTCTTTAGGTTAATTGGGGTCTCAACTTAGTCTAATGCAACATTAACATGCATGAAGCTACTTGTTCTCACGTCTTTCATATGATTCTGCATTGCTTAAGAATTTTCTAAATCAACAAGGATTAACAACATGATCTGCCGTGCTATGCCCTGGACTGCATCTGTTAAAGAGTATAGTTAGTAAACAGAATCTGATAAAGAAATAGAACCAAATCTCTGCCTCATCCATTTGCTCATCGCATGTCACTGTTAAGCCTGTAGTTGTTACAATTTGGTGAGGATTGTGTCCAAGTTTGTATTACTTCACTTGTATCTCCGCACTTATTCTAGACGCTATATTAACAACCTATACTAGGACTGATCGCAATTTGGGCATCGATCTACTTAAGATGAGTTAAAAGTGACAATAGTCCCTCTTCATGGGAAATCCTAGATCTCGATGGGATCGAGCGATGGTGGTGCTCTTGCGCCGTAGTCCCTCTTCAGGGCATCGTTTTGGAGTTTGCTACGGTTGAGGGAACCAGTGAGGCCGGCGGCGTACGCCCGGCGGCGCAACTGCCGATGAAAATCGCGCCGACTACGGTCATGACGGACGATGGCGGCGTCTTTGATGTCGTTTCCTTGTCGAGGCATCGTTGTTGCAGTTGGCGTCATCAGGCTCAGGATGCTCCGTGGGAAACCCTAGATCCGGGTCTCCCGGATCGGACGATGATGGCGTTCTTAGTAGCGTTTTCCCTCATGGGGCATCATTTTGGAGCAAGTGATGGCTAGAGGAGACAAGAGGAGGAGCGATGCTTCATCACACACATTGATGGTGTCGGATCTCGATGGCATGGCGCTCTGGAGATTAGGCGTCTGATGTGTGATGATGGACTAGCGCAGGAGGTCGACGTTGTTTGGCGTCGTGGTGGCGTCAGCGACAGCTAGACCGGGCAACGTTCATGCAGCAGTACAACTCTGAAGATGGATTGGTGGCAGGTGGCTGCGGCGGCCTCATACCCGGCAGGTGTTCTGGTTGAGGAGCACGCCGGACTTGTGGGTGCCCATACCCGGTAGGCGTCCTGATTGAGGAGCACACCGGACTGGTGGGTGCCCATACCCGGCAGGCGTCCTGGTTGGGACCTCAGGTCTTAGATGTTAGGTTTGGCTACGAGGTCTGTTTGGTATTAGACCCAGACTATCAGCATCCCTTCATCAATTGGATAGGAGTAGCGACACTTTTGTTGCCTAGACGGTGGCTTCAGTCTTACTTGTTGTATGACTTTGTAAGGTCTTATGTGAATAATTAATAAAGTGGCTGCATGCATCGTCCAGATGCAGAGGCCGGGGGTCCTCCTCCATTTCAAAAAAAAGTGACAGTTTACTTGCAAGACAGGGTATTATTAATCAATGCTAAGCTAGGCTTATTGGCCTAGGCATTCTCAAGTCAATAGGTTCACTGTCCTAATTAAGCGCAGACGTGCAGAAAGGCTCCATTAGTATGACATGGTGATAATTTGAGTGAGTTGACAAAGACTATATCAAAGTTGAAATTGATGCTCCGGACCTCGACCGATTTGCTCTTCTTGTTGATGTCATCAGTTACATAAACAGAAAGTTTTGGTACTCAGATGTGAGGAAAAACCATATCTGTAAATGTATTCGCTCAAAAAATATATATCTACAATTACCATGGGTTTCAGAAAATATGTGTCAGGTTAATAAATAAAATTAAATAAATACATTTGTGTAAGTAAGGACATATTTCAATGCATACGTGGTGTCCGCGGTGTCATGCCGTGGCAATAAACCCGACAAGAGCCCTGTCTCGTAAACATTTGCAATCTTAGTTTGTTGCGTTAATCTAATCGAGTTAGTTAGGAGTCAGGAGAAAGCGGACCATGTTGCATTATCGCATCTGTTTGACTTTGCAGCTGAGATTGACCCCTTCTTGTTAACCAATTTGTCTCAGAGCATGTCTGTGCTATTGGCAGCAGGAGTTGTTTATAAATACTCCTAGCATGGAAGGAATTCAACCCTGAACCTGTGTGTCTGTGTCTGCACCTGGAAAACAGGCACACGCTATGACCTGCTGTCTAAAGCAAACCAACAAGCAACAGTGTATGAAACTGAATCTGTCCTTAGATCTTCAGTTATTCCATCCGTCTTGTACTTATCTATCGTGAAAAAAATACTAACTGCTAGCAGCCTATGCACGGTTAACTGTTTGCTAGACTCAGATCGCTGGAATCTAGTGTACTGCTCCGAGTGTGCGCATGACACGGATGCGACCCGCGGGTCACAAAATGTAATATAGAAATCTTGTTCTTTCTCCTAAGTTATATTTAAAGAAAATAGGCATCTAGCCAAAATTGTTTGTAAACATGTAGCCAATTTAGCAGGCATCAACTTGGCACAATTGTTTGTGGATTGGGGGTCAAAGGCATAGTTGAGAAGCATGGGAAAGCCAGAAAATAGTGGCATGACAGTGATGCATATCCATGGCTGACTAGCAACAGTAGTGCCTGCAGGTTCCTGTCTGAACCTCTGAAAAAAAAAGTTCTTGTCTGAAGTGACTCATGGTATTAGGATGATGGTGATTAGTTTATTTAAGAGCTATCTAGGTAGCTAGGCAGGGCTGTGGTTTGCAAGGGAAGCTTAACTTTGGATGTAGGCTGAAGTGACTCACGGTAGAGATTGACAAGTTACTCTTCTTCCTTCTGTTATGTGTCACTGACTACCACAGTCTCTGATGAATGTGTAGAATAATAATAAGAGCAATTCCAATGATTAGTTTGTTCATTGTCCAGGAGTGTACAAAAACGACAGGAGAAAATGGAAAGGGGAGATTTAGTTTGCTGAGGATGGAAACATATGGTAAAATGCATATAATTTTGTAAAAAATGGTACATTTTATGCTAGAAAATTAAATGCGCCTTTGTCGGGGATGAAACCAAGGTCACCCGGGCGACATGCGGGAACACTTACCACTATATTACAATGACTTATTCAATGCATCTACCTACATTATGCTAAGGTCCCACAGGACCAGGCACAAGAAGAGCAACTGTCCCTGATGAAGTGAATCATAAATTGGAATGATCCAACCTCTAGACGCCTGAACGAAGACCAGATCCAAATTGATCCACCGAGGACAAAGACATACTGAACCCCTCAAGATCTGTCGGAGACACACCTCTACACACACCCTCCAGCGATGCTAGAGGCACCGCAGAGATGGGGGCTAGACGGGGAGAACTTTATTCCATGTCCTGGGTGCCACCGTTGCCTCGCCCTCCCGAGTAGGACACAAACCTTAACCAAACTAAAAAAGCACCTAAAAGCGAAGCCCTCTCGCCGGCTGAGGCCGGGATCCACTACGCCTCCCTGGCCATAAGGCCACAGAAGACGAGGCAGATAAGTGGTGGCACCCATGGGAGCAGGAAGCCCTATCTCCTGTGCGTGTCGTGAGTCATGAGCGAAGGGGTATGATTGTTGGATGTCTCTCTAACAACATTCTCTTGTCTAAGTGAAGAGGTAGACTTCTTTTTTTGGGCCCCAAAGTACCTAATCAACGGTTTAAGTAAGATGACATGATGTAGAGGGATAAACTCATGCAATATGATATAAACCCCATCTTGTTATCCTTGATGGCAACAATATAATACATGCCTTGCTGCCCCTACTGTCACTGGGAAAGGACACCGCAAGATTGAACCCAAAGCTAAGCACTTCTCCCATTGCAAGAAAGATCAATCTAGTAGTCCAAACCAAACTGATAGTTCGAAGAGACTTGCAAATATAACCAATCATACATAAAAGAATTCAGAGAAGATTCAAATATTGTTCATAGATAAACTTGATCATAAACCTACAATTCATCGGTCTCAACAAACACACCGCAAAAGAATATTACATCGAATAGATCTCCACAAGAATCGTGGAGAACTTTGTATTGAGATCCAAAAAGAGAGAAGAAGTCATCTAGCTAATAACTATGGACTCGAAGGTCTGAGGTAAACTACTCACACATCATCGGAGAGGCTATGGTGTTGATGTAGAAGCCCTCCGTGATCAATGCCCCCTCCGGCAGGACGCCGGAAAAGGCCCCAAGATGGGATCTCACGGGTACAGAAGGCGGTGGTGGAATTAGGTTTTCGTGGATGCTTCTGTTGGTTTGCGGGTACGTAGGTATATATAGGAGGAAGAAGTATGTCGGTGGAGCAATGTGGGCCCCACGAGGGTGGAGGGCGCGCCCCCCTACCTCGTGCCCTCCTGGTTGATGTCTTGACGTGGACTCCAAGTCCTTTGGATCACGTTTGTTCCGAAAATCACTTTCCCGAAGGTTTCATTCCGTTTGGACTCCGTTTGATATTCTTTTTCTGCGAAACTCTGAAATAGGCAAAAAACAGCAATTTGGGCTGGGCCTCCAGTTAATAGGTTAGTCCCAAAAATAATATAAAAGTGTATAACAAAGCCCATTAACCAATATAGCATGAAGCAATAAAAAATTATAGATACGTTGGAGACATATCAAGCGTCTTGATTGAATAACTGAAACAGTTCTGCATACTCAACAGACAGAGTTGTCCCATGGAAGTAATGCTCTTCCTTGAGTTTCACCATGTGGGACTCTCGATTGGTAGTCTTGGTAATTTTCATGTACCATTGAAGCAATTCATACATTCTCGTTGAGAGCTTCTTGACCTCCTCAGGCTTGACCAAAGATTCACCGCGGACATATTTCTGTTTTAGCTCCTCCTCTTTAAAAGTATCCATGGGCTCGAGCTCTAGGAGTTGATAAACGGTGATACCGAGCTCTTCAGCCTGCCTTCTATGCTCGTTGGTTATTACCAGCTGATCGGCGCCGGTACTCGCATGTGTTGGTACAATGAGCGGGGGGATCGATTGCACCGCCTGTTCTCCTAGCCGGGGAACGGTTTTCCCGCTTTTTTGGCAGCTGCTTGGCTCGAGCTCGACTCCTTCTGTTGTCGTGCTCGATGTGCCTTTCTGATTTGGCGCTCATAGTCTGAGTAAACAGGCTTGGGAGCTGGTTCTTTGGCCATACGAATAAAGTGGTCAATGACATCCTCAAGCACTTTCTCCTTTGGCGGTGGTGGCGGTTTCGGTCCAAAATGAGCGTCCACTTGGGCCTTCAACGCGGATTCGTTTTGCTCGTAGGTCATGTCGTAAGGCCTCATCAGAAGAGGCACGAGGCTCGGACCATATTGAAATTGCTTGCCTCTGCCTGTACCTCCTGTACCTCGACTTGTACCGCTACGCGCCATACCTGCGGAGGCTCTCTTCCGCTATTGCTGAGGCGGCGGAGACGGTTGACGTGGCTGACTTGGAGGAGGAGGAGTGGGCTGACGTGGTGCCGGACTAGGAGGAGGAGGACTGGGCTGACGCGGTGTCGGACTTGGAGGAGGAGGAGTGGCCTGACGCGGTGCCGGACTTGGAGGAGGAGGAGTGGCCTGCCGCGTTGGCGGACTTGAAGAAGCAGACTCTGCTGAGCCGGTGGCTAATGACATGGAGGAGCGGGAGTCTGCTGACACGGTGGCGGACTTCGAGGAGGAGTCGGCTGACGCAATGTCGGTTGCCTTGCAGGAAAGATGATGCAACCCTTTCTTCATAGGATGATACGCTGTATGGCCTCTTCCAGTGTGTTCTCCTCGTCACCTCCAGGAATGTCAAGCTCTAGCCCCGAATATTGGTCCACCACTTCATCAACCATGACACGAGCATAGCCAGTTGGAATCAGGTTGCAATGGAAGGTTGCTTCGGGGGGGGGGGGGGTTGTATAAGCAACGAAGTCCGCCACCTTCATGGATATGTTCTTCATTTTAAAGTGTAGCTCACAATTAGTGCTCTCCATGATGTCATCCACAGGGTATCTATCCAACAACTGTGCCTCGCCCGGGGCGGAACCCACGCTGCTTCTCGGCATGGATGGGATGGTGCTATCCAATGTTGGTTCGTCGGCTAGCTGCTGCCGCTGCTGAGACCCCCTTTCTTGGCTAAGTGAGTCGATCTGCCGCTGGTGCCGCTGGAATTGGAATGCCAACTCCGCGTGCTTTGATTCTAGGCCTTTAAGGCATTCTGCTTCTTGCTTCCTCTGCTCCTCCTCCAGCTTCCTCTATTGGGGAACGTAGTAATTTCAAAAATTTTCCTACGCACACGCAAGATCATGGTGATGCATAGCAACGAGAGGGGAGAGTGTTGTCTACGTACCCTCGTAGACCGAAAGCGGAAGCGTTATAACAACGCGGTTGATGTAGTCGTACGTCTTCACGATCCGACCGATCCAAGCACCGTTACTCCGGCACCTCCGAGTTCTTGGCACACGTTCAGCTCGATGACGATCCCCGGGCTCCGATCCAGCAAAGCGTCGGGGAGGAGTTCCGTCAGCACGACGACGTGGTGACGATCTTGATGTTCTACTGTCGCAGGGCTTTGCCTAAGCACCGCTACAATATGACCGAGGTGGAATATGGTGGAGGGGGGCACCGCACACGGCTAAGGAACGATCTCAATGATCAACTTGTGTGTCCATGGGGTGCCCCCTGCCCCCGTATATAAAGGAGCAAGGGAGGGAGGAGGCCGGCCCTATGTTTGGCGCGCCAAGGGGAGTCCTACTCCCACCGGGAGTAGGATTCCCCCTTTCCTAGTCCAACTAGGAGTTCTTCCTTGTAGGGGGAGTAGGAGAGAAGGAAAGGGAAGAGAGAAGGAGAAGGAAGGAGGGGGGCGCCCCCTCCCTAGTCCAATTCGGACTAGTCCAAGGGGAGGGGTGCGGCCACCCTTTTGGCCCTTTCTCTCCTTTCACGTATGGCCCAATAAGGCCCAATACGAATTCCCGTAACTCTCCGGTACTCCGATAAATACCCGGACCACTCAGAACCTTTCCGATGTCCGAATATAGTCGTCCAATATATCGATCTTTACGTCTCGACCATTTCGAGACTCCTCGTCATGTCCCCGATCTCATCCGGGACTCCGAACTCCTTCGGTACATCAAAACTCATAAACTCATAATAACTGTCATCGTAACCTTAAGCGTGCGGACCCTACGGTTCGAGAACAATGTAGACATGACCGAGACACATCTCCGGTCAATAACCAATAGCGGGACCTGGATGCCCATATTGGCTCCTACATATTCTACGAAGATCTTTATCGGTCAGACCGCATAACAACATACGTTGTTCCCTTTGTCCATCGGTATGTTACTTGCCCGAGATTCGATCGTTGGTATCCAATACCTAGTTCAATCTCGTTACCGGCAAGTCTCTTTACTCGTTCTGTAATACATCATCCCGCAACTAACTCATTAGTTGCAATGCTTAAGTGATGTGCATTACCGAGAGGGCCCAGAGATACCTCTCCCACAATTGGAGTGACAAATCCTAATCTCGAAATACGCCAACCCAACATCTACCTTTGGTGACACCTGTAGTACTCCTTTATAATCACCCAGTTACGTTGTGGCGTTTGGTAGCACCCAAAGTGTTCCTCCGGCAAACGGGAGTTGCATAATCTCATAGTCAAAGGAACATGTATAAGTCATGGATAAAAGCAACAACAACATACTAAACGATCGGGTGCTATGCTAATGGAATGGGTCATGTCAATCAGATCATTCAACTAATGATGTGACCTTGTTAATCAAATGACAACTCCTTTGTCCATGGTTAGGAAACATAACCATCTTTGATTAACAAGCTAGTCAAGTAGAGGCATACTAGTGACACTCTGTTTGTCTATGTATCCACACATGTATTATGTTTCCAGTTAATACAATTCTAGCATGAATAATAAACATTTATCATGATATGTAAGGAAATAAATAATAACTTTATTATTGCCTCTAGGGCATATTTCCTTCAGTCTCCCACTTGCACTAGAGTCAATAATCTAGGTCACATCACCATGTGATTAACTCACATCACCATGTGATTAACTCGATAGTTCACATCATCATGTGATTAACACCCATAGTTCACATCGCCATGTGACCAACACCCAAACTGTACTACGGTGTGATCATGTTTTGCTTGTGAGAGAAGTTTAGTCAACGGGTCTGCCACATTCAGATCCATTATGTATTTTGCAATTTTCTATGTCTACAATGCTCTGCACGGAGCTACTCTAGCTAATTGCTCCCACTTTCAATATGTATCTAGATCGAGACTTAGAGTCATCCAGATCGGTGTCAAAACTTGCATCGACGTAACCCTTTACGACGAACCTTTTGTCACTTCCATAATCGAGAAACATATCCTTATTCCACTAAGGATAATTTTGACCGCTGTCCAGTGATCTACTCCTAGATCACTATCGTACTCCCTTGCCAAACTCAGTGTAGGGTACACATGTAACGCCCCCGATGTAACTTGCCTTATTTGTAACCCAACTCTTGCCTTTTTCGGCTATGTGTTATGATATTTCCTCCGTGGTTGGGTTCTCTCCGTTTTGCATTTTGTTCATGTCATGCATTTCATATCATGTCATCATGTGCATCGCATTCGCATACGCATTCGTCTCATAAATCCGAGCATCTTTCCCGTTGTCCGTTTTGCAATCCGGCGCTCCTATGTCTCTCTGCGTCCCCTTTTACATTTCTTCATGAGCGGGTATTAAACATTCTCGGAGTGGACCGAGGTTTGACATGTGGGCTTGGTATAACACCGGTAGACTGCCTGTCAAGTTTCGGGTCAATCGGAGTTCGTTTGGTACTCCAACGGTTAACCGGGTAACCGTGAAGGCCTCGTGTGTGTTGCAGCCCAACACCTCTTCAAAACAGCCCAATAACCCATCTAAGTCACTCCCATGTCCTCCGCCGTCCGATCACGATCGCGTGGGCGAAAACCGCACTCCATTTGGAGCTCCCTAGCTCCTTCTGTCTATAAAAACGCCCTCCCCTTCCAAATCTGAGAGAGTATCACCGAAACCCTAGCCGTCGCCTCGAAATCCGCGCCAACAGTGCCCCGCCGCCACTGTTCCCCCGCGCCGCCGCCAGCCGGGCCAACCGGGGCACGCCACGTGGCGTCGCTCGCCGCCGGCCTGCCCGGCCCGCCGAGCCCGTCCCCGGCCCTCCGGGCCCATCGCCGCCGCCCGCGCCCAGCGCCACATCGCCGCCTCCCCGCGCCTCGTCCCCGCCGCCCGCGCCGCCTCGACGCCGGCCGCCGCCGCTGCCTCGTCGCCGGCGCCGCCCCGCCGCCTCACTTCTCCGCCGCTCGCCGCCTCCTTCCACCGCCGCACGCCGGCGCCAGATCCGGCCAGGCCCGGCCGGATCCGGCCGGCCCCGCCCCGCCGCGCCGCCCTCGCCACCGGCCGGCACCGCCGTCGCCGCCCCTGCGCCTCCCGCGCGCCACCTCGCCGGCGCCCGGCCCCGCCTCGGCCCGATCCAGATCGGGATCCCGCTCCCGTTGACCTCTCCCCCTCCTTTTTTTTTCACTAAGTCATTTAATTTTGCATCATCCTCACATGTTCTACCTGCCATAACTTTGCATCCGTAGCTCTGTTTCGCGCGTATAATATGTCATTTTGTTCGTCTCGAAGAGTACATCATTTTGTTCCATTGCATCATTTTCATTTGAGGTCATCTCGATGCCCGAAATGCTGTTAGAAGAGGGCTAGTTGATGTTAGTGGCTGAATCTTATCTGAACATGCACTTTTGTCATTTTTGCCATGATTGATGTGTACCTCCTATGAGGTTGAGCTATATATGTGTTTTGTTGTATGCCATGTTACCTATCCAGGGAATTTTGCTATGTATTTTTTGTCATGCTTGAGGTGGCTAGAAATTGCATGCAAAGTAGGGATGATGATATTGCTGTTTTCAGAGACTTAGTGATTTCACTAAGTCCCTGACTTTTGTTATTATCATGCCATGTGTTCTTGTTGTTTCCGAGAGATCTATGCATATTTTGAGCATGATAAGTAAGGGAGTTTTGGAGTTGAGTATTTTCTTAATCCATCCATGTCTTTGTTTGCAATTATGGAGTGCCATAGCTTGAGTCAATCGAGCTCTACTTTTGCTTCAAAATGTTACTGGCAGATTGTTTACATGTTATTCGATTTTGCCAAGCTTGGTGTAGTTGATCCTTGCATGTTATGATGTAATTCTTGCCATGTTTAGTTAGTATGCCATGTCTTCTTGATGTATGTATGCTTAGTTTTTCTTGAG
This sequence comes from Aegilops umbellulata, assembly GCA_032464435.1. Classification (NCBI taxonomy): domain Eukaryota; kingdom Viridiplantae; phylum Streptophyta; class Magnoliopsida; order Poales; family Poaceae; genus Aegilops; species Aegilops umbellulata. The sequence continues at coordinate 585,937,128 of CP136060.1, read as the reverse complement.
ATGCTCTGTAGTGAGTGCGTCGAGCTCACGAACATGCCTAGTCGTTAACAGTTTTCTGACATGTCCAGTTTTCTGCTAAGTCTGAAACCTGTAACGAAACTTGCTTACTTGACATGGGTGTAATCATATTTTCTGATCCTTTTTGGCTTATGGTCAGTAAGGGACTTTTTTCAAGTGCTATGAGTAGATTCATGCCATGCCTTTCTTTGCTATGTTATGAACCTGTAGCTTGCTGTTTCATTGCTCTGAACATGTCATCCTGATGTTGTTTTCCTGACTTGTTATTTCACTAAGTCTGGGAATCTGTTATAAGTTGCACTTTTGCCATGCTTGTTTGAACCTGTTATGATGTGAATTAGCCAAAGCTCAGTGTTCATCTTTTGTCGTGCATCTTGAGTAGATTACTGTCATATGCCTTGTTGCCATGTTTGGGTGCAGTAGCTTAATTATTTGTTGCTTGCTAAGTAGCATCATGCTGGTTATGGCAGATTCGTGTCATTCTTGTATTGCTTGCCATTTGCAAACCGTGCATCCGATTCCGGTGATCTTTATATCGATTTCAACCGAAATCACCTCATCTATCCAGCGGCATGCTTGGTTTGCCAAGATTATGCCCTGTTCATCCTTGTCCATCCGGAGCATGCATACGCATTGCATATCACCTCTCGCATATCATGCCATGTTTTGCATCATGTTGATTGCGCATTGCATCGTGGTTGATATTGGTTCCTTTGCTTGTTCTCTTGTCTTGGGTAGAGCCGGGAGACGAGTACGTGAACGAGGAACCTGTTGAGAACGTTTACGAGGACCAAGCTTTCGACAACTCTGAGAACCTTGCAGGCAAGATGACCATACCCTCGAAATCACTTCTATCTTTGCTAGCTAGATTGCTCGCTCTTTTGCTATGCCTATGCTGCGATACCTACCACTTGCTATATCATGCCTCCTATATTGCCTTGTCAGCCCCTAACCATCCATGTCCTAGCAAACCGTTGTTTGGCTATGTTACTGCTTCGCTCAGCCCCTCTTATAGCGTTGTTAGTTGCAGGTGAAGATGAAGTTTGTTCCTTGTTGGAACATGGACTTGTTGTTCCTTGTTTGGAACATGTTTACTTGTTGGGATATCACAATACCTCTTATTTAATTAATGCATCTATATACTTGGTAAAGGGTGGAAGGCTCGGCCTTATGCCTGGTGTTTTGTTCCACTCTTGCCACCCTAGTTTCCGTCATACCGGTGTTATGTTCCCGGAGTTTGCGTTCCTTACACGGTTGGGTGATTTATGGGACCCCCTTGACAGTTCGCTTTGAATAAGACTTTTCCAGCAAGGCCCAACATTGGTTTTACCATTCGCCACCTAGCCTTTTTCCCTTGGGTTCTGCAGACTCAAGGGTCATCTTTATTTTAAACCCCCGGGCCAGTTCTCCTTCGATTGCTGGTCCAAACTAGAGCACCGTGCAGGGCCGTCCCTTGGCAACTTGGGTTATGTTGGCTCCTGTACGCTTCGCTTATCCGGATGTGCCCTGAGACCGAGATATGTGCAGCTCCTATCAGGATTTGTCGGCACAATCGGGCGGTTTTGCTGGACTTGTTTTATTGCTGTTGAAATGTCTTGTAGTCCGGGATTCCGAGCTTGATCGGGTCTTCCCGGTAGAAGGAATATCCTTCATTGACCGTGAGAGCTTATCATGGGCTAAGTTGGGACACCCCTGCAGGGTATTATCTTTCGAAAGCCGTGCCCGCGGTTATGAGGCAGATGGGAATTTGTTGATGTCCGGTTGTAGAAAACCCGAAGTTGACCTTAACTAAAACACATCAACCGCGTGTGTAACCGTGATGGTCTGTTCTCGGCGGGGTCCGGGAAGTGAGCACGGTTGTTGGAGTTATGCCTGACGTAGGTTGTTCAGGATCACTTCTTGATCATTTCTAGCTTCTCGACCGTGCTTTGCCTTCTCTTCTCGCTCTCTTTTGCGCTGTAGTCAACTTATGCTAGTCGCTTGCTGCAGCTCCACCTCACTGCCCCTTTCCCACCTTTAAGCTTAAATAGTCTTGATCTCGCGGGTGTGAGATTGCTGAGTCCCCGTGGCTCACAGATATTATCACCTCAGTTGCAGGTACCAACGATGTCAGTGCTGATGATGCGACCGAGCTCACTTGGGAGTTCGACGAGGAACGTGGCCGTTACTATGTTTCTTTTCCAGATGATCAGTAGTGGAGCCCAGTTGGGTGATCCGGGGATCTGTTTAGCATTTGGGGTAGTCTTCTTTCATTTTGGTACCGTAGTCGGACCTTGAGTGTAATCTGTTTGATGGATGTTATTTATGTACTTGTGTGAAGTGGCGATTGTAAGCCAACTATGTATCTTTCCCCCTTATTTATTACATGGATTGTGTGAAGATTACCTCACTTGCGACATTGCTTTCAATGCGGTTATGCCTCTAAGTCGTGCCTCGACACGTGGGAGATATAGCCGCATCGAGGGCGTTACAACACAATAGATCTGGTAAACAGCATGGCATACTTTATAGAACCTATGGCCGAGGCATAGGGAATGACTTTCATTCTCTTTCTATCTTCTGTCGTGGTCAGGCTTTGAGTCTTACTCAATTTCACACCTTGTAACACAGGAAAGAACTCTTTCTTTGACTGTTCCATTTTGAACTACTTCAAAATCTTGTCAAGGTATGTACTCATTGAAAAAACTTATATAGCGTCTTGATCTATCTCTATAGATATTGATGCTCAATATGTAAGCAGCTTCACCGAGGTCTTCCTTTGAAAAACTCCTTTCAAACACTCCTTTGTGCTTTACAGAATAATTCTACATTATTTCTGATCCACAATATGTCATACATATACTTATCATAAATGCTGTAGTGCTCCCACTCACTTTCTTGTAAATACAGGCTTCACCGCAAGTCTGTATAAAACTATATGCTTTGATCAACTTATCAAAGCGTGTATTCCAACTCCGAGATGCTTGCACCAGTCCACAGATGGATTGCTGGAGTTTGCATATTTTGTTAACACCTTTAGGATTTACAAAATCTTCTGGTTGCATCATATACAACTCTTCTTTAATAAATCCATTAAGGAATGCAGTTTTGTTTATCCATTTGCCAGATTTCATAAAATGTGGCAATTGCTAACATGATTCGGACAGACTTAAGCATAGATACGAGTGAGAAACTCTCATCGTAGTCAACACCTTGAACTTGTCGAAAACCTTTTGCGACAATTCTAGCTTTATAGATAGTAACACTACTATCAGCGTCCGTCTTCCTCTTGAAGATCCATTTAATCTCAATGGCTTGCCGATCATCGGGTAAGTCAATCAAAGTCCATACTTTGTTCTCATACATGGATCATATCTCAGATTTCATGGCCTCAAACCATTTCGCGGAATCTGGGCTCATCATCGCTTCCTCATAGTTCGCAAGTTCGTCATGGTCTAGTAACATGATTTCCAGAACAGGATTACCGTACCACTCTGGTGCAGACCTTACTCTGGTTTACCTACGAGATTCGGTAGTAACTTGATCTTGAAGTTACATGATCATTATCATTAGCTTCCTTACTAATTGGTGTAGTAATCACAAGAATAGATTTCTGTGACGAACTACTTTCCAATAAGGTAGAAGGTACAATTACCTTATCAAGTTTTCTACTTTCCTCCCACTCACTTCTTTCGAGAGAAACTCATTTTCTAGAAAGGATCCATTCTTAGCAACGAATGTCTTGCCTTTGGATCTGTGATAGAAGGTGTACCCAACTGACTCTTTGGGTATCCTATGAAGACATATTTCTCCGATTTGGGTTTGAGCTTATCGTTTTGAAATTTTTTCACATAAGCATCGCAACCCCAAACTTTAAGAAATGACAACTTTGGTTTCTTGCCAAACCATAGTTCAGATTGTGTCGTCTCAACGGACTTAGATGGTGCCCTTTTTAACGTGAATGCAGCTGTCTTTAATGCATAACCCCCAAAACGATAGTGGTAGATCGGTAAGAGACATCATAGATTGTACTATATCCAATAAAGTACGGTTATGACGTTCGGACGCACCATTATGCTGTGGTGTTCCAGGTGGCGTGAGTAGTGAAACTATTTCACATTGTTTTAACTGAAGACCAAACTCGTAACTCAAATATTCGTCTCCGCGATCAGATCGTAGAAACTTTATTTTCTTGTCATGATGATTTTCCACTTCACTCTGAAATTCTTTGAACTTTTAAAATATTTCAGACTTATGTTTCATCAAGTAGATATACCCATATCTGCTCAAAACATCTGTGAAGGTCAGAAAATAATGATACTTGTCGCGAGCCTTAATCTTCATCGGACCACATACATCGGTATGTATGATTTCCAACAAGTCATTTGTTCGCTCCATTGTTCCGGAGAACGGAGTCTCAGTCATCTTGCCCATGAAGCATGGTTCGCAAGCATCAAGTGATTCATAATCAAGTGATTCCAAAATTCCATTAGCATGGAGTTTCTTCATGCGCTTTACACCAATATGACCTAAACGGCAGTGCCACAGATAAGTTGCACTATCATTATTAACTTTGCATCTTTTTGGCTTCAATATTATGAATATGTGTATCACTACGATCGAGATCCAACAAACCATTTTGTTGGTGTGTATGACCATAGAAGGTTTTATTCATGTAAACAGAACAACAATTTATTCTCTTACTTAAATGAATAACCGTATTGCAATAAACATGATCAAATCATATTCATGCTCAACACCAAATAACACTTATTTAGGTTCCACACTAATCCCGAAAGTATAGGGAGTGTGCGATGATGATCCTATCAATCTTGGAACCACTTCCAACACACATCGTCACTTCACCCTTAACTAGTCTCTGTTTATTCTGCAACTCCCGTTTCGAGTTACTACTCTTAGCAACTGAACCAGTATCAAATACTGAGGGGTTGCTATAAACACTAGTAAAGTACACATCAATAATCATGTATATCAAATATACTTATGTTCACTTTGCCATCCTTCATATCCGCCAATCACTTGGGGTAGTTCCGCTTCCAGTGACCAGCCCCTTTGCAGTAGAAGCACTTAGTCTCAAGCTTAGGACCAGACTTGAGCTTCTTCACTTGAACAGCAACTCGCTTGCCGTTCTTCTTGAAGTTCCTCTTCTTCCCTTTGCCCTTTTCTTGAAACTAGTGGTCTCGTCAACCATCAACACTTGATGTTTTTCTTGATTTCTACCTTCGTCGATTTCAGCATCACGAAGAGCTTGGGAATTGTTTTCGTCATCCCTTGCATACTATAGTTCATCACGAAGTTCTACTAACTTGGTGATGGTGACTAGTGAATTCTGTCAATCACTATCTTATCTGGAAGATAAACTCCCACTTGATTCAAGCGATTGTAGTACCCAGACAATCTGAGCACATGCTCACTAGTTGAGCGATTCTCCTCCATCTTTTAGCTATAGAACTTGTTGGAGACTTCATCTCTCTCAACTCGGGTATTTGCTTGAAATATTAACTTCAACTCCTGGAACATCTCATATGGTCCATGACGTTCAAAACGTCTTTGAAGTCCCGATTCTAAGCCGTTAAGCATGGTGCACTAAACTATTAAGTAGTCATCATATTGAGCTAGCCAAACGTTCATAACGTCTGCATCTGCTCCTGCAATAGGTCTGTCACCTAGCGGTGCATCAAGGACATAATTCTTCTGTGCAGCAATGAGGATAAACCTTAGATCACGGATCCAATCCGCATCATTGCTACTAACATCTTTCAACATAATTTTCTCTAGGAACATATCAAAATAAACATAGGGAAGCAACAACGCGAGCTATTGATCTACAACATAGATATGCTAATACTACCAAGACTAAGTTCATGATAAATTTAAGTTCAATTAATCATATTACTTAAGAACTCCCACTTAGATAGACATCTCTCTAATCCTCTAAGTGATCACGTGATCCAAATCAACTAAACCATGTCCGATCATCACGTGAGATGGAGTAGTTTCAATGGTGAACATCATTATGTTGATCATATCTACTATATGATTCACGCTCGACCTTTCGGTCTCCGTGTTCCGAGGTCATATCTTATATGCATAGCTCGTCAAGTATAACCTGAGTATTCCGCGTGTGCAACTGTTTTGCACCCGTTGTATTTGAACGTAGAGCCTATCACACCCGATCATCACGTGGTGTCTCAGCACGAAGAACTTTCGCAACGGTGCATACTCAGGGAGAACACTTCTTGATAATTAGTGAGAGATCATCTTATAATGCTACCGTCAATCAAAGCAAGATAAGATGCATAAAAGATAAACATCACATGCAATCAATATAAGTGATATGATATGGCCATCATCATCTTGTGCTTGTGATCTCCATCTCCGCAGCACTGTCATGATCACCATCGTCACCGGCGCGACACCTTGATCTCCATCGTAGCATCGTTGTCGTCTCGCCAATCTTATGCTTCTACGACTATCACTACCGCTTAGTGATAAAGTAAAGCATTACAGGGCGATTGCATTGCATACAATAAAGCGACAACCATACGGCTCCTGCCGGTTGCCGATAGCTCGGTTACAAAACATGACCATCTCATACAATAAAATTTAGCATCATGTCTTGACCATATCACATCACAACATGCCCTGCAAAAACAAGTTAGACGTCCTCTACTTTGTTTGTTGCAAATTTTACGTGGCTGCTACGGGCTGAAGCAAGAACCAATCTCACCTACGCATCAAAACCACAACGATACTTCGTCAAATAGACTCCGTTTTAACCTTCTCAAGGACCGGGCGTAGCCATACTCGGTTCAACTAAAGTTGGAGAAACTGACACCCACTAGCCACCTGTGTGCAAAGCACGGCGGTAGAACCAGTCTCGCGTAAGCGTACGCGTAATGTCGGTCCGGGCCGCTTCATCCAACAATACCGCCGAACCAAAGTATGACATGCTGGTAGGCAGTATGACTTGTATCGTCCACAACTCACTTGTGTTCTACTCGTGCAAAACATCAAACCATAAAAACCTAGGCTCGGATGCCACCGTTGGGGAACGTAGTAATTTCAAAAATTTTCCTACGCACACGCAAGATCATGGTGATGCATAGCAACGAGAGGGGAGAGTGTTGTCTACGTACCCTCGTAGACCGAAAGCGGAAGCGTTATAACAACGCGGTTGATGTAGTCGTACGTCTTCACGATCCGACCGATCCAAGCACCGTTACTCCGGCACCTCCGAGTTCTTGGCACACGTTCAGCTCGATGACGATCCCCGGGCTCCGATCCAGCAAAGCGTCGGGGAGGAGTTCCGTCAGCACGACGGCGTGGTGACGATCTTGATGTTCTACTGTCGCAGGGCTTCGCCTAAGCACCGCTACAATATGACCGAGGTGGAATATGGTGGAGGGGGGCACCGCAGACGGCTAAGGAACGATCTCAATGATCAAATTGTGTGTCCATGGGGTGCCCCCTGCCCCCGTATATAAAGGAGCAAGGGAGGGAGGAGGCCGGCCCTATGTTTGGCGCGCCAAGGGGAGTCCTACTCCCACCGGGAGTAGGATTCCCCCTTTCCTAGTCCAACTAGGAGTTCTTCCTTGTAGGGGGAGTAGGAGAGAAGGAAAGGGAAGAGAGAAGGAGAAGGAAGGAGGGGGGCGCCCCCCTCCCTAGTCCAATTCGGACTAGTCCAAGGGGAGGGGTGCGGCCACCCTTTTGGCCCTTTCTCTCCTTTCCCGTATGGCCCAATAAGGCCCAATACGAATTCCCGTAACTCTCCGGTACTCCGATAAATACCCGGACCACTCAGAACCTTTCCGATGTCCGAATATAGTCGTCCAATATATCGATCTTTACGTCTCGACCATTTCGAGACTCCTCGTCATGTCCCCGATCTCATCCGGGACTCCGAACTCCTTCGGTACATAAAAACTCATAAACTCATAATAACTATCATCGTAACCTTAAGCGTGCGGACCCTATGGTTCGAGAACAATGTAGACATGACCGAGACACATCTCCGGTCAATAACCAATAGCGGGACCTGGATGCCCATATTGGCTCCTACATATTCTACAAAGATCTTTATCGGTCAGACCGCATAACAACATACGTTGTTCCCTTTGTCCATCGGTATGTTACTTGCCCGAGATTCGATCGTCGGTATCCAATACCTAGTTCAATCTCGTTACCGGAAAGTCTCTTTACTCTTTCCGTAATACATCATCCCGCAACTAACTCATTAGTTGCAATGCTTGCAAGGCTTAAGTGATGTGCATTACCGAGAGGGCCCAGAGATACCTCTCCCACAATTGGAGTGACAAATTTTAATCTCGAAATACGCCAACCCAACATCTACCTTTGGTGACACCTGTAGTACTCCTTTATAATCACCCAGTTACGTTGTGACGTTTGGTAGCACCCAAAGTGTTCCTCCGGCAAACGGGAGTTGCATAATCTCATAGTCAAAGGAACATGTATAAGTCATGGATAAAAGCAACAGCAACATACTAAACGATCGTGTGCTATGCTAATGGAATGGGTCATGTCAATCAGATCATTCAACTAATGATGTGACCTTGTTAATCAAATGACAACTCCTTTGTCCATGGTTAGGAAACATAACCATCTTTGATTAACAAGCTAGTCAAGTAGAGGCATACTAGTGACACTCTGTTTGTCTATGTATCCACACATGTATTATGTTTCCAGTTAATACAATTCTAGCATGAATAATAAACATTTATCATGATATGTAAGGAAATAAATAATAACTTTATTATTGCCTCTAGGGCATATTTCCTTCATCCTCTTCTTCTCCTCCTCCATCTTCCTTCTCGCATGGCTTCTGTAGTCGGCGTTCCAGTCCGCAAACCCCTCATACCACGGAACAACGCCTTTGCCTCGTGTTCTTCCCGGGTTTTCAGGATTTCCCAGGGCGTGCGTAAGCTCGTCGTTCTCTCTGTTGGGCTTGAACACCCACGTTCGAGCCTCTTCTATTGCAACAAGTAACTTGTCCTAGACTCCTTTAAGACTTGCCTTCTTCAAAAACTTGCCTGTCTTCGGGTCCAATGCCCCCCATGTGCATAGAACCAAGTCCTGCACCTTGGGGGCCAGCTCAATGTAACTGGAATGACCGGTGCATCCACCATCTCTTGCTCAGACTTATCCCACTTAGGCATTGCCACCACGTAGCCACCTGGACTCGGCTTATGGAACTGCTCCTTTTTTGCGGCATTGGCCTTGTTTACTCTCGACCGTTCCTTAGATAGTTCTAATTCCTTGAATTTCACGAAATCGGGCCAGTGATCTCTTTGCTTCTAAAGTTCCCGTGAATTCTGGAGTCTTCTTTCCTCCTTTGACGTAGTTGGCCCATATAGTTTTCTTGTGGTTGTTGAATGCAATTGCCATCTTCCTAAGAGCAGCGACCTTCACTTTCTGCACATCTGCATCTGTGAAATGATCTGGTAGGATAAAATGTTCCATGAGAGATTCCCAAAGCAGATCTTTTGCTCTGTCGTCGACCCAAGTAAGATCTAGACGTTCCTTTGCTGACTTTTTCCATTCTTGCGTGGAGATCGCGAGTTGGTCCTTCACAAGAACTCCACACTAACGAACAAACTTGTTCGCAATGTTCTTAGGCGCGAGTGGTTCGCCGTCAGTTGTACTTTACGCCCTGCTTCAACCTTTTGGCCGGGCCTCGCACTGTCCTGCTGCCCGTGGAAGATTTTCTCGATTCGGAGGGCTGAAAGAAGAAAGATCGATTCGGTAATATATATTCAAATCATTTAAAACATGTGATGATCACCAGATGCCTACTTATATAAATATACCTCACCAGTCTCTGTTATTTCAAGACCAACATTTTCTTTGTCATCATAATCATAGTTCTGGACTTCATCAATTTAGTCGTCAAGATCAAATATCATATCACCCTCCCTGGTATTGTTCATATATTGGGAGCCGTCATCTTCTTCATTTTGATCATCTGGCCGGCGAGGGGAGCATATGATCTCGAACAGGGCCTCTTCTCCTTCTCTGCCGGTATTGTCCGCCATAGCTTTTATTTAACTAATCCAGAAGAAAAATAAAACAATGTAGTATTCTAATTATAATGCATGCATGCAATCAATAAGGAAAAACTGAATCATAGTACATAATATGCATCATCGAATATAATTAATCTCGAATACATCGTCTTGAATATTATTGAATAATATATATAATCTCGAATACATCGTCTCGAATAATATATATAATCTCGGATACATCGTCTTGAATATAATATATCGAATACATCACTAGCTAGCTAGCTAATAAAGATCAAATACTACAAAATAATCTAGTTCACTCGCGGTTCCTGAGGCGCGGGCGGTGGACACCCAAAGAGAAGGAACCATCACAGGATCATAGCTCGGGTGAGATCCCCAAAGAACCTGCCAGGTATTGGAGAACCTGACGTCCATAGCAGCCATGTAGCGACAGACGTGCTCGTCCTCCTCCTAGACACGGCGGTGGACCACCTCCGGCGTGGCCAGCTCCCTCCGCACCGAAAGTGGCCCACGCGAACGCCACCAAAGGACCTCAGTGTCTACAACGAGACCCGGGGCCGGGTTCCTCACCAAGCGGCGCACCCCTGAAGGTAGCACCTCCCAGCGCCAGCCCGACGGAGCCCAGTCCCGGACATGGGTCCTCTGAAGTAAGACGTCGTCACGAACGGGTCGACGGCGAGGATGCGGGCCGGGCATTGCCGAGAACAAATACTATATGCAAATGTAACACTTCTTAAATGATTGGATTGTGATTTCTTATATACAAATTAAAAAAATGATATCGTTGCATATGTTAAAATTCTATATGCAAATTCTAGCTAGCTAATTCATCGAAGTAAATTATAAAAAATTAATTAGTTCATCTAAAACCTTTGACAGACATTTGACATTAATCTAATCTAATTAATTAATTCATCTAAAACCTTTGTATAAAAAACAGAAAAACAGAAAATGTTGGGGAACGTAGTAATTTCAAAAAATTTTCTACGCACACGCAAGATCATTGTGATGCATAGCAACGAGAGGGGAGAGTGTTGTCCATGTATCCTCGTAGACCAAAAGCGGAAGCGTTATGATAATGCGGTTGATGTAGTCGTACGTCTTCGCGACCCGACCGATCAAGCACCGAAACTACGGTACCTCCGAGTTCTAGCACACGTTTAGCTCGATGACGATCCCTGGACTCTGATCCAGCAAAGTGTCGGGGAAGAGTTCCGTCAGCACGATGGCGTGGTGACGATCTTGATGTTCTACCGTCGCAGGGCTTCGCCTAAGCACCGCTACAATATTATCGAGGATTATGATGGAGGGGGGCACCGCACACGGCTAAGAGAACGATCACGAAGATCAACTTGTGTGTCTAGAGGTGCCCCCCTGCCCCCGTATATAAAGGAGCAAGGGGGGTGCGGCCGGCCCTAGGAGGAGGCGCGCCGGAGGAGTCCTACTCCTACCGGGAGTAGGACTCCCCCCTTTCCCTAGTTGGATTAGGACTTGGGGGGGAAGGAAGAGAGAGGGGAAAGGAAAGGGGGGCGCCCCCTCCTCCTTGTCCAATTCGGACTTGGGGCGGGGGGGGGGGGAGGGGCGCACGGCAGCCCCTAGGCCTCCTCTCCTCTTCCTCCACTAGGCCCATTAAGGCCCATTAGGTTACCGGGGGGTTTCGAGAACCTCTCGGTACTCCGGTAAAATGCCGATTTCACCCGGAACACTTCCGATGTCCAAACATAGGCTTCCAATATATCAATCTTTATGTCTCGACCATTTCGAGACTCCTCGTCATGCTCGTGATCACATCCAGGACTCCGAACAACCTTTGGTACATCAAAATATATAAACTCATAATGAAACTGTCATCGTAACGTTAAGTGTTGGGGATATTGCTATCTGGGGTAAACCGGCCTGCAGGGCCCGGGTTACCTCCGTCAATAGACCCGAGATGTTAAAGCCCAAGGAGAAATAGGAGGGCCCAAGGCCTATAATCGGTTTAAAGGTTTATGGTGTAAACCGGCCTGGGGTAAACTTGTATTGTAAGTTAGGAATAGAGAGACCGACCCGGGCACGTTTATAAGCCGGAGGTCGGGACTTTGCAAACCGACGGGCGTCACCCGTGTATATAAGGGGACGACCCGACGGCGGTTTGGGGAGAGAGAAGAAGAACTTGAGGTTTAGGCGAAGCTTATCGCTCCCTAAGCCCTCGAAACCCATCAATCCCATCACAACTAGACGTAGGCTTTTACCTTCATTGAAGGGGCCGAACTAGTATAAAAACCGTGTCCTTGTGTCCACTTTTAACCCCTTCAAGCTAACCCGTTGCGATGGCTCCACGACTAAGTCCTCTCACTAGGACATCTGCCGTGACAAATCCACGACAGTTGGCGCCCACCGTGGGGCTATCGCGAGATGGTTTCAGGTTCTTGGAGGGCCGCTTTGAAGGACTCGAGGGTTACGCTGTGGGACGGATGACCAAGAGCCGCCGCGGAAAACTCTACATCGACAGCATAGGCTGGGGCCCCGACGCCGGCTCGATCGAGTACGGGTACCGGGTCCCCTTTGGCGGCATCCATGTTTTCATCGGCAAGATCGGAGAACCAGGCCCCGAGTTAGGCGTCTGCGCCGACCTCGTCGAGACAGCTCAGTGCACGAGATCGACCCTGGCTAAACCGACCAGGAAGCACGCCTTCGTGGGAGTCATCCACGGAGGAAGCTACGAGGAAGGATCCGAATCTGGTGACGAAACCGCCATCTGCTCCGGCGATGAAACGTCGACCGGGGAAACCGAATCTCTTTACCAGCTACAAGATGATCGGATTGGGGGCGGCTCCGATGGCAACAGTATTCCGGACCCCTCTGATCTGCCCTATCGGGTTGGGATCTTCATGGCTGGAACACAGGCGACGCCACGATCATCAACTGCAGCAGCAGCGATCTCCGGATCGGCAGCAGCAACGGCTGCGCGGGCGGGAGGCCCTACCGGTTCGCCAGCCCAAGTTTTGTCAGACCTGTTTGACGCACTAGCAGCGCTCATGGCGGAAGCCAACCCCGTGGATCAGGAGGTTCACAATGCTGAGATTGCCAAAGTGAGAGAGCAGATCACTCGGGCTAAAGCGGAGCTGGCAGCAGAAGAGATCAGGATGACGGCGGAGCGCGCCGCTTTAGATGCACAGGCTTACAGGCTCATGATGGATCAGAAGGCGTCTCAGGAAGTCCTGAAGAGAAAATCCCGATCTCGGTTGCCCGCCGCCCTCGACGCTCGAAATCTCTTCAACACCCCGGGGGTAAACCGTGCGGAGGCGACAGTTGGCGCCCCGGTTCAGCACCGGATAATAAGCCTGCCTCGTCACAACACTGGTACACCACCGGCCGTGCCAACACCGTCAGGTCATTACTCCAACCCGATGGATAACCTCGTCGCGGCGGCAGCTCGGTTGGAAGCCATTCCGATCGAAGGAGATTCACCGCAGGATGAAGAGACACGCCGGGTCAAGGAGCTCCTTAGGACCGCGTTGGCCCAGCAAGAAGCATATTCGCAAAGCCGTGATCGGATTCACTCCACCCCTCGCCCCAGCGGGAGCTATAGTAGGCGCGGGAGGAGCCGGCCGTTTCAAGTAACGCCAGGCGTGAAGCGCTCCGCGGCAACAATCCGGCGGGCGTCGACAATGCTCACGAGAATGTGGATCGCACCCGTGCACGGGAGGCCGGATTAGCAGCGCAGCATCAGGCTCGTCAGCTTACACCTATCTTCCCAGCAGCTACGGTTGAACCGGGGGTGGTTTCCAGTTCTTTGGGAGTACCGTGCCTTGTTCCCGCTTTGCGCAACGTACGCCTGCCCAAAGACTTCAAAGGCCCCCGCAAGGTACCAAACTACACGGCAGATCAGCCTCCGGAGACATGGGTGGAGAGCTATGAAATGGCTATGGAGATGCTGGATGTGGATGACACGGCGTGTGCCAAGTATTTTACTATGATGCTAGAAGGAACTGCCCGGACTTGGCTAAAGAGCTTACCGCCTAATTCAATTAGTTCATGGGCCCAATTGCGCGCCCGGTTTATCAAGAATTTCAAGGACACGTGCAAACAGCCAATGTCGATAGTTGACCTAGCAGCCCGCGTTCAGCAAGAAGGGGAATCAACTACCCATTGGGTACGACGGGTATCAGAAGTTTTGCACTCGTCAGATCGCATCAACGCAGACACCGCCGTAGTGCTGTTGGAAAGCAACTGTCAGTTTGGCCCTTTGAAGCTAAAGCTGGGCCGGATGAAGCGTGATTGTACAGATATAGGAACGCTCATGACCGCTTTAGTGAAGTATGCGGATTCGGACAGTACCAAGGATCCTGACTCTGGTGATGACAAAGCAGGGAAGGGAAAGAAGAATAGCAACACCAAGGGCCAGCAACATCGGCCGGCAGGTAATGGAGGCGGAGGTAAGCGTAAACCGGACGGGAGCATGGACTTTGTGGCCAACACAAGTGCACAGAATAAGGGCCAGCGGCGCAAGGGGAAACAACCAAGTTTCCGCACAAATCCCGGTCCTAATCCGGAGCGTTTGAACTTTTTCTTAAACCAGCCCTGTCCGAAGCACGGAACAAAAGAGGAACCAGCAACCCATCTTTGGAAGGATTGTTATATCATGAAAGAATTCAAAACCTCAAACACTTTCCAATATGATCACAGCTCCGGCGGCGGTTCAGGTTCCGGATCAGGATACGGTGGCGGAAATTCCGGTCCAGGGTTCCAGGGTAATCCGGGCGGACAGGTCAGCCAAAATAATCAAAGTAATCAAAGTGGTTACGGACAGCAGCAAACAGGTTATCAGAGCAACCCGAAACAGTTGAGTGGTGGACAGTATCATGTCTTTACTACAAGCTTGGATAAACGGGATAGAAAGCTTCAGAGGCGAGCAGTCAGTGCTATCGAACCGGCCACGCCTCACTATCTGCGCTGGTCAGAACAGCCTATCATATGGAGCCGAGAGGATCACCCTCCCAGGGTTTATAATCCGGGTCAATTAGCGTTGGTGGTGGCGCCTCAGGTGGGAGGTTATAAGCTCACCAAGGTGCTCATGGACGGAGGGAGCAGCATTAACATCTTGTATTACGAGACCTTCCGTCGTATGGGACTGGTAGATAAGGATCTCAAACCGACCAATACAGTGTTCCACGGGGTGGTGCCTGGCAAGTCTGCATATCCGGTTGGTAAGATAGCCCTTGAAGTGGTATTTGGCGATAGTCACGATTCCAGATCAGAGACGCTGATGTTCGAAGTGGTTAAAATCCAAAGTCCGTACCACGCTTTGTTCGGACGGCCAGCTTATGCAAAATTTATGGCACGGCCCTGCTACGTGTATCTGCAACTTAAGATGCCAGGTTACAAGGGCACTATAACGGTTCATGGGAGCCGTCGAATCGCTTTGGAATGCGAGGAAGGAGATGCGACTTATGCAGAATCGGTTTGTGCTACGGAGGAGCTAAAGCAGTACAAAGACAGTGTTGATCCGGAGGATATGACTTCATTAAAAAAGCCAACTACGGACCACGATCCGGCCTTGAAGTTCAAGTCAGCGGCCGAAACTAAGCTTGTTGACTTCGTGCCTGGCGATTCATCCAAGCAGTTCAGCATCAGTGCAAACTTGGATCCAAAATAGGAAAGCACGCTCATCGAGTTCATCCGTGAGAATCGGGACATCTTTGCATGGAAGCCATCTGACATGCCTGGTGTACCGAGGCAACTCGCTGAGCACACCCTTAATGTGGATCCTAAGTATAAGCCGGTAAAGCAGTTCTTACGGCGGTTTAACGAAGAAAGACGTAAAGCGATTGGTGAGGAAGTGGCCAGGCTCCTGGCAGCTGGTTTTATTATTGAGGTTTTTCATCCCGAATGGCTTGCTAATCCGGTGCTGGTTCTTAAGAAAAACGGCACCTGGCGCATGTGTGTGGATTACACAGACTTGAATAAAGCTTGTCCAGCGGATCCTTTTGCTCTCCCCCGGATTGATCAAATCATTGATGCAACAGCAGGTTGCGAGCGTTTGAGTTTTTTGGATGCCTATTCGGGTTATCACCAGATCAAGATGGCAGTTAAGGACCAGGAAAAGACGGCGTTCATTACTCCCTTTGGAGCCTTCTGCTATGTGTCTATGCCCTTCGGGCTTAAGAGTGCGCAGGCTACTTATCAACGGTGTGTGCAAAATTGCCTCCACAAGCAGATTGGTCGTAATGTGCATGCTTATGTGGATGATATTGTGGTCAAGTCACGAAAGAAGGAGACCCTGGTTGACGATTTGAAGGAGACTTTCGATAACTTGAGAGTGTACCAAATGATGCTCAACCCAGCTAAATGTGTTTTTGGTGTACCTGCAGGCAAGTTGTTGGGATTTTTAGTATCCCATAGAGGAATTGAGGCTAATCCGGAAAAGATCACAGCCATCACCTCCCTGGCCAAACCGAAATGCGTCAATGATGTTCAGCGCATGGCCGGACGAATTGCAGCGTTAAGCCGGTTCATCAGTCGCCTCGGTGAAAAGGCGATCCCCTTGTATCAAATGCTCAAGAAGACGGATCAATTTGTCTGGAGTGCGGAGGCGGATAAAGCGTTTGAGGACTTGAAGCGGCAGCTAGTCAATCCGCCAGTTTTGGCAGCCCCTGTAGATAAAGAGCCACTCCTGTTATATGTTGCTGCGAATGCCAGAGCGGTTAGTGTGGCGATGGTGGTAGAACGAAAGGAGGCTGGAAAGGAACATCCGGTTCAGCGACCGGTTTACTATATCAGTGAAGTACTTATCGAGTCCAAACAAAGGTATCCGCATTGGCAGAAGCTGGTATATGGTGTTTTTATGGCAAGCCGGAAGCTGAGGCAATATTTTCAAGGACACCCCATCACGGTGGTCAGTTCTGCTCCTTTGGGTGACATCATACAGAACCGGGAGGCGACCGGTCGGATTGCTAAGTGGGCTATCGAGCTTGGGCCGCACGGTTTAAGATACGTGCCCCGGACGGCTATAAAGTCACAAGCACTTGTCGACTTCATAAACGATTGGACAGAGTTACAAGCGCCTGAGGAGAAGCCAGATAACACCTATTGGACTATTCATTTTGACGGGTCCAGGCAATTGGAAGGCTCGGGGGCTGGAGTCGTTTTAACTTCCCCACGAGGAGATAAGTTTTGTTATGTCCTCCGTTTGATGTTCCCCTGTACAAATAATGCGGCTGAGTATGAAGCTTTGCTTCATGGTCTTCGGGTGGCTAAAGAGATGAATCTGAGCAGAGTTAGGTGCTTTGGTGATTCAGATCTGGTGGCTCAGCAGGTATCTGGCACCTGGGATTCTAAGGATCCGCTTATGGCTGCATACCGATGTGAAGTAGATATGGTGGCTGGGCATTTTAAAGGCTATCAAGTGGATCATGTGGACCGCAGAAAGAATGAGGCAGCGGACGCTTTAAGCCGCTTGGGCTCTCAGCGTAAACCGGTCCCACCCAATGTTTTCTTGGATGTATTGTATCACCCATCGGTACAGCTGCCCGGTGAGCTGGAGTTGGCTGTTCCTGATCCGGAGGCTCAATTAGTGGCGGCTCTTCACACCACCCCGGATTGGACGCTCCCTTATCTGGCATATATGAACCGGGGTGAGTTGCCAGAAGATGAAAGCTTGGCTCGACAGATAGTACGACGGTCCAAGTCTATGACCATTTTCAAAGGAGAGTTACATCATCGCAGCGTTTCAGGAGCGCTGCAACGGTGCGTATCCCCTGAGGAGGGGTGCGAGATATTACGAGAAATACATGAAGGGGATTGCGGCTACCACGCCGGTTCAAAATCATTGGTGGCTAAAGCGTTCCTCCACGACTTCTACTGGTTAACTGCTCATGCTGATGCAGAAGACCTGGTCAGGTTATGTGATGGTTGCCAGAAATTTTCCAGACGAGCACACATACCGGCTCAAGAATTGAGGATGATTCCAATCACTTGGCCGTTTGCGACTTGGGGGCTTGATATGGTTGGGCCTTTTAAGCGTTCCAAAGATAAGAAGACCCACCTACTGGTGGCGGTTGACAAATTTACAAAGTGGGTGGAGGCAGAACCTGTCAGTAAGTGTGATGCTGCCACGGCGGTTCGGTTTATAAAGAAGGTGATCTTCCGGTTTGGTTTTCCACACAGCATCATCACAGATAATGGTACCAATCTATCCAAGGGGGCCATGAAAGAGTTCTGTGCACGGGAGCATATACGGCTTGATGTTTCTTCGGTAGCGCACCCACAGTCTAATGGTCAGGCAGAACGAGCGAACCAAGAGATCTTGAGAGGTATCAAACCCCGGCTTCTGGTCCCTTTGCAAAGGACGCCGGGTTGTTGGGTGGAGGAGCTACCGTCTGTATTATGGAGCATCAACACCACGCCTAACAGATCCACGGGGTTTACGCCGTTTTTTATGGTCTATGGAGCAGAGGCGGTTCTCCCAAGTGATATACGACATGACTCACCTCGCGTGGCAGCATATGTTGAAGCGGACAATGAGCAGGCACGGCAGAACGCTCTTGACTTGTTGGATGAGGAGCGTGACTTGGCAGCTGCCCGTTCAGCGATTTACCAGCAAGATCTTCGCCGTTACCACAGCCGTCGGGTTAGGACTAGAACCTTTCAGGAGGGGGATTTGGTGCTTCGGCTCATCCAGGATCAATCTGATCAGCATAAATTATCCCCGCCTTGGGAGGGACCTTTTGTGGTCAGCAAGAATCTGAATAATGGGTCGTATTACCTGATTGATATTCGAGAGCGCAAGAATTCACGCACATCAGAGGAGGAGACCAGCAGGCCGTGGAACATAGCTCATCTTCGGCCTTATTATACATGAGCCTTGGGCTCTGTTTATGTACATATCATGACCATGTATATATTATGATTAATACAATAAACCGGAGCCTCGAGTAAAGCGGGGTCTCTGCTGTTCTTCGCATCATGTGTGTTTACCCCTGGAGGTCGCTTCACAGAAGTTCAAATTATAGATTCCGGTTTAAAAGCCGGTTCAAGGGAAGATGTCTCCTACAAGGCTGTGCAGCTCTTAATATCCGGTTCAATATCCCGGTTCAAGCACGAGGCTTCCTGTTCAAACATAGGTCGTATTCGAACCAAATAGAACATAGCTATTCAAACACGGGGCTTCCTGTTCAAACATAGGTCGTATTCGAACCAAAGAGAACATAGCTATCCCTATAAAGTCAGTTGGGGACCTAGTCGGCCTGAACCGTAGCTACACCTCCGGGGGGCTTGGTCATGTCTTGACGACGGTAATGCCTTCTGGCTGGCACATTTGCCACTGAATCAGTTGGGGACCTAATCGACTTGAACCGTAGATTACGCCTTATGGGAACTCGGTCATGTCTTGATGATGGTAATGCCTTCTGGTCGGCTTTTTAGCCAATGAATCATTTGGGGGCTTGGTCGTGTCCGAACCAACGCAATGCCACTTGATCGGCCCTTGGCCATTGAGTCACTTGGGGGCTTGGTTGACGAACCAATGCAATGCCATTTGACCGGCATATTTGCCACGATTCAGTTAGGAGCCTAGTCAACCTAAACCGTAGCTACACCTCTTGGGGGCTCGGTTTTGTCTTGACGATGGTCACGCCTTCTGAACGGTTCATAGCAACCACTATTTGCATGCGTTTTACTATCGCGTTGCCTTTTCATATTTGGTTTTTGTTTTCTGCCTTTATTGTGGTGTTTTTTGGTTCTTCGGAACGTCAAGTATTTTTTAAACCGATTCAGCTGACATAGCCTGGTCCGTTTTTTAACCCGGAGGCAAGTTGCCCGGTTTGGCAAAGGCGCAGCACGGTTCATAGGGTCGAAAGATCTTGTATACTCAGTAAAGACAGGAAACGAAGTTGGAAAACGTCATTGGAAAGAGCATCAGTACCCATGCGCGAAGGCACATTCAAATGCAGAGGTATTAAACTATCTTATTACAAGGCAACGTAGTGCCTGAATATATTGTTCGTTGACGGATTAAAGCGTCACCAATTAAGGTGAACCGGAGCGTTGATTACGCCTGTTCGCCGCCTCGGTTCGAAGGCTGGGGATCGTCTTGTGCCGCTTCAGCTCTATCTTGGTTACCCATTGGCTGGAAATCAGCAGTGGTCCAGTCGATTCCCATTAGCGCTTGAAAGACGGCTTCTTCGTGAATCAGCAAAGACGGTTCAATGTCAGGGGCGTAAGTATGCTTACGGATTGGAGGAATAAGGTTTCCCGCTTCAGGGACCGGGGCAGCTACTCGTTTGTTCTGGTTGTCGTATTGGGCTTGGTAACGTGACAGATCTGCTTCCTCAGCCAATTGACAAGCTAGGGGGCGCACCGCCCGGTTTATCGCCCTCAAATCGTCTTCACCAAAGTCTGAACCGTCTTCCTTCAAGCTGGGGTATCCTTGGGCCGCTTCGACAGGATCGAAGTCTGGTACCCATGCTTTGGCCCGGATCAAGGCAGTAATGGCTCCAGTTCGAGCAGCTGATCTTTTCAACTCTTCAATCCGGGCTGGAAGCATGGACAGCCTCTTTAACGTGTCTTGAATCAGAGACGGCGCAGGGTTGTTATGCGATGCAGTGGTGATAGCTCTTTGTGCTCCGGTGTACAACTGTTCAATCAGAGTATAAGCAGCTTTGAGTTTCATCCGCACATCAGAACCCAAGTGTCCAATACGTGAGCCTGCAGTGTTTCAAGATGGATTACAAACCGGACATAGGATACAAGGTACAAATTGGAAGAAGGGCGTCGAAAAGTTTACCAAAGACGGCAGAGGTCATGGAGTGTATTTGTCGCTTCACGGTGGATAATTCATCGACCACCGGTTTAAGAGCAGCTTCGGCATTTTCAGCCCTCTTCGTCAAAAGAGCTCTCTCAGTAGCCCAATCAGCTTGTTCTTTTTTGCGGCTTTCTTTCAGCTGTTCCATAACGGTTAAGGCGTTGGCCAATTCATCCTTCGCTTTTTCAGTTTCAGCCTGTTGGGTTTTTAAGATTTCCTGAAGGTCCGAGACTTGATTCGCTTTGATCTTCAGATCCCCCTGCAGCAGGTCGTCAACAGTGTTCAGAAAATATTGCACGGTTTGGAAGTATCAACCACACAAGCAAGTTATGTGCTCGATACTTGGGGGCTAATGCATACTTGATTTTAACGCAAGTTTTCCATTACAAAAAGTCCCAAGATTAATACAAGTGTTTAAACTTGGCACTTGGGGGCTAATGGTTATCTGATGATGTTTTCTGGTTATGACCTATGTTGAAGCCTTGGGTTTTCTAAACCGGACCTTAATTGTCAAGGCAGCCTGATCCGGTTTACCATCTCGGTTTGGAAATATTGATAAGCTAAGTTGCAATGGAATGAAGCACAAGGGAGTTACCTCAAGTTTCTCCTTCATCATCTTGATCATGCCAGCTTCATAATCCCGACTGGTGTACAGTCGGTTCAGGTACCCAGAATAAAGATCCGGGGCGCTTAAAGAGGAGTACGTAGAGGAGTCAAGGTCCCATTTGCCCTTTATGGCCGAGATTTCGTCCTTGGTAGTATGCTTGGCCAAAGTAGCAGTGTTCCCCGGTTCAGAGCGGCCAATGCCGGTAATCACAACATCGTCATCCTTGGAGTCGCTGCTCTGCAGTGGCCCTGTCGGTTTATCAACAGTTGCGGAAGGGGGGATGGATTCCTCAACCCGAACAGGACTGGCAGGCGGATCAGTATGGCTGGCAGATTTGGTAGGCCTGTCTTCAGCACAGGTGTCATCTTGCGGAGATAGGTAATTCTGAGTATCCTCACGACCCAGAGCGTCAGCACCAAGAGTTTTCTCCGGTTCAGGAGCGGCAGTTCCTTCAGCCGGGTTATCCAGACGAGCCTTCTTGCTCGGTCTAGGTTTAGCCCTGGGAAAAACCCAAAGATTGAAAAAACGGTATAAGATGGATTAAGAGACCCATACAGAGATATGTTGTGATCGGTCCAACTTACCCAATAACTGTCTTCAACGGTGGCAGTTGAGTGGCTGAAGATTCACCGGAAGAGGAATGGGAAGTGACCTGATAATCGGAGTCAGATGGATTTAGAGGCTGACGAGTTAAACCTGCTTTAGGAGGAAAGCTAGCGCATAAATCGGAGACCTCTGAGCGGCGTTTCCGAACCGGGCTGTTCGGTAAACCGGCGGAGGTAACTACCTGGCCGCTATGCCGGGTGGTGCGTCGGGCTTCATGTTGCCGGGTCTTCACAAGAAATTTGGGATCCAAGTAAGCAAGAGGGTGAGAAAATTTAATTTTCCGGTTTGCTTGGCGAGGTTTTTTCAAAGGCAAAGGAACGGCATCAGAAGAAAGAATAGTTACCTCTGGGCCTTCAGCATTGCTCGCTTCAGCGTCGTCCTGACAAATATCATCATCAATAAGACGTACAAAAAGTAAGCCAACTGAATCGAGGTCTACCCCAAGGTCCGGATTACCCACATCATCCTCCTCTAAATCGGGGGTAGAGGAAGCAGTGTTCCTTTTATTTGTAGCAGGCTTCTTCACCCTTGTCTTGGGTCTGATTATCTTTTCGGTTGGCTCCTGAAACTTCTTGCTCCAAAACGGATCATCTCCCTGTTTCGAAAAGGACTGGAAGTTAACAATATATATAAGGAGATCAAAAATTCTATAAACAGAGAGGAGTTACTTACAGCAGGTGGTTTGTTTGTGGCGCAAAATGGAAGCAGGCCGGTTCGAGCGCAAACATGTTCCGGTTCGTTCAGCATCTTTTTCACAGCTTCAGCGACTTCGTCCTCCGTCAGCTGAATGTTGCAGTGCCTCAAAGGATCATCAACCCGACCCGTGTATTGGCACATTAAACCGGAGCGGATGCTAAGGGGCAGGATGCTCCATGAAATCCAGCAACGGGCAAGATCTACCCCCGTTAAACCGTTAGCCATGAAGGCTCTGAGCTTGGACAGCTGAGGGGCATACTTACTCCTCTCTTTGGCGGTTAGCCGTGGGGGGAAGGGGTGTGTATTGCTAAGTCTCTCTGGACGGAAGCCGGGCAGTGGATTTTCTTCAGCAGGGGAAGTATCCTTGCAATAGAACCAAGTGCAATTCCATTCTTGCGGATGACTATGTAACTTGGCGTGAGGATAAGTCACCTCTTTCCTCTTCTGGATCGCCATACCACCCAGTTCCATATTAGGGCCGTCGGTAAATTCAGTACGTCGGTTCAAATGGAAAAAGTCCCGGAACAGCTCTACAGTAGGTTCCTCTTGGAAGTACGCCTTGCAAAGCACTTGAAAATGGCAGATATTCGTGACTGAGTTTGGACCAACATCTTGTGGGCGCAACCTAAAATTAGCCAGGACGTCCCGATAAAATTTTGAACCGGGTGGATTAAAACCCCGGGCCAGGTGATCCGCAAACACCACCACTTCTCCCTCCTGCGGGGTAGGAGGACATTCGTCTCCTGGAACCCTCCAATGGATGGTATTTTTGCTACTCAAGGCACCAGTCAGAACTAAGTTGTTTAGTTGGGTCTCAGTGATGCAAGAGGGAACCCAGTTGCATTCGTACACCTGTTTTGCCATGAGGAAATCTACAAGATAAAGGTATTCCGGTTTGAGAACAAGTGTGATTGTAAACCGAAGATGCTCTTATATAGAGTCAGGTTATCAACAATGATATCGACCAGCGGTTCATCAAGGGGACTAATGGATGTGTGGATCGGTTTGTTCGCTTCGCTAAGAGTTAAACCGACCAGATCTAACAGTTGTGAGTATGAAAGCAGAAACAGATCCCGTATGGATTCTTTCAAAGCAATGGATCTACAGCTAGGGCGAAAAAGAAATAAAAATATGAAGTTTGGCTCACAGCAGAACAACATAAGTTCGACAAGCAGGAAAAAGAGTGAGATCTAAGGAGATGAGTACAGATTTATGGCGACTGCTGAAAGGGACTACAAATCACGATACAGGTATCTCGCAAAGCTGCTATGGGGATGAACAAGAAACAGTAACAGGATGACAAACCCTGGAACCCTAGAACAGATCTAAAAGCGGAAGAACAGAGGCTTTACCGGGATCCAAACAGATGTGGAAAGTCGCCGCGGTGCTCTGGTCCGATCAGGTTGATGCAGCGGCCGGAGTTGATGCAGCAGCTGACGGCGGCGGCGGAGCTCTGAGGTCTGGGTCGCGAGGAAGACGAAGAAGGGGACGAAAGGGAGGAAAGGAAGATGGCCTTCAAGTCCTATTTATAAGGCGCGGCGCGCGTGTCAGGCGCGCGAATCCAGGGGCCGGAGATTTCGGGAGCCCAGCCGTCGCCCTGATTCTTGCGGATTAGCAAAAGGAGACGATAACTTCGCACTGACGTCATATCGGTTCACCGCAGTAAAAGGAGACGAAGAAAACGGCGGTTCAACAGTTACTGGAAGACATTTGAAAGACATAAATTTTTTATTAAGGATTGACATGAACCTGTTCAAATCAATCTGGGGCCTAATGTTGGGGATATTGCTATCTGGGGTAAACCGGCCTGCAGGGCCCGGGTTACCTCCGTCAATAGACCCGAGATGTTAAAGCCCAAGGAGAAATAGGAGGGCCCAAGGCCTATAATCGGTTTAAAGGTTTATGGTGTAAACCGGCCTGGGGTAAACTTGTATTGTAAGTTAGGAATAGAGAGACCGACCCGGGCACGTTTATAAGCCGGAGGTCGGGACTTTGCAAACCGACGGGCGTCACCCGTGTATATAAGGGGACGACCCAACGGCGGTTTGGGGAGAGAGAAGAAGAACTTGAGGTTTAGGCGAAGCTTATCGCTCCCTAAGCCCTCGAAACCCATCAATCCCATCACAACTAGACGTAGGCTTTTACCTTCATTGAAGGGGCCGAACTAGTATAAAAACCGTGTCCTTGTGTCCACTTTTAACCCCTTCAAGCTAACCCGTTGCGATGGCTCCACGACTAAGTCCTCTCACTAGGACATCTGCCGTGACAAATCCACGACATTAAGCGTGCGGACCCTACGGGTTCGAGAACAATGTAGACATGACCGAGACACGTCTCCGGTCAATAACCAATAGCGGAACCTGGATGCTCATATTGGCTCCTACATATTCTACGAAGACCTTTATCGGTCAGACCGCATAACAACATAAGTTGTTCCCTTTGTCATCGGTATGTTATTTGCCCGAGATTCGATCGTCAGTATCTTAATACCTAGTTCAATCTCGTTACCGGCAAGTCTCTTTACTCGTTTCGTAATACATCACCTCGCAACTAACTCATTGGTTGCAATGCTTGCAAGGCTTATGTGATGTGCATTACCGAGAGGGCCCAGAGATACCTCTCCGACAATCGGAGTGACAAATCCTAATCTCGAAATACGCCAACCCAACATGTACCTTCGGAGACACCTGTGGAGCTCCTTTATAATCACACAGTTACGTTGTGACGTTTGGTAGCACACAAAGTGTTCCTCCGGCAAACGGGAGTTGCATAATCTCATAGTCATCGGAACATGTATAAGTCATGAAGAAAGCAATAGCAACATACTAAACGATCGGGTGCTAAGCTAATGGAATGGGTCACGTCAATCACATCATTCTCCTAATGATGTGATCCCGTTTAATCAAATGACAACACATGTCTATGGTTAGGAAACATAACCATCTTTGATTAACAAGCTAGTCAAGTAGAGGCATACTAGTGACAATATGTTTGTCTATGTATTCACATAAGTATTCTGTTTCCGGTTAATACAATTCTAGCATGAATAATAAACATTTATCATGATATAAGGAAATAAATAATAACTTTATTATTGCCTCTAGGGCATATTTCCTTCAGTCTCCCACTTGCACTAGAGTCAATAATCTAGTTCACATCGCCATATGATTTAATACCAATAGTTCACATCACCATGTGATTAACACCCATAGTTCACATCGTCATGTGACCAACACCCAAAGGGTTTACTAGATTCAATAATCTAGTTCACATCGCTATGTGATTAACACCCAAAGAGTACTAAGGTGTGATCATGTTTTGCTTGTGAGAGAATCTTAGTCAACGAGTCTTTCACATTTTGATCCGTTATGTATTTTGCAATTTTCTATGTCTACAATGCTCTGCATGGAGATACTCTAGCTAATTGCTCCCACTTTCAATATTTATCTAGATCAAGACTTAGAGTCATCCAGATCGGTGTCAAAGCTTGCATCGACGTAACTCTTTACGACAAACCTTTTGACACCTCCATAATCGAGAAACATATCCTTATTCCACTAAGGATAATTTTGACCGCTGTCCAGTGATCTACTCACAGACCACTATTGTACTCCCTTGCCAAAATCAGTGTAGGGTATACAATAGATCTGGTATACAGCATGGCATACTTTATAGAACCTATGGCCGAGGCATAGGGAATAAATTTCATTCTCTTTCTATCTTCTGCCGTGGTCGGGCTTTGAGTCTTACTCAATTTCACACCTTGTAACACAACCAAGAACTCTTTTCTTTGACTGTTGCATTTTGAACTACTTCAAAATATTGTCAAGGTATGTACTCATTGAAAAAAACTTATCAAGAGTCTTGATCTATCTCTATAGATCTTGATGCTTAATATGTAAGCAGCTTCGCCGAGGTCTTTCTTTGAAAAAACTTCTTTTAAACACTCCTTTATGTTTTGCAGAATAATTCTACATTATTTCCGATCAACAATATGTCATTCACATATACTTGTCAGAAATGCTGTAGTGCTCCCACTCACTTTCTTCTAAATACAGGCTTCATCTCATCAAAGCACATATTCCAACTCCGAGATGCTTGCACCAGTCCACAGATGGATCGCTGGAGTTTGCATATTTTATTAACACTTTTAGGATTGACAAAACCTTCTGGTTGCATCATATACAACTCTTCTTTAAGAAATCCATTAAGGAATGCAACTTTGTTTATCCATTTGCCAAATTTCATAAAATGCAGCAATTGCTAACATGATTCGGACAGACTTAAGCATAGATACGAGTGAGAAACTCTCATCATAGTCAACATCTTGAACTTGTCGAAAACCTTTTTGCGACAATTCTAGCGTTGTAGATAGTAACACTACTATCAGCGTCCGTCTTCCTCTTGAAGATCCATTTATTTTCAATTGCTTGCCGATCATCGGGCAAGTCAACCAAAGTCCATACTTTGTTTTCATACATGGATCCCATCTCAGATTTCATGGCTTCAAGCCATTTTGCGGAATCTGGGCTCACCATCGCTTCTTCATAGTTCGTAGGTTTATCATGATCTAGTAGCATGATTTCTAGAACAGGATTACCGTACCACTCTGGTGCGGATCTTACTCTGGTTGATCTACGAGGTTCAGTAATAACTTGATCTGAAGTATCATGATCATCATCATTAACTTCCTCACTAATTGGTGTAGGTGTCACAGAAACCGTTTTCTGTGATGAACTACTTTCCAATAAGGGAGCAGGTACAGTTACCTCATCAAGTTCTACTTTCCTCCCACTCACTTCTTTCGAGAGAAACTCCTTCTCTAGAAAGGATCCATTCTAAGCAATGAATATCTTGCCTTTGGATCTGTGATAGAAGGTGTACCCAACTGTCTCCTTTGGGTATCCTATGAAGACACATTTCTCCAATTTGGGTTTGAGCTTATCAGGATGAAACTTTTTCACATAAGCATCACAACCCCAAACTTTAAGAAACGACAACATTGGTTTCTTGCTAAACCACAATTCATATAGTGTCGTGTCAACGGATTTTGATGGTTCCCTATTTAACGTGAATGCAACTGTCTCTAATGCATAACCCCAAAACGATAGTGGTAAATCTGTAAGAAGCATCATAGATTGCACTATATCCAATAAAGTACGGTTATGACGTTCGGGCACACCATTATGCTGTCGTGTTCCAGGTGGCATGAGTTTGTGAAATTATTCCACATTGTTTTAATTGAATACCAAACTCTTAAATCAAATATTTGTCTCCATGATTAGATCGTAGAAACTTTATTTTCTTGTTACGATGATTTTCCACTTCACTCTGAAATTCTTTGAACTTTTCAAATGTTTCAGACTTATGTTTCATCAAGTAGATATACCCATATCTGCTCAAATCATCTGTGAAGGTCAGAAAATAACGATACCCGCCGCGAGCCTTAACACTTATCGGATCGCATACATCAGTATGTATTATTTCCAATAAGTCAGTTGCTCGCTCTATTGTTCCGGAACAGAGTCTTAGTCATCTTGCCCATGAGGCATGGTTTGCAAGCATCAAGTGATTCATAATCAAGTGATTCCGAAAGCCCATCAGCATGGAATTTCTTCATGCTCTTTACACCAATATGACCTAAACGGCAGTGCCACAAATAAGTTGCACTATCATTATTAACTTTGCATCTTTTGGTTTCAATATTATGAATATGTGTATCACTACGATCGAGATCCAACGAACCATTTTCATTGGGTGTGTAACCATATAAGGTTTTATTCATGTAAATAGAACAACAATTTATTCTCTTACTTAAATGAATAACCATATTGCAATAAACATGATAAAATCATATTCATGCTCAACGCAAACACCAAATAACAATTATTTAGGTTCAACACTAATCCCGAAAGTATAGGGAGTGTACGATGATGATCATATCAATCTCGGAACTACTTCCAACACACATCGTCACTTCACCCTCAACTAGTCTCTGTTTATTCTGCAACTCCTATTTCGAGTTACTACTCTTAGCAACTGAACTAGTATCAAATACCGAGGGGTTGCTATAAACACTAGTAAAGTACACACCAATATGTATATCAAATATACCTTTGTTTATTTTGCCATCCTTCTTATCCGCCAAATACTTGGGGCAGTTCCGCTCCCAGTGACCAGTACCTTTGCAGTAGAAGCACTTAGTCTCAGGCTTAGGTCCAGACTTGGGTTTCTTCACTTGAGCAGCAACTTGCTTGCCGTTCTTCTTAAAGTTCCCCTTCTTCCCTTTGCCCTTTTCATGAAACTAGTGGTCTTGTTAACCATCAACACTTGATGTTTTTCTTGATTTCTACCTTCGTCGATTTCAGCATCACGAAGAGCTTGGGAATCGTTTCCGTTATCCCTTGCATATTATAGTTCATCACGAAGTTCTACTAACTTGATGATGGTGACTAGAGAATTCTGTCAATCACTATTTTATCTGGAAGATTAACTCCCACTTGATTCAAGCGATTGTAGTACCCAGACAATCAGAGCACATGCTCACCTCTTGAGCTATTCTCCTCCATCTTTTAGCTATAGAACTTGTTGGAGACTTCATATCTCCCAACTCGGGTATTTGCTTGAAATATTAACTTCAACTCCTGGAACATCTCATATGGTCCATGACGTTCAAAACGTCTTTGAAGTCCCGATTCTAAGCCGTTAAGCATGGTGCACTAAACTATCAAGTAGTCATCATATTGAGCTAGCCAAACGTTCATAACGTGTGCATCTGCTCCTGCAATAAGTCTGTCACCTAGCGGTGCATCAAGGACATAATTCTTCTGTGCATCAATGAGGATAAACCTCAGATCACGGATCCAATCCGCATCATTGCTACTAACATTTTCCAACTTAGTTTTCTCTAGGAACATATATAAAATATAGGGAAGCAACAATGCGAGCTATTGATCTACAACATAGATATGCTAATACTACCAGGACTAAGTTCATGATAAATTAAAGTTCAATTAATCATATTACTTAAGAACTCCCACTTAGATAGACATCCCTCTAATCTTCTAAGTGATCACGTGATCCATATCAACTAAACCATGTCTGATCATCACGTGAGATGGAGTAGTTTCAATGGTGAACATCACTATGTTGATCATATCTACTATATGATTCACGCACGACCTTTCGGTCTCCGTGTTCCGAGGCCATATCTGTATATGCTTGGCTCGTCAAGTATAACCTGAGTATTCCGTGTGTGCAACTGTTTTGCACCCGTTGTATTTGAACGTAGAGCCTATCACACCCGATCATCACGTGGTGTCTTAGCACGAAGAACTTTCGCAACGGTGCATACTCAGGGAGAACACTTCTTGATAATTAGTGAGAGATCATCTTAAAATGCTACCGCCAATCAAAGCAAGATAAGATGCATAAAAGATAAACATCACATGCAATCAATATAAGTGATATGATATGGCCATCATCATCTTGTGCTTGTGATCTCCATCTCTGAAGCAACGTCATGATCACCATCGTCACCGGCGCGACACCTTGATCTCCATCGTAGCATCGTTGTCGTCTCGCCAATCTTATGCTTATACAACTATCGCTACCGCTTAGTGATAAAGTAAAGCATTACAGGGCGATTGCATTGCATACAATAAAGCGACAACCATATGGCTCCTGCTAGTTGCCGATAACTCGGTTACAAAACATGATCATCTCATACAATAAAATTTAGCATCATGTCTTGACCATATCACATCACAACATGCCCTGCAAAAACAAGTTAGACGTCCTCTACTTTGTTGTTGCAAGTTTTACGTGGCTGCTACAAGCTTAGCAAGAACCAATCTTACCTACGCATCAAAACCACACCGATAGTTTGTCAAGTTGGTGCTGTTTTAACCTTCGCAAGGACCGGGCATAGCCACACTCGGTTCAAGTAAAGTTGGAGAAACTGACACCCGCCAGCCACCTGTGTGCAAAGCACGTCGGTAGAACCAGTCTCGCGTAAGCGTACGCGTAATGTCGGTCCGGGCCGCTTCATCCAACAATACCGCCGAACCAAAGTGTGACATGCTGGTAAGCAGTATGACTTATATCGCCCACAACTCACTTGTGTTCTACTCGTGCAAATAACATCAACACATAAAACCTAGGCTCGGATGCCACTGTTGGGGAACGTAGTAATTTCAAAAAAATTCCTACGCACACGCAAGATCATGGTGATGCATAGCAACGAGAGGGGAGAGTGTTGTCCATGTACCCTCGTAGACCAAAAGCGGAAGCGTTATGACAACGCGGTTGATGTAGTCGTACGTCTTCGCGACCCGACCGATCAAGCACCGAAACTACGGCACCCTCCGAGTTCTAGCACATGTTCAGCTCGATGACGATCCCCGGACTCCGATCCAGCAAAGTGTCAGGGAAGAGTTCCGTCAGCATGACGGCGTGGTGACGATCTTGATGTTCTACCGTCGCAGGGCTTCGCCTAAGCACCGCTACAATATTATCGAGGATTATGGTGGAGGGGGGCACCGCACAAGGCTAAGAGAACGATCACGAAGATCAACTTGTGTGTCTAGAGGTGCCCCCCTGCCCCCGTATATAAAGGAGCAAGGGGGGTGCGGCCGGCCCTAGGAGGAGGCGCGCCGGAGGAGTCCTACTCCTACCGGGAGTAGGACTCCCCCCTTTCCGTAGTTGGATTAGGACTTGGGGGGGAAGGAAGAGAGGGGGGAAAGGAAAGGGGGGGGGGCGCCGCCCCCCTCCTTGTCCAATTTGGACTTGGGGGGGGGGAGGGACGTGAGGCAGCCCCTAGGCCTCCTCTCCTCTTCCTCCACTAGGCCCATTAAGGCCCATTAGGTTACCGGGGGGTTTCGAGAACCTCTCGGTACTCCGGTAAAATGCCGATTTCACCCGGAACACTTCCGATGTCCAAACATAGGCTTCCAATATATCAATCTTTATGTCTCGACCATTTCGAGACTCCTCGTCATGTCCGTGATCACATCCAGGACTCCGAACAACCTTTGGTACATCAAAATATATAAACTCATAATGAAACTGTCATCATAACGTTAAGCGTGCGGACCCTACGGGTTCGAGAACAATGTAGACATGACCGAGACACGTCTCCGGTCAATAACCAATAGCGGAACCTGGATGCCCATATTGGCTCCTACATATTCTACGAAGATCTTTATCGGTCAGACCGCATAACAACATACGTTGTTCCCTTTGTCCATCGGTATGTTACTTGCCCGAGATTCGATCGTCGGTATCCAATACCTAGTTCAATCTCGTTACCGGCAAGTCTCTTTACTCGTTCTGTAATACATCATCCCGCAACTAACTCATTAGTTGCAATGCTTGCAAGGCTTAAGTTCTGTGCATTACCGAGAGGGCCCAGAGATACCTCTCCCACAATTGGAGTGACAAATCCTAATCTCGAAATACGCCAACCCAACATCTACCTTTGGTGACACCTATAGTACTCCTTTATAATCACCCAGTTACGTTGTGGCGTTTGGTAGCACCCAAAGTGTTCCTCCGGCAAACGGGAGTTGCATAATCTCATAGTCAAAGGAACATGTATAAGTCATGGATAAAAGCAACAGCAACATACTAAACGATCGGGTGCTATGCTAATGGAATGGGTCATGTCAATCAGATCATTCAACTAATGATGTGACCTTGTTAATCAAATGACAACTCCTTTGTCCATGGTTAGGAAACATAACCATCTTTGATTAACAAGCTAGTCAAGTAGAGGCATACTAGTGACACTCTGTTTGTCTATGTATCCACACATGTATTATGTTTCCAATTAATACAATTCTAGCATGAATAATAAACATTTATCATGATATGTAAGGAAATAAATAATAACTTTATTATTGCCTCTAGGGCATATTTCCTTCAGTCTCCCACTTGCACTAGAGTCAATAATCTAGGTCACATCACCATGTGATTAACTCACATCACCATGTGATTAACTCGATAGTTCACATCATCATGTGATTAACACCCATAGTTCACATCGCCATGTGACCAACACCCAAAGGGTACTACGGTGTGATCATGTTTTGCTTGTGAGAGAAG
Source organism: Aegilops umbellulata (assembly GCA_032464435.1). Classification (NCBI taxonomy): domain Eukaryota; kingdom Viridiplantae; phylum Streptophyta; class Magnoliopsida; order Poales; family Poaceae; genus Aegilops; species Aegilops umbellulata. The sequence goes on along the minus strand of CP136060.1, from coordinate 585,904,265 downwards.
TTTAGTCAACGGGTCTGCCACATTCAGATCCGTTATGTATTTTGCAATTTTCTATGTCTACAATGCTCTGCACGGAGCTACTCTAGCTAATTGCTCCCACTTTCAATATGTATCTAGATCGAGACTTAGAGTCATCCAGATCGGTGTCAAAACTTGCATCGACGTAACCCTTTACGACGAACCTTTTGTCACTTCCATAATCGAGAAACATATCCTTATTCCACTAAGGATAATTTTGACCGCTGTCCAGTGATCTACTCCTAGATCACTATTGTACTCCCTTGCCAAACTCAGTGTAGGGTACACAATAGATCTGGTAAACAGCATGGCATACTTTATAGAACCTATGGCCGAGGCATAGGGAATGACTTTCATTCTCTTTCTATCTTTTGTCGTGGTCAGGCTTTGAGTCTTACTCAATTTCACACCTTGTAACACAGGAAAGAACTCTTTCTTTGACTGTTCCATTTTGAACTACTTCAAAATCTTGTCAAGGTATGTACTCATTGAAAAAACTTATATAGCGTCTTGATCTATCTCTATAGATATTGATGCTCAATATGTAAGTAGCTTCACCGAGGTCTTCCTTTGAAAAACTCCTTTCAAACACTCCTTTGTGCTTTACAGAATAATTCTACATTATTTCTGATCCACAATATGTCATACATATACTTATCATAAATGCTGTAGTGCTCCCACTCACTTTCTTGTAAATACAGGCTTCACCGCAAGTCTGTATAAAACTATATGCTTTGATCAACTTATCAAAGCGTGTATTCCAACTCCGAGATGCTTGCGCCAGTCCACAGATGGATTGCTGGAGTTTGCATATTTTGTTAACACCTTTAGGATTTACAAAATCTTCTGGTTGCATCATATACAACTCTTCTTTAATAAATCCATTAAGGAATGCAGTTTTGTTTATCCATTTGCCAGATTTTATAAAATGTGGCAATTGCTAACATGATTCGGACAGACTTAAGCATAGATACGAGTGAGAAACTCTCATCGTAGTCAACACCTTGAACTTGTCGAAAACCTTTTGCGACAATTCTAGCTTTATAGATAGTAACACTACTATCAGCGTCCGTCTTCCTCTTGAAGATCCATTTAATCTCAATGGCTTGCCGATCATCGGGTAAGTCAATCAAAGTCCATACTTTGTTCTCATACATGGATCATATCTCAGATTTCATGGCCTCAAACCATTTCGCGGAATCTGGGCTCATCATCGCTTCCTCATAGTTCGCAAGTTCGTCATGGTCTAGTAACATGATTTCCAGAACAGGATTACCGTACCACTCTGGTGCAGACCTTACTCTGGTTTACCTACGAGATTCGGTAGTAACTTGATCTTGAAGTTACATGATCATTATCATTAGCTTCCTTACTAATTGGTGTAGTAATCACAAGAATAGATTTCTGTGACGAACTACTTTCCAATAAGGTAGAAGGTACAATTACCTTATCAAGTTTTCTACTTTCCTCCCACTCACTTCTTTCGAGAGAAACTCATTTTCTAGAAAGGATCCATTCTTAGCAACGAATGTCTTGCCTTTGGATCTGTGATAGAAGGTGTACCCAACTGACTCTTTGGGTATCCTATGAAGACATATTTCTCCGATTTGGGTTTGAGCTTATCGTTTTGAAATTTTTTCACATAAGCATCGCAACCCCAAACTTTAAGAAACGACAACTTTGGTTTCTTGCCAAACCATAGTTCAGATTGTGTCGTCTCAACGGACTTAGATGGTGCCCTTTTTAACGTGAATGCAGCTGTCTTTAATGCATAATCCCAAAAACGATAGTGGTAGATCGGTAAGAGACATCATAGATTGTACTATATCCAATAAAGTATGGTTATGACGTTCGGACGCACCATTATGCTGTGGTGTTCCAGGTGGCGTGAGTAGTGAAACTATTTCACATTGTTTTAACTGAAGACCAAACTCGTAACTCAAATATTCGTCTCCGCGATCAGATCGTAGAAACTTTATTTTCTTGTCACAATGATTTTCCACTTCACTCTGAAATTCTTTGAACTTTTAAAATATTTCAGACTTATGTTTCATCAAGTAGATATACCCATATCTGCTCAAAACATCTGTGAAGGTCAGAAAATAATGATACTTGTCGCGAGCCTTAATCTTCATCGGACCACATACATCGGTATGTATGATTTCCAACAAGTCATTTGTTCGCTCCATTGTTCCGGAGAACGGAGTCTCAGTCATCTTGCCCATGAAGCATTGTTCGCAAGCATCAAGTGATTCATAATCAAGTGATTCCAAAATTCCATTAGCATGGAGTTTCTTCATGCGCTTTACACCAATATGACCTAAACGGCAGTGCCACAGATAAGTTGCACTATCATTATTAACTTTGCATCTTTTTGGCTTCAATATTATGAATATGTGTATCACTACGATCGAGATCCAACAAACCATTTTGTTGGTGTGTATGACCATAGAAGGTTTTATTCATGTAAACAGAACAACAATTTATTCTCTTACTTAAATGAATAACCGTATTGCAATAAACATGATCAAATCATATTCATGCTCAACACCAAATAACACTTATTTAGGTTCCACACTAATCCCGAAAGTATAGGGAGTGTGCGATGATGATCCTATGAATCTTGGAACCACTTCCAACACACATCGTCACTTCACCCTTAACTAGTCTCTGTTTATTCTGCAACTCCCGTTTCGAGTTACTACTCTTAGCAACTGAACCAGTATCAAATACTGAGGGGTTGCTATAAACACTAGTAAAGTACACATCAATAATCATGTATATCAAATATACTTATGTTCACTTTGCCATCCTTCATATCCGCCAATCACTTGGGGTAGTTCCGCTTCCAGTGACCAGCCCCTTTGCAGTAGAAGCACTTAGTCTCAAGCTTAGGACCAGACTTGAGCTTCTTCACTTGAACAGCAACTCGCTTGCCGTTCTTCTTGAAGTTCCTCTTCTTCCCTTTGCCCTTTTCTTGAAACTAGTGGTCTCGTCAACCATCAACACTTGATGTTTTTCTTGATTTCTACCTTCGTCGATTTCAGCATCACGAAGAGCTTGGGAATTGTTTTCGTCATCCCTTGCATACTATAGTTCATCACGAAGTTCTACTAACTTGGTGATGGTGACTAGTGAATTCTGTCAATCACTATCTTATCTGGAAGATAAACTCCCACTTGATTCAAGCGATTGTAGTACCCAGACAATCTGAGCACATGCTCACTAGTTGAGCGATTCTCCTCCATCTTTTAGCTATAGAACTTGTTGGAGACTTCATCTCTCTCAACTCGGGTATTTGCTTGAAATATTAACTTCAACTCCTGGAACATCTCATATGGTCCATGACGTTCAAAACGTCTTTGAAGTCCCGATTCTAAGCCGTTAAGCATGGTGCACTAAACTATTAAGTAGTCATCATATTGAGCTAGCCAAACGTTCATAACGTCTGCATCTGCTCCTGCAATAGGTCTGTCACCTAGCGGTGCATCAAGGACATAATTCTTCTGTGCAGCAATGAGGATAAACCTTAGATCACGGATCCAATCCGCATCATCGCTACTAACATCTTTCAACATAATTTTCTCTAGGAACATATCAAAATAAACATAGGGAAGCAACAACGCGAGCTATTGATCTACAACATAGATATGCTAATACTACCAAGACTAAGTTCATGATAAATTTAAGTTCAATTAATCATATTACTTAAGAACTCCCACTTAGATAGACATCTCTCTAATCATCTAAGTGATCACGTGATCCAAATCAACTAAACCATGTCCGATCATCACGTGAGATGGAGTAGTTTCAATGGTGAACATCATTATGTTGATCATATCTACTATATGATTCACGCTCGACCTTTCGGTCTCCGTGTTCCGAGGTCATATCTTATATGCATAGCTCGTCAAGTATAACCTGAGTATTCCGCGTGTGCAACTGTTTTGCACCCGTTGTATTTGAACGTAGAGCCTATCACACCCGATCATCACGTGGTGTCTCAGCACGAAGAACTTTCGCAACGGTGCATACTCAGGGAGAACACTTCTTGATAATTAGTGAGAGATCATCTTATAATGCTACTGTCAATCAAAGCAAGATAAGATGCATAAAAGATAAACATCACATGCAATCAATATAAGTGATATGATATGGCCATCATCATCTTGTGCTTGTGATCTCCATCTCCGCAGCACTGTCATGATCACCATCGTCACCGGCGCGACACCTTGATCTCCATCGTAGCATCGTTGTCGTCTCGCCAATCTTATGCTTCTACGACTATCGCTACCGCTTAGTGATAAAGTAAAGCATTACAGGGCGATTGCAGTGCATACAATAAAGCGACAACCATACGGCTCCTGCCGGTTGCCGATAGCTCGGTTACAAAACATGACCATCTCATACAATAAAATTTAGCATCATGTCTTGACCATATCACATCACAACATGCCCTGCAAAAACAAGTTAGACGTCCTCTACTTTGTTTGTTGCAAATTTTACGTGGCTGCTACGGGCTGAAGCAAGAACCAATCTCACCTACGCATCAAAACCACAACGATACTTCGTCAAATAGACTCCGTTTTAACCTTCTCAAGGACTGGGCGTAGCCATACTCGGTTCAACTAAAGTTGGAGAAACTGACACCCACTAGCCACCTGTGTGCAAAGCACGGCGGTAGAACCAGTCTCGCGTAAGCGTACGCGTAATGTCGGTCCGGGCCGCTTCATCCAACAATACCGCCGAACCAAAGTATGACATGCTGGTAGGCAGTATGACTTGTATCGTCCACAACTCACTTGTGTTCTACTCGTGCAAAACATCAAACCATAAAACCTAGGCTCGGATGCCACTGTTGGGGAACGTAGTAATTTCAAAAATTTTCCTACGCACACGCAAGATCATGGTGATGCATAGCAACGAGAGGGGAGAGTGTTGTCTACGTACCCTCGTAGACCGAAAGCGGAAGCGTTGTAACAACGCGGTTGATGTAGTCGTACGTCTTCACGATCCGACCGATCCAAGCACCGTTACTCCGGCACCTCCGAGTTCTTGGCACACGTTCAGCTCGATGACGATCCCCGGGCTCTGATCCAGCAAAGCGTCGGGGAGGAGTTCCGTCAGCACGACGGCGTGGTGACGATATTGATGTTCTACTGTCGCAGGGCTTCGCCTAAGCACCGCTACAATATGACCGAGGTGGAATATGGTCGAGGGGGGCACCGCAGACGGCTAAGGAACGATCTCAATGATCAACTTGTGTGTCCATGGGGTGCCCCCTGCCCCCGTATATAAAGGAGCAAGGGAGGGAGGAGGCCGGCCCTATGTTTGGCGCGCCAAGGGGAGTCCTACTCCCACCGGGAGTAGGATTCCCCCTTTCCTAGTCCAACTAGGAGTTCTTCCTTGTAGGGGGAGTAGGAGAGAAGGAAAGGGAAGAGAGAAGGAGAAGGAAGGAGGGGGGCGCCCCCCTCCCTAGTCCAATTCGGACTAGTCCAAGGGGAGGGGTGCGGCCACCCTTTTGGCCCTTTCTCTCCTTTCCCGTATGGCCCAATAAGGCCCAATACGAATTCCCGTAACTCTCCGGTACTCCGACAAATACCCGGACCACTCAGAACCTTTCCGATGTCCGAATATAGTCGTCCAATATATCGATCTTTACATCTCGACCATTTCGAGACTTCTCGTCATGTCCCCGATCTCATCCGGGACTCCGAACTCCTTCGGTACATAAAAACTCATAAACTCATAATAACTGTCATCGTAACCTTAAGCGTGCGGACCCTACGGTTCGAGAACAATGTAGACATGACCGAGACACATCTCCGGTCAATAACCAATAGCGGGACCTGGATGCCCATATTGGATCCTACATATTCTACAAAGATCTTTATCGGTCAGACCGCATAACAACATACGTTGTTCCCTTTGTCCATCGGTATGTTACTTGCCCGAGATTCGATCGTCGGTATCCAATACCTAGTTCAATCTCGTTACCGGAAAGTCTCTTTACTCTTTCCGTAATACATCATCCCGCAACTAACTCATTAGTTGCAATGCTTGCAAGGCTTAAGTGATGTGCATTACCGAGAGGGCCCAGAGATACCTCTCCCACAATTGGAGTGACAAATTTTAATCTCGAAATACGCCAACCCAACATCTACCTTTGGTGACACCTGTAGTACTCCTTTATAATCACCCAGTTACGTTGTGACGTTTGGTAGCACCCAAAGTGTTCCTCCGGCAAACGGGAGTTGCATAATCTCATAGTCAAAGGAACATGTATAAGTCATGGATAAAAGCAACAGCAACATACTAAACGATCGTGTGCTATGCTAATGGAATGGGTCATGTCAATCAGATCATTCAACTAATGATGTGACCTTGTTAATCAAATGACAACTCCTTTGTCCATGGTTAGGAAACATAACCATCTTTGATTAACAAGCTAGTCAAGTAGAGGCATACTAGTGACACTCTGTTTGTCTATGTATCCACACATGTATTATGTTTCCAGTTAATACAATTCTAGCATGAATAATAAACATTTATCATGATATGTAAGGAAATAAATAATAACTTTATTATTGCCTCTAGGGCATATTTCCTTCATCCTCTTCTTCTCCTCCTCCATCTTCCTTCTCGCATGGCTTCTGTAGTCGGCGTTCCAGTCCGCAAACCCCTCATACCACGGAACAACGCCTTTGCCTCGTGTTCTTCCCGGGTTTTCAGGATTTCCCAGGGCGTGCGTAAGCTCGTCGTTCTCTCTGTTGGGCTTGAACACCCCCGTTCGAGCCTCTTCTATTGCAACAAGTAACTTGTCCTAGACTCCTTTAAGACTTGCCTTCTTCAAAAACTTGCCTGTCTTCGGGTCCAACGCCCCCCATGTGCATAGAACCAAGTCCTGCACCTGGGGGGCCAGCTCAATGTAACTGGAATGACCGGTGCATCCACCATCTCTTGCTCAGACTTATCCCACTTAGGCATTGCCACCACGTAGCCACCTGGACTCGGCTTATGGAACTGCTCCTTTTTTGCGGCATTGGCCTTGTTTACTCTCGACCGTTCCTTAGATAGTTCTAATTCCTTGAATTTCACGAAATCGGGCCAGTGATCTCTTTGCTTCTAAAGTTCCCGTGAATTCTGGAGTCTTCTTTCCTCCTTTGACGTAGTTGGCCCATATAGTTTTCTTGTGGTTGTTGAATGCAATTGCCATCTTCCTAAGAGCAGCGACCTTCACTTTCTGCACATCTGCATCTGTGAAATGATCTGGTAGGATAAAATGTTCCATGAGAGATTCCCAAAGCAGATCTTTTGCTCTGTCGTCGACCCAAGTAAGATCTAGACGTTCCTTTGCTGACTTTTTCCATTCTTGCGTGGAGATCGCGAGTTGGTCCTTCACAAGAACTCCACACTAACGAACAAACTTGTTCGCAATGTTCTTAGGCGCGAGTGGTTCGCCATCAGTTGTACTTTACGCCCTGCTTCAACCTTTTGGCCGGGCCTCGCACTGTCCTGCTGCCCGTGGAAGATTTTCTCGATTCGGAGGGCTGAAAGAAGAAAGATCGATTCGGTAATATATATTCAAATCATTTAAAACATGTGATGATCACCAGATGCCTACTTATATAAATATACCTCACCAGTCTCTGTTATTTCAAGACCAACATTTTCTTTGTCATCATAATCATAATTCTGGACTTCATCAATTTAGTCGTCAAGATCAAATATCATATCACCCTCCCTGGTATTGTTCATATATTGGGAGCCGTCATCTTCTTCATTTTGATCATCTGGCCGGCGAGGGGAGCATATGATCTCGAACAGGGCCTCTTCTCCTTCTCTGCCGGTATTGTCCGCCATAGCTTTTATTTAACTAATCCAGAAGAAAAATAAAACAATGTAGTATTCTAATTATAATGCATGCATGCAATCAATAAGGAAAAACTGAATCATAGTACATAATATGCATCATCGAATATAATTAATCTCGAATACATCGTCTTGAATATTATTGAATAATATATATAATCTCGAATACATCGTCTCGAATAATATATATAATCTCGGATACATCGTCTTGAATATAATATATCGAATACATCACTAGCTAGCTAGCTAATAAAGATCAAATACTACAAAATAATCTAGTTCACTCGCGGTTCCTGAGGCGCGGGCGGTGGACACCCAAAGAGAAGGAACCATCACAGGATCATAGCTCGGGTGAGATCCCCAAAGAACCTGCCAGGTATTGGAGAACCTGACGTCCATAGCAGCCATGTAGCGACAGACGTGCTCGTCCTCCTCCTAGACACGGCGGTGGACCACCTCCGGCGTGGCCAGCTCCCTCCGCACCGAAAGTGGCCCACGCGAACGCCACCAAAGGACCTCAGTGTCTACAACGGGACCCGGGGCCGGGTTCCTCACCAAGCGGCGCACCCCTGAAGGTAGCACCTCCCAGCGCCAGCCCGACGGAGCCCAGTCCCGGACATGGGTCCTCTGAAGTAGGACGTCGTCACGAACGGGTCGACGGCGAGGATGCGGGCCGGGCATTGCCGAGAACAAATACTATATGCAAATGTAACACTTCTTAAATGATTGGATTGTGATTTCTTATATACAAATTAAAAAAATGATATCGTTGCATATGTTAAAATTCTATATGCAAATTCTAGCTAGCTAATTCATCGAAGTAAATTATAAAAAATTAATTAGTTCATCTAAAACCTTTGACAGACATTTGACATTAATCTAATCTAATTAATTAATTCATCTAAAACCTTTGTATAAAAAACAGAAAAACAGAAAATGTTGGGGAACGTAGTAATTTCAAAAATTTTCCTACGCACACGCAAGATCATTGTGATGCATAGCAACGAGAGGGGAGAGTGTTGTCCATGTATCCTCGGAGACCGAAAGCGGAAGCGTTATGATAATGCGGTTGATGTAGTCGTACGTCTTCGCGACCCGACCGATCAAGCACCGAAACTACGGTACCTCCGAGTTCTAGCACACGTTTAGCTCGATGACGATCCCTGGACTCTGATCCAGCAAAGTGTCGGGGAAGAGTTCCGTCAGCACGATGGCGTGGTGACGATCTTGATGTTCTACCGTCGCAGGGCTTCGCCTAAGCACCGCTACAATATTATCGAGGATTATGATGGAGGGGGGCACCGCACACGGCTAAGAGAACGATCACGAAGATCAACTTGTGTGTCTAGAGGTGCCCCCCTGCCCCCGTATATAAAGGAGCAAGGGGGGTGCGGCCGGCCCTAGGAGGAGGCGCGCCGGAGGAGTCCTACTCCTACCGGGAGTAGGACTCCCCCCTTTCCCTAGTTGGATTAGGACTTGGGGGGGAAGGAAGAGAGAGGGGAAAGGAAAGGGGGGCGCCCCCTCCTCCTTGTCCAATTCGGACTTGGGGCGGGGGGGGGGGGGAGGGGCGCACGGCAGCCCCTAGGCCTCCTCTCCTCTTCCTCCACTAGGCCCATTAAGGCCCATTAGGTTACCCGGGGGTTTCGAGAACCTCTCGGTACTCCGGTAAAATGCCGATTTCACCCGGAACACTTCCGATGTCCAAACATAGGCTTCCAATATATCAATCTTTATGTCTCGACCATTTCGAGACTCCTCGTCATGCCCGTGATCACATCCAGGACTCCGAACAACCTTTGGTACATCAAAATATATAAACTCATAATGAAACTGTCATCGTAACGTTAAGCGTGCGGACCCTACGGGTTCGAGAACAATGTAGACATGACCGAGACACGTCTCCGGTCAATAACCAATAGCGGAACCTGGATGCTCATATTGGATCCTACATATTCTACGAAGACCTTTATCGGTCAGACCGCATAACAACATAAGTTGTTCCCTTTGTCATCGGTATGTTATTTGCCCGAGATTCGATCGTTAGTATCTTAATACCTAGTTCAATCTCGTTACCGGCAAGTCTCTTTACTCGTTTCGTAATACATCATCTCGCAACTAACTCATTAGTTGCAATGCTTGCAAGGCTTATGTGATGTGCATTACCGAGAGGGCCCAGAGATACCTCTCCGACAATCGGAGTGACAAATCCTAATCTCGAAATACGCCAACCAAACATGTACCTTCGGAGACACCTGTGGAGCTCCTTTATAATCACACAGTTACGTTGTGACGTTTGGTAGCACACAAAGTGTTCCTTCGGCAAACGGGAGTTGCATAATCTCATAGTCATAGGAACATGTATAAGTCATGAAGAAAGCAATAGCAACATACTAAACGATCGGGTGCTAAGCTAATGGAATGGGTCACGTCAATCACATCATTCTCCTAATGATGTGATCCCGTTTAATCAAATGACAACACATGTCTATGGTTAGGAAACATAACCATCTTTGATTAACAAGCTATTCAAGTAGAGGCATACTAGTGACAATATGTTTGTCTATGTATTCACACAAGTATTCTGTTTCCGGTTAATACAATTCTAGCATGAATAATAAACATTTATCATGATATAAGGAAATAAATAATAACTTTATTATTGCCTCTAGGGCATATTTCCTTCAGTCTCCCACTTGCACTAGAGTCAATAATCTAGTTCACATCGCCATATGATTTAATACCAATAGTTCACATCACCATGTGATTAACACCCATAGTTCACATCGTCATGTGACCAACACCCAAAGGGTTTACTAGATTCAATAATCTAGTTCACATCACTATGTGATTAACACCCAAAGAGTACTAAGGTGTGATCATGTTTTGCTTGTGAGAGAATCTTAGTCAGCGAGTCTTTCACATTTTGATCCGTTATGTATTTTGCAATTTTCTATGTCTACAATGCTCTGCATGGAGATACTCTAGCTAATTGCTCCCACTTTCAATATTTATCTAGATCAAGACTTAGAGTCATCCAGATCGGTGTCAAAGCTTGCATCGACGTAACTCTTTACGACAAACCTTTTGACACCTCCATAATCGAGAAACATATCCTTATTCCACTAAGGATAATTTTGACCGCTGTCCAGTGATCTACTCACAGACCACTATTGTACTCCCTTGACAAAATCAGTGTAGGGTATACAATAGATCTGGTATACAGCATGGCATACTTTATAGAACCTATGGCCGAGGCATAGGGAATAAATTTCATTCTCTTTCTATCTTCTGCCGTGGTCGGGCTTTGAGTCTTACTCAATTTCACACCTTGTAACACAACCAAGAACTCTTTTCTTTGACTGTTGCATTTTGAACTACTTCAAAATATTGTCAAGGTATGTACTCATTGAAAAAAACTTATCAAGAGTCTTGATCTATCTCTATAGATCTTGATGCTTAATATGTAAGCAGCTTCGCCGAGGTCTTTCTTTGAAAAAACTTCTTTTAAACACTCCTTTATGTTTTGCAGAATAATTCTACATTATTTCCGATCAACAATATGTCATTCACATATACTTGTCAGAAATGCTGTAGTGCTCCCACTCACTTTCTTCTAAATACAGGCTTCATCTCATCAAAGCACATATTCCAACTCCGAGATGCTTGCACCAGTCCACAGATGGATCGCTGGAGTTTGCATATTTTATTAACACTTTTAGGATTGACAAAACCTTCTGGTTGCATCATATACAACTCTTCTTTAAGAAATCCATTAAGGAATGCAACTTTGTTTATCCATTTGCCAAATTTCATAAAATGCAGCAATTGCTAACATGATTCGGACAGACTTAAGCATAGATACGAGTGAGAAACTCTCATCATAGTCAACATCTTGAACTTGTCGAAAACCTTTTTGCGACAATTCTAGCGTTGTAGATAGTAACACTACTATCAGCGTCCGTCTTCCTCTTGAAGATCCATTTATTTTCAATTGCTTGCCGATCATCGGGCAAGTCAACCAAAGTCCATACTTTGTTTTCATACATGGATCCCATCTCAGATTTCATGGCTTCAAGCCATTTTGCGGAATCTGGGCTCACCATCGCTTCTTCATAGTTCGTAGGTTTATCATGATCTAGTAGCATGATTTCTAGAACAGGATTACCGTACCACTCTGGTGCGGATCTTACTCTGGTTGATCTACGAGGTTCAGTAATAACTTGATCTGAAGTATCATGATCATCATCATTAACTTCCTCACTAATTGGTGTAGGTGTCACAGAAACCGTTTTCTGTGATGAACTACTTTCCAATAAGGGAGCAGGTACAGTTACCTCATCAAGTTCTACTTTCCTCCCACTCACTTCTTTCGAGAGAAACTCCTTCTCTAGAAAGGATCCATTCTAAGCAATGAATATCTTGCCTTTGGATCTGTGATAGAAGGTGTACCCAACTGTCTCCTTTGGGTATCCTATGAAGACACATTTCTCCAATTTGGGTTTGAGCTTATCAGGATGAAACTTTTTCACATAAGCATCACAACCCCAAACTTTAAGAAACGACAACATTGGTTTCTTGCTAAACCACAATTCATATAGTGTCGTGTCAACGGATTTTGATGGTTCCCTATTTAACGTGAATGCAACTGTCTCTAATGCATAACCCCAAAACGATAGTGGTAAATCTGTAAGAAGCATCATAGATTGCACTATATCCAATAAAGTACGGTTATGACGTTCGGGCACACCATTATGCTGTCGTGTTCCAGGTGGCATGAGTTTGTGAAATTATTCCACATTGTTTTAATTGAATACCAAACTCTTAAATCAAATATTTGTCTCCATGATTAGATCGTAGAAACTTTATTTTCTTGTTACGATGATTTTCCACTTCACTCTGAAATTCTTTGAACTTTTCAAATGTTTCAGACTTATGTTTCATCAAGTAGATATACCCATATCTGCTCAAATCATCTGTGAAGGTCAGAAAATAACGATACCCGCCGCGAGCCTTAACACTTATCGGATCGCATACATCAGTATGTATTATTTCCAATAAGTCAGTTGCTCGCTCTATTGTTCCGGAACAGAGTCTTAGTCATCTTGCCCATGAGGCATGGTTTGCAAGCATCAAGTGATTCATAATCAAGTGATTCCGAAAGCCCATCAGCATGGAATTTCTTCATGCTCTTTACACCAATATGACCTAAACGGCAGTGCCACAAATAAGTTGCACTATCATTATTAACTTTGCATCTTTTGGTTTCAATATTATGAATATGTGTATCACTACGATCGAGATCCAACGAACCATTTTCATTGGGTGTGTAACCATATAAGGTTTTATTCATGTAAATAGAACAACAATTTATTCTCTTACTTAAATGAATAACCATATTGCAATAAACATGATAAAATCATATTCATGCTCAACGCAAACACCAAATAACAATTATTTAGGTTCAACACTAATCCCGAAAGTATAGGGAGTGTACGATGATGATCATATCAATCTCGGAACTACTTCCAACACACATCATCACTTCACCCTCAACTAGTCTCTGTTTATTCTGCAACTCCTATTTCGAGTTACTACTCTTAGCAACTGAACTAGTATCAAATACCGAGGGGTTGCTATAAACACTAGTAAAGTACACACCAATATGTATATCAAATATACCTTTGTTTATTTTGCCATCCTTCTTATCCGCCAAATACTTGGGGCAGTTCCGCTCCCAGTGACCAGTACCTTTGCAGTAGAAGCACTTAGTCTCAGGCTTAGGTCCAAACTTGGGTTTCTTCACTTGAGCAGCAACTTGCTTGCCGTTCTTCTTAAAGTTCCCCTTCTTCCCTTTGCCCTTTTCATGAAACTAGTGGTCTTGTTAACCATCAACACTTGATGTTTTTCTTGATTTCTACCTTCGTCGATTTCAGCATCATGAAGAGCTTGGGAATCGTTTCCGTTATCCCTTGCATATTATAGTTCATCACGAAGTTCTACTAACTTGATGATGGTGACTAGAGAATTCTGTCAATCACTATTTTATCTGGAAGATTAACTCCCACTTGATTCAAGCGATTGTAGTACCCAGACAATCAGAGCACATGCTCACCTCTTGAGCTATTCTCCTCCATCTTTTAGCTATAGAACTTGTTGGAGACTTCATATCTCCCAACTCGGGTATTTGCTTGAAATATTAACTTCAACTCCTGGAACATCTCATATGGTCCATGACGTTCAAAACGTCTTTGAAGTCCCGATTCTAAGCCGTTAAGCATGGTGCACTAAACTATCAAGTAGTCATCATATTGAGCTAGCCAAACGTTCATAACGTGTGCATCTGCTCCTGCAATAAGTCTGTCACCTAGCGGTGCATCAAGGACATAATTCTTCTGTGCATCAATGAGGATAAACCTCAGATCACGGATCCAATCCGCATCATTGCTACTAACATTTTCCAACTTAGTTTTCTCTAGGAACATATATAAAATATAGGGAAGCAACAATGCGAGCTATTGATCTACAACATAGATATGCTAATACTACCAGGACTAAGTTCATGATAAATTAAAGTTCAATTAATCATATTACTTAAGAACTCCCACTTAGATAGACATCCCTCTAATCTTCTAAGTGATCACGTGATCCATATCAACTAAACCATGTCTGATCATCACGTGAGATGGAGTAGTTTCAATGGTGAACATCACTATGTTGATCATATCTACTATATGATTCACGCACGACCTTTCGGTCTCCGTGTTCCGAGGCCATATCTGTATATGCTTGGCTCGTCAAGTATAACCTGAGTATTCCGTGTGTGCAACTGTTTTGCACCCGTTGTATTTGAACGTAGAGCCTATCACACCCGATCATCACGTGGTGTCTTAGCACGAAGAACTTTCGCAACGGTGCATACTCAGGGAGAACACTTCTTGATAATTAGTGAGAGATCATCTTAAAATGCTACCGCCAATCAAAGCAAGATAAGATGCATAAAAGATAAACATCACATGCAATCAATATAAGTGATATGATATGGCCATCATCATCTTGTGCTTGTGATCTCCATCTCTGAAGCAACGTCATGATCACCATCGTCACCGGCGCGACACCTTGATCTCCATCGTAGCATCGTTGTCGTCTAGCCAATCTTATGCTTATACAACTATCGCTACCGCTTAGTGATAAAGTAAAGCATTACAGGGCGATTGCATTGCATACAATAAAGCGACAACCATATGGCTCCTGCTAGTTGCCGATAACTCGGTTACAAAACATGATCATCTCATACAATAAAATTTAGCATCATGTCTTGACCATATCACATCACAACATGCCCTGCAAAAACAAGTTAGACGTCCTCTACTTTGTTGTTGCAAGTTTTACGTGGCTGCTACAAGCTTAGCAAGAACCAATCTTACCTACGCATCAAAACCACACCGATAGTTTGTCAAGTTGGTGTTGTTTTAACCTTCGCAAGGACCGGGCATAGCCACACTCGGTTCAAGTAAAGTTGGAGAAACTGACACCCGCCAGCCACCTGTGTGCAAAGCACGTCGGTAGAACCAGTCTCGCGTAAGCGTACGCGTAATGTCGGTCCGGGCCGCTTCATCCAACAATACCGCCGAACCAAAGTGTGACATGCTGGTAAGCAGTATGACTTATATCGCCCACAACTCACTTGTGTTCTACTCGTGCAAATAACATCAACACATAAAACCTAGGCTCGGATGCCACTGTTGGGGAACGTAGTAATTTCAAAAAAATTCCTACGCACACGCAAGATCATGGTGATGCATAGCAACGAGAGGGGAGAGTGTTGTCCATGTACCCTCGTAGACCAAAAGCGGAAGCGTTATGACAACGCGGTTGATGTAGTCGTACGTCTTCGCGACCCGACCGATCAAGCACCGAAACTACGGCACCCTCCGAGTTCTAGCACATGTTCAGCTCGATGACGATCCCCGGACTCCGATCCAGCAAAGTGTCAGGGAAGAGTTCCGTCAGCATGACGGCGTGGTGACGATCTTGATGTTCTACCGTCGCAGGGCTTCGCCTAAGCACCGCTACAATATTATCGAGGATTATGGTGGAGGGGGGCACCGCACAAGGCTAAGAGAACGATCACGAAGATCAACTTGTGTGTCTAGAGGTGCCCCCCTGCCCCCGTATATAAAGGAGCAAGGGGGGTGCGGCCGGCCCTAGGAGGAGGCGCGCCGGAGGAGTCCTACTCCTACCGGGAGTAGGACTCCCCCCTTTCCGTAGTTGGATTAGGACTTGGGGGGGAAGGAAGAGAGGGGGGAAAGGAAAGGGGGGGGGGGGCGCCGCCCCCCTCCTTGTCCAATTTGGACTTGGGGGGGGGGGGAGGGACGTGAGGCAGCACCTAGGCCTCCTCTCCTCTTCCTCCACTAGTCCCATTAAGGCCCATTAGGTTACCGGGGGTTCCGATAACCTCTCGGTACTCCGGTAAAATGCCGATTTCACCCGGAACACTTCCGATGTCCAAACATAGGCTTCCAATATATCAATCTTTATGTCTCGACCATATCGAGACTCCTCGTCATGTCCGTGATCACATCCGGGACTCCAAAAAACCTTCGGTACATCAAAATATATAAACTCATAATGAAACTGTCATCGTAACGTTAAGCGTGCGGACCCTACGGGTTCGAGAACAATGTAGACATGACCGAGACACGTCTCCGGTCAATAACCAATAGCGGAACCTTGATGCTCATATTGGCTCCTACATATTCTACGAAGATCTTTATCGGCCAGACCGCATAACAACATACGTTGTTCCCTTTGTCATCGGTATGTTACTTGCCCGAGATTCGATCGTCAGTATCTTAATACCTAGTTCAATCTCGTTACCGGCAAGTCTCTTTACTCGTTTCATAATACATCATCTCGCAACTAACTCATTAGTTGCAATGTTTGCAAGGCTTATGTGATGTGCATTACCGAGAGGCCCCAGAGATACCTCTCCGACAATCGGAGTGACAAATCCTAATCTCAAAATACGCCAACCCAGCATGTACCTTCGGAGACACCTGTGGAGCTCCTTTATAATCACCCAGTTACGTTGTGACGTTAGGTAGCACACAAAGTGTTCCTCCGGCAAACGGGCGTTGCATAATCTTATAGTCATAGGAACATGTATAAGTCATGAAGAAAGCAATAGCAACATACTAAACGATCGGGTGCTAAGCTAATGGAATGGGTCACGTCAATCACATCATTCTCCTAATGATGCGATCCCGTTTAATCAAATGACAACACGTGTCTATGGTTAGGAAACATAACCATCTTTGATTAACGAGCTAGTCAAGTAGAGGCATACTAGTGACAATATGTTTGTCTATGTATTCACACAAGTATTATGTTTCCGGTTAATACAATTCTAGCATGAATAATAAACATTTATCATGATATAAGGAAATAAATAATAACTTTATTATTGCCTCTAGGGCATATTTCCTTCAGAAAAAAACTAAAAACTAAAAACAAAGAAACACATCTAAGTGTGTGTTTGTGTACGTGTGTGTGTGCGGGCTTGGGGGCGGCCCGCCATGTGCATGGCGGTCCGGGTTCTTACAGCGGGGCGACAGGCCGGGGCGCGGCGAGGCGATGGGGGGGGGTGCGACGTGGGCGGCGACGACGGGGATGGCGATGACGGGCTGGGGCATCGATGGGGACGGCGACAGCAACGGTGCACGGCAGGGGTGGCGACGGGGATGGGGCGGCGGCGATGTCGAAATAGAGAGGAGAAGTGGGAGATGAGAAAACTGAATTTTTTTAAGTGTTGCATATATAGAAGGCACCTTTAGTATCGGTTGGAGCCACCAACCGGTACTAAAGGCCTGTTTTGGCTAGGCGGAGCGGCGGGAAGGGCACCCCTTTAGTACCGGGTGGTGGCTCCAACCGGTACTAAAGACCCCCCTTTAGTACCGGTTGGAGCCACGACCCGGTACTAAAGGGGTTGCGCTGGCGCAGGTGCGGTGCGGCAAGTTTATTCCCACCGCGCTAGTTGAGGAGCGCCAAGACCAGTTTATAAGCCCCGACGCGGGCACTGCATTGAGCTCCTCTCTAATGCAGGCCTTCTAGGCCTACCTCTCCTACTCTGCCCTTTGGGGCGTATTGGGCTTGCGGACCTGCATCCTGGCCCAACTACAGGTTGGGTTTCTGGTCGTATGCAGGCCGCTGTGGCTCAGTAGGCGGGCTTTATTTATTTAGTTCTTTCTCTTTTCTGCTTTATTTAATTTCTTTTATTTCTTTCTAAGTTGTTTTTTGCTGTATTTAGAGTTTCTTTGTGAATATTTTTGCTTTAGGTACAAAAAATTACAAACTTTCTGTTAGTGTCAGTAGTTTTCAAATTTGAATAGTTTAAATTTGAATTATTTGAAATTTGTGTGAATCACTAGTTTTTGAATAACTTAACTTTAACAATAGATTTTTCAGTGATTCTTTTTTCTTATGTTTAATACTAGTGTGTTTTATCATCATATTCAATTTGGTAATACTTGGGTTATTTAAAAAATGAAATGCCTTTGTAACAGATGAGTTTTCGTCCGAAACCCTGATACGTCGCAAGAGATCGTCCATTTTGTACATGAAGTGCATCCAGTTTTTGTCGTAACCCTCTCAACTTTTTCCCACATGCTATGTGGGTGAAATGATGACACCATGCAAACTTTCAACCTTTTCAGAGTTCATTTGTACTACTTCTCAATTTCAGGGTCATTTAGCTCAAAAAATCAGTAAATGCATGAAAAATAGCAAATGATATCAGAAAGGGTTGAAAATTGATGAGGTGTCTTTGAATGGTGCATAATGAACACACAAAAAGTCTGGAGTTGAAATAAGTTTAAAAAAATGAAATGCCTTTGTAACAGATGAGTTTTCGTCTCAAACCCTGATACTTCGAAAGAGATTGTCCATTTTGTACACGAAGTGCATCCATTTTTTGCCGTAACCCTCTGAACTTTTTTCCACATGCCATGTGGGTGAAATGATGATACCATGCCAACTTTTAACCTTTTCAGACTTCATTTGTACTGCTTCTCAATTTCAGGGTCATTTAGCTAAAAAATCAGTAAATGCATGAAAAATAGCAAATGATGTCAGAAAGGGTTGAAAATTGATGACGTGGTTTTGAATGGTGCATACTGAACACACTAAAAGTCTGGAGTTAAAATAAGTTTAAAAAAAATGAAGTGCCTTTATAACATATGAGTTTTCGTCTGAAACCCTGATACTTTGAAAGAAATTGTCCATTTTGTACACGAAGTGCATCCAGTTTTTGCCGTAACCCTCTCAACTTTTTTCCACATGCTATGTGGGTGAAATGATGATACCATGCCAACTTTCAACCTTTTCAGAGTTCATTTGTACTTCTTCTCAATTTCAGGGTCATTTAGCTCAAAAAATCAGTATATGCATGCAAAATAGCAAGTGATGTCAGAAATGGTTGAAAATTGATGACGTGGCTTTGAATGGTGCATACTGAATGCACAAAAAGTCTGGAGTTGAAATAAGTTTAAAAAATGAAATGCCTTTGTAACAGATGATTTTTCATCCGAAACCATGATACTTCGAAAGAGATTGTCCATTTTGTACACGAAGTGCATCCAGTTTTAGTCGTAACCCTGTCAACTTTTTTCCACATGCTATGTGAGTGAAATGATGATACCATGCCAACTTTAAACCTTTTCAGAGTTTATTTGTAGTGCTTTTTAATTTCAAGGTCATTTAGCTCAAAATATTCAGTAAATTCATGAAGAATAGCAAATGATGTCAGAAAGGTACACGTTTGTCCGAAGCACAAAAGTACACATTTAAAGTGCCAAAACACATAAGCAACCTAACTATTACACATATATACAAGTCCGGAAACTCACTAGAGAAGAAAGTGATGATAGTGAAGCCGATCACATCCCAGAGTGGGATCTTTAGGTTTGAATCTTTTTCTTCGTCGTGTGTCACTTTGCGCCATAACCATGGACAATCTTCATCATTTAACTGGATGCTCGAGTCAATATTCACTCTGAATGGAGCAATTTCATCAAAATTTTCATAATCTTCTGATATGTTTGTCTTGTCATCCACTCCCACGATGTTTATTTTCCCTGAAAGAACTATGTGGCGCTTTGGCTCATCATATGATGTATTCGCTTCCTTATCTTTTCTTTTTCTCGGCTTGGTAGACATGTCCTTCATATAGAAAACTTGCGCCACATCATTGGCTAGGACGAATGGTTCGTGTACGTACGCAAGATTGTTGAGATCCACTGTTGTCATTCCGTACTGCGGGTTTTCCGTTACCCCGCCTTGTGCCATATTGACCCATTTGCACCGAAACAAAAGGGACGTTCAAACCACATCCATAGTCAAGTTCCCATATGTCCTCTATGTAACCATAATATGTGTCCTTTCCCGTCTTGGTTGCTGCATCAAAGTGGACACCACTATTTTGGTTGGTGCTCTTCTTATCTTGGGCGATCGTGTAAAATGTATTCCCATTTATTTCATACCCTTTGAAATTCATTATATTCGAAGATGATAACTAGGATGACAAGTACATGTCATCTTCAATAGCGGCATCATGCATGGCACGTGTCTGCAACCAACCGGCGAAAGTCCCCGTTTGTTCACGTGTAATCCAGTCGTCAGACTGCTTCGGGTTTTTGGAGCGTAGAAAATTCTTGTGTTCTTCTATATACGAAGCCACCAAGGCAGAATTCTGTAGAACTGTGTAGTGTGCTTGAGTGAGAGAATGTCCATCCATACATATTATTTGATACGCTCCTAGCGTGCCTTTTCCATCCAGTCTGCTCTTATGCCGCGATTCAGGAACTCCAATCGGCTTAAGGTCAGGAATAAAGTCAATACAAAACTCATTGACCTCCTCATTTCAATGGCCCTTGGAGATGCTTCCTTATGGCCTAGCACGCTTATGAACATATTTCTTTAAGACTCCCATGAACCTCTCAAAGGAGAACATATTGTGTAGAAATACAGTTCCCAAAACGTTAATCTCTTCGCATAGGTGAACTAGGACGTGCGTCATGATGTTCAAGAAGGATGGTGGGAACACCAACTCAAAACTGACAAGACCTTTCACCAAATCATTCTCTAACCTTGGTATGATTTCCGGATTGATTACCTTCTGAGAGATTGCATTGAGGAATGCACATAGCTTCACAATGGCTAATCGAACATTTTCCAGTAGAAGCCCCCTCAATGCAACCGGAAGCAGTTGCGTCATAATCACGTGGCAGTCATGAGACTTTAGGTTCTGGAACTTTTTCTCTGCCATATTTATTATTCCCTTTATATTCGACGAGAAGCCAGACGATACCTTCATACTGAGCAGGCATTCAAAGAAGATTTCCTTCTCTTCTTTGGTAAGAGCGTAGCTGGCATGACCCTGATGTATGCCGTCTTTTTCGTGCATATGTTGCTGGTCCTCCTGTGCCTCCGGTGTATCTTTTGTCTTCCCATACACACTCAAGAAGTCAAGCAGGGTCACGCAAAGATTCTTCATCACGTGCATCACGTCGATTGCAGAGAGGACCTCTAGGTCTTTCCAATAGGGTAGGTCCCAAAATATAGATTTCTTCTTCCACATGGGTGCGCGTCGGTCAGCGTCATTGGGAACAGGTAGTCCGCCAGGACCCTTTCCAAAGATTACCCTCAAATCCTTGACCATATCATGTACATCAGCACCAATACGATGGTGAGGCTTCATCCGGTGATCCGCCACACCTTTGAAATGCTTGCCTTTCTTTTTTACGGGATGCGTGCTCGGAAGAAATCGAGGATGTCCCAGATACACATTCTTCTTACAATTATTCAAATATATAATGTCGGTATCATCCAAACAGTGTGTGCATTCGCGGTATCTCTTGTTTGTCTGTCTTGAAAGGTTACTGAGAGCCGGCCAATCATTGATGGTCACGAACAGCAACGCCTTTAGGTCAAATTCTTCCTGTCTATGCTCATCCCACGCACGTACACCTTTTCCAGTCCACAGCTGTAAGAGTTCTTGAACTAATGGCCTTAGGTACACATCAATGCTGTTGCCGGGTTACTTAGGGCCTTGGATGAGCACTGGCATCATAATGAACTTCCATTTCATGCACAACCAAGGAGGAAGGTTATACATACATAGAGTCGCAGGCCAGGTGCTATGGTTGCTGCTCTACTCCCCAAAAGTATTAATGCCATCTGCGCTTAGGCCAAACCATACGTTCCATGCGTCACCTGCAAAGTCCTCCCCGTACTTTCTCTCGATTTTTCTCCACTGCGACCCGTCAGCAGGTACTCTCAACTTCCCATCTTTCTTACGGTCTTCTCTGTGCCATCGCATCATCTTGGCATGCTCTTTGTTTTGGAAGAAACGTTTCAACCATGGTACTATAGGAGCATACCACATCACCTTGGCATGAATCTTCTTCCTGGGGCGGTCGCCCTCGACATCACCAAGGTCATCGCGGCTGATCTTATAGCGCAATGCACAACATACCGGGCACACGTTCAAATCCTTGTACTCACCGCGGTAGAGGATGCAGTCATTAGGGCATGCATGTATCTTCTGCACCTCTAACCCTAGAGGGCAGACAACCTTCTTTGCTTCGTACATACTCTCGGGAAATTCGTTGTCCTTTGGAAGCATCTTCTTTAACATTACCAACAACTTTTCAAATCCCTTATCATATACACCATTCTCTGCCTTCCATTGCAGCAATTCCAGTGTGGTGCCCAGCTTTTTCTTTTCAGCTTCGCAATTTGGGTACAACAATTTCTTGTGATCCTCTAACATGCGCTGCAAATTCTTCTTCTCCTTTTCACTTGCGCAATTTCTCTTTGCATTGGCAATTGCCCGACCTAGATCATCAGCGGGCTCATCTGATGCCTCTTCTTCAGCTTCTTCCCGCATTGCCGGCTCAAATTCTCCCCCCATTGTTGTATCATCGTATTCAGGGAACCCATGGACAGGATAGCTATCGTTTTCCTCTTCTTCTTCATTGTCTTCCATCATAACCTCTCTTTCTCCATGCTTGGTCCAAACATTATAGTGGGGCATGAAACCGGACTCAAACAGGTGGATGTGAATGGTTTTTAACTTAGAGTAATTGGTATCATTGTTACAGCCAGCACATGGACAAGGCTTAAAACCATCCACCCACTTGTTTTCCTCAGCCACAAGCAGAAAAGTATGCACGCCATCAACGAACTGGGGAGAGCATCTGTCATCGTACATCCTTTCCCGGCTCATCTTCATTACACAACACCAAAAATACCAAATTAATACAAGTTGATACAACACTTATTCTCATAAAACAAACATAGAAATAAATATCTAGCTAAAGCATTTAAATGCAACAACAAATGCGATCAAGATCGCAACTAAGGTAACAATTGATCCAACAGCATAATGATACCAAACCTCACTATCAATCACATATTTTCTAATCTTTCTAATCTTCAAGCGCATTTTCTCCATCTTGATCTTGTGATCATCGACGACATCGACAACATGCAACTCCAATTCCATCTTCTCCCCCTCAATTCTTTTCAATTTTACTTTCAAATACTCGTTTTCTCTTTCAACTAAATTTAACCTCTTGACAATAGGGTCGGTTGGAATTTCCGGTTCACATACCTCCTAGATAAAAATATCTATGTCAACTTGATGGGCATAATTTGTCATAAACACGAAATGCATTAAATAGTTATAAAAGAGAATATACCACATCCGAATCATAACCCGGACGAGGGTCGACGGGGACGTATATAAAAACCATGGCACTATGTATAACAAACAACGTACGGGTAAGATAATTATACGAGTAACTATATATCTAAATCACACAAACATGATTTTTTAATATAAAAAAGATAAGAACAAGAGGCTCACCCCAAGGTGGTGCCGGCGACGGGACGGTGCAGGCGATCGACGGAGGTTAGGACAGAGACGAGAATTCACTAAGTAAACCACACCTACATATGCAAACTAAGAGTTATTTTGACCTCAAATGCATATAAATCAAATACTACACATATAATTCCTCCCAAAATAAAACCCACATATCAGTATACTTATAGAGCATTGCAAGAGCTAATCTAGCAATGAGAGATGAGAGGACAAAGTTGCTAAACTTTGTGATCACTTGGATGGATTGGGTGCCTTCAAATCTTCACAAATTTTGGCAAAATGGAGTGTGAGCTCGAGAGGAAGAGGAAGAAAACAAAGGAGAGGGGAAAGGGGAAGAACATAGCGCTCAGGCTCGACGAAGGGGTTTATATAGGATGACCTTTAGTACCGGTTGGTTATACGAACCGGGATTAAAGGTGCATCTCTAGTCCCGGTTCATATAACCAACCGGTACGACATGTGCTGGTGGGGCCCCAGCCTGCCACCACCTCATTACTACCGGTTCGTGGCATGAACCGGTACTACAGTTTCGCCACGAACCGGTACTAATGATCGCCGCCTGCCTAGCCGTTGGAACCAGCAATAATGGTCACATTAGTGCCAGTTTAGCTACAAACCGGGACTAATGTGCATCATATTAGGCCCTTTTTCTACTAGTGAGATATATCCCTTTGACTTTCCACGGACGGGCTTTGACCAGTGGACCTATCCACCCGGTTGTGTTACGTCTGGGGCAAACCCACATCAAGAACACCTCCGTGTAGACCCGACGCTGCCGTCCCCCCCTCCAGGTGCCGGCGGCCCATATGAACACTTGAGAACAACGTCTGGGGCAAACCCACATCAAGAACCCCTCCGTGTAGACACGACGTGGCCGTCCCCCCTCCAGGTGCCGGCGGCGGCGCCGTCCGTGAGGGGGGCCACACCCCGGAGACACGTGCTGCCTCTTCAGACATGCCACCACACCACCCTGCTGTGGTAGGTCAACTCATAGAAACACTTGGTAGCAATGTCCCCTTCGTATAGACCCGACGCGGCTGTTTCCCCCCTCCCGGTGCCGGCGGCGGCGCCGTCCGTGAGGGGGTCAGACTCCGGAGACGCGTGTCGGGCGTTTGCAACCGCCACAACTCTTCTGTCGGCATAGCTGTTTTTGATTTTAATAAAGTATAAGGACCTATATTCAAAAGAACATCAGGTCACATTATTAACGTACTCCAAAAAATACAAACAACGTCAGGTCACTATATATATATATTCATAATATGTGGAAAAATTTCACCAAATCGATAAATAATGTATGTATGTTTATATTTACACATGGTACATGTAAGTTAATCAAATAATAATACATAAAAAAACATTAAAAATTATACATGAAAATTGGAAAAAATATATATAACTATGCCGACGGCGCTGCCGTCAACATAGCTACGACCAGGGTTTAGGCGGTCGGTGCGCCGTGGATCGGTGACATGTAAGATATGCCGACGGCAGCCGTCGGCATATCTGCGGCAGGGTAGCCGGTCGGTGCGCCTCGGATCGATGACATGGCATGTGTAGCTATGCCGATTGCTGCCCGTCTCCGCCGTCGGCATAGTTTCGACGTCATTAGGCCTCCGTCACGAGAGGGGTCGCCGGGCCCACAGCTATGCCGATGGCCCGGGTATGCCGACGGCAGCTGTAGGTGTACTTGTATATAGGCTGATGGCTTTTCTGTTCCGACGGTGGCCGGCGGCATAGCTTAGGGTAGCCCGACGACCTGGATACGTCGACGGCCTGGACTTGGCTGTCGGCATAGCTCGAAGTAGGCCGACGGGGGCCGCCGGCATATGTTCCGCCGTCGGGGTAGTGCCCTGTTCCGGTAGTGTATGAATATGTGCACATGGAAAGTAACAGGCACTGATGACCTAAATTGTCTATCAACGTATTACTCATGGTAACAATTTTTCATGGTAACATATTATCATCTTAACGAAAACATTTTATCGTTTATCGACAGGCCTGTTTGCTTAGCTTGAAAGAGAGACACTATTAGAAAAGGGCCCATTTGTCCCGGTTCCAGGGGCCCATTTGTCCTGGTTTTGGAACCGGAACTAAAGGGTCGGGACTAAAGCCCAATACTTTTAGTCCCGGTTCGCCTACGAACCGGAACAGATGGGGCTCCACGTGGCCACTGCGGCTTGCCCAGGCAGGAGGGCCTTTAATCCCGGTTGGTAACACCAACCGGGACCAAAAAGCATCCACGCGTCAGCAGTTCAGGGGTTGAGGTTTTTTTTTGAAGGGGGGGTTGGTTTTTTTGGGGGTTTTGTAGTGTTAATTTGGGGGTTTCATATACTGTGTTAGCTAGCTAATAGAGAGAGGTGACCTCTCTTATCTCCGTGCTTGGTCGACTCTACGTACTATACGTATAGAGAGAACTCGCGACACGCTAGCTAGTAAGCAAATGAAGGAAACCATTAAGTACACATGATCGTCATGAACATATACACATAGAAGTGATCGACTTCCTCCTTCTCCGAGAGATTGATTGAACAATAAGTTTTCGTATATTTATCCGACGCTACTAGCTACATATATACAATATAAGATCTCTTACAATCCCTAACATCTGAAGTCAAGTTCCACATGGTATTTTCCAGATTTATTGATGACGTGGTCAAGAAAGAATCCCGCGATTTCCTCTTGAATTGCTTTTATGCGATCTCGAAGAAAACTGTTCAAACTGTCCACGAGAAAAGGAAGGACATTGCAGAAAACAGGTACTCCCACTGTGTCAAATCAAAAAAGCCCGGTTTTGGTGCTGTCCCAACCCGGTTTTGACCGTGCCAACTCAAATTCGCGTACCTTTTCCAAGTCCGCTTAATGTTTTCAAATTCGGGTACTTTTTTCAAATACGTGAACTTTTTAAGAATTTATGTACTTTTTTCAAATCTGCGTACTTTTTCCAAGTTCACGTACTTTTTTTTAAATCCGCGTACTTCTTTAAAGTTCATGTGGTTTTCTGAAATTCATGTAATTTTTTAATATTGATGTACTTATTCATATTCACGTACATTTTTTTGGATTTGAAAATTTTATGTGAAGTCGAAAACGTACGCGGATTTGAATATCTTTTACGCGAATTAGAAAACAAATGTGTGGATTTGAAAAATCATGTCAACCTGAAACAAGTATGTGAATTTCAAACAAAGTTCATGGATTGGAAAAGGAACACGGATTTGAAAAAAATACACGAACTTTAAAAAGTATGCGGATTTGAAACAAGTACGTGGATTTCAAAAACAGTTCATGGATTTGAAAAAAATACTTGGATTTGATAAAATTACACAAACTTGGAAAAAATACACTGATTTGAAAAAGTACGCAAATTAAAAAAACATGGGTTTGAAAAAAGTACACAAATTTCAAATTAGTTCACGGATTTGAAAAAGGTATGTTTATTTTTTAAAAACTTGCGCGACCTTGAAAAAACTATGTGGATTTGAAAAGAGTATGTGAATTGCAAAAAGTTCACGGATATGAAAAAATTACGCGAATTTGAGTCAGCAACGGTCAAAACCGGGGTCAGTCAGCACCAAAACCGGTCAAAATCGAGAGGAGGGACGAACCTTGTCTAGTTTCGTTAGTTGGGGGTGCAAGTTGTCCGGTTTCGGAGTTGAGGGACCAAATCTAGACTTCACCAAGAGTTGAGGGATGAAAAGTATACTTTTATCTATCTACAACTAAAATACATTGGACGAGTAATTCCGAACGGAAGGATTACTCCCCTACTAGTAGTACAAGTGATGTGTGTCTGCTAGTCAATTCTCCTCCAACAAGTAATCTCGTTCTGATTGAGAAGACCCCCCCCCCCCCCCGCCCCAACACACACACACACAAGAATTATCAAATCTAGCTATATCTATTATTCAAGCAAACAGTGTCAAATAACTTGAAGCTATATTATGCATGCATGCAACTGTTTTTAATTAGCTTTTGTATATGTGCGAACGTAAAAATTCGCATGAAACATTCTCTTAGATAAAGCATAAATATAAATTTCCCATTAGGTGCACACCCTAATGCGAAATGGAAGACCCACAGTGTAGATTATACCTTCTCTGGTTAGATAATTAAAACGCATTAGCCTATATGATGCAATAATTAGACTACCGACCATGCATATGTATGTAGCCATACTATTATTGTTGCAAAGTAGTATCACATTGAAGACTAATGCGGACTCACGAGACCAACATCGTGGGATTAAAATATAATCACATTTCAATCAAAAATGACGACCTGAGTTTAGCTTCTTCACGCAAGAGAAAGTTCAACAAATTAACTAAACCCTGCGTCATTATGCAAGACTCAAGAAATAAATATGTTCTTCTGTCATTAAAAAGGGAAATAACAAAGAAACTACTCCTAATTAAACAAAAATGAACATTAATTGCTGTGAGTGTGTACATACGTATATGTTCTTCTGTTCCTTTTTTTGTACATGTCTAAAAGTGTGGACTCGACCACCATTTCCCCTATCAACAAACAAACATCGCATCTTTGGTATTGATCGACCAAAATGTGCATCCAATCCAAGAATTATTAGTCTCCATCTCCGTCTTGATTATTTTTGGCATTCTTGATCTTATCTTTTCTATCTACCCATCACAGCTCACTTGAATTCAGCCATGAAATTTGCCTGCATAAAAATAAACATGATAATTTCCTAATCATTGAAAGATAATATGCGTTCCCTGCTCCATCGAGGGAGACGAGCCCATGTTTATATTGATGTTGGCCGAAGCCCTTGGCTTGGCATACAAGTTTACACATGAGGAGTTTGAGTAGGATACGGGAGAGGGAAGGAGATTGAGATTACAATACGTATATTCTAACACCCTCCCTTAATCTCAACTAACCTAAGTTAAGATTACTCTTGAATTCTTCAAATGTTCTTGCTGGTAAGGCTTTTGTAAAGCCATCGGCCACTTGATCTTTGGAAGGAATAAACCGAATCTCAAGTTTCTTTGCTGCAACTCTTTCTCGCACAAAGTGAAAATCAATTTCTATGTGCTTTGTCCTGGCATGGAATACTGGATTTGCAGACAGATATGTTGCTCCCAAATTATCACACCATAAACAAGAGATGCGATTCTTCTTTATCCCCAACTCCTCAAGAAGTGATTCAACCCAAATAATTTCAGCAGTTGCATTTGCCAAAGACTTATATTCAGCTTCTGTACTTGACCGTGATACAGTAGCTTGCTTTCTAGCACTCCAGGAGATAAGATTAGATCCAAAGAACACTGCAAAACCTCCAGTTGATCTTCTGTCATCACTACATCCTGCCCAGTCAGCATCAGAGAATGCACTCACAAGAGAGGAATTAGACCGTTTGAAATGAAGTCCTATTCCCATAGTATGTTTCACATATCTTACAATCCTCTTAACAGCTGACCAATGTGCAGAAGTGGGTGCATGAAGATATTGACAAACCTTGTTGACAGCAAACGAGATATCTGGACGTGTGAGAGTTAGATATTGTAGTGCTCCCACAGTACTTCTATACCTTGTACTCTCCTCCCCTTGAAGTGGCTCACCTTCATATGCTGAGAGATGTTCTGAGGAGGATAAAGGTGTAGGCATTGGCTTACAATTTTTCATCCCCATGCGAGACAGAAGCTCAACAATATATTTTTCCTGATTTAACACAATTCCATCTTGAGTTTTCTTGACTTCAATACCTAGGAAGAAATGCAAATCACCTAGGTCCTTCAAGGCAAACTCCGAGCTCAAGTCATGCAAAAGAGCATTAGTAGCATTTTGTGAAGAACTTGCAACTATGATATCATCAACATATATAAGCACAAAAATGACTACTCCTGCCTTGTTATAAATAAACAAGGATGTGTCAGCTTTGGAAGCAATGAAGCCAAGATATTTCAACTGTGAACTCAATCTGGAATACCATGCTCTGGGTGCTTGCTTTAAACCATAGAGTGCTTTATCAAGCTTGCAGACATAATGTGGGAATTTCTTATTCTCATACCCAGGTGGTTGTCTCATAAACACTTCCACTTCCAGAACACCATGCAGAAACGCGTTCTATACATCTAGCTGCCTTAGACTCCATCCTCTGGATACAACAATGGCTAACACAAGTCTGATCGTTGCAGCTTTCACAACGGGACTAAAGGTGTCCTCATAGTCAATGCCATAACGTTGCTTAAAGCCCTTTGCAACTAGACGTGCCTTATATCTGTCAATAGAGCCATCTGCTTTCTTTTTAATTCTATACACCCATTTGCAATCAATGATATTTTTACCTCTCTGATTTGGTACAAGATGCCAAGTTTTATTCCTCATGAGTGCAGAGTGCTCCTCATCCATTGCCTTCTTCCACTTGGGATCATCAAGTGCACTGTTCAACGATGTTGGTTCTCCTGAAATACACAACATTCCATATGGTATAGTTCCATCTTTCCTAATTTTAGGATTTCGTATACCTTTCTGTAGCCATGTCATAACACGTGAAGAAACCTCTGGCTGACCCACTGGTATACTCGCCACAGAAGATCCAGGAGAATCTGCTGATGCAGTGGGCTGATTTGTCCTCATGTGCGCAGGAGATCCTGTGTCTGCTGGTGTGGCTACTTCTCCCATAGGCACACGGGCGTCACCCGATCGATCTGATGCAGAAGATCCAACCCTCGACCGTGCCTGGCCGCGCGCACGGTGCGAGGGGGATCTGTCCCCGCCGCTGGACCCGCCTAGTGCTGGCGCGCGGTGCGAGAGGGATTCGGTCCCGCACCTGGTCCCGCCTGGAGCTGACGCAGCGACGTGGGAGTGGCCCTCCCAGGATCCAAAGCTGAGGCCGTCAGGAGCGCGATCCGAGGCGGATTTGCTCGCATGATCCGAGGCCTGCGCGCATGCAGGGGTGGCAGGCGCCGCCGGATCTCCTTCGTCATCTGTGCCAGCTTCGTCTTCTTCCACAACATGAAATATAGGGTCAAAATCAGCCAGATTTTCGAAATTTTGGTCATTTTGAGCACCGTTTTCTCCAGGGACCTACACAGGCATAAGAGAGGAACCAGTACCAGCAAGAATATCATCACATTGGTGAGTACAATTGTCGCCCCCATGATCAAAAGACCGAAGATGTGAAGGAAGAAGGAGAATTTCCTTGCGGAGAAGTGCACCGGCATTAGGATGAAGGGAGGCAAAGGGAAATACTGACTCATCAAAGACAACATCTCTGGATATATAGACCCGGCCAGTGGGAACATCAAGGCACTTGACCCCTTTATGCATGGGGCTATAGCCTAAAAAGACACACCGTTTTGAGCGGGAAGCAAGTTTGCGTGTGTTGTAGGGCCTAAGATTGGGCCAACAGGCACAACCAAAGATACGAAGAGATGTGTAGTTGGGTGTGACACCAAGAAGTCGTGTAATGGGTGTTTCAAATTTGATAACTTTACTTGGAAGCAAGTTGATGAGATATGTGGCAGTTAAGAATGCTTCATCCCAAAATTTAAGTGGCATGGAAGCATTTGCTAGCAATGCTAGCCCCATATCAACTATGTGACGGTGCTTTCTTTCAGCGGATCCGTTTTGTTGGTGAGCATGAGGACAAGAGACATGATGGGATATGCCGATCTTTTGAAAGAAAGAATTTAATTTTTCATACTCACCACCCCAGTCACTTTGCATAGCAATGATTTTAGAGTTCAGTTTGCGTTCAACAAGATTTTGGAAATTGAGAAAAACTTGGAATACATCAGATCATTTCTTCAATAGATAAATCCAAGTAAATTTACTATAGTCATCAATAAAGCTTACATAATAGGGAAATCTACCAACTGAAGTAGGAGCTGGCCCCCATACATCTGAAAAGATAAGTTGTAAAGGGGCAGTAGACACACTAGTAGAAATTGGGTAAGGTAATTGATGACTTTTTGCTTGTTGACACGGATCACAAACTGACTCAACACTAGGCTCATAAGAGAGTCTATTCTTGCTAAGAACATGTCTAACTATGACTGAAGATGGATGACCCAAACGACTGTGCCACCTTGATGTAGATAACTTGGTGACAATATTTGCTTGTTTATTTGACCATGAAGATGATGATGATGATATGAGTGGGTAGAGGCCTCCCACGCACCGTCCTTTAAGAATGACTCTCCTTGTTCTCAAATCCTTAACCAAGAAAAAATAAGGATAGAATTCAAAAAGAACATTGTTATCAAGGGTGAATTGATGAACGGAAACAAGATTTGTCACTGTCGTCCAGACCTCAAAGGTGGAATCTTTCCCAACAACCTGTGCAACAATCTCTGGAGACATGGAATTGAGAAGGTATGATAGAACCTGCTGGTCTTTGGCGATCCAGGGTCCGTATAGGGGGTTCGGCTCTAGGGCCGTGGTCTTGTCTGCCTTCGTGACCTCCACCATCCTGGGCGGAGCTGCGTTGGTGTTGTCCAAGAGCCCCGTCACCTGCGCGCCTCGCAGGGCAGAGAGGACCTGCGTCTTCCAGAGGATAAAATTTCCTCTTGCGAGTTTCTCAGACGGCGGTGATCCAAGGTTGAGGGAGACACCGACGGAGGAAGCCATGGTGATGATGATATGTGGTTTCTAGGGTTTTTGGTTTGTGGCTAGATGTATGAGAAGAGGTGGCTGTGGTAACATTTATCATGATATAAGGAAATAAATAATAACTTTATTATTGCCTCTAGGGCATATTTCCTTCAGTCTCCCACTTGCACTAGAGTCAATAATCTAGTTCACATCGCCATGTGATTTAATACCAATAGTTCACATCACCATGTGATTAACACCCATAGTTCACATCGTCATGTGACCGACACCCAGAGGGTTTACTAGATTCAATAATCTAGTTCACGTCGCTATGTGATTAACACCCAAAGAGTACTAAGGTGTGATCATGTTTTACTTGTGAGAGAATCTTAGTCAACGAGTCTTTCACATTTAGATCCGTTATGTATTTTGCAATTTTCTATGTCTACAATGCTCTGCATGGAGATACTCTAGCTAATTGCTCCCACTTTCAATATTTATCTAGATCAAGACTTAGAGTCATCCAGATCGGTGTCAAAGCTTGCATCGACGTAACTCTTTATGACAAACCTTTTGACACCTCCATAATCGAGAAACATATCCTTATTCCACTAAGGATAATTTTGACCGCTGTCCAGTGATCTACTCACAGATCACTATTGTACTCCCTTGCCAAAATCAGTGTAGGGTATACAATAGATCTGGTATACAGCATGGCATACTTTATAGAACCTATGGCCGAGGCATAGGGAATAAATTTCATTCTCTTTCTATCTTCTGCCGTGGTCGGGCTTTGAGTCTTACTCAATTTCACACCTTGTAACACAACCAAGAACTCTTTTCTTTGACTGTTCCATTTTGAACTACTTCAAAATATTGTCAAGGTATGTACTCATTGAAAAAAACTTATCAAGAGTCTTGATCTATCTCTATAGATCTTGATGCTTAATATGTAAGCAGCTTCGCCGAGGTCTTTCTTTGAAAAAACTTCTTTTAAACACTCCTTTATGCTTTGCAGAATAATTCTACATTATTTCCGATCAACAATATGTCATTCACATATACTTGTCAGAAATGCTGTAGTGCTCCCACTCACTTTCTTCTAAATACAGGCTTCATCTCATCAAAGCACATATTCCAACTCCGAGATGCTTGCACCAGTCCACAGATGGATCGCTGGAGTTTGCATATTTTATTAACACTTTTAGGATTGACAAAACCTTCTGGTTGCATCATATACAACTCTTCTTTAAGAAATCCATTAAGGAATGCAACTTTGTTTATCCATTTGCCAGATTTCATAAAATGCAGCAATTGCTAACATGATTCGGACAGACTTAAGCATAGATACGAGTGAGAAACTCTCATCATAGTCAACATCTTGAACTTGTCGAAAACCTTTTTGCGACAATTCTAGCTTTGTAGATAGTAACACTACTATCAGCGTCCGTCTTCCTCTTGAAGATCCATTTATTTTCAATTGCTTGCCGATCATCGGGCAAGTCAACCAAAGTCCATACTTTGTTTTCATACATGGATCCCATCTCAGATTTCATGGCTTCAAGCCATTTTGCGGAATCTGGGCTCACCATCGCTTCTTCATAGTTCGTAGGTTTATCATGATCTAGTAGCATGATTTCTAGAACAGGATTACCGTACCACTCTGGTGCGGATCTTACTCTGGTTGATCTACGAGGTTCAGTAATAACTTGATCTGAAGTATCATGATCATCATCATTAACTTCCTCACTAATTGGTGTAGGTGTCATAGAAACCGTTTTCTGTGATGAACTACTTTCCAATAAGGGAGCAGGTACAGTTACCTCATCAAGTTCTACTTTCCTCCCACTCACTTCTTTCGAGAGAAACTCCTTCTCTAGAAAGGATCCATTCTAAGCAACGAATATCTTGCCTTTGGATCTGTGATAGAAGGTGTACCCAACTGTCTCCTTTGGGTATCCTATGAAGACACATTTCTCCAATTTGGGTTTGAGCTTATCAGGATGAAACTTTTTCACATAAGCATCACAACCCCAAACTTTAAGAAACGACAACTTTGGTTTCTTGCTAAACCACAATTCATATAGTGTCGTCTCAACGGATTTTGATGGTTCCCTATTTAACGTGAATGCAACTGTCTCTAATGCATAACCCCAAAACGATAGTGGTAAATCGGTAAGAAGCATCATAGATTGCACTATATCCAATAAAGTACGGTTATGACGTTCGGACACACCATTATGCTGTCGTGTTCCAGGTGGCATGAGTTTGTGAAATTATTCCACATTATTTTAATTGAATACCAAACTCTTAAATCAAATATTTGTCTCCATGATTAGATCGTAGAAACTTTATTTTCTTGTTACGATGATTTTCCACTTCACTCTGAAATTCTTTGAACTTTTCAAATGTTTCAGACTTATGTTTCATCAAGTACATATACCCATATCTGCTCAAATCATCTGTGAAGGTCAGAAAATAACGATACCCGCCGCGAGCCTTAACACTTATCGGATCGCATACATCAGTATGTATTATTTCCAATAAGTCAGTTGCTCGCTCTATTGTTCCGGAGAACAGAGTCTTAGTCATCTTGCCCATGAGGCATGGTTTGCAAGCATCAAGTGATTCATAATCAAGTGATTCCGGAAGCCCATCAGCATGGAATTTCTTCATGCTCTTTACATCAATATGACCTAAACGGCAGTGCCACAAATAAGTTGCACTATCATTATTAACTTTGCATCTTTTGGTTTCAATATTATGAATATGTGTATCACTACGATCGAGATCCAACAAACCATTTTCATTGGGTGTGTAACCATATAAGGTTTTATTCATGTAAATAGAACAACAATTTATTCTCTTACTTAAATGAATAACCGTATTGCAATAAACATGATCAAATTGTATTCATGCTCAACGCAAACACCAAATAACAATTATTTAGGTTCAACACTAATCCCGAAAGTATAGGGAGTGTACGATGATGATCATATCAATCTCGGAACTACTTCCAACACACATCGTCACTTCACCCTCAACTAGTCTCTGTTTATTCTGCAACTCCTGTTTCGAGTTACTACTCTTAGCAACTGAACTAGTATCAAATACCGAGGGGTTGCTATAAACACTAGTAAAGTACACACCAATATGTATATCAAATATACCTTTGTTTATTTTGCCATCCTTCTTATCCGCCAAATACTTGGGGCAGTTCCGCTCCCAGTGACCAGTCCCTTTGCAGTAGAAGCACTTAGTCTCAGGCTTAGGTCCAAACTTGGGTTTCTTCACTTGAGCAGCAACTTGCTTGTCGTTCTTCTTAAAGTTCCCCTTCTTCCCTTTGCCCTTTTCTTGAAACTAGTGGTCTTGTTAACCATCAACACTTGATGTTTTTCTTGATTTCTACCTTCGTCGATTTCAGCATCACGAAGAGCTTGGGAGTCGTTTCCGTTATCCCTTGCATATTATAGTTCATCACGAAGTTCTACTAACTTGATGGTGGTGACTAGAGAATTCTGTCAATCACTATTTTATCTGGAAGATTAACTCCCACTTGATTCAAGCGATTGTAGTACCCAGACAATCTGAGCACATGCTCACTTCTTGAGCTCTTCTCCTCCATCTTTTAGCTATAGAACTTGTTGGAGACTTCATATCTCCTAACTCGGGTATTTGCTTGAAATATTAACTTCAACTCCTGGAACATCTCGTATGGTCCATGACGTTCAAAACGTCTTTGAAGTCCCGATTCTAAGCCGTTAAGCATGGTGCACTAAACTATCAAGTAGTCATCATATTGAGCTAGCCAAACGTTCATAACGTGTGCATCTGCTCCTGCAATAAGTCTGTCACCTAGCGGTGCATCAAGGACCTAATTTTTCTGTGCATCAATGAGGATAAACCTCAGATCACGGATCCAATCCGCATCATTGCTACTAACATTTTCCAACTTAGTTTTCTCTAGGAACATATATAAAATATAGGGAAGCAACAATGCGAGCTATTGATCTACAACATAGATATGCTAATACTACTAGGACTAAGTTCATGATAAATTAAAGTTCAATTAATCATATTACTTAAGAACTCCCACTTAGATAGACATCCCTCTAATCTTCTAAGTGATCACGTGATCCATATCAACTAAACCATGTCTGATCATCACGTGAGCTGGAGTAGTTTCAATGGTGAACATCACTATGTTGATCATATCTACTATATGATTCACGCACGACCTTTCGGTCTCCGTGTTCCGAGGCCATATCTGTATATGCTTGGCTCGTCAAGTATAACCTGAGTATTCCGTGTGTGCAACTGTTTTGCACCCGTTGTATTTGAACGTAGAGCCTATCACACCCGATCATCACGTGGTGTCTCAGCACGAAGAACTTTCGCAACGGTGCATACTCAGGGAGAACACTTCTTGATAATTAGTGAGAGATCGTCTTAAAATGCTACCGTCAATCAAAGCAAGATAAGATGCATAAAAGATAAACATCACATGCAATCAATATAAGTGATATGATACGGCCATCATCATCTTGTGCTTGTGATATCCATCTCTGAAGCAACGTCATGATCACCATCGTCACCGGCGCGACACCTTGATCTCCATCGTAGCATCGTTGTCGTCTCGCCAATCTTATGCTTATACAACTATCGCTACCGCTTAGTGATAAAGTAAAGCATTACAGGGCGATTGCATTGCATACAATAAAGCGACAACCATATGGCTCCTGCTAGTTGCCGATAACTCGGTTACAAAACATGATCATCTCATACAATAAAATTTAGCATAATGTCTTGACCATATCACATCACAACATGCCCTGCAAAAACAAGTTAGACGTCCTCTACTTTGTTGTTGCAAGTTTTACGCGGCTGCTACAAGCTTAGCAAGAACCAATCTTACCTACGCATCAAAACCACACCGATAGTTTGTCAAGTTGGTGCTGTTTTAACCTTCGCAAGGACCGGGCATAGCCACACTCGGTTCAAGTAAAGTTGGAGAAACTGACACCGCCAGCCACCTGTGTGCAAAGCACGTCGGTAGAACCAGTCTCGCGTAAGCGTACGCGTAATGTCGGTCCGGGCCGCTTCATCCAACAATACCGCCGAACCAAAGTGTGACATGCTGGTAAGCAGTATGACTTATATCGCCCACAACTCACTTGTGTTCTACTCGTGCAAATAACATCAACACATAAAACCTTGGCTCGGATGCCACTGTTGGGGAACGTAGTAATTTCAAAAAAATTCCTACGCACACGCAAGATCATGGTGATGCATAGCAACGAGAGGGGAGAGTGTTGTCCATGTACCCTCGTAGACCAAAAGCGGAAGCATTATGACAACGCGGTTGATGTAGTCGTACGTCTTCGCGACCCGACCGATCAAGCACCGAAACTACGGCACCCTCCGAGTTCTAGCACACGTTCAGCTCGATGATGATCCCCGGACTCCGATCCAGCAAAGTGTTAGGGAAGAGTTCCGTCAGCGTGACGGCGTGGTGACGATCTTGATGTTCTACCGTCGCAGGGCTTCGCCTAAGCACCGCTACAATATTATCGAGGATTATGGTGGAGGGGGGCACCGCACAAGGCTAAGAGAACGATCACGAAGATCAACTTGTGTGTCTAGAGGTGCCCCCCTGCCCCCGTATATAAAGGAGCAAGTGGGGTGCGGCCGGCCCTAGGAGGAGGCGCGCCGGAGGAGTCCTACTCCTACCGGGAGTAGGACTCCCCCCTTTCCGTAGTTGGATTAGGACTTGGGGGGAAGGAAGAGAGGGGGGAAAGGAAAGGGGGGGGGGGCGCCGCCCCCCTCCTTGTCCAATTTGGACTTGGGGGGGGGGGGGGGAGGGACGTGCGGCAGCCCCTAGGCTTCCTCTCCTCTTCCTCCACTAGGCCCATTAAGGCCCATTAGGTTACCGGGGGGTTCCGATAACCTCTCGGTACTCCGGTAAAATGCCGATTTCACCCGGAACACTTCCGATGTCCAAACATAGGCTTCCAATATATCAATCTTTATGTCTCGACCATATCAAGACTCCTCATCATGTCCGTGATCACATTCGGGACTCCGAAAAACCTTCGGTACATCAAAATATATAAACTCATAATGAAACTGTCATCGTAACGTTAAGCGTGCGGACCCTACGGGTTCGAGAACAATGTAGACATGACCGAGACACGTCTCCGGTCAATAACCAATAGCGGAACCTTGATGCTCATATTGGCTCCTATATATTCTACGAAGATCTTTATCGGTCAGACCGCATAACAACATACGTTGTTCCCTTTGTCATCGGTATGTTACTTGCCCGAGATTCGATCGTCAGTATCTTAATACCTAGTTCAATCTCGTTACCAGCAAGTCTCTTTACTCGTTTCGTAATACATCATCTCGCAACTAACTCATTAGTTGCAATGTTTGCAAGGCTTATGTGATGTGCATTATCGAGAGGGCCCAGAGATACCTCTCCGACAATCGGAGTGACAAATCCTAATCTCGAAATACGCCAACCCAACACGTACCTTCGGAGACACCTATGGAGCTCCTTTATAATCACCCAGTTACGTTGTGATGTTTGGTAGCACACAAAGTGTTCCTTCGGCAAACGGGAGTTGCATAATCTCATAGTCATAGGAACATGTATAAGTCATGAAGAAAGCAATAGCAACATACTAAACGATCGGGTGCTAAGCTAATGGAATGGGTCACGTCAATCACATCATTCTCCTAATGATGTGATCCCGTTTAATCAAATGACAACACGTGTCTATGGTTAGGAAACATAACCATCTTTGATTAACGAGCTAGTCAAGTAGAGGCATACTAGTGACAATATGTTTGTCTATGTATTCACACAAGTATTATGTTTCCGGTTAATACAATTCTAGCATGAATAATAAACATTTATCATGATATAAGGAAATAAATAATAACTTTATTATTGCCTCTAGGGCATATTTCCTTCAAAAAAAATTAAAAACAAAGAAACACATCTAAGTGTGTGTTTGTGTACGTGTGTGTGTGCGGGCTTGGGGGCGGCCCGCCATGTGCATGGCGGTCCGGGTTCTTACAGCGGGGGGACAGGCCGGGGCACGGCGAGGCAATGGGGGGGTGCGACGTGGGCGGCGACGGCGACGGGGCGGCGGCGAGGCGGCGACGACGGGGATGGCGATGACGGGCTGGGGCATCGACGGGGACGGCGACAACAACGGTGCACGGCAGGGGTGGCGACGGGGACGGGGCGGCGGCGATGTCGAAATAGAGAGGAGAAGTGGGAGATGAGAAAACTGAATTTTTTTAAGTGTTGCATATATAGAAGGCACCTTTAGTATCGGTTGGAGCCACCAACCGGTACTAAAGGCCTGTTTTGGCTAGGCGGAGCAGCGGGAAGGGCACCCCTTTAGTACCGGGTGGTGGCTCCAACCGGTACTAAAGACCCCCCCTTTAGTACCGGTTGGAGCCACGACCCGGTACTAAAGGGGTTGCGCTGGTGCAGGTGCGGTGCGGCAAGTTTAGTCCCACCGCGCTAGTTGAGGAGCGCCAAGACCAGTTTATAAGCCCCGACGCGGGCACTGCATTGAGCTCCTCTCTAATGCAGGCCTTCTAGGCCTACCTCTCCTACTCTGCCCTTTGGGGCGTACTGGGCTTGCGGGCCTGCATCCTGTCCCAACTACAGGTTGGGTTTCTGGTCGTATGCAGGCCGCTGTGGCCCAGTAGGCGGGCTTTATTTATTTAGTTCTTTCTCTTTTCTGCTTTATTTAATTTCTTTTATTTCTTTCTAAGTTGTTTTTTGCTGTATTTAGAGTTTCTTTGTGAATATTTTTGCTTTAGGTACAAAAAATTACAAACTTTCTGTTAGTGTCAGTAGTTTTCAAATTTGAATAGTTTAAATTTGAATTATTTGAAATTTGTGTGAATCACTAGTTTTTGAATAACTTAACTCTAACAATAGATTTTTCAGTGATTCTTTTTTCTTATGTTTAATACTAGTGTGTTTTATCATCATATTCAATTTGGTAATACTTGGGTTATTTAAAAAATGAAATGCCTTTGTAACATATGAGTTTTCGTCCGAAACCCTGACACGTCGCAAGAGATCGTCCATTTTGTACATGAAGTGCATCCAGTTTTTGCCGTAACCCTCTCAACTTTTTCCCACATGCTATGTGGGTGAAATGATGACACCATGCAAACTTTCAACCTTTTCAGAGTTCATTTGTACTACTTCTCAATTTCAGGGTCATTTAGCTCAAAAAATCAGTAAATGCATGAAAAATTGCAAATGATATCAGAAAGGGTTGAAAATTTATGAGGTGTCTTTGAATGGTGCATAATGAACACACAAAAAGTCTGGAGTTGAAATAAGTTTAAAAAAATGAAATGCCTTTGTAACAGATGAGTTTTCGTCTCAAACCCTGATACTTCGAAAGAGATTGTCCATTTTGTACACGAAGTGCATCCATTTTTTGCCGTAACCCTCTGAACTTTTTTCCACATGCCATGTGGGTGAAATGATGATACCATGCCAACTTTTAACCTTTTCAGACTTCATTTGTACTGCTTCTCAATTTCAGGGTCATTTAGCTAAAAAATCAGTAAATGCATGAAAAATAGCAAATGATGTCAGAAAGGGTTGAAAATTGATGACGTGGTTTTGAATGGTGCATACTGAACAAACAAAAAGTCTGGAGTTAAAATAAGTTTAAAAAAAATGAAGTGCCTTTATAACATATGAGTTTTCGTCTGAAACCCTGATACTTTGAAAGAAATTGTCCATTTTGTACACGAAGTGCATCCAGTTTTTGCCGTAACCCTCTCAACTTTTTTCCACATGCTATGTGGGTGAAATGATGATACCATGCCAACTTTCAACCTTTTCAGAGTTCATTTGTACTTCTTCTCAATTTCAGGGTCATTTAGCTCAAAAAATCAGTATATGCATGCAAAATAGCAAGTGATGTCAGAAATGGTTGAAAATTGATGACGTGGCTTTGAATGGTGCATACTGAATGCACAAAAAGTCTGGAGTTGAAATAAGTTTAAAAAATGAAATGCCTTTGTAACAGATGATTTTTCATCCGAAACCATGATACTTCGAAAGAGATTGTCCATTTTGTACACGAAGTGCATCCAGTTTTAGTCGTAACCCTCTCAACTTTTTTCCACATGCTATGTGAGTGAAATGATGATACCATGCCAACTTTAAACCTTTTCAGAGTTTATTTGTAGTGCTTTTTAATTTCAAGGTCATTTAGCTCAAAATATTCAGTAAATGCATGAAGAATAGCAAATGATGTCAGAAAGGTACACATTTGTCCGAAGCACAAAAGTACACTTTTAAAGTGCCAAAACACATAAGCAACCTAACTATTACACATATATACAAGTCCGGAAACTCACTAGAGAAGAAAGTGATGATAGTGAAGCCGATCACATCCCAGAGTGGGATCTTTAGGTTTGAATCTTTTTCTTCGTCGTGTGTCACTTTGCGCCGTAACCATGGACAATCTTCATCATTTAACTGGATGCTCGAGTCAATATTCACTCTGAATGGAGCAATTTCATCAAAATTTTCATAATCTTCTGATATGTTTGTCTTGTCATCCACTCCCACGATGTTTATTTTCCCTGAAAGAACTATGTGGCGCTTTGGCTCATCGTATGATGTATTCGCTTCCTTATCTTTTCTTTTTCTCGGCTTGGTAGACATGTCCTTCATATAGAAAACTTGCACCACATCATTGGCTAGGACGAATGGTTCGTGTACGTATGCAAGATTGTTGAGATCCACTGTTGTCATTCCGTACTGCGGGTTTTCCGTTACCCCGCCTTGTGCCATATTGACCCATTTGCACCGAAACAAAAGGGACGTTCAAACCACATCCACAGTCAAGTTCCCATATGTCCTCTATGTAACCATAATATGTGTCCTTTCCCGTCTTGGTTGCTGCATCAAAGTGGACACCACTATTTTGGTTGGTGCTCTTCTTATCTTGGGCGATCGTGTAAAATGTATTCCCATTTATTTCATACCCTTTGAAAGTCATTATATTCGAAGATGATAACTTGGACAGCAAGTACATGTCATCTTCAATAGCGGCATCATGCATGGCACGTGTCTGCAACCAACCGGCGAAAGTCCCCGTTTGTTCACGTGTAATCCAGTCGTCAGACTGCTTCGGGTTTTTGGAGCGTAGAAAATTCTTGTGTTCTTCTATATACGAAGCCACCAAGGCAGAATTCTGTAGAACTGTGTAGTGTGCTTGAGTGAGAGAATGTCCATCCATACATATTATTTGATACGCTCCTAGCGTGCCTTTTCCATCCAGTCTGCTCTTATGCCGCGATTCAGGAACTCCAAT
Source organism: Aegilops umbellulata (assembly GCA_032464435.1). Taxonomy (NCBI): domain Eukaryota; kingdom Viridiplantae; phylum Streptophyta; class Magnoliopsida; order Poales; family Poaceae; genus Aegilops; species Aegilops umbellulata. The sequence goes on along the minus strand of CP136060.1, from coordinate 585,861,497 downwards.
CGGCTTAAGGTCAGGAATAAAGTCAATACGAAACTCATTGACCTCCTCATTTCAATGGCCCTTGGAGATGCTTCCTTATGGCCTAGCACGCTTATGAACATATTTCTTTAAGACTCCCATGAACCTCTCAAAGGAGAACATATTGTGTAGAAATACAGTTCCCAAAACGTTAATCTCTTCGCATAGGTGAACTAGGACGTGCGTCATGATGTTGAAGAAGGATGGTGGGAACACCAACTCAAAACTGACAAGACATTTCACCAAATCATTCTCTAACCTTGGTATGATTTCCGGATTGATTACCTTCTGAGAGATTGCATTGAGGAATGCACATAGCTTCACAATGGCTAATCGAACATTTTCCAGTAGAAGCCCCCTCAATGCAACCGGAAGCAGTTGCGTCATAATCACGTGGCAGTCATGAGACTTTAGGTTCTGGAACTTTTTCTCTGCCATATTTATTATTCCCTTTATATTCGACAAGAAGCCAGACGATACCTTCATACTGAGCAGGCATTCAAAGAAGATTTCCTTCTCTTCTTTGGTAAGAGCGTAGCTGGCATGACCCTGATGTATGCCGTCTTTTTCGTGCATATGTTGCTGGTCCTCCTGTGCCTCCGGTGTATCTTTTGTCTTCCCATACACACTCAAGAAGCCAAGCAGGGTCACGCAAAGATTCTTCATCACGTGCATCACGTCGATTGCAGAGAGGACCTCTAGGTCTTTCCAATAGGGCAGGTCCCAAAATATAGATTTCTTCTTCCACATGGGTGCGCGTCGGTCAGCGTCATTGGGAACAGGTAGTCCGCCAGGACCCTTTCCAAAGATTACCCTCAAATCCTTGACCATATCATGTACATCAGCACCAATACAATGGTGAGGCTTCATCCGGTGATCCGCCTCACCTTTGAAATGCTTGCCTTTCTTTTTTACGGGATGCGTGCTCGGAAGAAATCGAGGATGTCCCAGATACACATTCTTCTTACAATTATTCAAATATATAATGTCGGTATCATCCAAACAGTGTGTGCATTCGCGGTATCTCTTGTTTGTCTGTCCTGAAAGGTTACTGAGAGCCGGCCAATCATTGATGGTCACGAACAGCAACGCCTTTAGGTCAAATTCTTCCTGTCTATGCTCATCCCACGCACGTACACCTTTTCCAGTCCACAGCTGTAAGAGTTCTTGAACTAATGGCCTTCGGTACACATCAATGCTGTTGCCGGGTTACTTAGGGCCTTGGATGAGCACTGGCATCATAATGAACTTCCACTTCATGCACAACCAAGGAGGAAGGTTATACATACATAGAGTCGCAGGCCAGGTGCTATGGTTGCTGCTCTACTCCCCAAAAGTATTAATGCCATTTGCGCTTAGGCCAAACCATACGTTCCATGCGTCACCTGCAAAGTCCTCCCCGTACTTTCTCTCGATGTTTCTCCACTGCGACCCGTCAACAGGTACTCTCAACTTCCCATCTTTCTTACGGTCTTCTCTCTGCCATCGCATCATCTTGGCATGCTCTTTGTTTTGGAAGAAACGTTTCAACCATGGTACTATAGGAGCATACCACATCACCTTGGCATGAATCTTCTTCCTGGGGCGGTCGCCCTCGACATCACCAAGGTCATCGCGGCTGATCTTATAGCGCAATGCACAACATACCGGGCACACGTTCAAATCCTTGTACTCACCGCGGTAGAGGATGCAGTCATTAGGGCATGCATGTATCTTCTGCACCTCTAACCCTAGAGGGCAGACAACCTTCTTTTCTTCGTACATATTCTCGGGATATTCGTTGTCCTTTGGAAGCATCTTCTTTAACATTACCAGCAACTTTTCAAATCCCTTGTCATATACACCATTCTCTGCCTTCCATTGCAGCAATTCCAGTGTGGTGCCCAGCTATTTCTTGTCAGCTTCGCAATTTGGGTACAACAATTTCTTGTGATCCTCTAACATGCGCTGCAAATTCTTCTTCTCCTTTTCACTTGCGCAATTTCTCTTTGCATTGGCAATGGCCCGACCTAGATCATCAGCGGGCTCATCTGATGCCTCTTCTTCAGCTTCTTCCCGCATTGCCGGCTCAAATTCTACCCCCATTGTTGTATCATCGTATTCAGGGAACCCATGGACAGGATAGCTGTCGTTTTCCTCTTCTTCTTCATTGTCTTCCATCATAACCTCTCTTTCTCCATGCTTGGTCCAAACATTATAGTGGGGCATGAAACCGGACTCAAACAGGTGGACGTGAATGGTTTTTAACTTAGAGTAATTGGTATCATTGTTACAGCCAGCACATGGACAAGGCTTAAAACCATCCACCCACTTGTTTGCCTCAGCCACAAGCAGAAAAGTATGCACGCCATCAACGAACTGGGGAGAGCATCTGTCATCGTACATCCTTTCCCGGCTCATCTTCATTACACAACACCAAAAATACCAAATTAATACAAGTTCATACAACACTTATTCTCATAAAACAAACATAGAAATAAATATCTAGCTAAAGCATTTAAATGCAACAACAAATGCGATCAAGATCGCAACTAAGGTAACAATTGATCCAACATCATAATGATACCAAGCCTCACTATCAATCGCATATTTTCTAATCTTTCTAATCTTCAAACGCATTTTCTCCATCTTGATCTTGTGATCATCGACGACATCGACAACATGCAACTCCAATTCCATCTTCTCCCCCTCAATTCTTTTCAATTTTACTTTCAAATACTCGTTTTCTCTTTCAACTAAATTTAACCTCTCGACAATAGGGTCGGTTGGAATTTCCGGTTCACATACCTCCTAGATAAAAATATCTATGTAAACTTGATGGGCATAATTTGTCATAAACACGAAATGCATTAAATAGTTATAAAAGAGAATATACCACATCCGAATCATAACCCGGACGAGGGCCGACGGGGACGTATATCAAAACCATGGCACTATGTATAACAAACAACGTACGGGTAAGATAATTATACGAGTAACTATATATCTAAATCACACAAACATGATTTTTTAATATAAAAAAGATAAGAACAAGAGGCTCACCACAAGGTGGTGCCGGTGACGGGACGGTGCAGGCGATCGACGGAGGTTAGGACAGAGACGAGAATTCACTAAGTAAACCACACCTACATATGCAAACTAAGAGTTATTTTGACCTCAAATGCATATAAATCAAATACTACCACATATAATTCCTCCCAAAATAAAACCCACATATCAGTATACTTATAGAGCATTGCAAGAGCTAATCTAGCAATGAGAGATGAGAGGACAAAGTTGCTAAACTTTGTGATCACTTGGATGGATGGGGTGCCTTCAAATCTTCACAAATTTTGGCAAAATGGAGTGTGAGCTCGAGAGGAAGAGGAAGAAAACAGAGGAGAGGGGAAAGGGGAAGAACATAGCGCTCAGGCTCGACGAAGGGGTTTATATAGGATGACCTTTAGTACCGGTTGGTTATACGAACCGGGATTAAAGGTGCATCTCTAGTCCCGGTTCATATAACCAACCGGTACGACATGTGGTGGTGGGGCCCCAGCCTGCCACTACCTCATTACTACCGGTTCGTGGCATGAACCGGTACTACAGTTTCGCCACGAACCGGTACTAATGATCGCCGCCTGCCTAGCCGTTGGAACCAGCAATAATGGTCACATTAGTGCCGGTTTAGCTACAAACCGGGACTAATGTGCATCATATTAGGCCCTTTTTCTACTAGTGAGATATATCCCTTTGACTTTCCACAGACGGGCTTTGACAAGTGGACCTATCCACCCGGTTGTGTTACGTCTGGGGCAAACCCACATCAATAACACCTCCGTGTAGACCCGACTCTGCCGTCCCCCCCTCCAGGTGCCGGCGGCCCATATGAACACTTGAGAGCAACGTCTGGGGCAAACCCACATCAAGAACCCCTCCGTGTAGACACGACGTGGCCGTCCCCCCTCCAGGTGCCGGCGGCGGCGCCGTCCGTGAGGGGGGCCACACCCCGGAGACACGTGCTGCCTCTTCAAACATGCCACCACACCACCCTGCTGTGGTAGGTCAACTCATAGAAACACTTGGTAGCAATGTCCCCTTCGTATAGACCCGACGCGGCTGTTTCCCCCCTCCCGGTGCCGGCGGCGGCGCCGTCCGTGAGGGGGTCACAATCCGGAGACGCGTGTCGGGCGTTTGCAACCGCCACAACACTTCTGTCGGCATAGCTGTTTTTGATTTTAATAAAGTATAAGGACCTATATTCAAAAGAACATCAGGTCACATTATTAACGTACTCCAAAAAATACAAACAACGTCAGGTCACTATATATATATGTGTATATATATATATATATATATATATATATATATATATATATATATATATATATATATATATATTCATAATATGTGGAAAAATTTCACCAAATCGATAAATAATGTATGTATGTTTATATTTACACATGGTACATGTAAGTTAATCAAATAATAATACATAAAAAAACCTTAAAAATTATACATGAAAATTGGAAAAAATATATATAACTATGCCGACGGCGCTGCCGTCAACATAGCTACAACCAGGGTTTAGGCGGTCGGCGCGACGCGGATCGGTGACGTGTAAGATATGCCGACGGCAGCCGTCGGCATATCTGCGGCAGGGTAGCCGGTCGGTGCGCCTCGGATCGATGACATGGCATGTGTAGCTATGCCGATGGCTGCCCGTCTCCGCCGTCGGCATAGTTTCGACGTCATTAGGCCTCCGTCACGAGAGGGGTCGCCGGGCCCACAGCTATGCCGATGGCCCGGGTATGCCGACGGCAGCTGTAGGTGTACTTGTATATAGGCTGATGGCTTTTCTGTTCCGACGGTGGCCGGCGGCATAGCTTAGGGTAGCCCGACGACCTGGATACGTCGACGGCCTGGACTTGGCTGTCGGCATAGCTCGAAGTAGGCCGACGGGGGCCGCCGGCATATGTTCCGCCGTCGGGGTAGTGCCCTGTTCCGGTAGTGTATGAATATGTGCACATGGAAAGTAACAGGCACTGATGACCTAAATTGTCTATCAACGTATTACTCATGGTAACAATTTTTCATGGTAACATATTATCATCTTAACGAAAACATTTTATCGTTTATCGACAGGCCTGTTTGCTTAGCTTGAAAGAGAGACACTATTAGAAAAGGGCCCATTTGTCCCGGTTCCAGGGGCCCATTTGTCCTGGTTTTGGAACCGGAACTAAAGGGTCGGGACTAAAGCCCAATACTTTTAGTCCCGGTTCGCCTACGAACCGGAACAGATGGGGCTCCACGTGGCCGCTGCGGCTTGCCCAGGCAGGAGGGCCTTTAATCCCGGTTGGTAACACCAACCGGGACCAAAAAGCATCCACGCGTCAGCAGTTCAGGGGTTGAGGTTTTTTTTTGAAGGGGGGGTTGGTTTTTTTGGGGGTTTTGTAGTGTTAATTTGGGGGTTTCATATACTGTGTTAGCTAGCTAATAGAGAGAGGTGACCTCTCTTATCTCCGGGCTTGGTCGACGCTACGTACTATACGTATAGAGAGAACTCGCGACACGCTAGCTAGTAAGCAAATGAAGGAAACCATTAAGTACACATGATCGTCATGAACATATACACATAGAAGTGATCGACTTCCTCCTTCTCCGAGAGATTGATTGAACAATAAGTTTTCGTATATTTATCCGACGCTACTAGCTACATATATACAATATAAGATCTGTTACAATCCCTAACATCTGAAGTCAAGTTCCACATGGTATTTTCCAGATTTATTGATGACGTGGTCAAGAAAGAATCCCGCGATTTCCTCTTGAATTGCTTTTATGCGATCTCAAAGAAAACTGTTCAAACTGTCCACGAGAAAAGGAAGGACATTGCAGAAAACAGGTACTCCCACTGTGTCAAATCAAAAAAGCCCGGTTTTGGTGCTGTCCCAACCCGGTTTTGACCGTGCCAACTCAAATTCGCGTACCTTTTCCAAGTCCGCTTAATGTTTTCAAATTCGGGTACTTCAAATACGTGAACTTTTTAAGAATTTATGTACTTTTTTCAAATCTGCGTACTTTTTCCAAGTTCACGTACTTTTTTTTAAATCCGCGTACTTCTTTAAAGTTCATGTGGTTTTCTGAAATTCATGTAATTTTTTAATATTGATGTACTTATTCATATTCACGTACATTTTTTTGGATTTGAAAATTTTATGTGAAGTCGAAAACGTACGCGGATTTGAATATCTTTTACGCGAATTAGAAAACAAATGTGTGGATTTGAAAAATCATGTCAACTTGAAACAAGTATGTGAATTTCAAACAAAGTTCATGGATTGGAAAAGGAACACGGATTTGAAAAAAATACACGAACTTTAAAAAGTATGCGGATTTGAAACAAGTACGTGGATTTCAAAAACAGTTCATGGATTTGAAAAAAATACTTGGATTTGATAAAATTACACAAACTTGGAAAAAATACACTGATTTGAAAAAAGTACGCAAATTAAAAAAACATGGGTTTGAAAAAAGTACACAAATTTCAAATTAGTTCACGGATTTGAAAAAGGTATGTTTATTTTTTTAAAACTTGCGCGACCTTGAAAAAACTATGTGGATTTGAAAAGAGTATGTGAATTGCAAAAAGTTCACGGATATGAAAAAATTACGCGAATTTGAGTCAGCAACGGTCAAAACCGGGGTCAGTCAGCACCAAAACCGGTCAAAATCGAGAGGAGGGACGAACCTTGTCCAGTTTCGTTAGTTGGGGGTGCAAGTTGTCCGGTTTCGGAGTTGAGGGACCAAATCTAGACTTCACCAAGAGTTGAGGGATGAAAAGTATACTTTTCTCTATCTACAACTAAAATACATTGGACGAGTAATTCCAAACGGAAGGATTACTCCCCTACTAGTAGTACAAGTGATGTGTGTCTGCTAGTCAATTCTCCTCCAACAAGTAATCTCGTTCTGATTGAGAAGAGCCCCCCCCCCCGCCCCAACACACACACACACACACAAGAATTATCAAATCTAGCTATATCTATTATTCAAGCAAACAGTGTCAAATAACTTGAAGCTATATTATGCATGCATGCAACTGTTTTTAATTAGCTTTTGTATATGTGCGAACGTAAAAATTCGCATGAAACATTCTCTTAGATAAAGCATAAATATAAATTTCCCATTAGGTGCACACCCTAATGCGAAATGGAAGACCCACAGTGTAGATTATACCTTCTCTGGTTAGATAATTAAAACGCATTAGCCTATATGATGCAATAATTAGACTACCGACCATGCATATGTATGTAGCCATACTATTATTGTTGCAAAGTAGTATCACATTGAAGACTAATGCGGACTCACGAGACCAACATCGTGGGATTAAAATATAATCACATTTCAATCAAAAATGACGACCTGAGTTTAGCTTCTTCACGCAAGAGAAAGTTCAACAAATTAACTAAACCCTGCGTCATTATGCAAGACTCAAGAAATAAATATGTTCTTCTGTCATTAAAAAGGGAAATAACAAATACTCCTAATTAAACAAAAATGAACATTAATTGCTGTGAGTGTGTACATACGTATATGTTCTTCTGTTCCTTTTTTTGTACATGTCTAAAAGTGTGGACTCGACCACCTTTTCCCCTATCAAAAAACAAACATCGCATCTTTGGTATTGATCGACCAAAATGTGCATCCAATCCAAGAATTATTAGTCTCCATCTCCGTCTTGATTATTTTTGGCATTCTTGATCTTATCTTTTCTATCTACCCATCACAGCTCACTTGAATTCAGCCATGAAATTTGCCTGCATAAAAATAAACATGATAGTTTCCTTAATCATTGAAAGATAATATGCATTCCCTGCTCCATCGAGGGAGACGAGCCCATGTTTATATTGATGTTGGCCGAAGCCCTTGGCTTGGCATACAAGTTTACACATGAGGAGTTTGAGTAGGATACGGGAGAGGGAAGGAGATTGAGATTACAATACGTATATTCTAACACCCTCCCTTAATCTCAACTAACCTAAGTTAAGATTACTCTTGAATTCTTCAAATGTTCTTGCTGGTAAGGCTTTTGTAAAGCCATCGGCCACTTGATCTTTGGAAGGAATAAACCGAATCTCAAGTTTCTTTGCTGCAACTCTTTCTCGCACAAAGTGAAAATCAATTTCTATGTGCTTTGTCCTGGCATGGAATACTGGATTTGCAGACAGATATGTTGCTCCCAAATTATCACACCATAAACAAGAGATGCGATTCTTCTTTATCCCCAACTCCTCAAGAAGTGATTCAACCCAAATAATTTCAGCAGTTGCATTTGCCAAAGACTTATATTCAGCTTCTGTACTTGACCGTGATACAGTAGCTTGCTTTCTAGCACTCCAGGAGATAAGATTAGATCCAAAGAACACTGCAAAACCTCCAGTTGATCTTCTGTCATCACTACATCCTGCCCAGTCAGCATCAGAGAATGCACTCACAAGAGAGGAATTAGACCGTTTGAAATGAAGTCCTATTCCCATAGTATGTTTCACATATCTTACAATCCTCTTAACAGCTGACCAATGTGCAGAAGTGGGTGCATGAAGATATTGACAAACCTTGTTGACAGCAAACGAGATATCTGGACGTGTGAGAGTTAGATATTGTAGTGCTCCCACAGTACTTCTATACCTTGTACTCTCCTCCCCTTGAAGTGGCTCACCTTCATATGCTGAGAGATGTTCTGAGGAGGATAAAGGTGTAGGCATTGGCTTACAATTTTTCATCCCCATGCGAGACAGAAGCTCAACAATATATTTTTCCTGATTTAACACAATTCCATCTTGAGTTTTCTTGACTTCAATACCTAGGAAGAAATGCAAATCACCTAGGTCCTTCAAGGCAAACTCCGAGCTCAAGTCATGCAAAAGAGCATTAGTAGCATTTTGTGAAGAACTTGCAACTATGATATCATCAACATATATAAGCACAAAAATGACTACTCCTGCCTTGTTATAAATAAACAAGGATGTGTCAGCTTTGGAAGCAATGAAGCCAAGATATTTCAACTGTGAACTCAATCTGGAATACCATGCTCTGGGTGCTTGCTTTAAACCATAGAGTGCTTTATCAAGCTTGCAGACATAATGTGGGAATTTCTTATTCTCATACCCAGGTGGTTGTCTCATAAACACTTCCTCTTCCAGAACACCATGCAGAAACGCGTTCTATACATCTAGCTGCCTTAGACTCCATCCTCTGGATACAACAATGGCTAACACAAGTCTAATCGTTGCAGCTTTCACAACGGGACTAAAGGTGTCCTCATAGTCAATGCCATAACGTTGCTTAAAGCCCTTTGCAACTAGACGTGCCTTATATCTGTCAATAGAGCCATCTGCTTTCTTTTTAATTCTATACACCCATTTGCAATCAATGATATTTTTACCTCTCTGATTTGGTACAAGATGCCAAGTTTTATTCCTCATGAGTGCAGAGTGCTCCTCATCCATTGCCTTCTTCCACTTGGGATCATCAAGTGCACTGTTCAACGATGTTGGTTCTCCTGAAATACACAACATTCCATATGGTATAGTTCCATCTTTCCTAATTTTAGGATTTCGTATACCTTTCTGTAGCCATGTCATAACACGTGAAGAAACCTCTGGCTGACCCACTGGTATACTCGCCACAGAAGATCCAGGAGAATCTGCTGATGCAGTGGGCTGATTTGTCCTCATGTGCGCAGGAGATCCTGTGTCTGCTGGTGTGGCTGCTTCTCCCATAGGCACACGGGCGTCACCCGATCGATCTGATGCAGAAGATCCAACCCCCGACCATGCCTGGCCGCGCGCGCGGTGCGAGGGGGATCTGTCCCCGCCGCTGGACCCGCCTGGTGCTGGCGCACGGTGCGAGAGGGATTCGGTCCCGCACCTGGTCCCGCCTGGAGCTGACGCGGCGACGTGGGAGTGGCCCTCCCTGGATCCAAAGCTGAGGCCGTCAGGAGCGCGATCCGAGGCGGATTTGCTCGCATGATCCGAGGCCTGCGCGCGTGCAGGGGTGGCAGGCGCCGCCGGATCTCCTCCGTCATCTGTGCCAGCTTCGTCTTCTTCCACAACATGAAATATAGGGTCAAAATCAGCCAGATTTTCGAAATTTTGGTCATTTTGAGCACCGTTTTCTCCAGGGACCTACACAGGCATAAGAGAGGAACCAGTACCAGCAGGAATATCATCACATTGGTGAGTACAATTGTCGCCCCCATGATCAAAAGACCGAAGATGTGAAGGAAGAAGGAGAATTTCCTTGCGGAGAAGTGCACCGGCATTAGGATGAAGGGAGGCAAAGGGAAATACTGACTCATCAAAGACAACATCTCTGGATATATAGACCCGGCCAGTGGGAACATCAAGGCACTTGACCCCTTTATGCATGGGGCTATAGCCTAAAAAGACACACCGTTTTGAGCAGGAAGCAAGTTTGCGTGTGTTGTAGGGCCTAAGATTGGGCCAACAGGCACAACCAAAGATACGAAGAGATGTGTAGTTGGGTGTGACACCAAGAAGTCGTGTAATGGGTGTTTCAAATTTGATAACTTTACTTGGAAGCAAGTTGATGAGATATGTGGCAGTTAAGAATGCTTCATCCCAAAATTTAAGTGGCATGGAAGCATTTGCTAGCAATGCTAGCCCCATATCAACTATGTGACGGTGCTTTCTTTCAGCGGATCCGTTTTGTTGGTGAGCATGAGGACAAGAGACATGATGGGATATGCCGATCTTTTGAAAGAAAGAATTTAATTTTTCATACTCACCACCCCAGTCACTTTGCATAGCAATGATTTAGAGTTCAGTTTGCGTTCAACAAGATTTTGGAAATTGAGAAAAACTTGGAATACATCAGATCATTTCTTCAATAGATAAATCCAAGTAAATTTACTATAGTCATCAATAAAGCTTACATAATAGGAAAATCTACCAACTGAAGTAGGAGCTGGCCCCCATACATCTGAAAAGATAAGTTGTAAAGGGGCAGTAGACACACTAGTAGAAATTGGTTAAGGTAATTGATGACTTTTTGCTTGTTGACACGGATCACAAACTGACTCAACACTAGGCTCATAAGAGAGTCTATTCTTGCTAAGAACATGTCTAACTATGACTGAAGATGGATGACCCAAATGACTGTGCCACCTTGATGTAGATAACTTGGTGACAATATTTGCTTGTTTATTTGACCATGAAGATGATGATGATGATATGAGTGGGTAGAGGCCTCCCACGCACCGTCCTTTAAGAATGACTCTCCTTGTTCTCAAATCCTTAACCAAGAAAAAATAAGGATAGAATTCAAAAAGAACATTGTTATCAAGGGTGAATTGATGAACGGAAACAAGATTTGTCACTGTCGTCCAGAGCTCAAAGGTGGAATCTTTCCCGACAACCTGTGCAACAATCTCTGGAGACATGGAATTGAGAAGGTATGGTAGAACCTGCTGGTCTTTGGCGATCCAGGGTCCGTATAGGGGGTTCGGCTCTAGGGGCGTGGTCTTGTCTGCCTTCGTGACCTCCACCATCCTGGGCAGAGCTGCGTTGGTGTTGTCCAAGAGTCCCGTCACCTGCGCGCCTCACAGGGCAGGGAGGACCTGCGTCTTCCAGAGGATAAAATTTCCTCTTGCGAGTTTCTCAGACGGCGGTGATCCAAGGTTGAGGGAGACACCGGCGGAGGAAGCCATGGTGATGATGATATGTGGTTTCTAGGGTTTTTGGTTTGTGGCTAGATGTATGAGAAGAGGTGGCTGTGGTAACATTTATCATGATATAAGGAAATAAATAATAACTTTATTATTGCCTCTAGGGCATATTTCCTTCAGTCTCCCACTTGCACTAGAGTCAATAATCTAGTTCACATCGCCATGTGATTTAATACCAATAGTTCACATCACCATGTGATTAACACCCATAGTTCACATCGTCATGTGACCAACACCCAAAGGGTTTACTAGATTCAATAATCTAGTTCACGTCGCTATGTGATTAACACCCAAAGAGTACTAAGGTGTGATCATGTTTTGATTGTGAGAGAATCTTAGTCAACGAGTCTTTCACATTTAGATCCGTTATGTATTTTGCAATTTTCTATGTCTACAATGCTCTGCATGGAGATACTCTAGCTAATTGCTCCCACTTTCAATATTTATCTAGATCAAGACTTAGAGTCATCCAGATCGGTGTCAAAGCTTGCATCGACGTAACTCTTTACGACAAACCTTTTGACACCTCCATAATCGAGAAACATATCCTTATTCCACTAAGGATAATTTTGACCGCTGTCCAGTGATCTACTCACAGATCACTATTGTACTCCCTTGCCAAAATCAGTGTAGGGTATACAATAGATCTGGTATACAGCATGGCATACTTTATAGAACCTATGGCCGAGGCATAGGGAATAAATTTCATTCTCTTTCTATCTTCTGCCGTGGTCGGGCTTTGAGTCTTACTCAATTTCACACCTTGTAACACAACCAAGAACTCTTTTCTTTGACTGTTCCATTTTGAACTACTTCAAAATATTGTCAAGGTATGTACTCATTGAAAAAAACTTATCAAGAGTCTTGATCTATCTCTATAGATCTTGATGCTTAATATGTAAGCAGCTTCGCCGAGGTCTTTCTTTGAAAAAACTTCTTTTAAACACTCCTTTATGCTTTGCAGAATAATTTTACATTATTTTCGATCAACAATATGTCATTCACATATACTTGTCAGAAATGCTGTAGTGCTCCCACTCACTTTCTTCTAAATACAGGCTTCATCTCATCAAAGCACATATTCCAACTCCGAGATGCTTGCACCAGTCCACAGATGGATCGCTGGAGTTTGCATATTTCATTAACACTTTTAGGATTGACAAAACCTTCTGGTTGCATCATATACAACTCTTCTTTAAGAAATCCATTAAGGAATGCAACTTTGTTTATCCATTTGCCAGATTTCATAAAATGCAGCAATTGCTAACATGATTCGGACAGACTTAAGCACATATACGAGTGAGAAACTCTCATCATAGTCAACATCTTGAACTTGTCGAAAACCTTTTTGCGACAATTCTAGATTTGTAGATAGTAACACTACTATCAGCGTCCGTCTTCCTCTTGAAGATCCATTTATTTTCAATTGCTTGCCGATCATCGGGCAAGTCAACCAAAGTCCATACTTTGTTTTCATACATGGATCCCATCTCAGATTTCATGGCTTCAAGCCATTTTGCGGAATCTGGGCTCACCATCGCTTCTTCATAGTTCGTAGGTTTATCATGATCTAGTAGCATGATTTCTAGAACAGGATTACCGTACCACTCTGGTGCGGATCTTACTCTGGTTGATCTACGAGGTTCAGTAATAACTTGATCCGAAGTATCATGATCATCATCATTAACTTCCTCACTAATTGGTGTAGGTGTCACAGAAACCGTTTTCTGTGATGAACTACTTTCCAATAAGGGAGCAGGTACAGTTACCTCATCAAGTTCTACTTTCCTCCCACTCACTTCTTTCGAGAGAAACTCCTTCTCTAGAAAGGATCCATTCTAAGCAACGAATATCTTGCCTTTTGATCTGTGATAGAAGGTGTACCCAACTGTCTCCTTTGGGTATCCTATGAAGACACATTTCTCCAATTTGGGTTTGAGCTTATCAGGATGAAACTTTTTCACATAAGCATCACAACCCCAAACTTTAAGAAACGACAACTTTGGTTTCTTGCTAAACCACAATTCATATAGTGTCGTCTCAACGGATTTTGATGGTTCCCTATTTAACGTGAATGCAACTGTCTCTAATGCATAACCCCAAAACGATAGTGGTAAATCGGTAAGAAGCATCATAGATTGCACTATATCCAATAAAGTACGGTTATGACGTTCGGACACACCATTATGCTGTCGTGTTCCAGGTGGCATGAGTTTGTGAAATTATTCCACATTGTTTTAATTGAATACCAAACTCTTAAATCAAATATTTGTCTCCATGATTAGATCGTAGAAACTTTATTTTCTTGTTACGATGATTTTCCACTTCACTCTGAAATTCTTTGAACTTTTCAAATGTTTCAGACTTATGTTTCATCAAGTAGATATACCCATATCTGCTCAAATCATCTGTGAAGGTCAGAAAATAACGATACCCACCGCGAGCCTTAACACTTATCGGATCGCATACATCAGTATGTATTATTTCCAATAAGTCAGTTGCTCGCTCTATTGTTCCGGAGAACAGAGTCTTAGTCATCTTGCCCATGAGGCATGGTTTGCAAGCATCAAGTGATTCATAATCAAGTGATTCTGAAAGCCCATCAGCATGGAATTTCTTCATGCTCTTTACACCAATATGACCTAAACGGCAGTGCCACAAATAAGTTGCACTATCATTATTAACTTTGCATCTTTTGGTTTCAATATTATGAATATGTGTATCACTACGATCGAGATCCAACGAACCATTTTCATTGGGTGTGTAACCATATAAGGTTTTATTCATGTAAATAGAACAACAATTTATTCTCTTACTTAAATGAATAACCGTATTGCAATAAACATGATCAAATCATATTCATGCTCAACGCAAACACCAAATAACAATTATTTAGGTTCAACACTAATCCCGAAAGTATAGGGAGTGTACGATGATGATCATATCAATCTCGGAACTACTTCCAACACACATCGTCACTTCACCCTCAGCTAGTCTCTGTTTATTCTGCAACTCCTGTTTCGAGTTACTACTTTTAGCAACTGAACTAGTATCAAATACCGAGGGGTTGCTATAAACACTAGTAAAGTACACACCAATATGTATATCAAATATACCTTTGTTTATTTTGCCATCCTTCTTATCCGCCAAATACTTGGGGCAGTTCCGCTCCCAGTGACCAGTCCCTTTGCAGTAGAAGCACTTAGTCTCAGGCTTAGGTCCAGACTTGGGTTTCTTCACTTGAGCAGCAACTTGCTTGCCGTTCTTCTTAAAGTTCCCCTTCTTCCCTTTGCCCTTTTCTTGAAACTAGTGGTCTTGTTAACCATCAACACTTGATGTTTTTCTTGATTTCTACCTTCGTCGATTTCAGCATCACGAAGAGCTTGGGAATCGTTTCCGTTATCCCTTGCATATTATAGTTCATCACGAAGTTCTACTAACTTGATGATGGTGACTAGAGAATTCTGTCAATCACTATTTTATCTGGAAGATTAACTCCCACTTGATTCAAGCGATTGTAGTACCCAGACAATCTGAGCACATGCTCACTTCTTGAGCTGTTCTCCTCCATCTTTTAGCTATAGAACTTGTTGGAGACTTCATATCTCCCAACTCGGGTATTTTCTTGAAATATTAACTTCAACTCCTGGAACATCTCATATGGTCCATGACGTTCAAAACGTCTTTGAAGTCCCGATTCTAAGCCGTTAAGCATGGTGCACTAAACTATCAAGTAGTCATCATATTGAGCTAGCCAAACGTTCATAACGTGTGCATCTGCTCCTGCAATAAGTCTGTCACCTAGCGGTGCATCAAGGACATAATTCTTCTGTGCATCAATGATGATAAACCTCAGATCACGGATCCAATCCGCATCATTGCTACTAACATTTTCCAACTTAGTTTTCTCTAGGAACATATATAAAATATAGGGAAGCAACAATGCGAGCTATTGATCTACAACATAGATATGCTAATACTACCAGGACTAAGTTCATGATAAATTAAAGTTCAATTAATCATATTACTTAAGAACTCCCACTTAGATAGACATCCCTCTAATCTTCTAAGTGATCACGTGATCCATATCAACTAAACCATGTCTGATCATCATGTGAGATGGAGTAGTTTCAATGGTGAACATCACTATGTTGATCATATCTACTATATGATTCACGCACGACCTTTCGGTCTCCGTGTTCCGAGGCCATATCTGTATATGCTTGGCTCGTCAAGTATAACCTGAGTATTCCGTGTGTGCAACTGTTTTGCACCCGTTGTATTTGAACGTAGAGCCTATCACACCCGATCATCACGTGGTGTCTCAGCACGAAGAACTTTCGCAACGGTGCATACTCAGGGAGAACACTTCTTGATAATTAGTGAGAGATCATCTTAAAATGCTACCGCCAATCAAAGCAAGATAAGATGCATAAAAGATAAACATCACATGCAATCAATATAAGTGATATGATATGGCCATCATCATCTTGTGCTTGTGATCTCCATCTCTGAAGCAACGTCATGATCACCATCGTCACCGGCGCGACACCTTGATCTCCATCGTAGCATCGTTGTCGTCTCGCCAATCTTATGCTTATACAACTATCGCTACCGCTTAGTGATAAAGTAAAGCATTACAGGGTGATTGCATTGCATACAATAAAGCGACAACCATATGGCTCCTGCTAGTTGCCGATAACTCGGTTACAAAACATGATCATCTCATACAATAAATTTAGCATCATGTCTTGACCATATCACATCACAACATGCCCTGCAAAAACAAGTTAGACGTCCTCTACTTTGTTGTTGCAAGTTTTATGTGGCTGCTACAAGCTTAGCAAGAACCAATCTTACCTATGCATCAAAACCACACCGATAGTTTGTCAAGTTGGTGCTGTTTTAACCTTCGCAAGGACCGGGCATAGCCACACTCGGTTCAAGTAAAGTTGGAGAAACTGACACCCGCCAGCCACCTGTGTGCAAAGCACGTCGGTAGAACCAGTCTCGCGTAAGCGTACGCGTAATGTCGGTCCGGGCCGCTTCATCCAACAATACCGCCGAACCAAAGTGTGACATGCTGGTAAGCAGTATGACTTATATCGCCCACAACTCACTTGTGTTCTACTCGTGCAAATAACATCAACACATAAAACCTAGGCTCGGATGCCACTGTTGGGGAACGTAGTAATTTCAAAAAAAATCCTACGCACACGCAAGATCATGGTGATGCATAGCAACGAGAGGGGAGAGTGTTGTCCATGTACCCTCGTAGACCAAAAGCGGAAGCGTTATGACAACGCGGTTGATGTAGTCGTACGTCTTCGCGACCCGACTGATGAAGCACCGAAACTACGGCACCCTCCGAGTTCTAGCACACGTTCAGCTCGATGACGATCCCCGGACTCCGATCCAGCAAAGTGTCAGGGAAGAGTTCCGTCAGCATGACGGCGTGGTGACGATCTTGATGTTCTACCGTCGCAGGGCTTCGCTTAAGCACCGCTACAATATTATCTAGGATTATGGTGGAGGGGGGCACCGCACAAGGCTAAGAGAACGATGACGAAGATCAACTTGTGTGTCTAGAGGTGCCCCCTGCCCCCGTATATAAAGGAGCAAGGGGGGTGCGGCCGGCCCTAGGAGGAGGCGCGCCGGAGGAGTCCTACTCCTACCGGGAGTAGGACTCCCCCCTTTCCCTAGTTGGATTAGGACTTGGGCGGGAAGGAAGAGAGGGGGGAAAGGAAAGGGGGGGCGCCGCCCCCCTCCTTGTCCAATTTGGACTTGGGGGGGGGAGGGACGTGCGACAGCCCTAGGCCTCCTCTCCTCTTCCTCCACTAGGCCCATTAAGGCCCATTAGGTTACCGGGGGGTTCCGATAACCTCTCGGTACTCCGGTAAAATGCCGATTTCACCCGGAACACTTCCGATGTCCAAACATAGGCTTCCAATATATCAATCTTTATGTCTCGACCATATCGAGACTCCTCGTCATGTCCGTGATCACATCCGGGACTCCGAAAAACCTTCGGTACATCAAAATATATAAACTCATAATGAAACTGTCATCGTAACGTTAAGCGTGCGGACCCTACGGGTTCGAGAACAATGTAGACATGACCGAGACACGTCTCCGGTCAATAACCAATAGCGGAACCTTGATGCTCATATTGGCTCCTACATATTCTACGAAGATCTTTATCGGCCAGACCGCATAACAACATACGTTGTTCCCTTTGTCATCGGTATGTTACTTGCCCGAGATTCGATCGTCAGTATCTTAATACCTAGTTCAATCTCATTACCGGCAAGTCTCTTTACTCGTTTCATAATACATCATCTCGCAACTAACTCATTAGTTGCAATGTTTGCAAGGCTTATGTGATGTGCATTACCGAGAGGGCCCAGAGATACCTCTCCGACAATCGGAGTGACAAATCCTAATCTCGAAATACGCCAACCCAACATGTACCTTCGGAGACACCTGTGGAGCTCCTTTATAATCACCCAGTTACGTTGTGACGTTAGGTAGCACACAAAGTGTTCCTCTGGCAAACGGGAGTTGCATAATCTCATAGTCATAGGAACATGTATAAGTCATGAAGAAAGCAATAGCAACATACTAAACGATCGGGTGCTAAGCTAATGGAATGGGTCACGTCAATCACATCATTCTCCTAATGATGTGATCCCGTTTAATCAAATGACAACACGTGTCTATGGTTAGGAAACATAACCATCTTTGATTAACGAGCTAGTCAAGTAGAGGCATACTAGTGACAATATGTTTGTCTATGTATTCACACAAGTATTATGTTTCCGGTTAATACAATTCTAGCATGAATAATAAACATTTATCATGATATAAGGAAATAAATAATAACTTTATTATTGCCTCTAGGGCATATTTCCTTCAGAAAAAAACTAAAAACTAAAAACAAAGAAACACATCTAAGTGTGTGTTTGTGTACGTGTGTGTGTGCGGGCTTGGGGGCGGCCCGCCATGTGCATGGCGGTCCGGGTTCTTACAGCGGGGCGACAGGCCGGGGCGCGGCGAGGCGATGGGGGGGGGTGCAACGTGGGCGGCGACGGCGATGGGGCGGCGGCGAGGCGGCAACGACGGGGATGGCGATGACGGGCTGGGGCATCGACGGGGACGGCGACAACAACGGTGCACGGCAGGGGTGGCGACGGGGACGGGGCGGCGGCGATGTCGAAATAGAGAGGAGAAGTGGGAGATGAGAAAACTGAAATTTTTTAAGTGTTGCATATATAGAAGGCACCTTTAGTATCGGTTGGAGCCACCAACCGGTACTAAAGGCCTGTTTTGGCTAGGCGGAGCGGCAGGAAGGGCACCCCTTTAGTACCGGGTGGTGGCTCCAACCGGTACTAAAGACCCCCCCTTTAGTACCGGTTGGAGCCACGACCCGGTACTAAAGGGGTTGCGCTGGCGCAGGTGCGGTGCGGCAAGTTTAGTCCCACCGCGCTAGTTGAGGAGCGCCAAGACCAGTTTATAAGCCCCGACGCGGGCACTGCATTGAGCTCCTCTCTAATGCATGCCTTCTAGGCCTACCTCTCCTACTCTGCCCTTTGGGGCGTACTGGGCTTGCGGGCCTGCATCCTGGCCCAACTACAGGTTGGGTTTCTGGTCGTATGCAGGCCGCTGTGGCCCAGTAGGCGGGCTTTATTTATTTAGTTCTTTCTCTTTTCTGCTTTATTTAATTTCTTTTATTTCTTTCTAAGTTGTTTTTTGCTGTATTTAGAGTTTCTTTGTGAATATTTTTGCTTTAGGTACAAAAAATTACAAACTTTCTGTTAGTGTCAGTAGTTTTCAAATTTGAATAGTTTAAATTTGAATTATTTGAAATTTGTGTGAATCACTAGTTTTTGAATAACTTAACTTTAACAATAGATTTTTCAGTGATTCTTTTTTCTTATGTTTAATACTAGTGTGTTTTATCATCATATTCAATTTGGTAATACTTGGGTTATTTAAAAAATGAAATGCCTTTGTAACAGATGAGTTTTCGTCCGAAACCCTGATACGTCGCAAGAGATCGTCCATTTTGTACATGAAGTGCATCCAGTTTTTGCCGTAACCCTCTCAACTTTTTCCCACATGCTATGTGGGTGAAATGATGAAACCATGCAAACTTTCAACCTTTTCAGAGTTCATTTGTACTACTTCTCAATTTCAGGGTCATTTAGCTCAAAAAATCAGTAAATGCATGAAAAATTGCAAATGATATCAGAAAGGGTTGAAAATTTATGAGGTGTCTTGGAATGGTGCATAATGAACACACAAAAAGTCTGGAGTTGAAATAAGTTTAAAAAAATGAAATGCCTTTGTAACAGATGAGTTTTCGTCTCAAACCCTGATACTTCGAAAGAGATTGTCCATTTTGTACACGAAGTGCATCCATTTTTTGCCGTAACCCTCTGAACTTTTTTCCACATGCCATGTGGGTGAAATGATGATACCATGCCAACTTTTAACCTTTTCAGACTTCATTTGTACTGCTTCTCAATTTCAGGGTCATTTAGCTAAAAAAATCAGTAAATGCATGAAAAATAGCAAATGATGTCAGAAAGGGTTGAAAATTGATGACGTGGTTTTGAATGGTGCATACTGAACACACAAAAAGTCTGGAGTTAAAATAAGTTTAAAAAAAATGAAGTGCCTTTATAACATATGAGTTTTCGTCTGAAACCCTGATACTTTGAAAGAAATTGTCCATTTTGTACACGAAGTGCATCCAGTTTTTGCCGTAACCCTCTCAACTTTTTTCCACATGCTATGTGGGTGAAATGATGATACCATGCCAACTTTCAACCTTTTCGGAGTTCATTTGTACTTCTTCTCAATTTCAGGGTCATTTAGCTCAAAAAATCAGTATATGCATGCAAAATAGCAAGTGATGTCAGAAATGGTTGAAAATTGATGACGTGGCTTTGAATGGTGCATACTGAATGCACAAAAAGTCTGGAGTTGAAATAAGTTTAAAAAATGAAATGCCTTTGTAACAGATGATTTTTCATCCGAAACCATGATACTTCGAAAGAGATTGTCCATTTTGTACACGAAGTGCATCCAGTTTTAGTCGTAACCCTCTCAACTTTTTTCCACATGCTATGTGAGTGAAATGATGATACCATGCCAACTTTAAACCTTTTCAGAGTTTATTTGTAGTGCTTTTTAATTTCAAGGTCATTTAGCTCAAAATATTCAGTAAATGCATGAAAAATAGCAAATGATGTCAGAAAGGTACATGTTTGTCCGAAGCACAAAAGTACACTTTTAAAGTGCCAAAACACATAAGCAACCTAACTATTACACATATATACAAGTCCGGAAACTCACTAGAGAAGAAAGTGATGATAGTGAAGCCGATCACATCCCAGAGTGGGATCTTTAGGTTTGATTCTTTTTCTTCGTCGTGTGTCACTTTGCGCCGTAACCATGGACAATCTTCATCATTTAACTGGATGCTCGAGTCAATATTCACTCTGAATGGAGCAATTTCATCAAAATTTTCATAATCTTCTGATATGTTTGTCTTGTCATCCACTCCCACGATGTTTATTTTCCCTGAAAGAACTATGTGGCGCTTTGGCTCATCGTATGATGTATTCGCTTCCTTATCTTTTCTTTTTCTCGGCTTGGTAGGCATGTCCTTCATATAGAAAACTTGCGCCACATCATTGGCTAGGACGAATGGTTCGTGTACGTACGCAAGATTGTTGAGATCCACTGTTGTCATTCCGTACTGCGGGTTTTCCGTTACCCCGCCTTGTGCCATATTGACCCATTTGCACCGAAACAAAAGGGACGTTCAAACCACATCCATAGTCAAGTTCCCATATGTCCTCTATGTAACCATAATATGTGTCCTTTCCCGTCTTGGTTGCTGCATCAAAGTGGACACCACTATTTTGGTTGGTGCTCTTCTTATCTTGGGCGATCGTGTAAAATGTATTCCCATTTATTTCATACCCTTTGAAAGTCATTATATTCGAAGATGATAACTTGGACAGCAAGTACATGTCATCTTCAATAGCGGCATCATGCATGGCACGTGTCTGCAACCAACCGACGAAAGTCCCCGTTTGTTCACGTGTAATCCAGTCGTCAGACTGCTTCGGGTTTTTGGAGCGTAGAAAATTCTTGTGTTCTTCTATATACGAAGCCACCAAGGCAGAATTCTGTAGAACTGTGTAGTGTGCTTGAGTGAGAGAATGTCCATCCATACATATTATTTGATACGCTCCTAGCGTGCCTTTTCCATCCAGTCTGCTCTTATGCCGCGATTCAGGAACTCCAATCGGCTTAAGGTCAGGAATAAAGTCAATACAAAACTCATTGACCTCCTCATTTCAATGGCCCTTGGAGATGCTTCCTTATGGCCTAGCACGCTTATGAACATATTTCTTTAAGACTCCCATGAACCTCTCAAAGGAGAACATATTGTGTAGAAATACAGTTCCCAAAACGTTAATCTCTTCGCATAGGTGAACTAGGACGTGCGTCATGATGTTGAAGAAGGATGGTGGGAACACCAACTCAAAACTGACAAGACATTTCACCAAATCATTCTCTAACCTTGGTATGATTTCCGGATTGATTACCTTCTGAGAGATTGCATTGAGGAATGCACATAGCTTCACAATGGCTAATCGAACATTTTCCAGTAGAAGCCCCCTCAATGCAACCAGAAGCAGTTGCGTCATAATCACGTGGCAGTCATGAGACTTTAGGTTCTGGAACTTTTTCTCTGCCATATTTATTATTCCCTTTATATTCGACGAGAAGCCAGACGATACCTTCATACTGAGCAGGCATTCAAAGAAGATTTCCTTCTCTTCTTTGGTAAGAGCGTAGCTGGCATGACCCTGATGTATGCCGTCTTTTTCGTGCATATGTTGCTGGTCCTCCTGTGCCTCCGGTGTATCTTTTGTCTTCCCATACACACTCAAGAAGCCAAGCAGGGTCACGCAAAGATTCTTCATCACGTGCATCACGTCGATTGCAGAGAGGACCTCTAGGTCTTTCCAATAGGGCAGGTCCCAAAATATAGATTTCTTCTTCCACATGGGTGCGCGTCGGTCAGCGTCATTGGGAACAGGTAGTCCGCCAGGACCCTTTCCAAAGATTACCCTCAAATCCTTGACCATATCATGTACATCAGCACCAATACGATGGTGAGGCTTCATCCGGTGATCCGCCTCACCTTTGAAATGCTTGCCTTTCTTTTTTACGGGATGCGTGCTCGGAAGAAATCGAGGATGTCCCAGATACACATTCTTCTTACAATTATTCAAATATATAATGTCGGTATCATCCAAACAGTGTGTGCATTCGCGGTATCTCTTGTTTGTCTGTCCTGAAAGGTTACTGAGAGCCGGCCAATCATTGATGGTCACGAACAGCAACGCCTTTAGGTCAAATTCTTCCTATCTATGCTCATCCCACGCACGTACACCTTTTCCGGTCCACAACTGTAAGAGTTCTTCAACTAATGGCCTTAGGTACACATCAATGCTGTTGCCGGGTTACTTAGGGCCTTGGATGAGCACTGGCATCATAATGAACTTCCACTTCATGCACAACCAAGGAGGAAGGTTATACATACATAGAGTCGCAGGCCAGGTGCTATGGTTGCTGCTCTACTCCCCAAAAGTATTAATGCCATCTGCGCTTAGGCCAAACCATACGTTCCATGCGTCACCTGCAAAGTCCTCCCCGTACTTTCTCTCGATTTTTCTCCACTGCGACCCGTCAGCAGGTACTCTCAACTTCCCATCTTTCTTACGGTCTTCTCTGTGCCATCGCATCATCTTGGCATGCTCTTTGTTTTGGAAGAAACGTTTCAACCATGGTACTATAGGAGCATACCACATCACCTTGGCATGAATCTTCTTCCTGGGGCGGTCGCCCTCGACATCACCAAGGTCATCGCGGCTGATCTTATAGCGCAATGCACGACATACCGGGCACACGTTCAAATCCTTGTACTCACCGCGGTAGAGGATGCAGTCATTAGGGCATGCATGTATCTTCTGCACCTCTAACCCTAGAGGGCAGACAACCTTCTTTTCTTCGTACATATTCTCGGGATATTCGTTGTCCTTTGGAAGCATCTTCTTTAACATTACCAGCAACTTTTCAAATCCCTTGTCATATACACCATTCTCTGCCTTCCATTGCAGCAATTCCAGTGTGGTGCCCAGCTTTTTCTTGTCAGCTTCGCAATTTCGGTACAACAATTTCTTGTGATCCTCTAACATGCGCTGCAAATTCTTCTTCTCCTTTTCACTTGCGCAATTTCTCTTTGCATTGGCAATGGCCCGACCTAGATCATCAGCGGGCTCATCTGATGCCTCTTCTTCAGCTTCTTCCCGCATTGCCGGCTCAAATTCTACCCCCATTGTTGTATCATCGTATTCAGGGAACCCATGGACAGGATAGCTGTCGTTTTCCTCTTCTTCTTCATTGTCTTCCATCATAACCTCTCTTTCTCCATGCTTGGTCCAAACATTATAGTGGGGCATGAAACCGGACTCAAACAGGTGGACGTGAATGGTTTTTAACTTAGAGTAATTGGTATCATTGTTACAGCCAGCACATGGACAAAGCTTAAAACCATCCACCCACTTGTTTGCCTCAGCCACAAGCAGAAAAGTATGCACGCCATCAACGAACTGGGGAGAGCATCTGTCATCGTACATCCTTTCCCGGCTCATCTTCATTACACAACACCAAAAATACCAAATTAATACAAGTTCATACAACACTTATTCTCATAAAACAAACATAGAAATAAATATCTAGCTAAAGCATTTAAATGCAACAACAAATGCGATCAAGATCGCAACTAAGGTAACAATTGATCCAACATCATAATGATACCAAGCCTCACTATCAATCGCATATTTTCTAATCTTTCTAATCTTCAAACGCATTTTCTCCATCTTGATCTTGTGATCATCGACGACATCGACAACATGCAACTCCAATTCCATCTTCTCCCCCTCAATTCTTTTCAATTTTACTTTCAAATACTCATTTTCTCTTTCAACTAAATTTAACCTCTCGACAATAGGGTCGGTTGGAATTTCCGGTTCACATACCTCCTAGATAAAAATATCTATGTAAACTTGATGGGCATAATTTGTCATAAACACGAAATGCATTAAATAGTTATAAAAGAGAATATACCACATCCGAATCATAACCCGGACGAGGGCCGACGGGGACGTATATCAAAACCATGGCACTATGTATAACAAACAACGTACGGGTAAGATAATTATACGAGTAACTATATATCTAAATCACACAAACATGATTTTTTAATATAAAAAAGATAAGAACAAGAGGCTCACCACAAGGTGGTGCCGGCGACGGGACGGTGCAGGCGATCGACGGAGGTTAGGACAGAGACGAGAATTCACTAAGTAAACCACACCTACATATGCAAACTAAGAGTTATTTTGACCTCAAATGCATATAAATCAAATACTACCACATATAATTCCTCCCAAAATAAAACCCACATATCAGTATACTTATAGAGCATTGCAAGAGCTAATCTAGCAATGAGAGATGAGAGGACAAAGTTGCTAAACTTTGTGATCACTTGGATGGATGGGGTGCCTTCAAATCTTCACAAATTTTGGCAAAATGGAGTGTGAGCTCGAGAGGAAGAGGAAGAAAACAGAGGAGAGGGGAAAGGGGAAGAACATAGCGCTCAGGCTCGACGAAGGGGTTTATATAGGATGACCTTTAGTACCGGTTCGTATAACCAACCGGTACGACATGTGCTGGTGGGGCCCCAGCCTGCCACCACCTCATTACTACCGGTTCGTGGCATGAACCGGTACTACAGTTTCGCCACGAACCGGTACTAATGATCGCCGCCTGCCTAGCCGTTGGAACCAGCAATAATGGTCACATTAGTGCCGGTTTAGCTACAAACCGGGACTAATGTGCATCATATTAGGCCCTTTTTCTACTAGTGAGATATATCCCTTTGACTTTCCACGGACGGGCTTTGACAAGTGGACCTATCCACCCGGTTGTGTTACGTCTGGGGCAAACCCACATCAAGAACACCTCCGTGTAGACCCGACGCTGCCGTCCCCCCCTCCAGGTGCCGGCGGCCCATATGAACACTTGAGAGCAACGTCTGGGGCAAACCCACATCAAGAACCCCTCCGTGTAGACACGACGTGGCCGTCCCCCCTCCAGGTGCCGGCGGCGGCGCCGTCCGTGAGGGGGGCCACACCCCGGAGACACGTGCTGCCTCTTCAGACATGCCACCACACCACCCTGCTGTGGTAGGTCAACTCATAGAAACACTTGGTAGCAATGTCCCCTTCGTATAGACCCGACGCGGCTGTTTTCCCCCTCCCGGTGCCGGCGGCGGCGCCGTCCGTGAGGGGGTCACACTCCGGAGACGCGTGTCGGGCGTTTGCAACCGCCACAACACTTCTGTCGGCATAGCTGTTTTTGATTTTAATAAAGTATAAGGACCTATATTCAAAAGAACATCAGGTCACATTATTAACGTACTCCAAAAAATACAAACAACGTCAGGTCACTATATATATATATAT
The DNA here is from genome assembly GCA_032464435.1 of Aegilops umbellulata. Lineage (NCBI taxonomy): Eukaryota > Viridiplantae > Streptophyta > Magnoliopsida > Poales > Poaceae > Aegilops > Aegilops umbellulata. The sequence continues at coordinate 585,835,133 of CP136060.1, read as the reverse complement.
ATATATATATATATATATATATATATATATATATAACATAGCTATGACCAGGGTTTAGGCGGTCGGCGCGCCGCGGCTCGGTGACGTGTAAGATATGCCGACGGCAGCTGTCGGCATATCTGCGGCAGGGTAGCCGGTCGGTGCGCCTCGGATCGATGACATGGCATGTGTAGCTATGCCGATGGCTGCCCGTCTCCGCCGTCGGCATAGTTTCGACGTCATTAGGCCTCCGTCACGAGAGGGGTCGCCGGGCCCACAGCTATGCCGATGGCCCGGGTATGCCGACGACAGCTGTAGGTGTACTTGTATATAGGCTGATGGCTTTTCTGTTCCGACGGTGGCCGGCGGCATAGCTTAGGGTAGCCCGACGACCTGGATACGTCAACGGCCTGGACTTGGCTGTCGGCATAGCTCGAAGTAGGCCGACGGGGGCCGCCGGCATATGTTCCGCCGTCGGGGTAGTGCCCTGTTCCGGTAGTGTATGAATATGTGCACATGGAAAGTAACAGGCACTGATGACCTAAATTGTCTATCAACGTATTACTCATGGTAACAATTTTTCATGGTAACATATTATCATCTTAAGGAAAACATTTTATCGTTTATCGACAGGCCTGTTTGCTTAGCTTGAAAGAGAGACACTATTAGAAAAGGGCCCATTTGTCCCGGTTCCAGGGGCCCATTTGTCCTGGTTTTGGAACCGGAACTAAAGGGTCGGGACTAAAGCCCAATACTTTTAGTCCCGGTTCGCCTACGGACCGGAACAGATGGGGCTCCACGTGGCCACTGCGGCTTGCCCAGGCAGGAGGGCCTTTAATCCCGGTTGGTAACACCAACCGGGACCAAAAAGCATCCACGCGTCAGCAGTTCAGGGGTTGAGGTTTTTTTTTGAAGGGGGGTTGGTTTTTTTTGGGGGTTTTGTAGTGTTAATTTGGGGGTTTCATATACTGTGTTAGCTAGCTAATAGAGAGAGGTGACCTCTCTTATCTCCGTGCTTGGTCGACGCTACGTACTATACGTATAGAGAGAACTCGCGACACGCTAGCTAGTAAGCAAATGAAGGAAACCATTAAGTACACATGATCGTCATGAACATATACACATAGAAGTGATCGACTTCCTCCTTCTCCGAGAGATTGATTGAACAATAAGTTTTCGTATATTTATCCGACGCTACTAGCTACATATATACAATATAAGATCTCTTACAATCCCTAACATCTGAAGTCAAGTTCCACATGGTATTTTCCAGATTTATTGATGACGTGGTCAAGAAAGAATCCCGCGATTTCCTCTTGAATTGCTTTTATGCGATCTCAAAGAAAACTGTTCAAACTGTCCACGAGAAAAGGAAGGACATTGCAGAAAACAGGTACTCCCACTGTGTCAAATCAAAAAAGCCCGGTTTTGGTGCTGTCCCAACCCGGTTTTGACCGTGCCAACTCAAATTCGCGTACCTTTTCCAAGTCCGCTTAATGTTTTCAAATTCGGGTACTTTTTTCAAATACGTGAACTTTTTAAGAATTTATGTACTTTTTTCAAATCTGCGTACTTTTTCCAAGTTCACGTACTTTTTTTAAATCCGCGTACTTCTTTAAAGTTCATGTGGTTTTCTGAAATTCATGTAATTTTTTAATATTGATGTACTTATTCATATTCACGTACATTTTTTTGGATTTGAAAATTTTATGTGAAGTCGAAAACGTACGCGGATTTGAATATCTTTTACGCGAATTAGAAAACAAATGTGTGGATTTGAAAAATCATGTCAACTTGAAACAAGTATGTGAATTTCAAACAAAGTTCATGGATTGGAAAAGGAACACGGATTTGAAAAAAATACACGAACTTTAAAAAGTATGCGGATTTGAAACAAGTACGTGGATTTCAAAAACAGTTCATGGATTTGAAAAAAATACTTGGATTTGATAAAATTACACAAACTTGGAAAAAATACACTGATTTGAAAAAAGTACACAAATTAAAAAAACATGGGTTTGAAAAAAGTACACAAATTTCAAATTAGTTCACGGATTTGAAAAAGGTATGTTTATTTTTTTAAAACTTGCGCGATCTTGAAAAAACTATGTGGATTTGAAAAGAGTATGTGAATTGCAAAAAGTTCACGGATATGAAAAAATTACGCGAATTTGAGTCAGCAACGGTCAAAACCGGGGTCAGTCAGCACCAAAACCGGTCAAAATCGAGAGGAGGGACGAACCTTGTCCAGTTTCGTTAGTTGGGGGTGCAAGTTGTCCGGTTTCGGAGTTGAGGGACCAAATCTAGACTTCACCAAGAGTTGAGGGATGAAAAGTATACTTTTCTCTATCTACAACTAAAATACATTGGACGAGTAATTCCAAACGGAAGGATTACTCCCCTACTAGTAGTACAAGTGATGTGTGTCTGCTAGTCAATTCTCCTCCAACAAGTAATCTCGTTCTGATTGAGAAGAGCCCCCCCCCCCCCCGCCCCAACACACACACACACACAAGAATTATCAAATCTAGCTATATCTATTATTCAAGCAAACAGTGTCAAATAACTTGAAGCTATATTATGCATGCATGCAACTGTTTTTAATTAGCTTTTGTATATGTGCGAACGTAAAAATTCGCATGAAACATTCTCTTAGATAAAGCATAAATATAAATTTCCCATTAGGTGCACACCCTAATGCGAAATGGAAGACCCACAGTGTAGATTATACCTTCTCTGGTTAGATAATTAAAACGCATTAGCCTATATGATGCAATAATTAGACTACCGACCATGCATATGTATGTAGCCATACTATTATTGTTGCAAAGTAGTATCACATTGAAGACTAATGCGGACTCACGAGACCAACATCGTGGGATTAAAATATAATCACATTTCAATCAAAAATGACGACCTGAGTTTAGCTTCTTCACGCAAGAGAAAGTTCAACAAATTAACTAAACCCTGCGTCATTATGCAAGACTCAAGAAATAAATATGTTCTTCTGTCATTAAAAAGGGAAATAACAAAGAAACTACTCCTAATTAAACAAAAATGAACATTAATTGCTGTGAGTGTGTACATACGTATATGTTCTTCTGTTCCTTTTTTTGTACATGTCTAAAAGTGTGGACTCGACCACCTTTTCCCCTATCAACAAACAAACATCGCATCTTTGGTATTGATCGACCAAAATGTGCATCCAATCCAAGAATTATTAGTCTCCATCTCCGTCTTGATTATTTTTGGCATTCTTGATCTTATCTTTTCTATCTACCCATCACAGCTCACTTGAATTCAGCCATGAAATTTGCCTGCATAAAAATAAACATGATAATTTCCTTAATCATTGAAAGATAATATGCATTCCCTGCTCCATCGAGGGAGACGAGCCCATGTTTATATTGATGTTGGCCGAAGCCCTTGGCTTGGCATACAAGTTTACACATGAGGAGTTTGAGTAGGATACGGGAGAGGGAAGGAGATTGAGATTACAATACGTATATTCTAACACCCTACCTTAATCTCAACTAACCTAAGTTAAGATTACTCTTGAATTCTTCAAATGTTCTTGCTGGTAAGGCTTTTGTAAAGCCATCGGCCACTTGATCTTTGGAAGGAATAAACCGAATCTCAAGTTTCTTTGCTGCAACTCTTTCTCGCACAAAGTGAAAATCAATTTCTATGTGCTTTGCCCTGGCATGGAATACTGGATTTGCAGACAGATATGTTGCTCCCAAATTATCACACCATAAACAAGAGATGCGATTCTTCTTTATCCCCAACTCCTCAAGAAGTGATTCAACCCAAATAATTTCAGCAGTTGCATTTGCCAAAGACTTATATTCAGCTTCTGTACTTGACCGTGATACAGTAGCTTGCTTTCTAGCACTCCAGGAGATAAGATTAGATCCAAAGAACACTGCAAAACCTCCAGTTGATCTTCTGTCATCACTACATCCTGCCCAGTCAGCATCAGAGAATGCACTCACAAGAGAGGAATTAGACCGTTTGAAATGAAGTCCTATTCCCATAGTATGTTTCACATATCTTACAATCCTCTTAACAGCTGACCAATGTGCAGAAGTGGGTGCATGAAGATATTGACAAACCTTGTTGACAGCAAACGAGATATCTGGACGTGTGAGAGTTAGATATTGTAGTGCTCCCACAGTACTTCTATACCTTGTACTCTCCTCCCCTTGAAGTGGCTCACCTTCATATGCTGAGAGATGTTCTGAGGAGGATAAAGGTGTAGGCATTGGCTTACAATTTTTCATCCCCATGCGAGACAGAAGCTCAACAATATATTTTTCCTGATTTAACACAATTCCATCTTGAGTTTTCTTGACTTCAATACCTAGGAAGAAATGCAAATCACCTAGGTCCTTCAAGGCAAACTCCGAGCTCAAGTCATGCAAAAGAGCATTAGTAGCATTTTGTGAAGAACTTGCAACTATGATATCATCAACATATATAAGCACAAAAATGACTACTCCTGCCTTGTTATAAATAAACAAGGATGTGTCAGCTTTGGAAGCAATGAAGCCAAGATATTTCAACTGTGAACTCAATCTGGAATACCATGCTCTGGGTGCTTGCTTTAAACCATAGAGTGCTTTATCAAGCTTGCAGACATAATGTGGGAATTTCTTATTCTCATACCCAGGTGGTTGTCTCATAAACACTTCCACTTCCAGAACACCATGCAGAAACGCGTTCTATACATCTAGCTGCCTTAGACTCCATCCTCTGGATACAACAATGGCTAACACAAGTCTGATCGTTGCAGCTTTCACAACGGGACTAAAGGTGTCCTCATAGTCAATGCCATAACGTTGCTTAAAGCCCTTTGCAACTAGACGTGCCTTATATCTGTCAATAGAGCCATCTGCTTTCTTTTTAATTCTATACACCCATTTGCAATCAATGATATTTTTACCTCTCTGATTTGGTACAAGATGCCAAGTTTTATTCCTCATGAGTGCAGAGTGCTCCTCATCCATTGCCTTCTTCCACTTGGGATCATCAAGTGCACTGTTCAACGATGTTGGTTCTCCTGAAATACACAACATTCCATATGGTATAGTTCCATCTTTCCTAATTTTAGGATTTCGTATACCTTTCTGTAGCCATGTCATAACACGTGAAGAAACCTCTGGCTGACCCACTCGTATACTCGCCACAAAAGATCCAGGAGAATCTTTTGATGCAGTGGGCTGATTTGTCCTCATGTGCGCAGGAGATCCTGTGTCTGCTGGTGTGGTTGCTTCTCCCATAGGCACACGGGCGTCACCCGATCGATCTGATGCAGAAGATCCAACCCTCGACCGTGCCTGGCCGCGCGCGCGGTGCGAGGGGGATCTGTCCCCGCCGCTGGACCCGCCTAGTGCTGGCGCGCGGTGCGAGAGGGATTCGGTCCCGCACCTGGTCCCGCCTGGAGCTGACGCAGCGACGTGGGAGTGGCCCTCCCTGGATCCAAAGCTGAGGCCGTCAGGAGCGCGATCCGAGGCGGATTTGCTCGCATGATCCGAGGCCTGCGCGCGTGCAGGGGTGGCAGGCGCCGCCGGATCTCCTTCGTCATCTGTGCCAGCTTCGTCTTCTTCCACAACATGAAATATAGGGTCAAAATCAGCCAGATTTTCGAAATTTTGGTCATTTTGAGCACCGTTTTCTCCAGGGACCTACACAGGCATAAGAGAGGAACCAGTACCAGCAGGAATATCATCACATTGGTGAGTACAATTGTCGCCCCCATGATCAAAAGACCGAAGATGTGAAGGAAGAAGGAGAATTTCCTTGCGGAGAAGTGCACCGGCATTAGGATGAAGGGAGGCAAAGGGAAATACTGACTCATCAAAGACAACATCTCTGGATATATAGACCCGGCCAGTGGGAACATCAAGGCACTTGACCCCTTTATGCATGGGGCTATAGCCTAAAAAGACACACCGTTTTGAGCGGGAAGCAAGTTTGCGTGTGTTGTAGGGCCTAAGATTGGGCCAACAGGCACAACCAAAGATACGAAGAGATGTGTAGTTGGGTGTGACACCAAGAAGTCGTGTAATGGGTGTTTCAAATTTGATAACTTTACTTGGAAGCAAGTTGATGAGATATGTGGCAGTTAAGAATGCTTCATCCCAAAATTTAAGTGGCATGGAAGCATTTGCTAGCAATGCTAGCCCCATATCAACTATGTGACGGTGCTTTCTTTCAGCGGATCCGTTTTGTTGGTGAGCATGAGGACAAGAGACATGATGGGATATGCCGATCTTTTGAAAGAAAGAATTTAATTTTTCATACTCACCACCCCAGTCACTTTGCATAGCAATGATTTTAGAGTTCAGTTTGCGTTCAACAAGATTTTGGAAATTGAGAAAAACTTGGAATACATCAGATCATTTCTTCAATAGATAAATCCAAGTAAATTTACTATAGTCATCAATAAAGCTTACATAATAGGGAAATCTACCAACTGAAGTAGGAGCTGGCCCCCATACATCTGAAAAGATAAGTTGTAAAGGGGCAGTAGACACACTAGTAGAAATTGGGTAAGGTAATTGATGACTTTTTGCTTGTTGACACGGATCACAAACTGACTCAACACTAGGCTCATAAGAGAGTCTATTCTTGCTAAGAACATGTCTAACTATGACTGAAGATGGATGACCCAAACGACTGTGCCACCTTGATGTAGATAACTTGGTGACAATATTTGCTTGTTTATTTGACCATGAAGATGATGATGATGATATGAGTGGGTAGAGGCCTCCCACGCACCGTCCTTTAAGAATGACTCTCCTTGTTCTCAAATCCTTAACCAAGAAAAAGTAAGGATAGAATTCAAAAAGAACATTGTTATCAAGGGTGAATTGATGAACGGAAACAAGATTTGTCACTGTCGTCCAGAGCTCAAAGGTGGAATCTTTCCCAACAACCTGTGCAACAATCTCTGGAGACATGGAATTGAGAAGGTATGGTAGAACCTGCTGGTCTTTGGCGATCCAGGGTCCGTATAGGGGGTTCGGCTCTAGGGCCGTGGTCTTGTCTGCCTTCGTGACCTCCACCATCCTGGGCGGAGCTGCGTTGGTGTTGTCCAAGAGCCCCGTCACCTGCGCGCCTCGCAGGGCAGAGAGGACCTGCGTCTTCCAGAGGATAAAATTTCCTCTTGCGAGTTTCTCAGACGGCGGTGATCCAAGGTTGAGGGAGACACCGGCGGAGGAAGCCATGGTGATGATGATATGTGGTTTCTAGGGTTTTTGGTTTGTGGCTAGATGTGTGAGAAGAGGTGGCTGTGGTAACATTTATCATGATATAAGGAAATAAATAATAACTTTATTATTGCCTCTAGGGCATATTTCCTTCAGTCTCCCACTTGCACTAGAGTCAATAATCTAGTTCACATCGCCATGTGATTTAATACCAATAGTTCACATCACCATGTGATTAACACCCATAGTTCACATCTCATGTGACCAACACCCAAAGGGTTTACTAGATTCAATAATCTAGTTCACGTCGCTATGTGATTAACACCCAAAGAGTACTAAGGTGTGATCATGTTTTGCTTGTGAGAGAATCTTAGTCAACGAGTCTTTCACATTTAGATCCGTTATGTATTTTGCAATTTTCTATGTCTACAATGCTCTGCATGGAGATACTCTAGCTAATTGCTCCCACTTTCAATATTTATCTAGATCAAGACTTAGAGTCATCCAGATCGGTGTCAAAGCTTGCATCGACGTAACTCTTTACGACAAACCTTTTGACACCTCCATAATCGAGAAACATATCCTTATTCCACTAAGGATAATTTTGACCGCTGTCCAGTGATCTACTCACAGATCACTATTGTACTCCCTTGCCAAAATCAGTGTAGGGTATACAATAGATCTGGTATACAGCATGGCATACTTTATAGAACCTATGGCCGAGGCATAGGGAATAAATTTCATTCTCTTTCTATCTTCTGCCGTGGTCGGGCTTTGAGTCTTACTCAATTTCACACCTTGTAACACAACCAAGAACTCTTTTCTTTGACTGTTCCATTTTGAACTACTTCAAAATATTGTCAAGGTATGTACTCATTGAAAAAAACTTATCAAGAGTCTTGATCTATCTCTATAGATCTTGATGCTTAATATGTAAGCAGCTTCGCCGAGGTCTTTCTTTGAAAAAACTTCTTTTAAACACTCCTTTATGCTTTGCAGAATAATTCTACATTATTTCCGATCAACAATATGTCATTCACATATACTTGTCAGAAATACTGTAGTGCTCCCACTCACTTTCTTCTAAATACAGGCTTCATCTCATCAAAGCACATATTCCAACTCCGAGATGCTTGCACCAGTCCACAGATGGATCGCTGGAGTTTGCATATTTTATTAACACTTTTAGGATTGACAAAACCTTCTGGTTGCATCATATACAACTCTTCTTTAAGAAATCCATTAAGGAATGCAACTTTGTTTATCCATTTGCCAGATTTCATAAAATGCAGCAATTGCTAACATGATTCAGACAGACTTAAGCATAGATACGAGTGAGAAACTCTCATCATAGTCAACATCTTGAACTTGTCGAAAACCTTTTTGCGACAATTCTAGCTTTGTAGATAGTAACACTACTATCAGCGTCCGTCTTCCTCTTGAAGATCCATTTATTTTCAATTGCTTGCCGATCATCGGGCAAGTCAACCAAAGTCCATACTTTGTTTTCATACATGGATCCCATCTCAGATTTCATGGCTTCAAGCCATTTTGCGGAATCTGGGCTCACCATCGCTTCTTCATAGTTCGTAGGTTTATCATGATCTAGTAGCATGATTTCTAGAACAGGATTACCGTACCACTCTGGTGCGGATCTTACTCTGGTTGATCTACGAGGTTCAGTAATAACTTGATCTGAAGTATCATGATCATCATCATTAACTTCCTCACTAATTGGTGTAGGTGTCACAGAAACCGTTTTCTGTGATGAACTACTTTCCAATAAGGGAGCAGGTACAGTTACCTCATCAAGTTCTACTTTCCTCCCACTCACTTCTTTCGAGAGAAACTCCTTCTCTAGAAAGGATCCATTCTAAGCAACGAATATCTTGCCTTTGGATCTCTGATAGAAGGTGTACCCAACTGTCTCCTTTGGGTATCCTATGAAGACACATTTCTCCAATTTGGGTTTGAGCTTATCAGGATGAAACTTTTTCACATAAGCATCACAACCCCAAACTTTAAGAAACGACAACTTTGGTTTCTTGCTAAACCACAATTCATATAGTGTCGTCTCAACGGATTTTGATGGTTCCCTATTTAACGTGAATGCAACTGTCTCTAATGCATAACCCCAAAACGATTGTGGTAAATCGGTAAGAAGCATCATAGATTGCACTATATCCAATAAAGTACGGTTATGATGTTCGGACACACCATTATGCTGTCGTGTTCCAGGTGGCATGAGTTTGTGAAATTATTCCACATTGTTTTAATTGAATACCAAACTCTTAAATCAAATATTTGTCTCCATGATTAGATCGTAGAAACTTTATTTTCTTGTTACGATGATTTTCCACTTCACTCTGAAATTCTTTGAACTTTTCAAATGTTTCAGACTTATGTTTCATCAAGTAGATATACCCATATCTGCTCAAATCATCTGTGAAGGTCAGAAAATAACGATACCCGCCGCGAGCCTTAACACTTATCGGATCGCATACATCAGTATGTATTATTTCCAATAAGTCAGTTGCTCGCTCTATTGTTCCGGAGAACAGAGTCTTAGTCATCTTGCCCATGAGGCATGGTTTGCAAGCATCAAGTGATTCATAATCAAGTGATTCCGAAAGCCCATCAGCATGGAATTTCTTCATGCTCTTTACACCAATATGACCTAAAAGGTAGTGCCACAAATAAGTTGCACTATCATTATTAACTTTGCATCTTTTGGTTTCAATATTATGAATATGTGTATCACTACGATCGAGATCCAACGAACCATTTTCATTGGGTGTGTAACCATATAAGGTTTTATTCATGTAAATAGAACAACAATTTATTCTCTTACTTAAATGAATAACCGTATTGCAATAAACATGATCAAATTATATTCATGCTCAACGCAAACACCAAATAACAATTATTTAGGTTCAACACTAATCCCGAAAGTATAGGGAGTGTACGATGATGATGATATCAATCTCGGAACTACTTCCAACACACATCGTCACTTCACCCTCAACTAGTCTCTGTTTATTCTGCAACTCCTGTTTCGAGTTACTACTCTTAGCAACTGAACTAGTATCAAATACCGAGGGGTTGCTATAAACACAAGTTAAGTACACACCAATATGTATATCAAATATACCTTTGTTTATTTTGCCATCCTTCTTATCCGCCAAATACTTGGGGCAGTTCCGCTCCCAGTGACCAGTCCCTTTGCAGTAGAAGCACTTAGTCTCAGGCTTAGGTCCAGACTTGGGTTTCTTCACTTGAGCAGCAACTTGCTTGCCGTTCTTCTTAAAGTTCCCCTTCTTCCCTTTGCCCTTTTCTTGAAACTAGTGGTCTTTTTAACCATCAACACTTGATGTTTTTCTTGATTTCTACCTTCGTCGATTTCAGCATCACGAAGAGCTTGGGAATCGTTTCCGTTATCCCTTGCATATTATAGTTCATCACGAAGTTCTACTAACTTGATGATGGTGACTAGAGAATTCTGTCAATCACTATTTTATCTGGAAGATTAACTCCCACTTGATTCAAGCGATTGTAGTACCCAGACAATCTGAGCACATGCTCACTTCTTGAGCTATTCTCCTCCATCTTTTAGCTATAGAACTTGTTGGAGACTTCATATCTCCCAACTCGGGTATTTGCTTGAAATATTAACTTCAACTCCTGGAACATCTCATATGGTCCATGACGTTCAAAACGTCTTTGAAGTCCCGATTCTAAGCCGTTAAGCATGGTGCACTAAACTATCAAGTAGTCATCATATTGAGCTAGCCAAACGTTTATAACGTGTGCATCTGCTCCTGCAATAAGTCTGTCACCTAGCGGTGCATCAAGGACATAATTCTTCTGTGCATCAATGAGGATAAACCTCAGATCACGGATCCAATCCGCATCATTGCTACTAACATTTTCCAACTTAGTTTTCTCTAGGAACATATATAAAATATAGGGAAGCAACAATGCGAGCTATTGATCTACAACATAGATATGCTAATACTACCAGGACTAAGTTCATGATAAATTAAATTCAATTAATCATATTACTTAAGAACTCCCACTTAGATAGACATCCCTCTAATCTTCTAAGTGATCACGTGATCCATATCAACTAAACCATGTCTGATCATCACGTGAGATGGAGTAGTTTCAATGGTGAACATCACTATGTTGATCATATCTACTATATGATTCACGCACGACCTTTCGGTCTCCGTGTTCCGAGGCCATATCTGTATATGCTTGGCTCGTCAAGTATAACCTGAGTATTCCGTGTGTGCAACTGTTTTGCACCCGTTGTATTTGAACGTAGAGCCTATCACACCCGATCATCACGTGGTGTCTCAGCACGAAGAACTTTCGCAACGGTGCATACTCGGGGAGAACACTTCTTGATAATTAGTGAGAGATCGTCTTAAAATGCTACCGCCAATCAAAGCAAGATAAGATGCATAAAAGATAAACATCACATGCAATCAATATAAGTGATATGATATGGCCATCATCATCTTGTGCTTGTGATCTCCATCTCTGAAGCAACGTCATGATCACCATCGTCACCGGCGCGACACCTTGATCTCCATCGTAGCCACACTCGGTTCAAGTAAAGTTGGAGAAACTGACACCCGCCAGCCACCTGTGTGCAAAGCACGTCGGTAGAACCAGTCTCGCCTAAGCGTACGCGTAATGTCGGTCCGGGCCGCTTCATCCAACAATACCGCCGAACCAAAGTGTGACATGCTGGTAAGCAGTATGACTTATATCGCCCACAACTCACTTGTGTTCTACTCGTGCAAATAACATCAACACATAAAACCTAGGCTCGGATGCCACTGTTGGGGAACGTAGTAATTTCAAAAAAATTCCTACGCACACGCAAGATCATGGTGATGCATAGCAACGAGAGGGGAGAGTGTTGTCCATGTACCCTCGTAGACCAAAAGCGGAAGCGTTATGACAACGCGGTTGATGTAGTCGTACGTCTTCGCGACCCGACCGATCAAGCACCGAAACTACGGCACCCTCCGAGTTCTAGCACACGTTCAGCTCGATGACGATCCCCGGACTCCGATCCAGCAAAGTGTCAGGGAAGAGTTCCGTCAGCATGACGGCGTGGTGACGATCTTGATGTTCTACCGTCGTAGGGCTTCGCCTAAGCACCGCTACAATATTACCGAGGATTATGGTGGAGGGGGGCACCGCACAAGGCTAAGAGAACGATCACGAAGATCAACTTGTGTGTCTAGAGGTGCCCCCCTGCCCCCGTATATAAAGGAGCAAGGGGGGTGCGGCCGGCCCTAGGAGGAGGCGCGCCGGAGGAGTCCTACTCCTACCGGGAGTAGGACTCCCCCCTTTCCCTAGTTGGATTAGGACTTGGGGGGGAAGGAAGAGAGGGGGGAAAGGAAAGGGGGGGCGCCGCCCCCCTCCTTGTCCAATTTGGACTGGGGGGGAGGGACGTGCGGCAGCCCTAGGCCTCCTCTCCTCTTCCTCCACTAGGCCCATTAAGGCCCATTAGGTTACCGGGGGGTTCCGATAACCTCTCGGTACTCCGGTAAAATGCCGATTTCACCCGGAACACTTCCGATGTCCAAACATAGGCTTCCAATATATCAATCTTTATGTCTCGACCATATCGAGACTCCTCGTCATGTCCGTTATCACATCCGGGACTCCGAAAAACCTTCGGTACATCAAAATATATAAACTCATAATGAAACTGTCATCGTAACGTTAAGCGTGCGGACCCTACGGGTTCGAGAACAATGTAGACATGACCGAGACACGTCTCCGGTCAATAACCAATAGCGGAACCTTGATGCTCATATTGGCTCCTACATATTCTACGAAGATCTTTATCGGTCAGACCGCATAACAACATACGTTGTTCCCTTTGTCATCGGTATGTTACTTGCCCGAGATTCGATCATCAGTATCTTAATACCTAGTTCAATCTCGTTACCGGCATGTCTCTTTACTCGTTTCGTAATACATCATCTCGCAACTAACTCATTAGTTGCAATGTTTGCAAGGCTTATGTGATGTGCATTATCGAGAGGGCCCAGAGATACCTCTCCGACAATCGGAGTGACAAATCCTAATCTCGAAATACGCCAACCCAACATGTACCTTCGGAGACACCTGTGGAGCTCCTTTATAATCACCCAGTTACATTGTGACGTTTGGTAGCACACAAAGTGTTCCTCCGGCAAACGGGAGTTGCATAATCTCATAGTCATAGGAACATATATAAGTCATGAAGAAAGCAATAGCAACATACTAAACGATCGGGTGCTAAGCTAATGGAATGGGTCACGTCAATCACATCATTCTCCTAATGATGTGATCCCGTTAATCAAATGACAACACATGTCTATGGTTAGGAAACATAACCATCTTTGATTAACGAGCTAGTCAAGTAGAGGCATACTAGTGACAATATGTTTGTCTATGTATTCACACAAGTATTATGTTTCCGGTTAATACAATTCTAGCATGAATAATAAACATTTATCATGATATAAGGAAATAAATAATAACTTTATTATTGCCTCTAGGGCATATTTCCTTCAGAAAAAAACTAAAAACTAAAAACAAAGAAACACATCTAAGTGTGTGTTTGTGTACGTGTGTGTGTGCGGGCTTGGGGGCGGCCCGCCATGTGCATGGCGGTCCGGGTTCTTACAGCGGGGCGACAGGCCGGGGCGCGGCGAGGCGATGGGGGGGTGCGACGTGGGCGGCGACGGCGACGGGGCGGCGGCGAGGCGGCGACGACGGGGATGGCGATGACGGGCTGGGGCATCGACGGGGACGGCGACAGCAACGGTGCACGGCAGGGGTGGCGACGGGGTCGGGGCGGCGGCGATGTCGAAATAGAGAGGAGAAGTGGGAGATGAGAAAACTGATTTTTTTTTAAGTGTTGCATATATAGAAGGCACCTTTAGTATCGGTTGGAGCCACCAACCGGTACTAAAGGCCTGTTTTGGCTAGGCGGAGCGGCGGGAAGGGCACCCCTTTAGTACCGGGTGGTGGCTCCAACCGGTACTAAAGACCCCCCTTTAGTACCGGTTGGAGCCACGACCCGGTACTAAAGGGGTTGCGCTGGCGCAGGTGCGGTGCGGCAAGTTTAGTCCCACCGCGCTAGTTGAGGAGCGCCAAGACCAGTTTATAAGCCCCGACGCGGGCACTGCATTGAGCTCCTCTCTAATGCAGGCCTTCTAGGCCTACCTCTCCTACTCTGCCCTTTGGGGCGTACTGGGCTTGCGGGCCTGCATCCTGGCCCAACTACAGGTTGGGTTTCTGGTCGTATGCAGGCCGCTGTGGCCCAGTAGGCGGGCTTTATTTATTTAGTTCTTTCTCTTTTCTGCTTTATTTAATTTCTTTTATTTCTTTCTAAGTTGTTTTTTGCTGTATTTAGAGTTTCTTTGTGAATATTTTTGCTTTAGGTACAAAAAATTACAAACTTTCTGTTAGTGTCAGTAGTTTTCAAATTTGAATAGTTTAAATTTGAATTATTTGAAATTTGTGTGAATCACTAGTTTTTGAATAACTTAACTTTAACAATAGATTTTTCAGTGATTCTTTTTTCTTATGTTTAATACTAGTGTGTTTTATCATCATATTCAATTTGGTAATACTTGGGTTATTTAAAAAATGAAATGCCTTTGTAACAGATGAGTTTTCGTCCGAAACCCTGATACGTCGCAAGAGATCGTCCATTTTGTACATGAAGTGCATCCAGTTTTTGCCGTAACCCTCTCAACTTTTTCCCACATGCTATGTGGGTGAAATGATGAAACCATGCAAACTTTCAACCTTTTCAGAGTTCATTTGTACTACTTCTCAATTTCAGGGTCATTTAGCTCAAAAAATCAGTAAATGCATGAAAAATAGCAAATGATATCAGAAAGGGTTGAAAATTTATGAGGTGTCTTGGAATGGTGCATAATGAACACACAAAAAGTCTGGAGTTGAAATAAGTTTAAAAAAATGAAATGCCTTTGTAACAGATGAGTTTTCGTCTCAAACCCTGATACTTCGAAAGAGATTGTCCATTTTGTACACGAAGTGCATCCATTTTTTCCCGTAACCCTCTGAACTTTTTTCCACATGCCATGTGGGTGAAATGATGATACCATGCCAACTTTTAACCTTTTCAGACTTCATTTGTACTGCTTCTCAATTTCAGGGTCATTTAGCTAAAAAAATCAGTAAATGCATGAAAAATAGCAAATGATGTCAGAAAGGGTTGAAAATTGATGACGTGGTTTTGAATGGTGCATTCTGAACACACAAAAAGTATGGAGTTAAAATAAGTTTAAAAAAAATGAAGTGCCTTTATAACATATGAGTTTTCGTCTGAAACCCTGATACTTTGAAAGAAATTGTCCATTTTGTACACGAAGTGCATCCAGTTTTTGCCGTAACCCTCTCAACTTTTTTCCACATGCTATGTGGGTGAAATGATGATACCATGCCAACTTTCAACCTTTTCGGAGTTCATTTGTACTTCTTCTCAATTTCAGGGTCATTTAGCTCAAAAAATCAGTATATGCATGCAAAATAGCAAGTGATGTCAGAAATGGTTGAAAATTGATGACGTGGCTTTGAATGGTGCATACTGAATGCACAAAAAGTCTGGAGTTGAAATAAGTTTAAAAAATGAAATGCCTTTGTAACAGATGATTTTTCATCCGAAACCATGATACTTCGAAAGAGATTGTCCATTTTGTACACGAAGTGCATCCAGTTTTAGTCGTAACCCTCTCAACTTTTTTCCACATGCTATGTGAGTGAAATGATGATACCATGCCAACTTTAAACCTTTTCAGAATTTATTTGTAGTGCTTTTTAATTTCAAGGTCATTTAGCTCAAAATATTCAGTAAATGCATGAAAAATAGCAAATGATGTCAGAAAGGTACACGTTTGTCCGAAGCACAAAAGTACACTTTCAAAGTGCCAAAACACATAAGCAACCTAACTATTACACATATATACAAGTCCGGAAACTCACTAGAGAAGAAAGTGATGATAGTGAAGCCGATCACATCCCAGAGTGGGATCTTTAGGTTTGAATCTTTTTCTTCGTCATGTGTCACTTTGCGCCGTAACCATGGACAATCTTCATCATTTAACTGGATGCTCGAGTCAATATTCACTCTGAATGGAGCAATTTCATCAAAATTTTCATAATCTTCTGATATGTTTGTCTTGTCATCCACTCCCACGATGTTTATTTTCCCTGAAAGAACTATGTGGCGCTTTGGCTCATCGTATGATGTATTCGCTTCCTTATCTTTTCTTTTTCTCGGCTTGGTAGACATGTCCTTCATATAGAAAACTTGCGCCACATCATTGGCTAGGACGAATGGTTCGTGTACGTACGCAAGATTGTTGAGATCCACTGTTGTCATTCCGTACTGCGGGTTTTCCGTTACCCCGCCTTGTGCCATATTGACCCATTTGCACCGAAACAAAAGGGACGTTCAAACCACATCCATAGTCAAGTTCCCATATGTCCTCTATGTAACCATAATATGTGTCCTTTCCCGTCTTGGTTGCTGCATCAAAGTGGACACCACTATTTTGGTTGGTGCTCTTCTTATCTTGGGCGATCGTGTAAAATGTATTCCCATTTATTTCATACCCTTTGAAAGTCATTATATTCGAAGATGATAACTTGGACAGCAAGTACATGTCATCTTCAATAGCGGCATCATGCATGGCACGTGTCTGCAACCAACCGGCGAAAGTCCCCGTTTGTTCACATGTAATCCAGTCGTCAGACTGCTTCGGGTTTTTGGAGCGTAGAAAATTCTTGTGTTCTTCTATATACGAAGCCACCAAGGCAGAATTCTGTAGAACTGTGTAGTGTGCTTGAGTGAGAGAATGTCCATCCATACATATTATTTGATACGCTCCTAGCGTGCCTTTTCCATCCAGTCTGCTCTTATGCCGCGATTCAGGAACTCCAATCGGCTTAAGGTCAGGAATAAAGTCAATACAAAACTCATTGACCTCCTCATTTCAATGGCCCTTGGATATGCTTCCTTATGGCCTAGCACGCTTATGAACATATTTCTTTAAGACTCCCATGAACCTCTCAAAGGAGAACATATTGTGTAGAAATACAGTTCCGAAAACGTTAATCTCTTCGCATAGGTGAACTAGGACGTGCGTCATGATGTTGAAGAAGGATGGTGGGAACACCAACTCAAAACTGACAAGACATTTCACCAAATCATTCTCTAACCTTGGTATGATTTCCGGATTGATTACCTTCTGAGAGATTGCATTGAGGAATGCACATAGCTTCACAATGGCTAATCGAACATTTTCCAGTAGAAGCCCCCTCAATGCAACCGGAAGCAGTTGCGTCATAATCACGTGGCAGTCATGAGACTTTAGGTTCTGGAACTTTTTCTCTGCCATATTTATTATTCCCTTTATATTCGACGAGAAGCCAGACGATACCTTCATACTGAGCAGGCATTCAAAGAAGATTTCCTTCTCTTCTTTCGTAAGAGCGTAGCTGGCATGACCCTGATCTATGCCGTCTTTTTCGTGCATATGTTGCTGGTCCTCCTGTGCCTCCGGTGTATCTTTTGTCTTCCCATACACACTCAAGAAGCCAAGCAGGGTCACGCAAAGATTCTTCATCACGTGCATCACGTCGATTGCAGAGAGGACCTCTAGGTCTTTCCAATAGGGTAGGTCCCAAAATATAGATTTCTTCTTCCACATGGGTGCGCGTCGGTCAGCGTCATTGGGAACAGGTAGTCCGCCAGGACCCTTTCCAAAGATTACCCTCAAATCCTTGACCATATCATGTACATCAACACCAATACGATGGTGAGGCTTCATCCGGTGATCCGCCTCACCTTTGAAATGCTTGCCTTTCTTTTTTACGGGATGCGTGCTCGGAAGAAATCGAGGATGTCCCAGATACACATTCTTCTTACAATTATTCAAATATATAATGTCGGTATCATCCAAACAGTGTGTGCATTCGCGGTATCTCTTGTTTGTCTGTCCTGAAAGGTTACTGAGAGCCGGCCAATCATTGATGGTCACGAACAGCAACGCCTTTAGGTCAAATTCTTCCTATCTATGCTCATCCCACGCACGTACACCTTTTCCGGTCCACAACTGTAAGAGTTCTTCAACTAATGGCCTTAGGTACACATCAATGCTGTTGCTGGGTTACTTAGGGCCTTGGATGAGCACTGGCATCATAATGAACTTCCACTTCATGCACAACCAAGGAGGAAGGTTATACATACATAGAGTCGCAGGCCAGGTGCTATGGTTGCTGCTCTACTCCCCAAAAGTATTAATGCCATCTGCGCTTAGGCCAAACCATACGTTCCATGCGTCACCTGCAAAGTCCTCCCCGTACTTTCTCTCGATTTTTCTCCACTGCGACCCGTCAGCAGGTACTCTCAACTTCCCATCTTTCTTACGGTCTTCTCTGTGGCATCGCATCATCTTGGCATGCTCTTTGTTTTGGAAGAAACATTTCAACCATGGTACTATAGGAGCATACCACATCACCTTGGCATGAATCTTCTTCCTGGGGCGGTCGCCCTCGACATCACCAAGGTCATCGCGGCTGATCTTATAGCGCAATGCACGACATACCGGGCACACGTTCAAATCCTTGTACTCACCGCGGTAGAGGATGCAGTCATTAGGGCATGCATGTATCTTCTGCACCTCTAACCCTAGAGGGCAGACAACCTTCTTTGCTTCGTACATACTCTCGGGAAATTCGTTGTCCTTTGGAAGCATCTTCTTTAACATTACCAGCAACTTTTCAAATCCCTTGTCATATACACCATTCTCTGCCTTCCATTGCAGCAATTCCAGTGTGGTGCCCAGCCTTTTCTTGTCAGCTTCGCAATTTCGGTACAACAATTTGTTGTGATCCTCTAACATGCGCTGCAAATTCTTCTTCTCCTTTTCACTTGCGCAATTTCTCTTTGCATTGGCAATGGCCCGACCTAGATCATTAGCGGGCTCATCTGATGCCTCTTCTTCAGCTTCTTCCCGCATTGCCGGCTCAAATTCTACCCCCATTGTTGTATCATCGTATTCAGGGAACCCATGGACAGGATAGCTGTCGTTTTCCTCTTCTTCTTCATTGTCTTCCATCATAACCTCTCTTTCTCCATGCTTGGTCCAAACATTATAGTGGGGCATGAAACCGGACTCAAACAGGTGGACGTGAATGGTTTTTAACTTAGAGTAATTGGTATCATTGTTACAGCCAGCACATGGACAAGGCTTAAAACCATCCACCCACTTGTTTGCCTCAGCCACAAGCAGAAAAGTATGCACGCCATCAACGAACTGGGGAGAGCATCTGTCATCGTACATCCTTTCCCGGCTCATCTTCATTACACAACACCAAAAATACCAAATTAATACAAGTTCATACAACACTTATTCTCATAAAACAAACATAGAAATAAATATCTAGCTAAAGCATTTAAATGCAACAACAAATGCGATCAAGATCGCAACTAAGGTAACAATTGATCCAACAACATAATGATACCAAGCCTCACTATCAATCGCATATTTTCTAATCTTTCTAATCTTCAAGCGCATTTTCTCCATCTTGATCTTGTGATCATCGACGACATCGACAACATGCAACTCCAATTCCATCTTCTCCCCCTCAAATCTTTTCAATTTTACTTTCAAATACTCGTTTTCTCTTTCAACTAAATTTAACCTCTCGACAATAGGGTCGGTTGGAATTTCCGGTTCACATACCTCCTAGATAAAAATATCTATGTCAACTTGATGGGCATAATTTGTCATAAACACGAAATGCATTAAATAGTTATAAAAGAGAATATACCACATCCGAATCATAACCCGGACGAGGGCCGACGGGGACGTATATCAAAACCATGGCACTATGTATAACAAACAACGTACGGGTAAGATAATTATATGAGTAACTATATATCTAAATCACACAAACATGATTTTTTAATATAAAAAAGATAAGAACAAGAGGCTCACCACAAGGTGGTGCCGGCGACGGGACGGTGCAGGCGATCGACGGAGGTTAGGACAGAGACGAGAATTCACTAAGTAAACCACACCTACATATGCAAACTAAGAGTTATTTTGACCTCAAATGCATATAAATCAAATACTACCACATATAATTCCTCCCAAAATAAAACCCACATATCAGTATACTTATAGAGCATTGCAAGAGCTAATCTAGCAATGAGAGATGAGAGGACAAAGTTGCTAAACTTTGTGATCACTTGGATGGATGGGGTGCCTTCAAATCTTCACAAATTTTGGCAAAATGGAGTGTGAGCTCGAGAGGAAGAGGAAGAAAACAGAGGAGAGGGGAAAGGGGAAGAACATAGCGCTCAGGCTCGACGAAGGGGTTTATATAGGATGACCTTTAGTACCGGTTGGTTATACGAACCGGGATTAAAGGTGCATCTCTAGTCCCGGTTCATATAACCAACCGGTACGACATGTGCTGGTGGGGCCCCAGCCTGCCACCACCTCATTACTACCGGTGCGTGGCATGAACCGGTACTACAGTTTCGCCACGAACCGGTACTAATGATCGCCGCCTGCCTAGCCGTTGGAACCAGCAATAATGGTCACATTAGTGCCGGTCTAGCTACAAACCGGGACTAATGTGCATCATATTAGGCCCTTTTTCTACTAGTGAGATATATCCCTTTGACTTTCCACGGACGGGCTTTGACAAGTGGACCTATCCACCCGGTTGTGTTACGTCTGGGGCAAACCCACATCAAGAACACCTCCGTGTAGACCCGACGCTGTCGTCCCCCCCTCCAGGTGCCGGCGGCCCATATGAACACTTGAGAGCAACGTCTGGGGCAAACCCACATCAAGAACCCCTCCGTGTAGACACGACGTGGCCGTCCCCCCTCCAGGTGCCGGCGGCGGCGCCGTCCGTGAGGGGGGCCACACCCCAAAGACACGTGCTGCCTCTTCAGACATGCCACCACACCACCCTGCTGTGGTAGGTCAACTCATAGAAACACTTGGTAGCAATGTCCCCTTCGTATAGACCCGACGCGGCTGTTTCCCCCCTCCCGGTGCCGGCGGCGGCGCCGTCCGTGAGGGGGTCACACTCCGGAGACACGTGTCGGGCATTTGCAACCGCCACAACACTTCTGTCGGCATAGCTGTTTTTGATTTTAATAAAGTATAAGGACCTATATTCAAAAGAACATCAGGTCACATTATTAACGTACTCCAAAAAATACAAACAACTTCAGGTCACTATATATATATATATATATATATATATATATATATATATATATATTCATAATATGTGGAAAAATTTCACCAAATCGATAAATAATGTATGTATGTTTATATTTACACATGGTACATGTAAGTTAATCAAATAATAATACATAAAAAAACATTAAAAAATATACATGAAAATTGGAAAAAATATATATAACTATGCCGACGGCGCTGCCGTCAACATAGCTACGACCAGGGTTTAGGCGGTCGGCGTGCCGCGGATCGGTGACGTGTAAGATATGCCGACGGCAGCCGTCGGCATATCTGCGGCAGGGTAGCCGGTCGGTGCGCCTCGGATCTTTGACATGGCATGTGTAGCTATGCCGATGGCTGCCCGTCTCCGCCGTCGGCATAGTTTCGACGTCATTAGGCCTCCATCACGAGAGGGGTCGCCGGGCCCACAGCTATGCCGATGGCCCGGGTATGCCGACGGCAGCTGTAGGTGTACTTGTATATAGGCTGATGGCTTTTCTGTTCCGACGGTGGCCGGCGGCATAGCTTAGGGTAGCCCGACGACCTGGATACGTCGACGGCCTGGACTTGGCTGTCGGCATAGCTCGAAGTAGGCCGGCGGGGGCGCCGGCATATGTTCCGCCATCGGGGTAGTGCCCTGTTCCGGTAGTGTATGAATATGTGCACATGGAAAGTAACAGGCACTGATGACCTAAATTGTCTATCAACGTATTACTCATGGTAACAATTTTTCATGGTAACATATTATCATCTTAACGAAAACATTTTATCGTTTATCGACAGGCCTGTTTGCTTAGCTTGAAAGAGAGACACTATTAGAAAAGGGCCCATTTGTCCCGGTTCCAGGGGCCCATTTGTCCTGGTTTTGGAACCGAAACTAAAGGGTCGGGACTAAAGCCCAATACTTTTAGTCCCGGTTCGCCTACGAACCGGAACAGATGGGGCTCCACGTGGCCACTGCGGCTTGCCCAGGCAGGAGGGCCTTTAATCCCGGTTGGTAACACCAACCGGGACCAAAAAGCATCCACGCGTCAGCAGTTCAGGGGTTGAGGTTTTTTTTTGAAGGGGGGGTTGGTTTTTTTGGGGGTTTTGTAGTGTTAATTTGGGGGTTTCATATACTGTGTTAGCTAGCTAATAGTGAGAGGTGACCTCTCTTATCTCCGTCCTTGGTCGACGCTACGTACTATACGTATAGAGAGAACTCGCGACACGCTAGCTAGTAAGCAAATGAAGGAAACCATTAAGTACACATGATCGTCATGAACATATACACATAGAAGTGATCGACTTCCCCCTTCTCCGAGAGATTGATTGAACAATAAGTTTTCGTATATTTATCCGACGCTACTAGCTACATATATACAATATAAGATCTCTTACAATCCCTAACATCTGAAGTCAAGTTCCACATGGTATTTTCCAGATTTATTGATGACGTGGTCAAGAAAGAATCCCGCGATTTCCTCTTGAATTGCTTTTATGCGATCTCGAAGAAAACTGTTCAAACTGTCCACGAGAAAAGGAAGGACATTGCAGAAAACAGGTACTCCCACTGTGTCAAATCAAAAAAGCCCGGTTTTGGTGCTGTCCCAACCCGGTTTTGACCGTGCCAACTCAAATTCGCGTACCTTTTCCAAGTCCGCTTAATGTTTTCAAATTCGGGTACTTTTTTCAAATACGTGAACTTTTTAAGAATTTATGTACTTTTTTCAAATCTGCGTACTTTTTCCAAGTTCACGTACTTTTTTTTTAAATCCGCGTACTTCTTTAAAGTTCATGTGGTTTTCTGAAATTCATGTAATTTTTTAATATTGATGTACTTATTCATATTCACGTACATTTTTTTGGATTTGAAAATTTTATGTGAAGTCGAAAACGTACGCGGATTTGAATATCTTTTACGCGAATTAGAAAACAAATGTGTGGATTTGAAAAATCATGTCAACTTGAAACAAGTATGTGAATTTCAAACAAAGTTCATGGATTGGAAAAGGAACACGGATTTGAAAAAAATACACGAACTTTAAAAAGTATGCGGATTTGAAACAAGTACGTGGATTTCAAAAACAGTTCATGGATTTGAAAAAAATACTTGGATTTGATAAAATTACACAAACTTGGAAAAAATACACTGATTTGAAAAAAGTACGCAAATTAAAAAAACATGGGTTTGAAAAAAGTACACAAATTTCAAATTAGTTCACGGATTTGAGAAAGGTATGTTTATTTTTTAAAAACTTGGGCGACCTTGAAAAAACTATGTGGATTTGAAAAGAGTATGTGAATTGCAAAAAGTTCACGGATATGAAAAAATTACGCGAATTTGAGTCAGCAACAGTCAAAACCGGGGTCAGTCAGCACCAAAACCGGTCAAAATCGAGAGGAGGGACGAACCTTGTCCAGTTTCGTTAGTTGGGGGTGCAAGTTGTCCGGTTTCGGAGTTGAGGGACCAAATCTAGACTTCACCAAGAGTTGAGGGATGAAAAGTATACTTTTCTCTATCTACAACTAAAATACATTGGACGAGTAATTCCGAACGGAAGGATTACTCCCCTACTAGTAGTACAAGTGATGTGTGTCTGCTAGTCAATTCTCCTCCAACAAGTAATCTCGTTCTGATTGAGAAGACCCCCCCCCCCCCCCCGCCCCAACACACACACACACAAGAATTATCAAATCTAGCTATATCTATTATTCAAGCGAACAGTGTCAAATAACTTGAAGCTATATTATGCATGCATGCAACTGTTTTTAATTAGCTTTTGTATATGTGCGAATGTAAAAATTCGCATGAAACATTCTCTTAGATAAAGCATAAATATAAATTTCCCATTAGGTGCACACCCTAATGCGAAATGGAAGACCCACAGTGTAGATTATACCTTCTCTGGTTAGATAATTAAAACGCATTAGCCTATATGATGCAATAATTAGACTACCGACCATGCATATGTATGTAGCCATACTATTATTGTTGCAAAGTAGTATCACATTGAAGACTAATGCGGACTCACGAGACCAACATCGTGGGATTAAAATATAATCACATTTCAATCAAAAATGACGACCCGAGTTTAGCTTCTTCACGCAAGAGAAAGTTCAACAAATTAACTAAACCCTGCGTCATTATGCAAGACTCAAGAAATAAATATGTTCTTCTGTCATTAAAAAGGGAAATAACAAAGAAACTACTCCTAATTAAACAAAAATGAACATTAATTGCTGTGAGTGTGTACATACGTATATGTTCTTCTGTTCCTTTTTTTGTACATGTCTAAAAGTGTGGACTCGACCACCTTTTCCCCTATCAACAAACAAACATCGCATCTTTGGTATTGATCGACCAAAATGTGCATCCAATCCAAGAATTATTAGTCTCCATCTCTGTCTTGATTATTTTTGGCATTCTTGATCTTATCTTTTCTATCTACCCATCACAGCTCACTTGAATTCAGCCATGAAATTTGCCTGCATAAAAATAAACATGATAATTTCCTTAATCATTGAAAGATAATATGCGTTCCCTGCTCCATCGAGGGAGACGAGCCCATGTTTATATTGATGTTGGCCGAAGCCCTTGGCTTGGCATACAAGTTTACACATGAGGAGTTTGAGTAGGATACGGGAGAGGGAAGGAGATTGAGATTACAATACGTATATTCTAACACCATCCCTTAATCTCAACTAACCTAAGTTAAGATTACTCTTGAATTCTTCAAATGTTCTTGCTGGTAAGGCTTTTGTAAAGCCATCGGCCACTTGATCTTTGGAAGGAATAAACCGAATCTCAAGTTTCTTTGCTGCAACTCTTTCTCGCACAAAGTGAAAATCAATTTCTATGTGCTTTGTCCTGGCATGGAATACTGGATTTGCAGACAGATATGTTGCTCCCAAATTATCACACCATAAACAAGAGATGCGATTCTTCTTTATCCCCAACTCCTCAAGAAGTGATTCAACCCAAATAATTTCAGCAGTTGCATTTGCCAAAGACTTATATTCAGCTTCTGTACTTGACCGTGATACAGTAGCTTGCTTTCTAGCACTCCAGGAGATAAGATTAGATCCAAAGAACACTGCAAAACCTCCAGTTGATCTTCTGTCATCACTACATCCTGCCCAGTCAGCATCAGAGAATGCACTCACAAGAGAGGAATTAGACCGTTTGAAATGAAGTCCTATTCCCATAGTATGTTTCACATATCTTACAATCCTCTTAACAGCTGACCAATGTGCAGAAGTGGGTGCATGAAGATATTGACAAACCTTGTTGACAGCAAACAAGATATCTGGATGTGTGAGAGTTAGATATTGTAGTGCTCCCATAGTACTTCTATACCTTGTACTCTCCTCCCCTTGAAGTGGCTCACCTTCATATGCTGAGAGATGTTCTGAGGAGGATAAAGGTGTAGGCATTGGCTTACAATTTTTCATCCCCATGCGAGACAGAAGCTCAACAATATATTTTTCCTGATTTAACACAATTCCATCTTGAGTTTTCTTGACTTCAATACCTAGGAAGAAATGCAAATCACCTAGGTCCTTCAAGGCAAACTCCGAGCTCAAGTCATGCAAAAGAGCAGTAGTAGCATTTTGTGAAGAACTTGCAACTATGATATCATCAACATATATAAGCACAAAAATGACTACTCCTGCCTTGTTATAAATAAACAAGGATGTGTCAGCTTTGGAAGCAATGAAGCCAAGATATTTCAACTGTGAACTCAATCTGGAATACCATGCTCTGGGTGCTTGCTTTAAACCATAGAGTGCTTTATCAAGCTTGCAGACATAATGTGGGAATTTCTTATTCTCATACCCAGGTGGTTGTCTCATAAACACTTCCTCTTCCAGAACACCATGCAGAAACGCATTCTATACATCTAGCTGCCTTAGACTCCATCCTCTGGATACAACAATGGCTAACACAAGTCTGATCGTTGTAGCTTTCACAACGGGACTAAAGGTGTCCTCATAGTCAATGCCATAACGTTGCTTAAAGCCCTTTGCAACTAGACATGCCTTATATCTGTCAATAGAGCCATCTGCTTTCTTTTCAATTGTATACACCCATTTGCAATCAATGATATTTTTACCTCTCTGATTTGGTACAAGATGCCAAGTTTTATTCCTCATGAGTGCAGAGTGCTCCTCATCCATTGCCTTCTTCCACTTGGGATCATCAAGTGCACTGTTCAACGATGTTGGTTCTCCTGAAATACACAACATTCCATATGGTATAGTTCCATCTTTCCTAATTTTAGGATTTCGTATACCTTTCTGTAGCCATGTCATAACACGTGAAGAAACCTCTGGCTGACCCACTGGTATACTCGCCACAGAAGATCCAGGAGAATCTGCTGATGCAGTGGGCTGATTTGTCCTCATGTGCGCAGGAGATCCTGTGTCTGCTGGTGTGGCTGCTTCTCCCATAGGCACACGGGCGTCACCCGATCGATCTGATGCAGAAGATCCAACCCCCGACCGTGCCTGGCCGCGCGCGCGGTGCGAGGGGGATCTGTCCCCGCCGCTGGACCCGCCTGGTGCTGGCGTGCTGTGCGAGAGGGATTCGGTCCCGCACCTGGTCCGGCCTGGAGCTGACGCAGCGACGTGGGAGTGGCCCTCCCTGGATCCAAAGCTGAGCCCGTCAGGAGCGCGATCCGAGGCGGATTTGCTCGCATGATCCGAGGCCTGCGCGCGTGCAGGGGTGGCAGGCGCCGCCGGATCTCCTTCGTCATCTGTGCCAGCTTGGTCTTCTTCCACAACATGAAATATAGGGTCAAAATCAGCCAGATTTTCGAAATTTTGGTCATTTTGAGCACCGTTTTCTCCAGGGACCTGCACAGGCATAAGAGAGGAACCAGTACCAGCAGGAATATCATCACATTGGTGAGTACAATTGTTGCCCCCATGATCAAAAGACCGAAGATGTGAAGGAAGAAGGAGAATTTCCTTGCGGAGAAGTGCACCGGCATTAGGATGAAGGGAGGCAAAGGGAAATACTGACTCATCAAAGACAACATCTCTGGATATATAGACCCGTCCAGTGGGAACATCAAGGCACTTGACCCCTTTATGCATGGGGCTATAGCCTAAAAAGACACACCGTTTTGAGCGGGAAGCAAGTTTGCGTGTGTTGTAGGGCCTAAGATTGGGCCAACAGGCACAACCAAAGATACGAAGAGATGTGTAGTTGGGTGTGACACCAAGAAGTCGTGTAATGGGTGTTTCAAATTTGATAACTTTACTTGGAAGCAAGTTGATGAGATATGTGGCAGTTAAGAATGCTTCATCCCAAAATTTAAGTGGCATGGAAGCATTTGCTAGCAATGCTAGCCCCATATCAACTATGTGACGGTGCTTTCTTTCAGCGGATCTGTTTTGTTGGTGAGCATGAGGACAAGAGACATGATGGGATATGACGAGCTTTTGAAAGAAAGAATTTAATTTTTCATACTCACCACCCCAGTCACTTTGCATAGCAATGATTTTAGAGTTCAGTTTGCGTTCAACAAGATTTTGGAAATTGAGAAAAACTTGGAATACATCAGATCGTTTCTTCAATAGATAAATCCAAGTAAATTTACTATAGTCATCAATAAAGCTTACATAATAGGAAAATCTACCAACTGAAGTAGGAGCTGGCCCCCATACATCTGAAAAGATAAGTTGTAAAGGGGCAGTAGACACACTAGTAGAAATTGGGTAAGGTAATTGATGACTTTTTGCTTGTTGACACGGATCACAAACTGACTCAACACTAGGCTCATAAGAGAGTCTATTCTTGCTAAGAACATGTCTAACTATGACTGAAGATGGATGACCCAAACGACTGTGCCACCTTGATGTAGATAACTTGGTGACAATATTTGCTTGTTTATTTGACCATGAAGATGATGATGATGATATGAGTGGGTAGAGGCCTCCCACGCACCGTCCTTTAAGAATGACTCTCCTTGTTCTCAAATCCTTAACCAAGAAAAAATAAGGATAGAATTCAAAAAGAACATTGTTATCAAGGGTGAATTGATGAACGGAAACAAGATTTTTAGATGTTTGAGGAACATGCAAGACATTGGTCAAGTGTAAATTTTTCACGGGGTTTTTAACAATTGAACTGCCAATGTGTGTGATATCCATACCAGAACCGCTTGCCGTGTGAATTTGGTCGCCTCCATTGTACTTCTCCCGCATCGTCAACTTGTCAAGTTCACCTGTGATGTGGTTTGTTGCTGCACTGTCGGCGTACCAGTTGGTATCCACGCCGTAGGAGACTGCGTGTGCCTCCTTTTCCTCTTGGTCGTTTTCTTCATAACGCCACCAGCAAACTCGTGCACCTCCTGGATGGTGTTTGAAGCATATCTGACACTCTGGATAATCGTGTTGTTGCTCACGAGCCTGCTGTTGCTGTTGCTGCCGAGGGCGGCCTCTGAATCCGCCGCCTCTATTGGAGGAAGGGGACTGACGGTCACCGCGATCACCACGATCACCACGGCCACGCGCCCTTCCTCCGCGCCCGCGAGATCTGCCACAGGACCGGACACGGCCTCTGTAGACCGCATTGGCGGATGAGTGGAACCCGCCTGAAGATGAGTCGCCTAGCATCTCCATCCTTTGATCAAAGGCAGAGATTTGAGCAAATAGATCATCGGCTGTGATGGTGTTTTTCACAGCGCCGATCGCCGCCACCACAGAGTCGTAGCCGCGATCCAGTCCGGCCAGGATATAGTCCACCATCTCCGGATCAGATACGGGACGACCGGCAGCAGCTAGTTCATCCCCAAGACTTTTCATCTTCGCCATATATGCCGAGCTTGACATGGAGCCCTTCTTTGTATTGGTGATGGCTATTCTCAGATTAGTAATCCGAGACTGAGATTGTGAGGCGAAGAGATTTGTCACTGTCGTCCAGAGCTCAAAGGTGGAATCTTTCCCAACAACTTGTGCAACAATCTCTGGAGACATGGAATTGAGAAGGTATGATAGAACCTGCTGGTCTTTGGCGATCCAGGGTCCGTATAGGGGGTTCGGCTCTAGGGCCGTGGTCTTGTCTGCCTTCGTGACCTCCACCATCCTGGGCGGAGCTGCGTTGGTGTTGTCCAAGAGCCCCGTCACCTGCGCGCCTCGCAGGGCAGGGAGGACCTGCGTCTTCCAGAGGATAAAATTTCCTCTTGCGAGTTTCTCAGACGGCGGTGATCCAAGGTTGAGGGAGACACCGGCGAAGGAAGCCATGGTGATGATGATATGTGGTTTCTAGGGTTTTTGGTTTGTGGCTAGATGTATGAGAAGAGGTGGCTCTGGTACCATGAAAGATAATATGCGTTCCCTGCTCCATCGAGGGAGACGAGCCCATGTTTATATTGATGTTGGCCGAAGCCCTTGGCTTGGCATACAAGTTTACACATGAGGAGTTTGAGTAGGATACGGGAGAGGGAAGGAGATTGAGATTACAATACGTATATTGTAACAATCATGTCATCTAAGCATTGTGTGAATTAATTTCCTGATAAAAATGACCTAGTTGAACTATATATAAGTTTGGATTAAGGTAAAATCATGGAGAATAATTAAGAATAAAGGACCTACCCAATCTATTTGGGTGGATGGAAAAGAGACATTCATGCATGCATGTGTGTTTTTCTTTTCTTTTTTAGATAGAAAGTTGATGGAATGGGAGCAGGTACTCACTCTAGCAAATCCTTCCAACCACCATCCGTGTTGAGGTTCGTTCATCAGGTTCAGGCTCTCTAGCCCGTCGAAAGGGCTCGACGCCGGCGACTGCTCGCACGACATGCCGCCACCGCCATTGTTCTTGCACTCCTGGTCGTCGGCCACCATTGGATAAACGGTCACGTTGCTCGCGCTCGCCCCGCCGTGGTCCCCAAGCTCCGTTGAGCTCAGCCCGTCGCCGGCGCTGAAGCCGTCCAACATGCCGCTGATGTTGTGCATGCCGCTCGCCGGCGCGGAGTTGGTCAGCGCCGGTAGGTTATTCATGCCGTCCCACTGGCACGGCTGGAGCAACATGCTCTGGTCAACGCCGGCGCCGTCCTGCCCACCGTTGCTGGCGGCGAGGAGCGCCATGAGGTTGTCCATGCCGGGCGCGGGCGCGGTCACGGCGGCTATGGTGAGAGCGCGCACGAGTCCCTGTAGCAACTGGAACTTGGCGGCGTCCACCTGGAGCTTGAGCGCGTTCATGTCCCAGGCGGCCGTGGCCGCACCGGAGCCGCGAAGTTGCCGGCTGCCGCGAGGAGGCCCGGGAGCCCGGCGAGCAGGCTGAGGTTGGTGCGCGGGCGGTGCGTGACGGGGTCGATGCCCATGCCGAGGAGCTTCTTGCGCAGGTGCGTGTTCCAGTAGTTCTTGATCTCGTTGTCCGTCCTCCCCGGCAGCTTCGTAGCAATCGACGACCACCTGAACCAAAGGCATGGTTGCGGCTTGAGGCCGGCGAGCTTGGGCAGGCGGCGCCAGCTGCCGTGGCCCTTCTCTTGGAGGTAGTCCACCAGCAGCTTGTCCTCCTCGGGCGTCCACGGCCCCTTCTTCATGCCGGCCTCCCCGTCGCAGCACGGCGACCGCCCCATCGCTCCGCCAACGACTAGATAGTAGCTAGCTTCTTCTCTTTCTTTGACTGCGTGGCTAGTAGCTTGCCGAAGAGAGGTGTAACTGGCAATGGCCGGCGGAGGAGTTGGGTTTTTGAGGTTTCGTTGGAGTGGATAGCATGGGGTTTTATAGGGAAAGGGTTTAGAGGGGCCGGGAGGGAGGTGATAGAGATAATTCCTTTGGATTAACTTAACACATGATCTGAATCTCATGATTAGAACACCTCTTATGCGGAATAGTAGTGACTAACCGTGATTGGCAGGAGATAGCCCATGGCGGCACCTTGGAGTCTCTGCGGCAGTGAAGACATGCCCGGGGAAGAAGGGCAGCATAACCACCTGGGTGACGTAGATGGCAGCAGGCGCTTGTGAAAACATGCAGCAGCTGGTCCAGAAGCCTCGCTGATGGCAGCAGGAAAACCGCCGGCACTGGCTTCACGGCGGCCGGTGGTGGTCGGTGGTCTTCACGTACCTCACCACACCTTTAGGATCGGCAGTTAGGAGGCTATGATCGTGGTTCTGTTATCTGTAACCAACCCCCCTCCCCCCTTTTCCTTATATATGTGTGTGCTGGGTACATGGGACCAGAACCAAAAGTTGTTGTATGTGCTCCCGATTAAGGCACAATCGTGAGAGGGCGGAGACTTTGTCTCCCTTATTTTTCTCCTGGCTTGTTTACCGTGAGATCAATTCCAACATTCCCCCCCTTGATCGTAAGGTTAACAAACATCATAAGCCCACTCTCAATAGAAGCAACGCACCAAGGTAAAGTGTTACTATGACCAATAAAATGCCATTGAATCTCGGTACCTATAGTACACCATTCTATCTTGAAATGGAAAACATAATACTTTATGGGAGTTGGTTTATAAGATGGTCCTAATTTCCAGGATCAAAAGCTTTCCTAACCCATGCCGGCAACATTAACATAAAAGGGTAAATGGTAAGCCTTAGTAAGAGGAACCGCAAAGACTTTATAGATCAAACATCATAGGTTTGATCCTGGACTCTATCTTCACAACGGAAACATAATATCAATGGTTATGGCAATACCAATTGACTTGTTGTTACTCAAATAGAGAACCGCGTGTTCATATTGCAGTAGGTGGTTACAAAATGTTGTCTGCCACCATAATTTCGGGAATAAAACTTCTTGACATACAACCTGCCCAATACCCTCTTAACATGCCACATAAGTAAGTGCATTATTTCTAATGCCATCACTGTCATTATAGAGCTTTTCCATGATATAGCTCCATGTGCGAGAGTGAGGATGTAACATAGCGTGGAAACTTTAAGATCCACACATCTCGCAGAATCAATGTCTGAATATCCAAGGATATCGAAGTTATTAGACTTCGTATTAGTGAGCATGTAAACTTTATTGTCTTGCATATCTGTAAGACATTTCGCGGCTTTTCCAGTGGTCCATTTCTAGACTTACTTGTATATTTGCCAATTATCCCGATCACAAATAAAGGGCATGTTCATACTTGAATACACATATTGCTTCTGACAGCTGAAGCATAAGGAACCGACATTATCTGATCAGTTCATAATGGTTCCTTGGACACTAATATGTCCACCTTTATTGGCCTTGACTTTAGTAGCAGGTGCGATAAGAGTACTACCACATAATATTTTCTTTCGTACTCTATCGACGTATGTCGTCATAATAAAACTTATACCCCTTTTGGACCTATATCTTAGCGAAACTCAATACAAACAAAGTATAGGGCATGACCAAGATCCTTTATGTCATAAATAGAAAATAGAAATTTCTTGGCCCGCCAAAAATATTCCATCTTCTCAACATAGTATACTTACTCCCCCTGGTTTTATGGTATGAGTGTCCCAGCGCTCTTATTATTTCATAATTTAATTTCTTGGGGCAACATATCTTGTGTTAACTTAATTTATTTGAGGAAACCTTACGGTTAAGTCATACATCCATTCTTAACGTAGTCAACGCAAGAGCATATTGTAATAATAACACAAGCATCAAAACAACTCACCGAGGAAACTCTATTGAGTTCCATATATCATTAGAGCTCATTAACAAAAGCCTCTAAGATAATCATTCACACACATTATGAATCACACGAAAATTGTTAAGTCTCAACATTAAGTGTTGCAATATGCATTTCTTCTCAACTTATCTGATGCATATGAACAAAGATCTAATGGAGTTATCCTTAAGATTCATGTTCATACGCTCCAGTTCCTGGATGATCACATTATTTGAAAAATGGAAAATATATCCAATATCTTGATAATTCTCATTTTAGTTCTAAACCACAACACCGTTGGGCTGAAGATGGAAAAGAACTTAATGAATTGTGACAAATGATTATAAACGACGATAGTCAGAAATATAAACACGAGCCACATGATACTGACAAAATTTGCCACTTGAGTGAAGTGTGACATATGATTATAAATGATGTTGGTCATACATATAATCAACATAATGCTCATAAGGGATTAAGTATACGTTATATATAACATAATAAAAGGAGTAATTTTATTCATTCTTCTAAATAAGACTTGTTGCATCTTAATTAGAGAACCAACATTATTATGTGCTTTTCATACATTCTCCAACCAAGATTCTCGTTGGTTCCATCTTTAATTAGAGAATTAACATACATATTTGGATCTAAGTAGGAGAAGTGAACGTGATATATCTCATATTAAATGGGGCTTCCATTCTCCCCCTCAAAATGTGGTCTAAAACCACAATTTCGATGATGTCTCATTATTTACACTTCTCTTACATCTTTAATTGTAATGTAACACATAATCTTTACAAGTAATCCATTCAGACGAAAAATATAGCTTGTCTCACCCTAGGGTGATACTAACATTTACATAATTGGAGTTGACTTAGTAACATACAAAATCATGTCATCTATTCGAGAGACAAAGTTAAGTTTCTCCGATAACTAGGAGCATGAACAAACATCATCAATAAGATGAATAATTAATCCATCTCTAAATGCTAGTGGAATAAATCCAATAGTTTTGACTTCAACCTCCTTTGCATTAGTAATGTGCATGATGACACGTGCAACTTATGAGTCCAGTCCCAATGCGTACATTAACATCAACCATCAACATTAGTGGCAGAAACATTGGGAGTTTTCTTACACGAGACAAGGATCTCTACTCTCCACTTGGGAAAGTTATTTACATAAAGCTTGTCTATGCCAAAAACAAAATTTGGCATCGTTAGTAAAGTTCATTACTTGAAAAGAGGAGGCAACTTTATGAACATCATAATACAACGTAAGCATAAATTATTTATGTAATGAGATGAATTAAAGACATGCTTAATTATTATTTCAATCTGTATCACCGTTGGGCAGAAAACAGAAAAGAACCTTACTTATTTATATATGACACATGAAAAGTAATCAACGTTGGTCAGAATATCATCATATGCCATAATAACATTTGCTCATTAAATATCTAATAAAACATCTGTTTGGTTACATTTTTACTAGAAAAACATAAAGTCACATAGTGACCAACAATGACATTAGCAATATTAGTAACATTCATTAACACAAGGCAACAATATAGTCCACTCCAATGTGTCATGGGACACAAGGATTCACAACATGTTATAAACATCTTGTTTTCAATTTTGAAACTTGATTGGCATTGAAAATAACATTAAACCTTAGTGTCAAAATGATCATTAAAATTCTCAGTGACACACAATGAAACTGACACTCGAATTAACAAAAATGAATGTCATTGTCACTGAATAAAAGTTAAACTTGACATTCACAGTGAACAAGACGAATATGTTATCACATTTACAGTTGATAAAATTTGTATATCAAATACCATGAGGATTCACCAAATAGTAATATTTGGTAAATGAAAATGTCAAGTAAATGACATGTGCTTTAACAAATTTTATCAACATCATTTCGGGTCATTATGCTTATTTCAATAATGCATATCTTAAAAAAAAAGAGTAACAACATAAGACATTGGTATTGTTCAACGAGCACACTAGCTCAGCATTATCAGGTGCATATTGTGGCGCGGAAAACCACCGATGCGACCATTAACATTTTTCGTGAGGTGGCCTCAGCCATTAGTACGGATCACATCATTAAGAAATGCCATAAGGCTTGCCTCAATATGAATTTCACAATAAAAAAACCTCTAAATAAAATATCTTCAAAATAAATAGCATTTTATGACCACCATTAAGAATTGCCATAAAATGACATTAACATGACCACACATAAATATCTCTAGATAAAATTTCCTACCATAAAATTTATACATGATCTTAACATATCTTCACACAATTAATACATTGTTGCCAAGAAACAAAAAAAGTGTAACATAAATCAAATGCACCATTTTTTTAAAGAACATAATCTGGCATAATTACCCACGTTTTTCATTAAGAAAACTTTATCATTATTAACATTATTTTACATGACCTTAGGCACATGAAAATTCCAAGAAAATATTCTTGTAGGTTCCACTCAGAAAACTCAAGCTAGATTTACAAGAAAACTTTTTTGGCTATTTTCAGTTTATAACAGTGCAAAAAAACATTTTGAGGATAATCATGATTTAGAAAAGCACTGAAAAAACACTTAACTTCAATTTCGGACTGTACTGCTCGTTAAAAGTTCGGGCTAGCAGAGAAAATGTACCGAACGTTTGAAAAAAAACGAGTTGGGCTGTAGCCCACTTATTCATTTGGCCCGTTAAGCGCCAGCAGACACCTTGAGCTCCACGTCGATCGCGATCGTCCGGTCGAATCGACGGGCGAGATTAGCTCGAGGTCGAACAAAATTGGCACTAGGTCAAACCCTAGCCTCATTTCCCCATCTCTCCCCGATTTCCACGGCTCCCACAGGAGAGGCGATCCCGGCAGCGACCCGAGGCACGCCGTCCATGGCGGTGCGGTAGCCCCGTTCGTCGGAGCAGCGTGCCTGCAGGCTCAAGACCGCGCGCTCCTCCACCGAACGGCGCTAGCCGTGTCGACCTCATGGTGCGGCTGGGAGGCAGTCCGTGCCGGTGATGCGCACGAGGCGCTCGACGGCGAGTTGGGGAGGTGACCGCCGGCGCCTGATCTTTGTGAGTCAACGACGACGTGTGCGACACAGGGGCCACACAGCGTTTGCGTCCATAAGGGCGGCGCCGCCGGCCAATTCTTTCCGCCCGTGTCCCATGAGACAGCGGCGTCGCCGGTGTCGGGATCCCAAGGAGAGCACTGGCATGACGTCATTAGGTGAAGGAAAATCTATTTCTTCGCTCAATTTCAGCTTTCGCGTTCTGGTTTGGGGATTTTTTCTAGGGTTTGGGTTTCGGTTGATTTGGAAAATTTGGGGATTTCATTAGTTTGCCCAATCTCCTCCTGATTTCTACCCTCAGATTTGAGCCGCAAATACAGCTAATTGCAACTAACAGATAAATTGATCACTAAACTTGATTAATCGTCTTTAACAGAAAAAATGGGCTTAAACATGGTTAGCCGAAAATATATAATCTTGAGGCCTTATACATTAACCGAGAGCGATTAGTGCTAAAAGGGTGATCATTAGGATTGCGGCATAGACATGTAAACATGCCTCATTAGGTGCTTAACGTAAACAACATTAGATCTTAATTTCACCCAATTTGCAATAACCCAAAAACAGTTGGATGTCATGATAGTAATTACATTAAGCAGATGCCTAGTTAGGGTTCTAACCGAGATTAACCTTGCCCTACATACCAATGATAGAGATAATTCCTTTGGATTAACTTAACCCATGATCTGAATCTCATGATTAGAACACCTCTTATGCGAAATAGTAGTGACTAACCGTGATTGGCAGGAGATAGCCCATGGCGGCACCTTGGAGTCTCTGCGGCAGTGAAGACATGCCCGGGGAAGAAGGGCAGCACAACCACCTGGGTGACGTAGATGGCAGTAGGCGCTTGTGAAAACATGCAGCAGCTGGTCCAGAAGCCTCGCTGATGGCAGCAGGAAAACCGCCGGCACTGCCTTCACGGCGGCCGGTGGTGGTCGATGGTCTTCACGTACCTCACCACACCTTTAAGATCGGCAGTTAGGAGGCTATTATCGTGGTTCTGTTATCTGTAACCAAACCCCCCCTTTTCCTTATATATGTGTGTGCTGGGTACATGGGACCAGAACCAAAAGTTGTTGTATGTGCTCCCGATCAAGGCAGAGTCGTGAGAGGGTGGAGACTTTGTCTCCCTTATTTTTCTCTTGGCTTGTTTACCGTGAGATCGATTCCAACATTCTCCCCCTTGATCGTAAGGTTAACAAACATCATAAGCCCACTCTCAATAGAAGCAACACACCAAGGTAAAGTGTTACTATGACCAATAAAATGCCATTGAACCTCGGTACCTATAGTACACCATTCTATCTTGAAATGGAAAACATAATACTTTATGGGAGTTGGTTTATTAGATGGTCCTAATTTCCAGGATCAAAAGCTTTCCTAACCCATGCCGGCAACATTAACATAAAAGGGTAAATGGTAAGCCTTAGTAAGAGGAACCGCAAAGACTTTATAGATCAAACATCATAGGTTTGATCCTGGACTCTATCTTTCGCAACGGAAACATAATATCAATGGTTATGGCAATACCAATTGACTTGTTGTTACTCAAATAGAGAACTGCGTGTTCATATTGCAGTAGGTGGTTACAAAATGTTGTCTGCCACCGTAATTTCGGGAATAAAACTTCTTGACATACAACCTGCCCAATAGCCTCTTAACATGCCACATAAGTAAGTGCATTATTTCTAATGCCATCAGTGTCATTATAGAGATTTTCCACGATATAGCTCCATGTGCAAGAGTGAGGATGTAACATAGCGTGGAAACTTTAAGATCCACACATCTCGCAGAATCAATGTCTGAATATCCAAGGATATCGAACTTATTAGACTTCGTATTAGTGAGCATGTAAACTTTATTGTCTTGCATATCTGTAAGACATTTCGCGGCTTTTCCAGTGGTCCATTTCTAGACTTACTTGTATATTTGCCAATTATCCCGATCAAAAATAAAGGGCATGTTCATACTTGAATACACATATTGCTTCTGACAGCTGAAGCATAAGGAACCGACATTATCTGATCAGTTCATAATGGTTCCTTGGACACTAAAATGTCCACCTTTATTGCCCTTGACTTTAGTAGCAGGTGCGATAAGAGTACTACCACATAATATTTTCTTTCGTACTCTATCGACATATGTCGTCATAATAAAACTTATACCCCTTTTGGACATATATCTTAGCGAAACTCAATACAAACAAAGTATAGGCCATGACCAAGATCCTTTATGTCATAAATAGAAAATAGAAAATTCTTGGCCCGCCAAAAATATTCCATCTTCTCAACATAGTATACTTACTCCCCCTGGTTTTATGGTATGAGTGTCCCAGCGCTCTTATTATTTCATAATTTAATTTCTTGGGGCAACATATCTTGTGTTAACTTAATCTATTTGAGGAAACCTTACAGTTAAGTCATACATCCATTCTTAACGTAGTCAACGCAAGAGCATATTGTAATAATAACACAAGCATCAAAACAACTCACTGAGGAAACTCTATTGAGTTCCATATATCATTAGAGCTCATTAACAAAAGCCTCTAAGATAATCATTCACACACATTATGAATCACACGAAAATTGTTAAGTCTCAACATTAAGTGTTGCAATATGCATTTCTTCTCAACTTATCTGATGCATATGAACAAAGATCTAATGGAGTTATCCTTAAGATTCATGTTCATACGCTCCAGTTCCCGGATGATCACATTATTTGAAAAATGGAAAATATATCCAATATCTTGATAATTCTCATTTTAGTTCTAAACCACAACACCGTTGGGCTGAAGATGGAAAAGAACTTAATGAATTGTGACAAATGATTATAAACGACGATAGTCAGAAATATAACCACGAGCCACATGATACTGACAAAATTTGCCACTTGAGTGAAGTGTGACATATGATTATAAATGACGTTGGTCATATATATATAATCAACATAATGCTCATAAGGGATTAAGTATACGTTATATATAACATAATAAAAGGAGTAATTTTATTCATTCTTCTAAATAAGACTTGTTGCATCTTAATTAGAGAACCAACATTATTACCAAGACTTCTCGTTGGTTGCATCTTTAATTAGAGAATTAACATACATATTTGGATCTAAGTAGGAGAAGTGAACGTGATATATCTCATATTAAATGGGGCTTCCATTCTCCCCCTCGAAATGTGGTCTAAAACCACAATTTCGACGATGTCTCATTATTTACACTTCTCTTACATCTTTAATTGTAATGTAACACATAATCTTTACAAGTAATCCATTCAGACGAAAAACATAGCTTGTCTCACCCTAGGGTGAGACTAACATTTACATAATTGGAGTTGACTTAATAACATACAAAATCATGTCATCTATTCGAGAGATAAAGTTAAGTTTCTCCGATAACTAGGAGCATGAACAAACAT
Organism: Aegilops umbellulata; assembly: GCA_032464435.1. Classification (NCBI taxonomy): domain Eukaryota; kingdom Viridiplantae; phylum Streptophyta; class Magnoliopsida; order Poales; family Poaceae; genus Aegilops; species Aegilops umbellulata. The sequence goes on along the minus strand of CP136060.1, from coordinate 585,795,496 downwards.
CATCAATAAGATGAATAATTAATCCATCTCTAAATGCTAGTGGAATAAATCCAATAGTTTTGACTTCAACCTCCTTTGCATTAGTAATGTGCATGATGACACGTGCAACTTATGAGGCCACTCCCAATGCGTACGTTAACATCAACCATCAACATTAGTGGCAGAAACATTGGGAGTTTTCTTACACGAGACAAGGATCTCTACTCTCCACTTGGGAAAGTTATTTACATAAAGCTTGTCTATGCCAAAAACAAAATTTGGCATCATTAGTAAAGTTCATTACTTGAAAAGAGGAGGCAACTTTATGAACATCATAATAAAACGTAAGCATAAATTAATCGTGCAATGAGATGAATTAAAGACATGCTTAATTATTATTTCAATCTGTATCACCGTTGGGCAGAAAACATAAAAGAACCTTACTTATTTATATATGACACATGAAAAGTAATCAACGTTGGTCAGAATATCATCATATGCCATAATAACATTTGCTCATTAAATACCTAATAAAACATCTGTTTGGTTACATTTTTACTAGAAAAACATAAAGTCACATAGTGACCAACAATGACATTAGCAATATTAGTAACATTCATTAACACAAGGCAACAATATAGTCCACTCCAATGTGTCATGGGACACAAGGATTCACAACATGTTATAAACATCTTGTTTTCAATTTTGAAACTTGATTGACATTGAAAATAACATTAAACCTTAGTGTCAAAATGATCATTAAAATTCTCAGTGACACACAATGAAACTGACACTCGAATTAACAAAAATGAATGTCATTGTCACTGAATAAAAGTTAAACTTGAAATTCACAGTGAACAAGACGAATATGTTATAACATTTACAGTTGATAAAATTTGTATATCAAATACCATGAGGATTCACCAAATAGTAATATTTGGTAAATGAAAATGTCAAGTAAATGACATGTGCTTTAACAAATTTTATCAACATCATTTCGGGTCATTATGCTTATTTCAATAATGCATATCTTAAAAAAAAGAGTAACAACATAAGACATTGGTATTGTTCAACGAGCACACTAGCTCAGCATTATCAGGTGCATATTGTGGCGCGGAAAACCACCGATGCGACCATTAACATTTTTCGTGAGGTGGCCTCAGCCATTAGTACGGATCACATCATTAAGAAATGCCATCAAGCTTGCCTCAATATGAATTTCACAATAAAAAAACCTCTAAATAAAATATCTTCAAAATAAATAGCATTTTATGACCACCATTAAGAATTGCCATAAAATGACATTAACATGACCACACATAAATATCTCTAGATAAAATTTCCTACCATAAAATTTATACATGATCTTAACATATCTTCACGCAATTAATACATTGTTGCCAAGAAACAAAAAAAGTGTAACATAAATCAAATGCACCATTTCTTTAAAGAACATAATCTGGCATAATTAGCCACGTTTTTCATTAAGAAAACTTTATCATTATTAACGTTATTTTACATGACCTTAGGCACATGAAAATTCCAAGAAAATATTCTTGTAGGTTCCACTCAGAAAACTCAAGCTAGATTTACAAGAAAACTTTTCTGGCTATTTTCAGTTTATAACAGTGCAAAAAAACATTTTGAGGATAATCATGATTTAGAAAAGCACTGAAAAAAACACTTAACTTCAATTTCGGACTGTACTGCTCGTTAAAAGTTTGGGCTAGCAGAGAAAATGTACCGAACGTTTGAAAAAAAACGAGTTGGGCCGTAGCCCACTTATTCATTTGGCCCGTTAAGCGCCAGCAGACGCCTTGAGCTCCGCGTCGATCGCGACCGTCCGGTCGAATCGACGGGCGAGATTAGCTCGAGGTCGAACAAAATTGGCACTGGGTCAAACCCTAGCCTCATTTCCCCTTCTCTCCCCGATTTCCACGGCTCCCACAGGAGAGGCGATCCCGGCAGCGACCCGAGGCACGCCGGCCATGGCAGTGTGGTAGCCCCGTTCGTCGGAGCAGCGTGCCTGCAGGCTCAAGGCCGCGCGCTTCTCCACCGAACGGCGCTAGCCGTGTCGACCTCATGGTGCGGCTGGGAGGCAATTCGTGTCGGCGATGCGCACGAGGCGCTCGACGGCGAGTTGGGGAGGTGACCGCCGGCGCCTGATCTTTGGGAGTCGACGACGACGCGTGCGGCACAGGGGCCACACAGCGTTTGCATCCATAAGGGCGGCGCCGCCGGCCAATTCTTTCCGCGCGTGTCCCGTGAGACAGCGGCGTCGCCGGTGTCGGGATCCCAAGGAGAGCACCGGCACGACGTCATTAGGTGAAGGCCAATCCATTTCTTCGCTCATTTTCAGCTTTCGCGTTCTGGTTTGGGGATTTTTTCTAGGGTTTGGGTTTCGGTTGATTTGGGAATTTTGGGGATTTCATTAGTTTGCCCAATCACCTCCTGATTTCTATCCTCAGATTTGAGCCGCAAATACAGCTAATTGCAACTAACAGATAAATTGATCACTAAACTTGATTAATCGTCTTTAACAGAAAAAAATGGGCTTAAACATGGTTAGCCGAAAATATATAATCTTGAGGCTTTAAACATTAACCGAAAGCGATTAGTGCTAAAAGGGTGATCATTAGGATTGCGGCATAGACATGTAAACATGCCTCATTAGGTGCTTAACGTAAACAACATTAGATCTTTTTTTTTGCGGGAAAACAACATTAGATCTTAATTTCACCCAATTTGCAATAACCCAAAAACAGTTGGATGTCATGATAGTAATTACATTAAGCAGATGCCTAGTTAGGGTTCTAACCGAGATTAACCTTGCTCTAGATACCAATGGTAGAGATAATTCCTTTGGATTAACTTAACCCATGATCTGAATCTCATGATTAGAACACCTCTTATGCGGAATAGTAGTGACTAACCGTGATTGGCAGGAGATAGCCCATGGCGGCAGCTTGGAGTCTCTGCGCCAGTGAAGACATGCCCGGGAAGAAGGGCAGCACAACCACCTGGGTGACGTAGATGGCAGCAGGCGCTTGTGAAAACATGCAGCAACTGGTCCAGGAGCCTCGCTGATGGCAGCAGGAAAACCGCCGGCACTGCCTTCACGGCGGCCGGTGGTGGTCGATGGTATTCACGTACCTCACCACACCTTTAGGATCGGCAGTTAGGAGGCTATGATCGTGGTTCTGTTATCTGTAACCAACCCCCCCCCCCCCCCTTTTCCTTATATATGTGTGTGCTGGGTACATGGGACCAGAACCAAAAGTTGTTGTATGTGCTCCCAATCAAGGCACAGTCGTGAGAGGGTGGAGACTTTGTCTCCCTTATTTTTCTCTTGGCTTGTTTACCGTGAGATCAATTCCAACAGGAGGTGGACGATGATGCGTGCATGGCGGCATGGAATGCTAAAAGGAAGTCTTTGTGTGCGGGAGACGCAGCCTCCTCTCTCTCACCTCTCTCTACCCTCTCTCTTTCTCACTCTCTTTCTCTCTCTAGCGACCTCTGTTTCTCACTCTCTCTTTCTCTGTGTATCGACCTCTCTGTTTCTCTCTCTCTCTCTCTCCCCGTCTCTCTCTCTCTCTGACTTTTTTGGCTATGGACCGAATCAGCAGTTTGCTTAAGCAGGTGCGTTGTTCAGTTAGATATATGCTGGCGTACGTGTGTGCTGTCTTGTTGCCTCTTGTTGTTTTCCATGCGTAGTGCATGAGCAAGTGGATGGATCAAGTATACGTATTGCGTATATGCATGCATAGCATAATATGCAAGCGTGATGCATGCATAATATACATGAGCAAGTGAACTCGAATTAGTTGTTTATCGGCGGTATGAGAATCACATAAGTGTATACATTTTGCTCTAAATGAATATCTTGATGTCGAGTATTCCGTATCGACCAAATTTAAGCAAGCTACATTTTTTAACATGTTCCTATGCCGAGGAGCTGAGCGGCGGGACGAATACAAGCGGAGGAAGAAGTAGAGAGGAAGAAAGTAGAAAGAAAAAAGATGGAGGAACAAGGAGGGTGTGGGCGGGCGGGGTAGAGGATTATTGCGGGAGGTAGAGCGTGGAGGCAAAAGGGCATTGACAACAACAATGGGGTGGGTATGTGGATGAAGAAGATCGACGATGACCGTGGCCCTAAGCCCACAGTGTAGCTAGCCGGCGTGATATAGCGGCATTCACTGATCTATAGACCCCACAACTAAAGCGGCACATGTGCAGGGCGAAGTTTAATTCTTTGTCGCATGATTTGGAGAGAATTGAAGTCCGGTTGCAAGAGATCACGATACAGGTCACAACCTCCGAGGTGTTTTGATGTAACCCTTTCTTTTACAAAAGATCTTTGCGGTCCGTGTGTGTTTCAATTTCTTCGCTCTAGTGTAAATTTTCTCTTTAGGGAATTAAAGCCGGGTCGTTTCAAAAGAAAAAAAAGACATGTACCAACATGTTAGTTTCTTCTGTAAGAAAGCAAAACATATCGGTTTTTGCAAGTACGATATTGATATGAAACGACAGATGATCACCATCATCATGAATATATCTACTGTACACACCATAGACACATAGAAGTACCGAATATATTTGAAACGACAGGTGCACTTGTTGAAAAAAAAGAGAGGCCTTGTGTGTGGGCGGCATGTGTGCAGGAGGCAGAGGGGAGTTAGGTCCGGATGACCTGACACGTGTGGACTTTCGGCTCCAAACAAGGAGCAACCAAGAAGGAACTACCTGCCTGTTCCCCTCCCTTCATTTTCCCTCGTGTCAAGTAAATCAATTTGGTGCACCTCATCAGCCGCCGCCTCATCATAGGCCTGTTAAGGTGGCCTGGTGGGGCCCACCTGAGCTACCTCTACAAGCAGTGGGACCCACCTTGCAGCCACCTACTAGCTTGCTGGATGGATGGATGCTGTCTGATGACTGGCAATGGGGCCCAGATGGCCTAAGCTTGCCGGGCGATGAGCAGCTAATTAGGTAGTTTACTGGGATTATTTAATTAGGAGAACATACTAGTGGTATGTACATGTGTATGTGAATGGTTGACCTGGGAAATGGATTTGGTGATTTGGTTCATTAGTTTAGCTTCGCATGGGTGAGGCTGTGTTGAGTGGACAGTCTAGTGAGAGGTCACACATGTGTCCACAAGGCCAACACATAGAAGAATGGCTTTTCTGTTAAAATTAGCTCAGATGTTGTTGATCCATTTTCTATGATAAAACTCAATTTCTACATATAATTGATTTGGCTATAAGGACATCTTCAATGGCAACCTGCAAATTTCCTCCCACATCCGTACGCAGACAGGGGGGACCACTCCGCGGACATGGATGCGGAGGTCGACATCCAATGCTAGCCGCATAGATTTCAAACTATTTTTGAACCAATCGGACGAAATTCATGCAAACACGGCTGGATTTTGTACAAACATGACAAAATTCATACAAACACAACAGATTTAACTACATTTCAAAAATTTAGAACAAAAAATGACCCGCCCCTAAACCTATCCTACGGCCGCGGCACCCGGCGTCCATGCCTGTGTCGCCCTCCTTCCGCTGTCTCCATGAGCACCGGTGATAAGACCGATGAAGTGAAGGCGCGGTCTCCGACGAGGAAGCGTAGAACACGGGAGAAGGACCGACCCACAACGGCTATTCCAGGCGGCGGCAAGGGCAGCCACCGCGTGCTTCATCTCCGACGACAGACTATCCCACAGTGCTTTCCCACTGGTGGTCATGGCGGATGCAGTGCAAGGGACGAGGATGTGGAGGGCTTGTGTTGTGGTGTGGAGTTAGCTGGGTGTGGCCACCTTTATATAGCGGATTCAGTGAGGCGAGGCGTCCGGGTGCGTCAATGTGCAGCACCGGAGTGGGTTTCTCGGGCAACGAGCCTACTTAATGGCGGCAGACGGACAAACAACGCCATTGAACGGGCGCGGTAGATATCCGTCCCATCCAGTCACGCGTCTCCGACATTGAACAGGCGCGGACACCGGAGACACATTGCGGGCGGCGCCCTCGGCCGGTGCGCCTCTTCAATGACAGAGGCAGTGAGAGGTCGCGTCCTCCCTGAGCCATCTTCAATGTTGAGCGGCGCGGTCTTCAGCGGCATGAATGCGAGCAGCTGGCACTGGGCGGTAGCGCGCGCGGGAGGGGAAGGGTTTTTGGTGAGCCAGAGCGGTCAGAAACCGTGGACCGATCCGGACGGTTGCGAGAGATTCTGCGGGTCTGCCTTGGAGATGCCCTAAGAAAGTAGGAAGCCAACTGCATACATGAAGTGTTGTTTTATATGAAAGAATAACCTCATGTTGTCATTTGGCACGCAATGCTGAAGAGAAGTGAACATTCACTAACATATTCCGGTCCTTACTTGGAGTGTGCAAATTTTGTAATAAATTGGACAACATGTTTGTGCCTATTTTTTGTTTGTTCGGCCTGTTTTCCCCACTTTTGTTTCAATTTTTTATTATACAAGAAGCATGTCAGAATACACTTCAACGACTCCAAACCAAGCCTAAATTTGCATGGGTAAGAGCATCTCGAGCACATCCCATTAATTACCCATATTTGAGAAACTTTTGTCCATCTAGCCCATCCTTGAAAACTTAATTCCCCACCCCCCATATTTTCTTTTGATGTTTCTTTTTGAAATGCTTGCGTACAAACTTAGTCTGAACAAACTTTTCATAACATATTAATATGTAGCTTGATCCAAGATACAAATCAAATTCAATGTTGCACAATAAGAATTATTGTTACTGATCGAGGGTACATATTACGAATAACATTTTAGTGCAAGGCTACCATCACTTCTAATTGTCCCTCTATCTAATTGCATAAACCAAGAACGTTATACCTATAATGGATCCCACAAGAACATGCTGTTGATGCAGAGAGTATGAACCAAATCATAACAACAACCAGAAGGGCAAGGTGCAACGTCTTGAATTTCTTTATTTGGCATGCATCTCGTTGATTTGGGCTTGCATCTCATTGATTGGGAATTGCTTCTTACGTGCGTCTATCGGCGCATCATCTGACTTGTTTCTCACACTAGTAGAAAAAGGGCCTATTGTCCCGGTTGGTAAGGGCCTTTTGTCCCGGTTTCCGAACCGGGACTAAAAGGTCGTTACTAATGCCCTGGCCGTTTAGTCCCGATTCAGTCCAGAACCGGGACAGATGGACCTCCACGTGGCCTGTGCGCCGAGCCTAGGCGGGAGGGCCTTTGGTCCCGGTTGGTAGCACCAACCGGGACCAATAGGCATCCACGCGTCAGCATTTCTGTGGTTGGGATTTTTGTTTTTTTTTGAAGGGGGGGGGTTGAGGGTTTTGGGGGGTTAATTTAGGTGTTTCATATATTGTGTTAGCTAGCTAATTAATAGAGAGAAGTGTCCTTTCTTATGTCCGTGCTTGGTCGACGCCGTACTATACATACATATAGAGAGGACTAGACACGCTAGCTAGCTAGTAAGCAAACGAAGGAAACAGAAGATCGTCATGAACATATATGCATACAGAGAGAAGTGATATTGACCACCTCTCCTTTTTCGAGAGATTGATCGAACAACAAGTTCTCGTATATCTATCCGACACTACCGGCTACATATATACAATAATTATCTCTTACAAATATAATCTCCTAACATACGGACGCATGGTCCGCATAGTATTCGCCGTCTTCAGTGATCACGTGGTCAAGAAAGAATGCCGTTAATTCCTCTTGAATTGTTCGCATGCGATCTGGTGCTAGGAGTTCATCCCGCATCCGAAACATGTAATTTGAAGAAGGGGGTCAATACATATATATATTTGGATGCATATATATCTTTGTATTGACCCCTTTCTTCAAATTAGATGTGAATGAAACTCAACACAAATGATGGTAATAAAATAAAATTGTGAATATTGTTATTTACGCACTTCATATTGTTCGTCAGAGTAGCCCCACTCACAGGTCGTGTGGCGGATGGACTCGCAAACGTAGTATCCACAGAAATCATTCCCTTGTTCCTGCCACAACCACTTTACAAGAAATAGAGGTCAATCAAACTGATAAGCAAGAATGCCAAATGGTATCGATGAAACTAGCGCTTGAATCACTAGGAGATGCGCGGAACATGCTACTATAGTACTTACTTTCGGGTGTCTAAATTCCAGCTTCTTCGGCAGTCCTGGAGCTTTTTTGGTGAATTTTCTCCAAACCCTGCCAGACAAAGAAAACAATTACTTGATATCAGAAATGAACAAAGTTGCTGATATGGTGGATAATGATCGATTTAACTTACTTCTCGAGCATTTGAGTCATGTCCGCATACTCCTGGGGATCTTTTCGTCTCGAGTCTAAGACAGTTACTACTCCCTGATCAAGCTTAATCTCTAGGAAAGTATAGTGGAACCTGCGCACGCATGCATAACTCATCAATTACATTACTATAACCTGGACTAATAAGGGAAACCGAATATGCCACAAGACAGTAACACTCACTTGAAGTTGTAAGGAAAGAGTATTATATCTTTGTGTTCATTTATTACCAACGATCGTAGCAAGTTGGCCTCGGTATCTTCGGCATATAATTTAACCTCAGTTGCATCTATGAGATATGTGTTAATGAACCCAATATCACTGACTTGTCTTTTCTTCAATTCGGCGATCTTCAATCTGCATAATATAGTGGGGATAATTATAAATACATGTAATGAAAGAGCTGAGCTATATAGAGAGACTTAATGAAAGAAGTAGTACTACTTACAGACAGTAGCAGGTGACCGTTGCTTTATCGAGGGCCAATTGATTGAAAAACTAAAAGAACTCCTCAAATGGAACATGCAACAATTCAATTCCAACGAGGTCATGCTCCTTTTTAACTCTCACATACAAAGTATTCCTCCCCCCAGACTCTCTGCAGGTTTTCATGTACCAATCATGCAATCTTCGCGTCATCGTTGATAGAGATCTTTCATCTTTGACGAGAGGCTTCCCGTACTCGTATCTTTGTATCTGCACCTCCAAGAAATCATAATGTACATCGTCGGGCAGGTAATCTCCAAGATTGCTATAACTGGGCACCATCCTCGGATCATTAGCGACGATGTCGCTAGGCACCTTGAGCGGGGGGGGGGGCACGATTGCTTCGCTTGTTCGCCGAGCTGGGCAATTTGTTTCCCAGCTCGTCTTTCTTTCATCCTTTGATCACTGACAGTACTTCCCGACCGCTAGGCTTCGACAAATGCCTCTCCAATAATGCGCTCATAGTTGCCTTTCGGCGGAGACTTGGGTGGTTTTGTCAGGGCAGCCAGAGTGCGCTTCGCTTTCACTGGATCTACCTTCTCCTCCGGAGGTGGATGACTCTGTGCTGTCAACCCTTCAAACCAGTCCTTCACTTCGGTTCGCGCGATCTTCGTGTTCTCCTCTAGGGTCATCTCGTATGGTAACTTCTCTGGAGTCTTCATAGAAGGACCGAATCTATATGTCCTCCCGCCTTTGGCTGTACTGCTAGACGCCGGCAGAGCAGACGGAGCGGCTTTCTTCTTTCCTTGCTTATGAGGCGGAGGAGAAGGACTACGACGCGCCGGAGCAGCCGGAGCGGCAGCGGGTCTCTTCTGCCCTTGCTGACAAGGCGAAGAAGGAGGAGGCTGGCTGCTCGGGCGCGCCGGCGCAGGCGGTGAAGGAGGCGGAGTGCCGCCACGCGCCGGAGAAGGAGTCGGCCGAGTGCCCTGATCGTCACTCGCCGGAGGAGGAGGCGGTGGAGGAGGTGGAGTGCCCTGACTCGCCGGAGGCGTCCAGTTCGGAAGGTTGATGAGATCCTTCCGCCATATGCATGGAGTCTTCAGAGCATAACCCAGCCGAGTCTCCCCTTCACCGGTAGGGTGGTCAAGCTGGAGCTCCTCAAATCCCTCCGTTAGTTCATCCACCATCACCCTAGCATATCCTTCTGGAATCGGCCGGCAGTGAAAAGTTGCGCTGGGTTTAGTAGGATAAATAGAGCCAACAGCCGCCTTGACCTTCATATTAATCCATTGCGTCATAAGGTGGCAATTTTGTGACTCCGTGATAGCATCCACGGGATAGCTGGCAGGAGCCGTCAATACATGCTCCGGCTAAAGCAGCTCGGTGGAAGCCACGCTGCTTCTCCGCTGAGATGGCGGGGTAGCTTCGGGGGAAGCTTCGGCAGTTCATTTGCTGCGATTTGCTTCTCATTCCTCTATCCCTTGTACCCTTACTTTAAGCGCCTGCAGTTCGGTCTGCTGCACTTTCTTCCTCCTCTCCTGGCATTTGTAACCGCCTGCGTCCGAAAACCCAGCCTTCCACGAAACGGAGCCTGTCGTGCCTCGTGTCCGTCTAGGGTGCTCAGGATTCCCGAGGGCCATTGTTAGCTCGTCGTTCTCTCTGTCTGGAACGAACGTCCCTTGCTGTGCTACATCAATATATTGCTGAAGCCTCTTGACTGGTATTTCGAATTGATCGTCCGTCCAAATGCACTTCCCTGATATAGGGTCCAAGGTTCCGCCAGCCCCGAAGAACCAAGTCCGGCAACGGTGTGGCCAGTTCATTATCTCTGGTTCGATCCCTTTTTCAAGCAGATCATTCTCAGCCTTGGCCCACTTAGGACGGGCTACGAGGTAGCCACCTGACCCCGTGAGATGGTGAAGCTTCTTGTTCACATCATTTTGCTTGTTTGTCGCTGACATATTTTTCTCTTTTCCGATGTCTTGTGGGCCACAAATGCGGGCCAATCATCTCTAATCTTCTCATATTTGCACTTGAACTCTGGTGTCTCTTTTTTATCGACAAACCTATTCAGGTCTTTCCTCCACCTCCTGAATAGGTCTGCCATCTTCTTAAGAGCAAAAGACTTGATTAATGGCTCTTTAACTGGCTTCTCCAGATCATCCTCAGGCGGTAGGGTGAAATTTGACTTCAGCTCAGTCCAAAGATCATTTTTCTGCATATTGTAAGTGCATCTAGTGCCACCCCTAGTTGGTTTTGGAGTATTGACGACAAACCTGGCTGAGGGACTAATGTGTTTGTGAGAATTGCAGGATAACACAGGTAGTAGTCCCTCATTGATTCGGTTTACCTACCGGAGATGACCCCTAAAAATGTATGAAGACATTGACGACAATGGTGGTATGTGAAGATATTCATATTTGAAGACTATGACACGAGAAGACATTGAGTGAAGACTATGGAGCGCGAAGACTTAGTCGTTTCTTTGTTTCCTTTTCTTCTTTGCTGAGTCATAGGAACCACCGTACTGTTAAGTGGGGTCCAAGTGAACAAAGTCAGAGTGACTGAAGTGATGCTCAACCAAAATCCTATGTTTTCGAGCGAAGACAATGAGAGCAAATCCTATCCAGAGCTGGATGAGTCAACTTTGCTTGTAGCCCAAGTAAAGTTGCCGCGTGTGTTTGAAATCTGACCGTTGGAACACGTGTCAGTTCCTTAGTGACCCAGGGTCATTTCGGACATATCAGGTCGGGTTGCCTAGTGGCTATAAATAGCCCACCCCCTACACCATAAATTGGTGGCTGATCAGAGTTAATGCACGGCTTTTGTCGTATTGAGAGCAACCCTCCTCGAAGCCTTTGAGAGAGAGAAATCCTTGCGAGGACAAAGCCCAAACACCCAGAGCCAAAGAGTGTTAGGCATCACTGAAGTCTTTCTATCTGCATGACCTGATGACTTATTACACTTGAGGACTGTGAATCCTCCAGCCGGTTAGGCGTCGCGTTCTGGGCATCCAAGAGTCATTGTGGATCGTCGGTGAATGAAGTCTGTGAAGGTTTGGAAGTCTACCTTGAAGACTTACCAGAGTAATTTGGCGAGGACTGTGTGTCCTTAGCTCAAGGGGAATAAGTTGAAGACGCAGTCTTCTGAGTTGAATCTCAGCCTCCGTAACCAGACGTACAGTTGTCACAGCAACTAGAACTGGTCCAACAAATTCTATGTCCTCAACAAGTGACTGGTTCTATCCTTTCCCTCTCTTTACTTAGAGTTTGTCTTTGTGAAGTCATTGCCTGTTTGCTTTACCTATTTGTCTTCACTGTTTGACACCTAATGTTGTTTGCCTCCATACCATCTTCCATTCCCATCCTTACTATGTAGCTGCTATTTGTCTTCGTACTCTCATTGCATACTTGACTATGGCTTGCTTAGTGTAGTATATCTTCCGCTGTATTTCAATAGGTTCATTTCGACTGTTTGTCTACGAAACTTCCATGTTTTGAAGACTTCCATAAAAATCGCCTATTCACCCCCCTCTAGTCGATAACTAGCACTTTCAATTGGTATCAGAGCAAGGTACTCTCTTGTTCTGTGTGATTCGCTTTAACCACCTAGAGTTTTAGCTATGTCGATTGCAGGGATAATCAAAGTCTCCGCTGCTTGCCCTGTGTTCGATGGAACTGAATATCCCTACTGGAAGAATAAGATGCACATGCATCTTGAAGCCATTGATGTCAACCTCTGGTATGTCGTCAAGAACGGCGTTCCCAAGACTGGTGAAGGCGTCACCCCTGCTGATGTCAAAAAGTTCATTCAACTGGACTCCACTGCCAAGAACATCATCTGTGTGAAGGAAATATGCCCTAGAGGCAATAATAAAGTTATTATTTATTTCCTTACATGTCATGATAAATGTTTATTATTCATGCTAGAATTGTATTAACTGGAAACATAATACATGTGTGGATACATAGACAAACAGAGTGTCACTAGTATGCCTCTACTTGACTAGCTTGTTAATCAAAGATGGTTAAGTTTCCTAACCATGGACAAAGGAGTTGTCATTTGATTAACAAGGTCACATCATTAGTTGAATGATCTGATTGACATGACCCATTCCATTAGCATAGCACCCGATCGTTTAGTATGTTGCTGTTGCTTTTATCCATGACTTATACATGTTCCTTTGACTATGAGATTATGCAACTCCCGTTTGTCGGAGGAACACTTTGGGTGCTACCAAATGTCACAACATAACTGGGTGATTATAAAGGAGTACTACAGGTGTCACCAAAGGTAGATGTTGGGTTGGCGTATTTCGAGATTAGGATTTGTCACTCCAATTGTGGGAGAGGTATCTCTGGGCCCTCTCGGTGATGCACATCACTTAAGCCTTGCAAGCATTGCAACTAATGAGTTAGTTGCGGGATGATGTATTACGGAACGAGTAAAGAGACTTGCCGGTAACGAGATTGAACTAGGTATTGGATACCGACGATCGAATCTCGGGCAAGTAACATACCGATGGACAAAGGGAACAATGTATGTTGTTATGCGGTCTGACCGATAAAGATCTTCGTAGAATATGTAGGAGCCAATATGGGCATCCAGGTCCCGCTATTGGTTATTAACCGGAGACGTGTCTCGGTCATGTCTACATTGTTCTCGAACCGTAGGGTCCGCACGCTTAAGGTTTCGATGACAGTTATATTATGAGTTTATGAGTTTTGATGTACCGAAGGAGTTCGGAGTCCCGGATGAGATCGGGGACATGACGAGGAGTCTCGAAATGGTCGAGACGTAAAGATCGATATATTGGACGACTATATTCGGACATCGGAAAGGTTCTGAGTGGTTCGGGTATTTTTGGAGGTACCGGGGAGTTACGGGAATACGAGGAAGAAGCAATGGGCCTTGATGGGCCTTAGTGGGAAGGACCAGGAGGTGGCGCGCGCCCCTCCCAAGCCCAGTCCGAATTGGACAAGGGGTTTGGGGCGCGGCCCCTCTCTCCCTTCCTTCCCCTCTTCCCCTCTTTCCCCCCTTGACCTAGTTGGACTAGGAAAGGTGGAATCCTACTCCCGGTGGGAGTAGGACTCCCCTGGCGCGCCCAAACCTAGGGCCGGCCTCCTCCCTCCCTTGCTCCTTTATATACGGGGGCAGGGGGCACCCCATGGACACACAAGTTGATCTTCGTGATCGTTCCTTAGCCGTGTGCGGTGCCCCCCTCCACCATATTCCACCTCGGTCATATCGTTACGGTGCTTAGGCGAAGCCCTGCGACGGTAGAACATCAAGATCGTCACCACGCCGTTGTGCTGACGGAACTCCTCCCCGACGCTTTGCTGGATCGGAGCCCGGGGATCGTCATCAAGCTGAACGTGTGCCAAGAACTCGGAGGTGCCGGAGTAACGGTGCTTGGATCGGTCGGATCGTGAAGACGTACGACTACATCAACCGCGTTGATATAACGCTTCCGCTTTCGGTCTACGAGGGTACGTAGACAACACTCTCCCCTCTCGTTGCTATGCATCACCATGATCTTGCGTGTGCGTAGGAAAATTTTGAAATTACTACGTTCCCCATCAGTGGTATCCGAGCCTAGGTTTTTTTATGGTTTGATGTTATTTGCACGAGTAGAATACAAGTGAGTTGTGGACGATACAAGTCATACTGCCTACCAGCATGTCATACTTTGGGTCAGCGGTATTATTGGATGAGACGACCCGGACCAACCTTACGCGTACGCTTACGCGAGACCGGTTCCCTCGACGTGCTTTGCACACAGATGGCTTGCGGGAGACTGTCTCACCAACTTTAGTTGAACCGAGTATGACTACGCCCTGTCCTTGAAAAGGTTAAAACGGAGTCTATTTGACGAAGTATCATTGTGGTTTTGATGCGTAGGTGAGATTGGTTCTTGCTTCAGCCCGTAGCAGCCACGTAAAATTTGCAACAAACAAAGTAGAGGACGTCTAACTTGTTTTTGCAGGGCATGTTGTGATGTGATATGGTCAAGACATGATGCTAAATTTTATTGTATGAGATGATCATGTTTTGTAACCGAGTTATCGGCAACCGGCAGGAGCCGTATGGTTGTCGCTTTATTGTATGCAATGCAATCGCCCTGTAATGCTTTACTTTATCACTAAGCGGTAGCGATAGTCGTAGAAGCATAAGATTGGTGAGACGACAACGATGCTACGATGGAGATCAAGGTGTCGCACCGGTGACGATGGTGATCATGACAGTGCTGCGGAGATGGAGATCACAAGCACAAGATGATGATGGCCATATCATATCACTTATATTGATTGGATGTGATGTTTATCTTTTATGCATCTTATCTTGCTTTGATTGACGGTAGCATTATAAGATGATCTCTCACTAATTATCAAGAAGTGTTCTCCCTAAGTATGCACCGTTGCGAAAGTTCTTCGTGCTGAGACACCACGTGATGATCGGGTGTGATAGGCTCTACGTTCAAATACAACGGGTGCAAAACAGTTGCACACGCGGAATACTCAGGTTATACTTGACGAGCTATGCATATAAGATATGACCTCGGAACACGGAGACCGAAAGGTCGAGCGTGAATCATATAGTAGATATGATCAACATAATGATGTTCACCATTGAAACTACTCCATCTCACGTGATGATCGTACATGATTTAGTTGATTTGGATCACGCGATCACTTAGAGGATTAGAGAGATGTCTATCCAAGTGGGAGTTCTTAAGTAATATGATTAATTGAACTTTAATTTATCATGAACTTAGTCCTGGTAGTATTAGCATATCTATGTTGTAGATCAATAGCTCGCGTTGTTGCTTTCATATGTTTATTTTGATATGTTCCTAGAGAAAATTGTGTTGAAAGATGTTAGTAGCAATGATGCGGATTGGATCCGTGATCTGAGGTTTATCCTCATTGCTGCACAGAAGAATTATGTCCTTGATGCACCGCTAGGTGACGGACCTATTGCAGGAGCAGATGCAGACGTTATGAACGTTTTGCTAGCTCAATATGATGACTACTTAATAGTTTAGTGCACCATGCTTAACGGCTTAGAATCGGGACTTCAAGGACGTTTTGAACATCATGGACCATATGAGATGTTCCAGGAGTTGAAGTTAATATTTCAAGCAAATACCCGAGTTGAGAGATATAAAGTCTCCAACAAGTTCTATAGCTAAAAGATGGAGGAGAATCGCTCAACTAGTGAGCATGTGCTCAGATTGTCTAGGTACTACAATCGCTTGAATCAAGTGGGAGTTAATCTTCCAGATAAGATAGTGATTGACAGAATTCTCTAGTCACCATCACCAAGTTAGTAGAACTTCGTGATGAACTATAATATGCAAGGGATGACGAAAGTAATTCCCAAGCTCTTCGTGATGCTGAAATCGACGAAGGTAGAAATCAAGAAAAACATCAAGTGTTGATGGTTAACAAGACCACTAGTTTCAAGAAAAGGGAAAAGGGATAGAAGGGAACTTCAAGAAGAACAGCAAGCAAGTTGCTGCTCAAGTGAAGAAGCCCAAGTTTGGTCCTAAGCCTGAGACTAAGTGCTTCTACCGCAAAGGGACTGGTCACTGGAAGCGGAATTACCCCAAGTGATTGGCGGATAAGAAGGATGGCAAAGTGAACATAAGTATATTTTATACATGTTACTGATGTGGACTTTACTAGTGTTTATAGCAACCCCTCAGTATTTGATACTAGTTCAGTTGCTAAGATTAGTAACTCGAAACGGGAGTTGCAGAATAAACAGAGACTAGTTGAGGGTAAAGTGACGATGTGTGTTGGAAGTGGTTCCAAGATTGATATGATCATCATCGTACACTCCCTATACTCTCGGGATTAGTGATGAACCTAAATAAGTGTTATTTGGTAGTTGCGTTGAGCATAAATATGATTTGATCATGTTTTTGCAATACGATTATTCATTTAAGTTAGAGAACAATTGTTGTTCTATTTACATGAATAGAACCTTTTATGGTCATACACACCAACAAAAATGGTTTGTTGGATCTCGATCGTAGTAATACACATATTCATAATATTGAAACCAAAAGATGCAAAGTTAATAATGATAGTGCAACTTATTTGTGGCACTGCCGTTTAAGTCATTTTGGTGTAAAGCGCAAGAAGAAACTCCATGCTGATGGGATTTTAGAATCACTTGATTATGAATCACTTGATCCTTGCGAACCATGCCTCTTGGGCAAGATGACTAAAACACCGTTCTCCGGAACAATGAAGCAAGCAACAGATTTGTTGGAAATCATACATACTGATGTATGTGGTCCAATGAATATTAAGGCTTGCAGCAGGTATCATTATTTTCTGACCTTCACAGATGATTTGAGCAGATATGGGTATATCTACTTGATGAAACATAAGTCTGAAACATTTGAAAAGTTCAAAAGGATTTCAGAGTGAAGTGAAAAATCATCGTGACAAGAAAATAAGGTTTCTACGATCTGATCGCAGAGACAAATATTTGAGTTACGAGTTTGGTCTTCAGTTAAAACAATGTGGAATAGTTTCACAAAATCGTGCCACCTGGAACACCACAGTGTAATGGTGTATCCGAACATCATAACCGTACTTTATTAGATATAGTGCGATCTATGACGTCTCTTACCGATCTACCACTATCGTTTTGAGGTTTATGCATTAGAGACAGCTGCATTCACATTAAAAAGGGCACCATCTAAATCCGTTGAGACGACACCGTATGAACTGTGGTTTGGCAAGAAACCAAAGTTGTTGTTTCTTAAAGTTTGGAGTTGCGATGCTTATGTGAAAAAGTTTCATCATGATAAGCTCGAACCAAATCGGAGAAATGTGTCTTCATAGGATACCCAAAGGAGATTGTTGGGTACACTTTCTATCACAGATCCAAAGGCAAAATCGTTGCTAAAGATGGATCCTTTCTAGAGAAGGAGATTCTCTCGAAAGAAGTGAGTGGGAGGAAAGTAGAAAACTTGATAAGGTAATTGTACCTTCTCCCTTATTGGAAAGTAGTTCATCACAGAAATCTGTTCTTGTGACTACTACACCAATTAGTAAGGAAGCTAATGATAATGATCATATAACTTCAAGATCAAGTTACTACCGAATCTCGTAAGTAAACCAGAGTGAGATCCGCACCAGAGTGGTACGGTAATCCTGTTCTGGAAGTCATGTTACTAGACCATGATGAACTTGCGAACTATGAGGAAGCGATGATGAGCCCAGATTCCGCGAAATGGTTTGAGGCCATAAAATCTGAGATTTGATCCATATATGAAAACAAAGTATGGAATTTGGTGGATTTGCTCGATGATCGGCAAGCCATAGAAAATAAATGGATCTTCAAGAGGAAGACGGATGATGATAGTAGTGTTACTATCTACAAAGCTAGAATTGTCGCAAAAAGGGTTTTCGACAAGTTCAAGGTGTTGACTACGATGAGAGTTTCTCACTCGTATCTATGCTTAAGTCTGTCCGAATCATGTTAGCAATTGCCGAATTTTATGAAATCCGGCAAATGGATAAACAAAACTGCATTCCTTAAAGGATTTATTAAAGAAGAGTTGTATACGATGCAACTAGAAGGTTTTGTCGATCCTAAAGGTGTTAACAAAATATGCAAGCTCCAGCGATTCATCTATGGACTGGTGCAAGCATCTCGGAGTTTGAATACACGCTTTGATAAGTTGATCAAAGCATATAGTTTTATAAAGACTTGCGGTGAAGCCTGTATTTACAAGAAAGTGAGTGGGAGCACTACAGCATTTCTGATAAGTATATGTATGACATATTGTGGATCAGAAATAATGTAGAATTATTCTGTAAAGCACAAAGGAGTGTTTGAAAGGAGTTTTTCAAAGGAAGACCTCGGTGAAGCTGCTTACATATTGAGCATCAATATCTATAGAGATAGATCAAGACGCTTGATAAGTTTTTTCAATGAGTACATACCTTGACAGGATTTTGAAGTAGTTCAAAATGGAACAGTCAAAGAAAGAGTTCTCTCCTGTGTTACAAGGTGTAAAATTGAGTAAGACTCAAATCCTGACCACGGCAGAAGATAGAAAGAGAATGAAAGTCATTCCCTATGCCTCGGCCATAGGTTCTATAAAGTATACCATGCTGTTTACCAGATCTATTGTATACCCTACACTGAGTTAAGCAAGGGAGAACAATGGTGACCTAGGAGTAGATCACTGGACAACGGTCAAAATTATCCTTAGTGGAATAAGGATATGTTTCTCGATTATGGAAGTGACAAAAGGTTCATCGTAAAGGGTTACGTCGATGCAAGTTTTGACACCGATCTGGATAACTCTAAGTCTCGATCTAGATACATATTAAAAGTGGGAGCAATTAGCTAGAGTAGCTCCGTGCAGAGCATTGTAGACATAGAAAATTGCAAAATACATAACGGATCTGAATGTGGCAGACCCGATTACTGAATCTAGCAAACCCTTTGGGTGCTGATCACATATCGATGTGAACTATGGGTGTTAATCACATGGTGATGTGAAGTATTGCTGGTAATCACATGGCGATGTGAACTAGATTATTGACTCTAGTGCAAGTGGGAGACTGAAGGAAATATGCCCTAGAGGCAATAATAAAGTTATTATTTATTTCCTTACATGTCATGATAAATGTTTATTATTCATGCTAGAATTGTATTAACTGGAAACATAATACATGTGTGGATACATAGACAAACAGAGTGTCACTAGTATGCCTCTACTTGACTAGCTTGTTAATCAAAGATGGTTAAGTTTCCTAACCATGGACAAAGGAGTTGTCATTTGATTAACAAGGTCACATCATTAGTTGAATGATCTGATTGACATGACCCATTCCATTAGCATAGCACCCGATCGTTTAGTATGTTGCTGTTGCTTTTATCCATGACTTATACATGTTCCTTTGACTATGAGATTATGCAACTCCCGTTTGCCGAAGGAACACTTTGGGTGCTACCAAACGTCACAACATAACTGGGTGATTATAAAGGAGTACTACAGGTGTCACCAAAGGTAGATGTTGGGTTGGCGTATTTCGAGATTAGGATTTGTCACTCCAATTGTGGGAGAGGTATCTCTGGGCCCTCTCGGTAATGCACATCACTTAAGCCTTGCAAGCATTGCAACTAATGAGTTAGTTGCGGGATGATGTATTACGGAACGAGTAAAGAGACTTGCCGGTAACGAGATTGAACTAGGTATTGGATACCGACGATCGAATCTCGGGCAAGTAACATACCGATGGACAAAGGGAACAACATATGTTGTTATGCGGTCTGACTGATAAAGATCTTCGTAGAATATGTAGGAGCCAATATGGGCATCCAGGTCCCGCTATTGGTTATTGACCGGAGACGTGTCTCGGTCATGTCTACATTGTTCTCGAACCGTAGGGTCCGCACGCTTAAGGTTTCGATGACAGTTATATTATGAGTTTATGAGTTTTGATGTACCGAAGGAGTTCGGAGTTCCGGATGAGATCGGGGACATGACGAGGAGTCTCGTAATGGTCGAGACGTAAAGATCGATATATTGGACGACTATATTCGGACATCGGAAAGGTTCTGAGTGGTTCGGGTATTTTCGGAGGTACCGGGGAGTTACGGGAATACGAGGAAGAAGCAATGGGCCTTGATGGGCCTTAGTGGGAAGGACCAGGAGGTGGCGCGCCCCCCTCCCAAGCCCAGTCCGAATTGGACAAGGGGTTTGGGGCGCGGCCCCTCTCTCCCTTCCTTCCCCTCTTCCCCTCTTTCCCCCCTTGACCTAGTTGGACTAGGAAAGGTGGAATCCTACTCCCGGTGGGAGTAGGACTCCCCTGGCGCGCCCAAACCTAGGGCCGGCCTCCTCCCTCCCTTTCTCCTTTATATACGGGGGCAGGGGGCACCCCATGGACACACAAGTTGATCTTCGTGATCGTTCCTTAGCCGTGTGCGGTGCCCCCCTCCACCATATTCCACCTCGGTCATATCGTTACGGTGCTTAGGCGAAGCCCTGCGACGGTAGAACATCAAGATCGTCACCACGCCGTTGTGCTGACGGAACTCCTCCCCGACGCTTTGCTGGATCGGAGCCCGGGGATCGTCATCAAGCTGAACGTGTGCCAAGAACTCGGAGGTGCCGGAGTAACGGTGCTTGGATCGGTCGGATCGTGAAGACGTGCGACTACATCAACCGCATTGATATAACGCTTCCGCTTTCGGTCTACGAGGGTACGTAGACAACACTCTCCCCTCTCATTGCTATGCATCACCATAATCTTGCGTGTGCGCAGGAAAATTTTGAAATTACTACGTTCCCCGTCACTGTGGTCATCTGACCAAAGGACAGTATGGCCACGTAAGTGCTCTGGAAACGTCGAAGCTGGTCTGGGACTGGCTATCCAAGGTCAATGAAGGCGTCTCAACCCAGAGGGATCAAAGGATCAGTGTTCTTCGCAACCTCTTCAACCGCTTCAAGAGAAACGACAATGAAAATGTCCAGCTCACGTTTGATCGCCTCACTGACATCACAAATGAGCTTCGTGCTCTCGACGCTACCGAGATTACCAAGCATGAAATCGTCAAGACATTACTGAGATCACTTGACAGCTCCTTTCACACCCTTGCCCTTATGATACAAGAACATCCTGACTTCAAGACACTCGATCCGTCTGATATACTTGAGAGGCTCAACACACCTGAGTTCCAGCTGTCTGAGAAGAGAGATATCTATGGTCCCAGCTATGGCCGAACTCGCGCTTTGAAGTCAAAAGCTGTTTCCTCATCTGAAGAAGAATCTGACTGCAGTTCTGATGATCCTGAAGACATTGGAAAGGAACTTGCTATGCTTGTGAAGAAGTTCCAGAAGTTCACTAAGAAGAAGGGCTTCAGAAAGTCTTCACGATCCAGTTCAAGAAATGATGAAGCTTCCACTCATGACTACAAGAAGAGAACATGTCACAAGTGCAAGAAACCTGGACACTATATCTCTAAGTGTGCACTGTGGGACAACGAGAAGAAGAAGAAGAAGAGCAAGGAATATGATTCTGATGGCAAGAAGAAGAAGAAATCCTCAAAGTCTTCTTCCAAGTCCTCATCCAAGTCTTCATCTCATCAGAAGAGATCATCTGGCAAGGCTCGTGCTTTTGTTGACAAGGAGATGGATTCAGAGGAGGAGTCTGCTTCTGAGGAGGCGGAGGTGGAGTCTGAGGAGGAGTCCGAACCTGGCGTCGCAAGTCTGGCTCTAGCCACAGCCTACGTTGCCAAGTCCATCTTCAACACTGAAGACAATGACTTCCACACCAACGCTGAAGCTAATGACAAGGACGACCCTGCTCCCACTTACTGCTTCATGGCACGTGGTGCCAAGGGTATGACACCTCGTGCTTCAGAATGTTTTATGGACAGCGGATGCACTAATCACATGACTGGTGATCGAAGTCTTCTCATGGACTCAACTTTACGTCCATCTGATAAGAGTCACATCACATTTGCTGACACTGGTAAAAGCAAGGTATTGGGTCTAGGTAGAGTTGCAATCTCAAGGGATCAGCACATGGATAAAGTGATGCTTGTTGAATCCCTTGGCTTCAACTTAATGTCTGTCTCGATGCTTTGCGACTTGAACATGATTGTGATATTTGGAAAATATCATTGCCTTGTACTTATGGAATATGATAAATCTCTAGTCTTTGAAGGGTACCGAAAAGATGATCTGTACATGGTAGATTTCTCAGCAGGACCACAGCTTGCCGTATGTCCTCTTACAAAAGCTTCAGAGTGCTGGCTATGGCATCGGAGGCTGGGGCATGCTGGCATGAGGAACTTACATACTCTCGCCAAGAAGAAGCATGTCATAGGCATCGAGGGCGTCAAGTTCAAGAAGGATCATTTGTGCGGTGCCTGTGAAGCTGAAAAGATAACTAGGGCCAAGCATCCCTCAAAAACGATCATGACGAAATCTCAATCCTTCAAGCTGCTACACATGGATTTATTTGGCCCTACTCACTACTCTACCCTCACAACAACTGCATGTCTCTATGGCTTCTTCATTGTTGATGATTATTCAAGATATACGTGGGTGCACATAATTCTCTATAAGACTGAAGTGCAAGATGTCTTCAGACGCTTCGCCAACCGAGCCATGAACAGTCAAGATCAAGCATATCAGAAGTGACAACGGCACTGAATTCAAGAACACCGGACTTGATCTTTATCTGGATACAATGGGAATCACTCATGAGTTCTTCGCTCCGTATACACCTCAGCAAAATGGCATCGTGGAGCGCAAGAACAGAACCCTCATTGAGATGGCTCGAACAATGCTAGATGAGTACAAGACACCAAGAAAGTTCTGGCCTGAAGCCATTGATACAACATGTCATGTCATCAACCGTGTTTACATCCATAAGCTTCTGAATAAAACATCCTATGAGCTACTCACTGGCAAGAAGCCAAATGTCAGTTACTTCAGAGTATTTGGAGCTAGGTGCTGGATCAAGGATCCACATCACAAATCAAAATTTGCACCTAAAGCTCACGAAGGCTTCATGCTCGGTTACGGAAAGGACTCCCACTCTTACAGAGTCTTCAACCTCTATCTCTACAAGATTGTCGAAACGGTGTACGTACGGTTCGATGAAACCAATGGTTCACAAAGAGAGCTCCTGCCAAGTACACTAGACGAAGCTTCACCCAGTGAATCTATCAAGCTAATGGGAACTGGTGAAATTATGCCTTCTGAAGCACAGCCTGAAGAGGAAGTTATCATCTCTGCGCCTAACCAATCAGAAGACAATGCTCAGCCTGAAGACAATCCTTCCAATATTGATAATGATCAGCAAGAGAAAAATCTTCGCCCAGTTCATCCTCGTGTTGCAAACGAAGTACAGATTGAGAAGATAATTGACAGCATCAATGCACCTGGTCCACTTACTCGCTCAAGAGCAACACAGTTAGCAAATTTCTATGGGCACTTTTCTTTTGTGTCAATATCAGAACCCAAGAAAGTTGCTGAAGCCTTTATGGAACCTGAATGGATTCAAGCTATGCAAGAAGAGCTTCAACAGTTCAAGCTGAACAATGTTTGGGAACTTGTCAAGCGTCCTGACCCTCGCAAGCATAACATAATAGGCACAAAATGGATATATCGAAACAAGCAAGATGAGAATGGTCAAGTCGTCAGAAACAAAGCACGTCTCATCGCTCAAGGATATACTCAAGTTGAAGGGATTGACTTCGATGAAACATTTGCTCCCGTGGCTAGGCTTGAAGCTATTCGGATACTGCTAGCCTATGCAAATCATCACAACATCTTGCTATATCAAATGGATGTGAAGAGCGCATTTCTCAACGGCAAGATTGAAGAAGAAGTATACGTCGCACATACACCTGACTTTGAAGATCCTAAACATCCGGATATGGTGTACAAGCTAAACAAAGCATTGTATGGTCTCAAACAAGCTCCTCGCGCCTGGTATGATACGATCAAAGACTTCCTGAAGAGCAAAGGCTTCAAACCTAGATCCCTCGATCCCACACTCTTCACGAAGACATATGATGGTGAATTGTTTGTGTGCCAAATATATGTGGATGACATTATCTTCGGCTGCACCAACCAGAAGTATAGTGATGAGTTTGGATACATGATGCAAGAGCAATATCAGATGTCCATGATGGGAGAGCTGAAGTTCTCCCTTGGTATTCAAATTCGTCAGCAAAGAAATGGAATCTTCATATCTCAAGAAAAGTACCTCAAAGATTGCCTGAAGAAGTTTGGAATGCAAGATTGCAAAGGCTACACGACGCCAATGCCAGCCAAACACCATCTGGGTCCCGACGATAATGGTAAAGAGTTCGATCAAAAGGTATACCGCTCCATGATTGGTTCTTTACTTTATCTATGTGCATCTAGGCCAGATATTATGCTTAGTGTTTGCATGTGTGCTCGATTCCAAGCGGCACCAAGGAATCGCATCACTTAGCTGTGAAGCGAATTCTTTGATATTTGGCTTACACCCCAACATTAGGATTATGGTATCCAAAGGGCTCAGAGTTTGATCTGGTTGGATTCTCGGATGCTGATTATGCTAGTGACAAGGTGGATCGCAAGTCTACATCAGGCACATGTCACTTTCTGGGACGATCACTTGTCTGTTGGTCTTCAAAGAAGCAGAACTGCGTATCACTCTCCACTGCTGAATCTGAATATATTGCTGCTGGATCTTGCTGCGCTCAGCTTCTATGGATGAAGCAAACTCTCAAGGACTATGGCATCCATGTGAAACGAGTACCTCTCTTCTGTGACAATGAAAGCGCCATCAAGATTGCCAACAACCCGGTTCAGCACTCGAAGACAAAGCATATTGAAATTCGTCATCACTTTCTCAGAGATCATGTCATGAAGGAAGATATTGATATCATTCACGTCAACACTGAAGAGCAACTGGCAGATATCTTCACAAAGCCCTTGGATGAGAAAAGGTTTTGCAAGTTACGGTGTCAGCTAAATATCTTGGGATCCTCAAATGTCCTGTGATCAGGCACACATCCTAACACTTATGCATGTTGATGACTTAGATGTGCAACACACAAAGTAAAGTATATCTTCAATCAATGAAGACTTACACTCTCAGTGTGAATACATTAACTTGGAATTTGACTTCGGAGCGCCACGATAATTGTGCGCCGTGTCTGGGTCTAATACTTCCTATACGGTGGGTAACGCCACCACCAAAATTTTTTGTTTGAAGTGTTCTTCTCATGGCGTTACATTTGCTATGTCTTCACATTTGGTTTGTCTTCAAAATTCAACCTTTGTTCATGATTATCTTCACTATGTTGATCTGACTGTTTGCTCATATATATATATATATATATATATATATATATATATATATATATATATATATATATACTTGTGTTCTGTCCTCTACAGCATTCACTTATAGCTATGTCTTCCTTGTTGAATCTATTGAACTAAGTGAATGTGATCGGACCCTAACCTCTCTATGCTTTCTATCTCAAACTCTATCTGTCTAAATCATATGCATTCTATTGAAACAGTCAAATGTCTTCTCTGCGTCCTTGTCAGCAGAAGATACAGAGACAAACATTAAGTCTGTTTTAAATGCTCTATCCTTATTGCCTGAAATCCGGAGAAGCCGGAGCGACCATCCGACAGTTTGGGTGGGCGTGGGAACGTGGGAGAACACCGAGTAGGTTGCATGCTTGCCACGTGTCCCTCAGATGTGAACCGCCAGGGGCACCTGCGTAATTGCGCTATGCCGCATACTTCCTTATAAATACATGTCCCCTGCGGTAAAGAGAACCTTCTTCCACCTCCACCTTGTCAAAACCCTAGCGCCACTGCTAGCTCTCGACGACGCCGGCGACGAAGCGCTTAACTGTCGCGACTTCACCAACGCCGTCCTCACGCCGACCACGGACATCGTCCTCTCCGCCGTCACCGTAGGTGTCCTTCGTCGCCAAGTTAGGGCACGGTGGATCGAACTGCTCGATCTCCTACTCTTACCATCTAGCAGTTCACCGAGTGGTAAATAAAACTCTCTTTTTACCATCTTTTTGATCCTAAAAGATTCATCCTATTTACCGAAAGTTGTTTCTGCCTACTCAATGTTAGATCTATCCCGTCTGCATCTCATATAATGCCCAGTATATTCACTTAAGCTTCACATCTAGTTAGATTCCTCACTTGTACTTATTCGTGGATTCGTACAAATCTGGAACCAACTCTCAGCACATAAGCGAATGTCTTCGCATCATGAGGTCAATGTCTTCAAACTGATTTATCATCAAAATCTTCTGAGAATGCATATGACCTCTTCCCTTCCCTCGCATCTCTAATGCTGTCACAGGTACATGTCCGTGGGAGAATCCCTTGGTTCTCATAGTCTGCATTCATTTGCAGAATTCTTACAGCATCACATTAACTCTCCCGAAGCAAGTTCATGTTTGTCCAGCAAACGGAACCCTTTGAAGCCTTTGAACGTGTTGAAGCCATTCAGTTTGAAGTTCATGGCTACAGAGAAATCATCCAGAAAGGGTGGCAGACAGCGCCGCGGGGAAACATCAAAGGATCTGCCAGCTGATCTGCATGAACTGTACAAGACTGATCCTGAAGAAACCTACAATGAACGCAAAACTCGAATCCAATGGATTCGAAGATATTGGGTAGAACAGTGGTACAAGTACAGGTTCGTGACCCAGGAATATGCAGAGAAAAATGCCATCAAGCGACCATGGGGAGATATTTTGTACAAAAATCTTCCACCCAGGTCCAGAGCTGAAGCCATTGAGCAAGGCTTCTCTCCTTGCATGGTCCGTGGGCCACAACCAGCTGATGCCGACCCATCATCTTTACTATGGTGTCGCGAAGACAATCTGTTCAAATGCAATTTTCAGTTTGCAAAGAACTCGGCCAAGGAGAACAAGAAATCTTGGGGGTTAGACTTCAACCCTGGCCCCTCCGTGCCTCGTGCTGATGGCACACGCGAAGCTGAACCAAATCTAGTTGGGCCCTTCTATGACTTGGAAGGTCTCATTACTCATATCAGGATTCAAGGGGCAGATGTGGATCGACCTGCAGATGACGCTGATTCTGATGAAGCGCCTGCACCTCCAAAGCCAAAGAAGCAGAAGAAACCCAAGGCTCCAAAGCCTTTCTCTCCACCAAAAGCTTCACGTGTGAAGCCACTAGCTATTGCACCTCCTGAACACAGTGTGCAGTCTGAAGATCTCTCTCGTATCTCCAAGAAGGCGGAGATGAAAAAGAAAAATGTCAAGAATACTGATCAGGCATTGACTCCTGCTGCCATTCTGCGAGAAGAGCACATTGATCTGTCCAGCGATGAAGATCTTGTAGATGACGCTCTTGAGCAACTGATCAAGAGCAAGGAAGAAGCAGAAATCTTTAGTGACTTGCCTCTCTTTGATGTGGCAATCATCCACAACTTCATTGATGAGTGGTTTGACACCCCAAATCTCAGCTTTGAAGATCTGTAACTTCCCATTGGCCTCAGTGTCTCTTTCAATGGCGTCATTGCTTTTGAGCTCGCTCTTGCTCAGAAAATCGTTGAACTGAAGCACAAGATCGACTATGAGAAAGCTCAGTTCAAGAAGCACATGGCAACGCTCAGCGTGCAAGATGTCAAAAACTTCAAGGTTATGCTGCACGAGCTCAAAGAAGCTTTTCTTAAGAAACGTGAAGAAGCTAAAGGTTCTCGTGAGCGCATGAAGAATCTGGCTGATAAGTGCGTGCAAGCCTTCAATGAAGCTGAGAAGCGCAAGGCCCTTGGTCGTCCTGGCATCGACCCCAGAATGGCTGCAAAGAAGAAGAAGCCATCGACTGATCAATCTGCACCATCTAGGTGGGAAGAGCCACGCATTGTCCTCCCAAGCAGCATGACCGGCTCGAAGCCAAAGGTCAAGTCAACCGCTTCAGAACTGAAGAAGACAAGGGCTGCCAAGGCTGAAGCCAGAAAGAGGAAAAATCCTGATGCTTCTGATGTCGCTTCCTCCAAGAAGAAGCGCAGAATCAAGAAAGATCGGGCTGCTCCCACAGAGCCCCTTGTCGTAGAACCCATCTCTGTT
This sequence comes from Aegilops umbellulata, assembly GCA_032464435.1. Taxonomy (NCBI): domain Eukaryota; kingdom Viridiplantae; phylum Streptophyta; class Magnoliopsida; order Poales; family Poaceae; genus Aegilops; species Aegilops umbellulata. The sequence continues at coordinate 585,767,158 of CP136060.1, read as the reverse complement.
GCTCGTCCTGACTCTTCGCATCAAGAACGACGGATGGTAGTTCATGAGCCTGCTTCCCCAGAGGCTCCTGAAGCTGAAGATATTCCAGCAGTTGACCCCACCGCTGCTGAAGACATTGGTCACCATGACATTGTTGAAGATGATGTAGTTCTTCCTCAGATTGAGCACAACATGGAAACATCGCCTGTTCTCACGAACAGCGAACTCATTAGCATTGGTCGTCCTCTGACGCCAATTGCTCAGGATGCATCATGGGCTGATCACCCACAACAACAAGAAACCCTGAGTACTCCCCAACAACAACAAGTCACACCACCTGTGCAAGATGAAGAAGAAGACTTTGAGGCCCAGCCAACTCCATCTCCACAGGCGTCGCCAGCGCTACGCAGGCTTCGCAAAGGACCAAGGCCTCAAGTCCCTCTTTTGAGCGTTCCAGAAGGAGAAGTGCACCACCAATCTGTTGCACGTCAAGTGTTTCCAGAAGCCACTCCTACTGTGAATGTCTCCGAGTCTGAAGCTAAAGCTGCTGAAGACAATCTGGCTGCATCAGTCGAAGACAAACAAGCAGAAGATGAACGTGTCCCTACTCCCCCCATTACTGAAGAAGTTGTTCCTGAAGTGAATGTCTCTGCGCCCGACCCTCCAGCTCCTCGAGTGGAGATTGAGAATCCTGAGGCTGCCACCAACAACACGACTGAAGCCAATGACGTGGTCATGGCTGATGCTAATGTGGAGCCTGCACCAAACACTATGCCAGAAGCCAATGAAGCCAATGATGCATCTGCACCTGAAGCCTCTGTTGTGCAGCCTAACGCCTCTGTTGATGCCACTGCTCCTGTTCCGCCACCAAGGCCACACACTATCGAGCAAGCATTCAACTATGGCCAGCTTGTCACTGTCAAATGGCCTTTCCTGACTCCTCCGCATGCTACTGGTCCTCAGTTTGACTACCACGTTGAGCACAGGCCTCAGGTTCAGAAGCCAATGCCAAGGTTGCCCAGGTTTCCAGGTACTGCATCTGCACCCGGATCTTTCAATATCAATGGCTTCAAGGCACACAACACCTTCTTTGATAGCGCCAAGAACCCCTACACCAAGGCAAGAATATCTTCTGATCGGTTCTGGAGCTATCAGCAGCGCAGTTATTACTCATGCATCTTATACAATCAAGGTCGCATTTTTCCACATATGCGTCTTGACACTGAAGCCATAACTGGGTTGCCCTGCTTGGAAGAGGCGCTGGATTGCTTCAGAGAGTCTGGTTTGCTGCAGTTCGTCACTGACAAGGAGCACTGGAACGAAGAATTGCTGCTCCAATTCTATGCCACTCTCCATATTCGTGGCTACAACAGGGATCCGAAGACTTGGATCCTTGAGTGAATGACAAGCAATGATCATCATGAAGCCAAAGCCTTTGATGTCAATGAACTTACATGCCTGCCCACTCTAGGTGATCTCTATGAACCTGGTTGTCAGCTTCACAATGCTGCTATGGAGAGCATCTTTCACAAGCCTGAACCCAATATGAGTCAGATGCTCAGCATGATGAAGCCTTTGCCTCCAGATGCAGAATATCCTAAGGAGTTCTTTGTTGAAGACCTTGAGTATCTGCCACGCACCATCTATCATATCATACGGCGAACTCTTTGGCCCATCAAAGGACATTCTCCACATGCCAAGCTTGAAGGTGCAATGAAGACTTTGGTCTTCTATATTCTTCATGGCAAAAGCTTCAATGCACAAGACTTCTTTATCCGCCAACTTGCCACATCAGGATCTGACATCTTTGGTCTGAAGTTCTATGCTCCCTAGATCATGCGTCTGATCAAGCTCCACTCTGCCTTCAACTATCAACCCTCTGCACACAATCATATCATCTTTTTGCCAGAAGTTGATCTGTCTGTTGAAGCCATATACCCAGAGCCTGCCAAGGAGCCTCTTAGTCTTCAGAATGCTGATCACCAAAGCTTCACGCAAAACATTGAAGGAGTTCAAGCTGTTGCTCGTGTCTATCCATTGGCTGGAATCACTCGCTTGCCTCACCGTGCGCATACTGAATCTACTGATAGCACCATTGCCAAAAGGCCTCGCAAGCGCTCTCGCGTCTTGAATGACCGAGAACTTCTTGTGGCACTGCATCAGAAACAAGATAAGCATCATGACTAACTCAAGCGACAGATGCAGAGTCTATTGGTGGACGTCAATCACATTCGCAATCTTGCCACCAAGAATTCTTTTGTCACTCATGAGACCTGTCGGCGATCATGGAAGAGTTTGACACTACTCAGTGCTGAAGCAGATCTTCAAGACGATGGCTTCACTGAAAAATTCAAGTTTGACTCCACTCCTCCACGGAATGCTGTCCTACGTCGAACTCCATCCCTTGAAGACTCTGACTATTCTTCCTTTGCTGCAACTGCGAATGCACGTGTCATCGATGATGAAGACGATGCTACTTCACCACCTTCAGCGCGCATCGACACTGCACCAAGTTCGTCTACACCGCCAAACAACACCGACGACCCTGCTGCTTCACCTACTCCTCATGGGAACGAGTAGATGCTCTATGTCTTCACACCTTTTTGGTCCTTACTAACAAAAGGGGGAGAAGCATATGAGTTTGATAGTCTTCAAGCGGGTCCATATGGGCGGTAGTTTTATATTTTGCCTAGTGTTTACAACTCTCGTTTTTGATACATTTGGTTCTTTGAGTTCTAACACTTAAACTCGATGGTCGTCTGCCACTTATTTGCTATTCTGTGATGCGATGATAAATTCGGCATGTGCGATGATAACTTCCGCACTTAGGTCATCTTGTAGACGTCCATTTTTCATTATGCATGTCATTGTCTTTGTTATATCTTATCATGCATGATGAATTGTCTTCATACGTTGAAGAGGATCTCCACAAGTACAACCTGCCATGTGCATTTGCATTCCAAAAGCAAATTACTTATATGCACATCTTCAGGAGGAGCCTTTGCCACTTATGAAGACAATACCTAAATCCTTTATATTTCACATACTTTTATCCCCGTTGAAAACTTCAACCAGTTTGTCAACAATCACCAAAAAAGGGGAGATTGTAAGTGCATCTAGTGCAACCCCTAGTTGGTTTTGGAGTATTGACGACAAACCTGGTTGAGGGACTAATGTGTTTGTGAGAATTGCAGGATAACACAGGTAGTAGTCCCTCATTGATTCGGTTTACCTACCGGAGATGACCCCTAAAAATGTATGAAGACATTGATGACAATGGTGGTATGTGAAGATATTCATATTTGAAGACTATGACACGAGAAGACATTGAGTGAAGACTATGGAGCGCGAAGACTTAGTTGTTTCGTTGTTTCCTTTTCTTCTTTGTTGAGTCATAGGAACCACCGTACTGTTAAGTGGGGTCCAAGTGAACAAAGTCAGAGTGACTGAAGTGATGCTCAACCAAAATCCTATGTCTTCGAGCGAAGACAATGAGAGCAAATCCTATCCAGAGCTGGATGAGTCAGCTTTGCTTGTAGCCCAAGTAAAGTTGCCGCGTGTGTTTGAAATCTGACCGTTGGAACATGTGTCAGTTCCTTAGTGACCCAGGGTCATTTCGGACATATCAGGTCGGGTTGCCTAGTGGCTATAAATAGCCCACCCCTACACCATAAATTGGTGGCTGCTCAGAGTTAGTGCACGACTTTTGTCGTATTGAAAGCAACCCTCCTCGAAGTCTTTGAGAGAGAGAAATCCTTGCAAGGACAAAGCCCAAACACCCAGAGCCAAAGAGTGTTAGGCATCACTGAAGTCTTTCTGTCTGCATGACCTGAAGACTTATTACACTTGAGGACTGTGAATCCTCCAGCCGGTTAGGCGTCGCGTTCTGAGCATCCTAGAGTCATTGTGGATCACCGGTGAACGAAGTCTGTGAAGGTTTGGAAGTCTACCTTGAAGACTTACCAGAGTAATTGGGCGAGGACTGTGTGTCCTTAGCTCAAGGGAATAAGGTGAAGACGTAGTCTTTTGAGTTGAATCTCAGCCTCCCTAACCAGACGTACAGTTGTCACAGCAACTGGAACTGGTCCAACAAATCCTGTGTCCTCAACAAGTGACTGGTTCTATCCTTTCCCTCTCTTTACTTAGAGTTTGCCTTTGTGAAGTCATTGCCTGTTTGCTTTACCTATTTGTCTTCACTGTTTGACATCTATTGTTATTTGGCTTCATACCATCTTCCATTCCGATCCTTACTATGTAGCTGCTATTTGTCTTCGTACTCTCATTGCATACTTGACTATGGCTTGCTTAGTGTAGTATATCTTCCGCTGTATTTCAATAGGTTCATTTCGACTGTTTGTCTTTGAAACTTCCATGTTTTGAAGACTTTCATAAAAATCGCCTATCCACCGCCCCTCTAGTCGATAACTAGCACTTTCACATATCATTGACATAAGACACCTCAGGGTCTTCTTTAGCCGGCTTTAACCATTGCTGGATGCTGATCGGGATCTTGTCCCTAACCACAACCCCGCACTGAGCAACAAATGCATTCTTTGTCCGGATGGGTTCAATCGGTTGGCCGTCGCGCGCGATTGCTATGATCTCAAACCGTTCTTCCGAGCTCAACTTTCTCTTCGGGCCTTGTCTCTTTACCAAAGTTGTGCTCGATCCGGAGGGCTAGAAAAAAGAACAAAGATGAGAGTTAATTAATCTGTGTACATACCAAAACAATGAATGCATCAATTAGCTAGTTAGCACAGGCTTAACTAATATATATACCTGGCCGGACTCGGTTCGGTCACTGGAGCCGTCCTCACGGTCTCCTTCTTGCACCAACATTGGGTCACCGGAGCCATCATAATCATAGCCAGCTACTTCTTCACCCTCTCCTTCCAGACCATCGGTGTCGTTGAGAAACAACGAGCAGATGACATCACTTCCTTGTGCGATTATGTCCCCCAACAACGCTTCTTGTGCTTCGTCTCGGGGGGTGTCCATAGTTTCTACAAATATTTACCACATGGCAATTATTATTCAAACATGACAGATGGATATATTAGTGGCAAACGTAGAACTAGCTAGCTAATCACAGTAAGGAATCATATTAATTAGTGGCCTCGTCGCTGCTTCTCTAGGGTTTCAGGTGGCCTCGACAACGCTTCAAAGGTTAGGGGTGGCCTCGAGAACGCTTCAAGGAGGAGGTAATATCGACAACGACGAGATACATACACGGGAAAATAATGTTATCGGGGAGGGGGTATATCGACCCCCCACGTGTTGAAGTTATCGGGGAGGGGGGTATATCGACCCCCCACGTGTTGAAGTTATCGGGGAGGGGGTATATCGACCCCCCACGTGTTGAAGTTATCGGGAGGGGGTATATCGACCCCCCTCGTGTTGAAGTTATCGGGAGGGGGTATATCGACCCCCCACATGTTGAAGTTATCGGGAGGGGGTTATATCGACAACGATGACATACGTACATGGGAAAATAATATTATTGGGAAGGGGGTATATCGACCCCCCCTCGTGTTGAAGTTATCGGGAGGGGTATATCGACAACGACAGACCCGATAAAACATAAGAAAACGAAGAATAAATAAAAAGAGGAGAAGAAGAAAGGAATACAGGAGAAGATCGAAGAAAAAAAGCAGAAGAAAAAAAGAGGAGAAGAAGAAAGGAATAGAGGAGAAGAAGAAAAAAATTCTATTTTTTCTTCTTCTCTTCTATTCGTTTCTTCTTCTCCTCTTCTTTTTCTTCTTTTTTTCCTCTTCTTATTTATTTCTCCTCTTCTTCCTCTCCTCTTCCTTCTTCTCAGCATTCTTCCTCTTCTTCTTTTCCTTTTTCCTCTCCTTCTTTTTCTTCTTCTTCTTCCTTCTTCCTTCTTCCTCTTTTCTTCCTTTTCCTTATTTTACTTTTTCCTCTACACTAACCTAAAATGCACTAACCTAAAATCGATATCTACTAACAACCTAAATAAAAAATTAATACATATATGAAAAAACATATATAAACAAAAAAATGCATGAACATTATATTCATACATACATAGCCACATCCATTCATCATATAGCTACCACATACATATATACATTATATATATGAAAAAATGCAATGAAAAAAAATACACATTATATATATATATATATATATGAAAAAAAAGCACTGACCACAGAGCCGTGACGGCAGCGGCTCACATCGGGGGCGGCCGGCGAGGGCGACGGCGAGGGCGGGGGCGGCGAGGGCGTCGGCGACGACCACGGTGGGGGGCGCGGACTGGGGTAGGGGCGTGGCCGGCGACGACGGCGATGGTGGAGGGCGGGTCGCGGGGCAGGGCCGCGACCGGGCGCGCTCGGGGGCAGCGGACGGCGACGGCGTGGGCGGCGGACGGCGTCGGCGTGGGCTCGGGGGCGGCGGACGGCGTCGGCATGGGCTCGAGGGCACGGACGACGGTGACGGTGTGGGGCGGGTCGTGGGGCAGGGGCGCGACCGGGCGCGCTCGGGGGCGGCGGACGGCGATGACGTGGGCGGCGGACGGCGTCGGCGCGGGCTCGGGGGCACGGGTGACGGCGACGGCGGCGGGGTAGCCAGGCGGCGTCGAGGAGGTCGGCGTCGTCGGGGGCAACTGGCGATGAAATTGTGAATTTTTGCAACGTGTTTCTTATATAGCAATGGCTTTGGTCCTGGTTCGTGGCATCAATCGGGACCAATGCCACCTTTAGTCCCGGTTGTTGCCATCAACCGGGACCAAAGGCCTCTTTTCAGCAGCCCAAAGGGCGGGAAGCGACGACCTTTGGTCCCGGTTGGTGTTCAGCAGCCCAAAGGGCGGGAAGCGACGGCCTTTGGTCACGGTTGGTGCCACCAACCAGGACTAAAGGGTCCCGGTTCGTGGCACCAACCGGGACCAAATGCCCCCTTTAGTCCCGGTTGGTGCCACCAACCGGGACCAATGGCCTTGCGCTGGAACTGGCGCGGTGCGGTGGGATGTTTAGTCCCACCTCGCTAGCCGAGAGGCTTCAGTAGTGGTTTATAAGCTCCGCTGCCTCTTCCCTCTTGAACTCCTCTGAACTGCAGGCTTATGGGCCTAATCTGACTCCTCAATGCTTGTGGGCCTATTGGGCCTTCTGCGAGCCTGAATCCTGGCCCAAGTTAGGTTTCTTGTCGTACTCAAGCCGTGGTGGTCCAGTAGGTGGTTTTTTTATTTTTTTCTTTGTTGCTTTATTTATTTTATTTTGTTTCTACTTACAACAAAATAAATATTGTTGCTATTTTTTCCATTTTTTGTTTTATTTTCTGCATTATTTATTTTCTTTTGTTTTTTCCTTTATTTTTTAATTCTTTTTTGCTTTTAGTTTTAGAAAAATTATTAACTTTCTCTTAGTGCCATTAGTTTTCAAATTTGAAAACACTTTTTTAGTTTTTTGTTTGTTTTCTTTGTTGCTTTATTTATTTTATTTTGTTTCTACTTACAACAAAATACTTATTGTTGCTATTTTTAATTTTAGTTTTTTTTGTTTTGTTTTCTGCATTATTTATTTTCTTTTTTTTTGCTTTATTTTCTAATTCTTTTTGCTTGTAGGTCAGCAAAATTATAAACTTTTTGTTAGTGCCATTAGTTTTAGAAAAATTATAAACTTTCTGTTAGTGCCATTAGTTTTCAAATTTGAATAGTTAAAATTTGAATTCTTTGAAATTTGTGTGAATCACAAGTTTGTGATTAACTTTACTAAAAAAATGAACATAAATGCACCTATAGAGAAAATTCGACCTAAATTCATAATCAATTTCTATGAATTTTAGAGAAATTCATTATGAATTTATGTCAAATTCCCTGTAAAGGGGCATCTATTTTCACTTTGGAGGAGCTCAACAAGGCAGAGAGGGACGGGCTTATAAACCGGTGTGAGCGCCCTTCGGTTGGCGAGGTGGGACTAAACTTTGAGCGCAATGAGGACCAACCCTTTAGTCCGAGTTTGTGGCACAAACCGGGACTAATGGTCATGGGCAAGGGGCGAACCGCATTGCTATTTTTTTCAGTTTTTTTGTTTTGTTTTCTGCATTATTTATTTTCTTTTGTTTTTTCCTTTATTTTTTAATTCTTTTTGCTTTTAGTTTTGGAAAAAATATTTTCTGTTAGTGGTATTAGTTTTCAAATTTGAAAAGACTTTTTTTGTTTTTTGTTTTCTTTGTTGCTTTATTTATTTTATTTTGTTTCTACTTACAACAAAAAATGAACATAGATGCACCTATAGAAAAAATTCGACCTAAATTCGTAGTTTTCAAATGAACTCTGAAAAAGTTGGCATAGCATGTGCATGTACAAAACGGACAATGGTATCATACTCGTCTGTTACAAAGTTGGCATGGTATCATCATAATAGTTGCGGGAGAAAGTCTTCACTTTTTCTTCGCTTGTGTCATTTGCTTATTGCGCCATAATCATGGATAATCTTCATCGTTTATCAGGATGCTTGGGTCAGCCTTGACTTTGAAGGGAGGAATTTCATGAAACTTTTCAAAATCTTCAGACATGTCTGTCTTGCGCTCCACTCCCAGGATGTCCCTTTTTCCTGAAAGAACTATGTGGCGCTTTGGCTCATCGTATGATGTATTCGCTTCCTTATCTTTTCTTTTTCTCGGTCTGGTAGACATGTCCTTCACATAGATAACCTGTGCCACATCATTGGCTAGGACGAACGGTTCATCAGTGTACCCAAGATTTTTCAGATCCACTGTTGTCATTCCGTACTGTGGGTCTACCTGTACCCCGCCTCCTGACAGATTGACCCATTTGCACTTAAACAAAGGGACCTTAAAATCATGTCCGTAGTCAAGTTCCCATATGTCCACTATGTAACCATAATATGTGTCCTTTCCCCTCTCGGTTGTTGCATCAAAGCGGACACCGCTGTTTTGGTTGGTGCTCTTTTGATCTTGGTCAATCCTGTAAAATGTATTCCCATTTATCTCGTATCCTTTGTAAATCAATACAGTCAAAGATGGTCTCCTAGACAACAAGTACAACTCATCACAAAGAGTGTTGTCACCTCTGAGACGTGTTTCCAACCAACTGCTGAAAGTCCTAATGTGTTCACATGTAATCCAGTCCTCGCACTGCTCCGGGTGTTTGGAGCGCAGACTGTTCTTGTGTTCATCGACATACGGGGTCACCAAGGTAGCGTTCTGTAGAACTGTGTAGTGTGCTTGAGACCAAGAATATCCGTCCCTACATATTATTGAGTCCTTTCGAAGCGTGCCTTTTCCAGTCAGTCTCCCCTGCGATTTAGGGAGACCTATCTTCTTAAGGCCAGGAATGAAGTCAACACAAAACCCGATGACATCCTCTGTTTGATGGCCCATGGAGATGCTTCCTTCTGGCCTAGCGCGGTTATGGACATATTTCTTTAGGACTCCCATGAACCTCTCAAAGGGGAACATATTGTGTAGAAATACGGGTCCCAGAATGACAATCTCGTCGACTAGATGAACTAGGACATGCGTCATGATATTGAAGAAGGATGGTGGGAACACCAGCTCGAAACTGACAAGACATTCCACCACATCACTCCTTAGCCTTGGTACGATTTCTGTATGAATCACCTTCTGAGAGATTGCATTGAGGAATGCACATAGCTTCACAATGGCTAATCGGACGTTTTCCGGTAGAAGCCCCCTCAATGCAACCGAAAGCAGTTGCGTCATAATCAAGTGGCAGTCATGAGACTTTAGGTTCTGGAACTTTTTCTCTGGCATATTTATTATTCCCTTTATATTCGACGAGAAGCCAGTCGGGACCTTCATACTAATCAGGCATTCAAAGAAGATTTCTTTCTCTTCTTTCGTAAGAGCGTAGCTGGCAGGACCTTCATACTGCTTCGGAGGCATGCCATCTTTTTCGTGCAAACGTTGTAGGTCCTCCCGTGCCTCAGGTGTATCTTTTGTCTTTCCATACACGCCCAAGAAGCCTAGCAGGTTCACGCAAAGGTTCTTCGTCACGTGCATCACGTCGATTGAAGAGCGGACCTCTAGGTCTTTCCAGTAGGGTAGGTCCCAAAATATAGATTTCTTCCTCCACATGGGTACGTGCCCCTCAGCGTCATTCGGAACAGCTAGTGCGTCGGGACCCTTTCCAAAGATTACGTGTAAATCATTCACCATAGCAAGTACGTGATCACCGGTACGCATGGCAGGCTTCTTCCGGTGATCTGGCTCGCCTTTGAAATGCTTGCCTTTCTTTTGACATTGATGGTTGGTCGGAAGAAATCGACGACGGCCCAGGTACACATTCTTCCTGCATTTGTCCAGGTATATACTTTCAGTGTCATCCAAACAGTGCATGCATGCGTGGTATCCTTTGTTTGTCTGTCCTGAAAGGTTACTGAGAGCGGGCCAATCGTTGATGGTCACGAACAACAACGCTTTTAGGTTAAATTCCTCCTGTCTATGCTCATCCCACGTACGTACACCGTTTCCATTCCACAGCTGTAAAAGTTCTTCAACTAATGGCCTTAGGTACACATCAATGTCGTTGCCGGGTTGCTTAGGGCCTTGGATGAGAACTGGCATCGTAATGAACTTCCGCTTCATGCACATCCAAGGAGGATGGTTATACATACATAGAGTCACGGGCCAGGTGCTGTGATTGTTGCTCTGCTCCCCGAAAGGATTAATGCCATCCGTGCTTAAAGCAAACCATACGTTCCTTGGGTCCTTTGCAAACTCATCCCAGTACTTTCTCTCGATTTTTCTCCACTGCGACCCGTCAGCGGGTGCTCTCAACTTCCCGTCTTTCTTACGGTCCTCACTGTGCCATCGCATCAACTTGGCATGCTCTCCCTTTCTGAACAGACGTTTCAACCGTGGTATTATAGGAGCATACCACATCACCTTCGTAGGAACCCTCTTCCTGGGGGCTCGCCATCAACATCACCAGGGTCATCTCGTCTGATCTTATACCGCAATGCACCGCATACCGGGCATGCGTTTAGATCCTTGTATGCACCGCGGTAGAGGATGCAGTCATTAGGGCATGCATGTATCTTCTCCACCTCCAATCCTAGAGGGCATACGACCTTCTTTGTTGCGTATGTACTGTCGGGCAATTCGTTATCCTTTGGAAGCTTCTTCTTCAATATTTTCAGTAGCTTCTCAAATCCTTTGTCAGGCACAGCCTTGTCTGCCTTCCACTGCAGCAATTCCAGTACGGTACTGAGCTTTGTGTTGCCATCTTCGCAATTGGGGTACAACCCTTTTTTTGTGATCCTCTAACATGCGATCGAACTTCAGCTTCTCCTTTTTACTTTTGCATTGCGTCCTTGCATCGACAATGACCCGGCGGAGATCATCATCATCGGGCACATCGTCTAGTTCCTCTTGATCTTCAGCAGCTTCACCCGTTGCAGCATCATTGGGCACATCGTCTGGTTCCTCTTGATCTTCACCAGCTTCCCCCGTTGCAGCATCACCCTATTCAGGGGGCACGTACTTGTCATCGTACTCTTCTTCTTCGCCGTCTTCCATCATAACCCCTATTTCTCCATGCCTCGTCCAAACTAGTGTGGCATGAAACCCTTGTAAAGCAGGTGGGTGTGAAGGATTTTCCGGTTAGAGTAAGACATCGTATTCCCACATTTAGTGCATGGACAACACATAAAACAATTCTACTTGTTTGCCTCAGCCGCATCAATAAACTCATGCACGCCCTTAATGTACTCGGAGGTGTGTCTGTCACCGTACATCCATTGCCAGTTCATCTGCGTGCATTATATATAATTAAGTGTCCAAATTAATAGAAGTTCATCATCACATTAAAACCAAAGTACATACATAGTTCTCATCTAACAACATATAGCCCTCCAGAGCATCTAATTAATTAAAGCATACATTGAAACTATGTAAAACATTTCAATGCAAAAACAAATGCGATCATAATCGCAACCAAGGTAACAATTGATCCAACGACATAATGATACCAAGCCTCGGTATGAATGGCATATTTTCTAATCTTTCTAATCTTCAAGCGCATTGCATCCATCTTGATCTTGTGATCATCGACGACATCCGCAATATGCAACTCCAATATCATCTTCTCCTCCTCAATTTTTTTTATTTTTTTCTTCAAGAAATTGTTTTCTTCTTAAACTAAATTTAACCTCTCGACAATAGGGTCGGTTGGAATTTTCGGTTCACATACATCCTAGATAAATAAAATCTATGTCACGTTGGTCGGCATAATTTTCATAAACAATAAATGAACCAATAGTTATAAAGATAATATATACCACATCCGAATCATAGACAGGACGAGGGCCGACGGGGGCGGATACCAAAACCATCGCACTATATAAGATGCAATAATAAAAGTAAGAAAATAATACAAGTATCTATGTAAACATACAAGTAAGAATATTTTTCCTTTCTGAAAGAAGATAAGAACAAGAGGCTCACCATGGTGGTGCCGGCGATGAGCTCGGCGCGGGTGATCAACGATGGTGAAGACGGGGACGGGGCGTGACGGACCACTAAACCTAGACAAATATTGAGGAAAATGGAGCTTGGAGGTAGAGCTTGGAGAGGAGAAAGCTTAAGTAGTGTGGCTCGGGCATTCCGTCGAACACCTTGTGTGCATAGGAGGTGAGCTAGAGCACCACCAACCCCTCTCCCCCTCGGCGGCCAGAAAAATAGATCACTGTGCTCTGCTCTTAAGCGAGGGGGCATATATAGGAACCTCATTGGTCCCGGTCAGTGGCATGAACCGGGACTAAAGGGGAGCCTTTGGTCCCGGTTCATGCCACCAACCGGGACCAATGATGGTGGACCAGGAGCCAGGCCCATTGGTCCCGGTTCGTCCCACCAACCGGTACCAATGGCCCATGTGGCCCGGCCGGCCCCCTGGGCTCACGAACCGGGTCCAATGCCCCCATGGGTCCCGATTCTAGACTGAACCGGGACTAATGGGCTGACCCGGCCTAGACCGTTGCCCCCTTTTCTACTAGTGTCAGTGGTCGATACAGTAGTCAAGCATCTGGTTACATAAATATTTATGAGATTGACCCATATCCGGACTCACGAGCACCTATAGCTCACCACTTTGCTTAATTCAATCTCCATGGATGACAAGGTGGGTGATGTCCCAGAACTGCGCCCAAAAGGCCCGGTATTTCCCATATTTTGGATCATATCCCCCCTTGGAAGAACTCACAATCTGCACTTTGGGGGAAATTAGTAGAGAATTGGGAGGCAAGTAAAACTTGAGTCAGATCTTCATAACCTTGACATAAAAATGCATTCAAGAAGATATGCCTTACCATCTACAAGAACACTTGCCTATCCTTCAGTCATATATGACCTTTTTAAGGTCCTCAACCAAGCTAGCCTTCTCATCCTTCAGCTTGTCATATAGGTCATGAAGTTTACTGGGGTCTTGCCGGAGGAGGGGAATCACGTCTCAGGCAGCCTGGCTTGCCTCTTACTCCTGCGAAAGTTGGGTGGTTGTCTTCCGGGCTTCTTCCCAGACAGTCTAGGCCTAATGATGGATAGCTCCAAGTTCTGCTTCCAGCTTTTCTACCTATTGTTTGGATGTTGCAGGAATCGTCGATGGTAGACATGTCAGGTGAAATGACGCCATGTATCAGTGTCAAGTCGTTGGTGGGTGGGTGGTTGGCTTCTCCGATGTGCTCCTCCTCCTCGGCTGCAAAGATGAAGGTGAGGTCCGAAGGAGGTGAAGGAGCCCCCATCACAGTACACGGGGTGGTGTCGAGACTCGAGAGGCACATTTAGAGAGCCAAGGGGTACCGGTCAGGTTAGCGTCTAGATCGCGTGATGGTGTGCAGTACAAGACATGTTGAAGAATAAAACCTAAAGGCACTTGAAGTTAGCAGTTCATCTATGAAGATACTTACAGAGTAGCCATAGGCTTAATGTAGACCTCTCAAGCCATGGGCAGCAACTCGGAAGCCTTCTCCAACAGATGAGAAGCTGGGTGGCTGGAGGAGGGTCGGGCGGCCATGCTGGAGGAAGGGTCTTTCTCAACGGTGCGAGAGGGGAAACTCCCATTGACTTTTACAAGTTTGACAAAATCAAAGGCGCCTGCTTCGTCCTCCTCTTCCTCGCTGCTTGATTCTCCCATGGCCTCCTCGAGAAGGTCATCGACATCAATCTCCGCCAGGGCCCCGGCATGAGTTCTGCGCGTAAAGGTCATAGCAGGACCCTTAGGCTAGAGAAAAATCCAACCTTCTGGCTAGTGATCTTCGCATTTAGGGGTGTAGGAGACGACCTTGGCTACACACCAGTGATACGATTACAACATCAAACGAAGGGTCAGTTCAAGTTACCATACTTGGCAGAAGGTCAGAAACCTAAAGTAAATACACACCTCGGCTATAAGCATGTCGACCGAGAAGTAGGCGCCGGTTGCTTCATTGGGGAAGCCTATCGTCTTTCCCTTGAAAAAAAGGGAGAGCATCTCTCGCATGGGCTTGTTCTCAAATAAGCCTCCATGGATTGCCAGGGTATGAATTGCCAGGGTAGGGTCATTTTCCCCGGTGTACACTCACATCGTGTGCACTTGAGCTTGCAACAGTTGGATTCCTCGGCTAAGGTCACTTGCATTACATGAACTAGGGTTTGACGTCTGTCGGTCAACTCGATCACCTTCTGGACCAACTTTTGGGTCAACTTGGACTCCAGTTCATTGTTCTTTGGGCTACAGTAGTGTCGCCTGACCGGGGGAGCTGGGATCAATGGTGTGATGATGCCGGCCAGACGAGGATTTTTGAGATCTACATCCATGATTTAGAACCCCTCACCTGGTAGGCACTAGCTGCCGGGTTGCCCACTGATAGCTGCTCCTTCACACTCGCATGTCTCATCGAGGTTGGTTTGGATCTTGGTCTAGAAGTACTTCTTCCATAGGCCAAAGTGCGGCTTGATGCAGACGAAGGCCTCATAAAGCATGATAAAGCATGCGATGTGGAGAATGGAGTTGGGGGGAAGATGATGGAGTTGTAGATAGTAGAAGTGCAACAAACCCTGGAAAATGATGAATCGGAAACCCCAATTTTCGAATGAGGAAGGGAACGAAACAAACACGTTTGTTGGGCCTTGACCGCATCACCGCCTTGGCACAAATGTTGCCATTGCTAGTCATGGTGACGGGTGAACACGTAAGGTGACCGCTGACCTCGAAAGGTATCCGGTGTTGGAGAGGCAGTCCAGTTGACCACACATAGCTATGGAGGACATCCACTTTCCCTTCGTCCTAGAGGCACCTTATCCTTCGCTGACGATGCTCTTGCCGTTGATGGACTCACCGCCCATCATCAGTCAGCGTCCAGAGGCGCGACCCATGGTGATGTGGTGGAGCGGTCGAGGAGCGCTACTGCAGTGTTGCGGCGGGGCATTAGTGAGCAGCGGATGCGCTAGGGCAGCTGAGCTCTGGGCGTCAGGAATAAGAAGATGTGGGCGAGGAGAATGAGTGTGTAAAGCTCCCTCTTGCTGCGCCCTCTCCCTTATATAGGGTAAGGGAAATGTGAAATGGCGACATCTTAACCTACCGGATGGCAGCAAATCGTTTTTGCATACCGACATCGGCGTTAATTGCGTGTGTGGATCAAGGGGGCCCCAATTAACCTTGGGCAGGGATTGAGGCACACATCCACTATGGATGGGATGTGACATAGGTGGGCCGTCAGCCCGCTCCCACACGTCATGTTTACCATCAGGTCACGTCTGACACGTGGTCTGGTAGGACCACTTGATGAGACCGGCCCGGTCAGTTAGGGCCAGGCAGATTGAACCTTTGAAGACACGACACTTGAATTCAACCCGTGAAGAGCTGACTACGCAGGAAATATTATTTCTGCGTAGGTCGGCTATCTCCTTTGATGAGACAAGGCCGAGGTGGTTTGCACCACTTTGGAGGCTGCCTAGCAGCCGGAGGTTGGCTCCATGAAGGCACCATTGGGGAAGCTTTATTGAATCCATTTCAACCTCGGTGACCGAAGACGACATGCAACTCGGACATGACAGAGATGCGTCCAAGCTTGGAGACCCAGGGGTCTCTCACTATGTCGGTTCCCGGCTTGGTAGGCCAGCTAAGGACCCTTAGGTTGGTTGCGTCTGAGGCCACATTGGGCAGCCTATGACGATTATATGGAAGACTTGCTGAACAAGCCAAAGATACCAGGGCCATGGAGTACTCCACCTCCATCGATGTAACAGAATAGGGTTTGTATCCCCAGAACCCTAGTATGTTATATAAGCTAGGGGCCGGGCTCGTCGATATCATACACATAATCCATTTCTATTCATCTGTACATTGTACACGAGCAGGAATTGTGCATTACCTCGACTGTGAGGGCCCGAACCTGGGTAAATCCTTGCCTCCTATCACCATCCAACATAATTGCCTAGGTAGGATACCGTACCAATGGATCCGGAATCGTATCAGACATTCTGTGCAAAGGTGTTCCTTGGTTTTCCAAGGTGTTGGGGTTTAGTTCCTGTTCTGTAGTCTCGGTCGCTTCGTACTAGGTGTGTCGACTCGTGTTATGTTTCTCGACTTTGAGCTGGTGGCATTTTAGATGCTCTTTTTGATATCTTTTTTATTTGACGTATGAGGATTTCCTCGCCACTTTGTATCGGTTCAGCAGTTTGGGCTTTATTTATAAAGCGACACTAGTAGAAAAAGGGCCATTTATCCCGGTTCGTAAGGCCCATCTGTCCCGGTTGCTGAACCGAGACTAAAGGGTCGTTACTAAAGCCCTTGGCCTTTAGTCCCGGTTCTTACACGAACCGGGATAGATGGGCCTCCACGTGGGCGGTGCGGCGAGCCCAGGCAGGAGGCCCTTTGGTCCCGGTTGGTGGCACCAACCGGGACCAATATGCGTCCACGCGTCAGCAGCTGGCAGGAGCTGAGGTTTTTGTTTTTTTAAAGGGGGTGGTTTAGGGGTTTTGCGGGGTTAATTTAGGTGTTTCGTATATTGTGTTAGCTAGCTAATTAATAGAGAGAAGTGTCCTCTCTTATCTCCGTGCTTGGTCGACGCTACGTACTATACGTATAGAGAGGACTCGACACGCTAGCTAGTAAGCAAATGAAGGAAACAGAAGATTGTCATGAACATATGCATACAGAGAGAAGTGATATCGACCTCTCCTTCTCCGAGAGAATGGTCGAACAACAAGTTTTCGTATATCTATCCGACGCTACTTGCTACATATATACAATATAAGATCTCTTACAATATAATCCCCTAATTGTATATGAACTCAGGGTCCACATGGTATTCTCCGTCTTTATCGATCACGTGGTCAAGAAAGAATGCCGCCAATTCCTCTTGAATTGCTCGCATGCGATCTAGTGGTAGGAGTTCATCCCGCATCCGAAACATCTAATTTGAAGAAGGGGGTCAATATATATATATATATATATATATATATATATATATATATATATATATATATATATATATATATATATATATATATATATATATATATATATATATATATATATGAATAAATGAAACTCAACACAAATG
Organism: Aegilops umbellulata; assembly: GCA_032464435.1. Lineage (NCBI taxonomy): Eukaryota > Viridiplantae > Streptophyta > Magnoliopsida > Poales > Poaceae > Aegilops > Aegilops umbellulata. The sequence continues at coordinate 585,749,639 of CP136060.1, read as the reverse complement.
ATGGTAATAAAATTGTGAATATTATTGCTTACACACTTCATATTGTTCGTTAGAGTAGCCCTGCTCACAGGTCGTGTGGCGGATGGACTCGCAAACGTAGTATCCACAGTAATTATTCCCGGCTTACTGCCACAACCACTTTACAAGAAATAGAGGTCAATCAAATTGATAAGCAAGCATGCTAAATGGTATTGATGAACCTAGCGCTTGAATCACTAGGAGATGCGCGGAACATGCTAGTAGTACTTACTTTCGGGTGTTCAAATTGCAGCTTCTTCGGCAGTCCCGGAGATTTTGAGGTGAATTTTGTCCAAACCCTGCCAGACAAAGAAAACAATTACTTGATATCAGGAAATGAACAAAGTTGCCGATATGGTGCATAATGATCGATTTAGCTTACTTCTCGAGCATTTCAGTCATGTCCGCATACTCCTGGGGATCTTTTCGTCTCGAGTCTAAGACTGTTACTAGTCCCTGCTCAAGCTTAATCTCTAGGAGAATATAGTGGAACCTGCGGACGCATGCATAACTCATCAATTACATTACTATAATTAACCTGGACTAATAAGGGAAACCGATTATGCACAGGACAGTAACACTCACTTGAAGGTGTAAGGAAAGAGTATTATATCTTTGTTTTGATTTATTACCAACGATCGTAGCAAGTTGGCCTCGGTCTCTTTTGGCCTTAAATTCAACCGTATATGCATCTATGAGATTTGTGTTAATGAACCAAATATCACCGATTTTGTCTTTGTTTCAATTCGGCGATCTTCAGTCTGCATAATATAGTGAGGATAATTATATATACATGCAATGAAAGAGCTGACCTATATATAGAGACTTAATGACAGAAGTAGTACTTACAGACAATAGCAAGTGACCCTTAATTTATCGAGGGCCTGTTGATTAAAAAACTGGAAGAACTCCTCAAATGGAACAATCAACAGATCAATTCCAACGAGGTCATGCTCCTCTTTAACTCTGAGCGTCAAAGTATTCATCCCCCTAGACTCTCTGCAGGTTTTCATGTACCAATCATGGAATCTTCGCATCATCGTTGTTAGAGATCTTTCATCTTTGACGAGAGGCTTCCCGTAATGGTATCTGTGTTCGTCCACCTCCAAGAAATCATAATGTACATCGTCGGGCAGGTAATCTCCAAGATTGGTATAACCGGGCACCATCCTCGGATCATTAGCGACGATATCGCTAGAGACCTTGAGCGCGGGGCATGATTGGTTCGCTTGTTCGCCGAGCTGGGCAATTTTTTCCCAGCTCGTCATTATTTTAACCTTTGATCACCGATAGTTCTTCCCGACCGCCCCGCTTTGATAAATGACCTTTCAATAATGCGCTCATAGTTTCCTTCCGGCGAAGACTTTGGTGGTTTCTTCAGGGCAGCCAGAGTGCGCTTCGCTTTCACCGGATCTATCTTCTCCTCCGGATGGATGTTTCTTTGCTTTCACCCTTTCAAAGAAGTCCCTCACTTCGGCTTGCATGATCTTCGTGTTTTCCTCCACGGTCCTCTCGTATGGTAACTTCTCTACAGGCTTGAGACATGGACCGAATCTGTATTGCCTCCCGCCTCTGGCTGTACTGCTAGACGCCGGCCGAGCAGACGAAGCGGCTGCAGTTGTCTTCTTTCCTTGCTTACGAGGCGGAGGAGAAGGACTACGATGCGCCGTATCAGCCGGAGCGGCGGCGGGTCTCTTCCGCCGTTGCTAACGAGGCGGAGAAGGAGGCGGAGTGCCGCCACGCACCGGAGAAGGAGGCTGAGTGCCCTCCTCACTCGCCGGAGGAGGAGGCGGAGGAGGTGGCGGAGTGCCCTGACTCGCCGGTGGAGGAGGAGGAGGTAGAGGCGTCCAGTTCGGAAGGTTGATGAGGACCTTCCGCCATAGGCATGGAGTCTTCAGAGCAGAACCCAGCCGAGTCTCCCCTTCACCGGTAGGGTGGTCAAGCTCGAGGTCCTCAAATCCCTCCGTTATTTCGTCCACCGTCACCCTAGCATATCCTTCTGGAATTGGCCGGTAGTGAAAAGTTGCGTCGGGTTCAGGAGGTCGAACAGAGCCGACAGCCGCCTTGACTTTGAAGTTCTGCCATTGCGTCATAAGGTGGCAATGTTGAGACTCTGTGATAGCATCCACTGGGTAGCTAGCAGGAGCCGTGAAGACAGGCTCCAGCTGAAGCAGCTCGGTCACGCTGCTTCTCCGCTGAGATGGTGGGGTAGGTTCGGCGGGTCGCTTGTTGCGATCTGCTTCTCGTTCCTCTATCGCTTGTACCCTTGCGTGCAGAGCCTGCAGTTGGGTCTGCTCCACTTTCTTCCTCCTCTCCTGACATTTGTAACTGCCTGCGTCTGGAAACCCAGCCTTCCACGGAACGGAGCCTGGCGTGCCTCGTGTCCGTCCAGGGTGCTCAGGATTCCTGAGGGTCATTGTGAGCTCGTCGTTCTCTCTGTCTGGAACGAACGTCCCTTGCTGCGCTGCATCGATATAGTGCTGAAGCTTCGTGATGGGTATTCGCAGTTGCTCGTTCGTCCAAACGCACTTCCCTGATACAGGGTCCAAGGTTCCACCAACCCCGAAGAACCAAGTCCGGCAATGGTCTGGCCAGTTCAATGTTTTTGGTTCGACCCCTTTATCAACCAGTTCATTCTCAGCCTTGGCCCACAACGGCCGGGCTTTGAGGAAGCCACCTGACCCCGTGCGATGGTGAAGCTTCTTCTTCGCAGCATTTTTCTTGTTTGTCGCTGACATCTTCTTACTCTTGTCCGATGTCTTGTGGGCCACAAATGCGTGCCAGTGATCTCTGATCTTCTCATACCGGCTGATGAATTCTGGTGTCTTTTCTTTGTCGACAAACGATGCTTTAAGCTCATTCTTCCACCTCCTGAATAGTTCTGCCATCTTCTGAAGAGCATGAGACTTGATCAATTGCTCTTTAATTGGCTTCTCCGGATCCTCCTCTGGCGGTAGGGTGAAATTTGCCTTCAGAGCGGTCCAAAGATCATCTTTTTGCATATTGTCGACATAAGACACCTTAGGGTCTTCCTTAGCCGGCTTACACCATTGGTGGATGTTTATCGGGATCTTGTCCCTAACAAGAACCCCGCACTGAGCAGCAAATGCTTCCTTTCTCCGGATGGGTTCAATCAGTATGCCATCGCGCGCGATTGCTGTGATCTCAAACCTTTCATCCGAGCGCAGCTTTTTCTTCGGGCATCGTCTCTTTACCAAAGTTGTGCTCAATCCGGAGGGCTAGAAAAAAGAAGAAAGACGAGAGTTAATTAATATGTGTACATACCATAACAATGAATGCATCAATTAGCTAGTCAGCACATGCTTAACTAATATATATACCTGGCCGGACTCTATTCGGTCACCGGACCCGTCATCACGGTATCCTTCTTGCACCGGCATTGGGTCACCGGAGCCATCATCATCATGTCCTTCCTCCTCCATTGTTCGATCACTGTAGCCTTCTTCTTCACCCTGTCCTTCCGGACCATCGATCTCGTTGAGAAACGACAAGACGGCATCACTTCCGGCTGCGATTATGTCCCCCAACACCGCTTCTGTTGCTTCGTCTCAGGGGTGCTCCATAGTTTCTGCAAATATAACAACATGGCAATTATTATTCAAACATGACAGATAGATATATTAGTGTCAAACGTAGAACTAGCTAGCTAATCACAATAATGCATCATATTAGTGGCCTCGACGTTGCTTCTCTAGGGTTTGGGGTGGCCTCGGCAACGCTTCAAGGGTTTGGGGTGGCCTCGACAACGATTCAAGGGTTTGGGGTGGCCTCGACGACAACGTCCTTTTAACTTGGTAAATTTAGGTGGCCTCGAGAGAGTTTGTCGGGTAGGGGCGCGACAGGAGGGGGTAGGAGACCGACATCGTTTTTTCTAGAAGTTGGGTGTCCTCGAGAATTTCGGTCGAGCGAGAGGGCCGGGGCCGGCTCCTGTGGTATAAGTTATCACGGTTGAGAGGGGGTATATATATCGACCGCCCCTCATGTCGAAGTTATCCGGGAGGGGGTTATATCGACAACGACGACATACATACATGGGAAAATAATGTTATCGGGGAGGGGGTATATCGCCCCCCCCCCTCGGGTTGAAGTTATCGGGAGGGGGTATATCGACAACGACATACCCGATAAAAAATAAGAAGACGAGGAAGAAATAAAAAGAGGAGAAAAATAAAGGAATAGAGGAGAAGATCAAAGAAAAAAAAGAAGAGGAGAAGAAGAAAAAATAGAATATTTTCTATTTTTCTTCCTCTTCTCTATTCCTTTCTTCTTCTCCTCTTCTTTTTCTTAATATTCTATTTTTTCTTCTTCTCCTCTATTCCTTTCTTCTTCTCCTCTTCTTTTTCTTCTTTTTTCCTCTTCTTATTTATTTCTCCTCTTCTTCTCCTTTCTTCCTCTTCTTATTTTCCTTTTTCCTCTCATTCTTTTTCTACCTCTTCCTTTCCTAGCTAGATATATAAAACTTTTCTCAAAATGTAACTTTTGCATATATAAAACTTTTTCTTCTTCTTCCTTCTTCCTTCTCTTCCTTCTTCCTAAATATATAAAACTTTTCTAAAAATGAAACTAAACTAAAATGTACTAAATCAGAGAACATATATAGATAAAACTTTTCTAAAAATCTAACTTTTGCATATATGTATTTTTAAAACATCATGCATATTATAATTGAAAAAATACATACATAGATACAAAAAACATGTAAAAAATACATACATACATATAATACATAAAAAATACATATATCTAAAAATACATACATACATATATAAAAATCTAAAAACATGTAAAAACATGTTAAAAAATAGCATGTATAACTAAAAAAGCACGGCGACGGGGGGGGGGGGGGGGCGGCAGGGTCGCGGTGCTCACAGAGGGACACGTCGGGGCAGGAGCAAGGCGGCACGGCGGGCGGCGTCGGGGCGGGCAGGGGCGCGTGGCGGGCGGCGTCGGGGCGAGCAGGAGCGCGGGGAGTGGCGCGGCGACGGCGTCGGGGCAGGGGCGGCGCGCCGCGGCGGCGTCGGGCGAGGGCACGGGCGACGGCGAGGGCGCGGGCAACAGCGACGACGGGGGCGGCGGGCGGCGTCGGGGTAGCCTGGCGGCGTCGATGTCGTCGGGGGCAACTGCGAGATGAAGATGAAAATTTTCACAAGTGTTGGTTATATAACCAGAGCTTTGGTCCCGGTTCGTGGCACCAACCGGGACTACCAAAGGCCTTTGATCCCGGTTGGTGGCACCAACCGGACTAAAGGAGGGGCATTGGTTCCGGTTTGTGCCACGAACCGGTATCAATGCGTCCCTTTAGTCCCGGTTGGTGCCACCAACCAGGACCAAAGGCCTCTTGCTGCCCGTGTCGCGGTCAAAAGTTTAGTCCCACCTCGCTAGTTGAGAGGGCTCGAGAGTGGTTTATAAGCGTTGTTGCGCCGACCCTCTCGAGCTCCTCTCAACTGCAGGCTTTTGGGCCTAATCTGTCACTATGTGCCTGTGGGCCTACTGGGCCTTCTGCGGGCCTGAATCCTGGCCCATGGTTGGGTTTCTAGTCGTATATAGCCCGTGGTCGCCCAGTAGGTGACACTTTTTTTTTCTTTGTTGCTTTATTTATTTTATTTTGTTTCTACTTACAACAAAATACTTACTGTTGCTATTTTTATTTATTTTATTAAAGTTTATTTATTTATTTTATGAAATTTTATTAAGTTTATTTTCTTTCTACTTAGTTATTTTATTAAAGTTTATTTTATTTTATTTTATTTTGTTTCTACTTATTTATTTTATTAAATATTAATTTATTTTATTTTGTTTCTACTTATTTATTAAAGTTTATTTTGTTTCTTTCTGCTTTTCATGTTTTGAACAGAAAATACTTATAATACTAGAGGTTTATAAAAGCTTTTTCGTTGATTCCTTTTGCTATTAGAGTGTTATAAAAAATTAGTTGATTTTATTTTTTCTATTAAATAATATCATAGTTTTGTTTTAGTTGATCATAATAGAATATTTTAATTGATTATTTTTGAGCTAAATGATGTGGGCTTTTAGTTGATCAGGGTTTCATACGAAAACTCATCTGTTACAAAGGGATTTAATTTTTTAAAACTTATTTGAACTCCAGACTTTTTGTGTGTTCAAAATGCACCATTCAAAGCCACGTCATCAATTTTCAACCCTTTCTGACTTCATTTGTTATCTTTCATGTATTTACTATTTTTTTTGAAGCTATAAGATCCTGAAATTCAAAAGCATTTCTAATGAACTCTGAAAAGGTTGAAAATTGGCATGGTATCATCATTTCACCCACATAACATGTGCTAAATAGTTGATAGGGTTACGACAAAAACTAGATGCACTTCTTGTACAAAATGGACAATCTCTTTCGAAGTGTGAGGGTTTCAGACGAAAACTCATTTGTTACAAAGGGATTTCATTTTTTAGAACTTATATGAACTCCTGACTTTTTGTGTGTTCAAAATGCACCATTCAAAGCCACATCATCAATTTTCGACCCTTACATCCATGGCCGGTTCATCCGCGTGCATTATATATAATTATGTGTGTCAAAAACCATTACAGGTTCACATGGATAGATAAGTGACCAAATTAATAGTAGTTCATCATCACATTAAAACCAAAGTACATACATAGTTCAAATTGAACAACATATAGCTCTCTAGAGCATGGAGTTAAACCATACATTGAAACTATGTAAAACCTTTCAACGCAACAACAAATGTGATCATAATCACAACCAAGGTAACAATTGATCCAACGGCATAATGATACCAAGCCCCGGTATGAATGTCATATTTTCTAATCTTTCTAATCTTCAACCGCATTGCATCCATCTTGATCTTGTGATCATCGATGACATCCGCAACATGCAACTCCAATATCATCTTCTCCTCCTCAATTTTTTTTATTTTTTCCTTCAAGTAATTGTTTTCTTCTTCAACTAAATTTAACCTGTCGACAATAGGGTTGGTTGGAATTTCCGGTTCAACTACCTCCTACATAAATAAAATCTATGTCACATTGGTCGGCATAATTGTCATAAACAATAAATGAACCAAATAGTTATAAAAAGATAATATATACCACATCCGAATCATAGACAGGACGAGGGCCGACAGGGGCGGATACCAAAACCATCGCACTATATAATAACAAGCAATAATAAAAGTACAAAAATTAGACAAGTATCTATCTAAAGTAAGAATACTTTTTCTTTTAGAAAGAAGATAAGAACAAGAGGCTCACCACGGTGGTGCCGGCGACGAGATCGGCGTAGGCGATCGACGACGGTGAAGACGGGGACGGGACGTGATGGACCGCTAAACCTATGCAAATCTCGGGGAAAATGGAGCTTGGAGGTCGAGTTTGGAGAGCAGAAAGCTTAACTAGTGTGGCTAGGGCATTTCATCGAACACCTCATGTGCATAGGAGGTGAGCTAGAGCACCCAAATGCCCTCCCCTCGCCGTCCAGAAAAAAATAGAGCACCGTGGAGTGCTCTGCTGCGGCATGGGGTATATATAGGCAGCTCATTTGTCCCGGTTCATGGCTGGAACCGGGACTAAAGCTCCAACTTTTGTCCCGGTTCTATCCATGAACCGGGACCAATGTATGTGGGCCAGGAGCGAGGCCCATTGGTCCCGGTTCATGCCAGGAACCAGGACAAATGGGTCCAGACGAACCGGGACCAATGCCCACGAGGCCCCGGCCGGCCCCTTGGGCTCACTAATGGGCTGGCCAGGCCCGAACTGAAGCCCTATTTTCTACTAGTGTGGGGGGAAAGCTTGTTTCGAAAGTTGCCACTCACACACATTCATGAACATATTTCAAGGCCTTCCTCTTTACATTCCAATTTTGTGAGGATATTGTAGTTTATTTTCTTTATAAGGCAAGAAAAGGAATCCATATTATAGTAGCAATCTACGAATGCTGAATGGCTTACAACATTCGACATGGATATTGCAATTTCGCATGTTGTAGTGTGTTGTCATGAGAAGAAGTTGCTTAGATGTGTCGATCTTGGAGTTGATATGCCTTGATCCCACCATGCGTGCGTGCATCTTTTTGGCCCACACGTTCACCCACTCATGCATGCATGACACAACTGAACTTTTCAGACATAATGGCCTAGCTAATCCCACTCACTTATTAAATTACTCAGTATGGATCCCTGTCAAGGGTTGATTAGACAGTACCTGGACACAACACATTTTACAATTGTCAAGTGCATGTCAGCTGAATTATCTAAACCATACGTGCATGCCCATGTACAGTGGGGTCCATTTATAACTTGCTGAAACTCTTAGTTAATCTCCTGTGTTGAGCCAAGGTGTACTACTTGTGGGCACTAATCAAAGCCATTTGATGAAAGCAATTGTGCAACTAATTGCAATTAATGATCTTGTGGTCCTATGATTGTAGAAAAGGTGTATCTATGTTGTGGGCACTGGCAAAAATACAGAAGCAGAAAAGGAATCTATGTTGACATGTAGGTCATGTGCACATCAGAACACTGTGGATCACTGTGTAATGCAAGACACCCTTATGTGCAAGCAATGAAGAGAGTATGAAGGGCAGGGCATTGATTGCATGAAAGTGTGGTTCCTGCAATCGAGTGGCCCCCTCTTTGAAAGGTATATATGCTTCATTATGGTTAGTTAATTGATTAACCAGATGTAACTAAATGGTTAATTCTGTCTACAGGAGAATTACAGAATTACATTGAGTGTGTTCTGCTGGTTTAGTTGCAGTGCATGAAGGATGCTTAATTTATCCAAGTCGTCTACTGAAGAAGCTAGTAGAATAAATTATATAACAATGAGGGTGCAATGCAATTCAAGCAGTTGGTTAAACTTTTACCAAACATGCAACCACCTTGATCTCTCACATCACATGGAGCAGAGACGTTCCTGTAAAATTGGGCTCTTTGATGTTTGAACTGTGATATAATAGCTATCACACCTTGCTCATTGGAAGCTTCCTGTCAACCCTTGATTGCTACTGTCATCACTGACAAATGCAGCCACACAAATCCAATATGCATATAGTTGAGTAGTTAGTTCCATCATTCCATGGGTTGTCCATTCAGACATATAGTTCAACACTCTTGTCGGTTCTGTCAGGTCATCTCTTCTCTTTTCTTTCTTAATGCTGTAGTGCACAGATATTTAATTTTCAGGTTCAATAAATACTTAATACTTAATTTGCATGTTTATTAAATAATAAAAATCAAATAGGAAAAGCAAAAAAAAAAAAAACACACACTATAAGGCACGACATGTGTTTTTATAACTCTGAACTGCAAGCAAGACAGGAGAACAGAATTAACAAGATACATCTCTGTCTACTTTTCTCGAGGAGACAAAAAATGCCGGCAAGACGCAAACCACTAAGTTTACAGCTTAACTTCACTCCTACAAATTAGCAGCATGTTTAGAGTCTAATTAACACTAATACTGACATAGATAGATACATAGATGCCTTCGCCATCACCAGCCACCCAATATGGTTAACCAAATCGGTTATGGTGGGTGGATCAACAGCCACACGCACGCTCTTATGTAGAAGCTTCAGGTTGATCTTATTGCAGCCTGCAGGTTTCAGTCAGTATGAATCAGCCATGCATATTTAAATCACAATGTGCTCTACATTCGATGCCCTCACGACACAACCACTGTCAGATGGCTTTCTAAACTAGTTTCCATTCAGCAAACTAGCTTATTGGTCAATTAATTAGACATTTCCCTTCAGCAAACCCGGTTTCAAGAATTGCTTTCTCTGGTTTAAACAAACCCAGTAATTAATACTCCCTCTGTCCGGAATTACTTGTCGCGGAAATTGATGTATCTAGACGTATTTTAGTTCTAGATAAATTTATTTTTATCCATTTCTGCGACACGTAATTTGAGACCGAGGACATATGATCCAGTCTATTCCTAAAAAAGGAAAATCTGGTCCAGTGCAATCACTAGTAGAAGAAGGCCCATTTGTCCCGGTTCTAGAGGGCCACCCTTTAGTCCCGGTTCATGTCTCAAACCGGGACTAAAGGTCTCATTTGAACCGGAACTAATGCCTTTAGCCGCACGAACCGGGACCAATGCTCACATTAGTCCCGGTTCGTGATTGAACCGGGACTAATGGGCTTATCTGGCCCGAACAAAAGCCCTGTTTTCTACTAGTGAATCACTGAACTGAACTTGTGGAACTGGTAAGAATTTCGCATTCTGGTGTCCGATGAAGAGGAAAACTACTATGTCCTTATTGGTTATTGGCATTATATGCTCATGTGAGCAACTGGATATTGCACAACATATTTCAGTGTGTTCAATAATGTGAGTAGATGTGACAGGAAGAAAGAACTTTATTTTCATTCTGATAACTTCTGCAAGTACTCTATCTAGTGGATGAATTGGCAAGCATCCAACAGTAGATTTCGGATATGTTAGTACCTGCCTAGGCATCTAGCTACTAGGACAAAAGACAATTAATGGTTGTTTTGTGCCTGTTAGTAGCATTGAGACGCCAATACACTGTTATCTGCGGCTTTAATTTAGAGTATACGAGGGTGACATGATGAATTTGAATGCTATTGGGCAGTTAAAACAATCCATCAGATTGTTGGATGTAGTATATGTCAGCGTACACTCTAGAAATATTACTGAACATTTCTGATTGGCAATGCCATGTCCTCCTACACAATGGGAAACAGTTAATACAAATTATTTATATTTGCACTAATCAGATTTCTGATGCGTGTGACAGCCATAAACGAAGAGTAACTCATTGTGATAAGAAATCTGATATGGACATCTTATATAACGATGTGCTAATTTTAACTTTTTAAGAGGCAATCCTTTTCAGCCCATCATGATTGTGTATCACTGGAAGCAACAGCGCTGCAAATAAGACAGAACGGTTTCCAATTATGTATGTCACACGCCGAGTTAATAATTTCTATCATTATCTGAAGAATGCAATTCCCATCTTCTGGCTGTTCGCTTCTGTTCTATATTTGGGAAATTAATTTATTTATGGTTTGTAACCAAATGTACACATGCATAAATATATACTCCCTCCGTCCCAAAATAAGTGTCTCGACTTTGTACTAACTTTAATACAAAGTTGTACTAAAATTGAGACACTTATTTTGGGACAGAGGGAGTATATAAGTTCTCAAAAAAAAAAAATTGCTATCATCCTGAAGAAGATATGTAACATACTTACTAAGGAGTACTCGGTCACATATGGAGCTTGAATATGGCAGGCAAATAATTTTGTTCTCACCTTTAATATATTTTCTTCAGTTCCTGTAATATAAGCAACTCAAACTTCACATGCTGTTCAGTTGATGAATAATGTAACGATCCGGATGGATAAGTCAAGCTTAAATGTTTACATAGTCAGACAGCCTCGTGGGGTCTTTAGGTTAATTAGGGTCTCAACTTAGTCTAATGCAACCTTAACATGCATGAAGCTACTTGTTCTCACGTCTTTCATATGATACTGCATTGCTTAAGAATTTTCTAAACCAACAAGGATTAACAACATAAAGAAATAGAACCAAATCTTTGCCTGATCCATTTGCTCATCACATGTCACTGTTAAGCCTGTAGTTGTTACAGTTTGGTGAGGATTGTGTCCAAGTTTGTACTACTTCACTTGTATCTCCGCACTTATACTAGATGCTATATTAACAACCTATACTAGGACTGATCGTAACTTGGGCATCGATCTAGGTAAGATGAATTAAATGTGGCATTTTACTTGCAAGACAAGGTATTATTAATCAATGCTAAGCTAGGCTTATTGGCCTAGGCATTCTCAAGTCAATAGGTTCACTGTCCTAATCGCAGACGTGCAGAAAGGCTCCATTAGTATGATATGGTGATAATTTGAGTGAGTTGACAAAGACTATATCAAGGTTGAAATTGATGCTCCGGGCCTCGACCGATTTGCTCTTCTTGTTAATGTCATCAGTTACATAAACAGAATGTTTTTGTACTCTGATGTGAGCAAAAACCATATCTGTAACTGTATTTGCTCAAAAGATATATATCTACAATTACCATGGGTTTCAGATAATATATGTCAGGTTAATAAATAAACATAAATAAATCCATTTGTGTAAATAAGGACATATTTCAATGCATACGTGGTGTCCGCGGTGTCATGCCGTGGCAATAAACCCGAGAAGAGCCGCGTCACGTAAACTTTTGCAATCTTAGTTTGTTGCATTAATCTAATCTAGTTAGTTAGGAGAAAGCGGACCATGTTGCATTATAGCATCTGTTTGAATTGCTGCTGAGATTGACTCCTTGTTAACCAATTTGTCTCAGAGCATGTCTGTGCTATTGGCAGCAGGAGTTGTTTATAAATATTCCTAGCATGGAAGGAATTCAACCCTGAATCTGTGCGTCTGTGTCTGCACCTGAAAAACAGGCACAAGCTATCACCTGCTGTCTAAAGCAACAGTGTATGAAACTGAATCTGTCCTTAGATCTTCAGTTATTTCATCTGTCTTGTAATTATCTATCGTTAAAAAATACTCCCTCCGTCCCAAAATTTTTGTTTGAAATTTGTCTAAATATGAATGTATCAAGTCACGTTTTAGTATTAGGTACATCCGTATCTAGACAAATCTAAGACAAGAATTTTGGGACGGAGGGCTTAATCTTGAGTACAGGGGATTACGGAGTTGAAACTTCAACTGCTAGTAGCTTACGCATGGTTAATTGTTTGCTAGACTCAGATCGCTGGAACCTAGTGTAGTGCTCCTACTGTCGACAGAATTTTATCAACTGAATGTGCTGCACTAGACCTCAGCAATCCTAGCGTGTGGGCATGACACGGATGTGACCCACGCGGGTCACAAAATGTAGTATACAGAACAAATCCTGTTATTTGCCCTAATTTATATTTAAAGACAATAGGTATGTAGCCAAAATTATTTGTAAACATGTAGCCAATTTAGCAGGCATGTAGGCACATTTGTATGTGGATTGGGGGTCAAAGGCATGGTTGAGAAGCATGGGAAAGCCAGAAAAGAGTGGCATGATGGTGATGCATATCCATGGGTGACCAGCAACAGTAGTGCTTTCAGGTTCCTGTCTGAACCTCTGGAAAAAAAAGTTCTTGTCCAAAGTGACTCATGGTATAGGAGGATGGTGATTAGTTTATTTAAGAGCTAGCGAGGTAGCTAGGCAGGGCTGTGGTTTGCAAGGGAAGCTTAACTTTGGATGTAGGCTGAAGTGACTCATGGTACAGATTGACAAGTTACTCTTCTTCCTTCTGTTATGTGTCACTGACTAATACAGTCTCTGATGAATGTGTAGAATAATAATAGTAATAGTAATTCTAATGATTACTTTGTTCTTTCTCCAGGAGTGTACAAAAACGACAGGTGAAAATGGAAAGGGGAGATTTACTTTGCTGAGGATGGAAACATATGGTAAAATGCATATAATTTTGTAAAAAATGGTACATTTTATGCTAGAAAATTAAATGCGCCTTTGTCGGGGATGAAACCAAGGTCACCGGGGTGACAGGCGGGAACACTTACCACTATATTACAACGACTTCTTCAATGCATCTAGCTACGTTATGCTAAGGTCCCACAGGACCAGGCACAAGAACATCAACTGTCCCCGACGAAGTGAATCATAAATTGGAATGATCCAACCTATAGACACCCGAACGAAGACCAGATCCAAATTGATCCACTGAGGACAAAGACAGATTGAACCCTGCAAGATCCGTCAGTGACAAACCTTTACACACCCTCCGGCGGTGCTAGATGGACGGCCGAGATGGGGGCTAGACGGGGAGAACTTTATTCCATGTCATGGGAGCCGGCGTTGCCTCACACTCCTGACTAGGACACAAAGCTTAACCAAACTAAAAACACCTAAAAGCGAAGCCCTCTCACCGACAGAGACCGTGATCCACAGCGCCTCCATGGCCATAAGGCCACAGAAGAAGAGGCATATCAGTGGTGGCACCCACGGGAGCAGGAAGTCCTATCTCCTGTGTGTGTCGCGAGTCATGAGCGAAGGGGTACGATTGCTGGATGTCTCTCTGACAACGTTCTCTTCTCTAAGTGAAGGGGTAGACTTCCTTTTTTGGCCCCAAAGAACCCAATCAACGGTTTCTTTGCTAAGATCTCTTAAGAAATTTTTGGATTGATCTTACTTCAAGTAATAATTGTACCTCCTACAAATTGGATTTTTCCTACCTATTTGTGTTACTAACAAGCTCATTTCTCATTGAGTACATGTCGCGGGGTGATACGTCACAAACGCATCTATAATTTTTGATTGTTTCATGCTATTATAATATCACTTCTATTTACTTTTAATAGCAATTTATATTATTTTCCTCACATAACCTACTAATTTAGTGCCCATTGCGACTTGCTGTTCTCTACATGTTTTTTATTTTTGAGAAAATCAATATCTATGAGGGTCAAAATGGCACAATGATTTAATACAATTTTTTTTCTTCATAGGAGGAGTCCAGAAAGTATTGGTGGCGGACGAGAGGAGCCACAGGGGCTCCATGCGGACACCTAGCGCGGCCCGGGCCTGGCCCGCGCCCCTAGGCCACATGGAAGATGCACAATTTCAGGGATCTAACATGTTTTAAATTAACTAGCACAAATGCCCGTGCGTTGCACCGGCTGAAAAAAAAGACACAACCAGCTTCATATTCCATTGTGCACCATTTTATATATCCAATTTTAATAAACTTTGATGATAAGGTAAAATTGATTATTGCTTTTTGTGGAATAAGTTTGGACGTGAAAAAGCCAACTTAGGGTTCTTCATTAGATGCAAGAGCAATTTTGCATGGAGTAGTTTGTCAATCATATGTTTTTTTGGCTTTTCGGGAAACCATGAAAATTTGCTTATTAAGTTAAGGTTTACATAAAAATTGGAACACTTCTTTAGGAATCTTAAACGTTTATGAAAATTAGAACATTTCTCTAAAGAAACACATTCTTAACAGATGTTTTTTCTTTAAAAAATGCTTGATTTTTTTATACATTTATAAATGATTTTTTTAGTAAAAACTAAAATTTTGGGGGGAATTTTTTATGATTTAAAATTAAAAAAGTGCAAACATATTTTTTTGAAACAAAAATAGTGTGAACATGTGTAAAACTGTGGAAATAACAAGAGCACTGCAACTGCTAGTAAAAGCAAATATTATCCAACATGATAATTTCAACCAGCACATCATTTGATTTTGCAAGACGGAACTTTTATTTATCTTCACAAGTAATAGTTTTTCCAAAGATAATTCTATTGCTATCTGGGCACATAGATCATGGTCAGTCAATGCATAATGTGCAAAAAGTCAAATAATTTATTGAATACAAAAGTACACATAATAATTAAAAAAATTACCTTGTGGGAGATAAACAATATACAATTCTTTTGGAGCATCATGTAAACATAAAACTCTAAGCCAAATTAACGCAAGCAAGAGATGCTTTCTATGAATTAGCATTGTGCTCCGGTCCTGTGGATGCTATATCATTAGAGAATAAAAACTCAAACAAATATAAACCTTGTTTCGTGGTTGATATGATCAACACCACAACAATAATGTATTGTACATAATTAGAAGTTTAAAAACATATCGAAATATATTACTTCATGGGAATGGTTTGGGTAAAATTTTGGGGAGAAATACCTTACAAAAATACCAAGATATGTTTTAGTTCTAATGAGAGGGAACAATCACCCTACCGCTTAGTTTGTGCAATGGATGTAAAAAATTAGTAAGCAGCAGAATCCTTGAAAATACTCTTCCAATGGATCGACATGTGTAAAGCATACATATATTACAGCCTTGTCAGCAAATTGAGAAATATTGGGCATCGCAATTCCTATGAGCAGAATTGGAGTTTCTGGAAAAGAGATTTCTGAAATATTGAAGATGCCTCTTTGCCAGAATGGCTAATCGATCAACATGTTTATAAAATAGATTGAACAGTAACATAGTGGAAGTAAACCAAACCTTCTTATACTGACTATGTCAAGTTTCAGTGTTACATGAACACAACCCAACTACGGCGACTCTGTATTGTCGTCGGACGGTCAAAGACCGCCCAATACAGCCTCGTTCCTAAAGTACGCCAATGGAATTGATTAAATTAACCTGTAAAAAATAATAACCAGTACCTCTGAGCATTAGAATATACCAAGTCATTACTACATGGAGCTGGAGCTGCAGTTTTTTTTAGATATGTACGTATGTTAGTAGCTGATGTAATGCTAGCAGCACCTCAGTTGTCGCTGAGCTCCTCTGTACAACCTGAAACAAAGGAAATAAACTACAGGATGGAGGCTATAGAACATACGCTTGATGGAATACCTCAAATTAAACTTTTGGGTTATGCTGCATAGAAACATCTCTTTCCGGTGCTTCCCTGGAAAAGAAAGAAGAACAAACGATTATGATCGCGCAATTTGTTCCCTGATCCAGAAAGGAAAATAAGATGAGCATGCCAGCCACGAAGTCTGCGATGGTGGTTGTGAGCGCGGCTTGTGAAGTGTGTAGGTTTGCATCAACAAGAGAAATAAGAGGAACCAGGTCAGTAATCTTAAATAGGGTGACAATGGACAAGAAGCAATCGATCATCTCACCTTGACGGCTTCACCCAGCATGGTTAAGATTGGTAGCAGCTGCCTACGCCAGCACTACTGTGCGAACAACGCGAACCGATCCTATTATGATCTAAATACAGTTGTTGCCCTGTACCTTCTTTAACCAAACAAAACCCAGTCGCTGGCTCTGCACCTTCTTTCGTTGTTGCATGCCGTACCTCATCCTCTTCCTCGCATCCTGCAGCGGCGAGATCCGGGACTGACGGATGCAACGCTAGGAGCCGGTGTTGGCCAGATCCCGACGGCGGCGAGCCGAGGCTGCCTGATAGGCCTACGGGCGCCAGAAGGGAAGACGTCCCCTATTGCCTGTAGAAGATGAGGCGAGCTTTGGGGGCTGGGGCATTCAAGTCCCTGTCGACGGTCGGTGTCCTCCGCTCATATCCGGCTGGGGCTCCTCTCTTCCTCTGCTTCGACGGCCAATCTCGGCTGAGGCTCTCGTTTGCCGCCGCCCGGCTTGGCGAGCTGCTGCCTAGGTCGCAGCACCGCTCCTACTTTCTCCCTTCTCCCCGAGCACAGTGGCCGGGCGTCGCGCGCGATGCAGCTGATCCTACTGATCTCGTCCGGATTCGACGACGGCGGGGAGACGACGAGCATCGGGGATAAGAATATGTGGGCACAGCGGCGGCGGCAGAGGAACCCTCGTCTTCTCGTGCGGCGCAATCATCGTATGAAACGTTTTTTTTCACTTACGGTCCAGCTACGGTGGACTGCGGGTCAAATACTAAAAGGCACAGGGACCTTTATGCAAAAACGCCGCGACGGTGAACCCGACAGCTTCACTCCGTGCTTTATTATTATTATTATTATTACTAGCAAAAGAGCCCGTGCATGTAGAGCTTGCAAGACAGCAGCGGAATGGAGGGGCCGGACAGAGCTCAATGACACCTGGTAATCTGGACAGTACTGCCGATTATGCGTGGAAGAGGATTTGGAAGTTGCCGTGCCCAAAGAACATTCAGATGTTTGTTTGGAGGATTAAACACGAATCCCTCGCCCTTCGGACCAATATTGAGCACAGAGGGATCCCTATTGCCGACACAAAATGTCTGTTTTGTGGGAGGGCTGACGAAGATAGTGCTCACTTGTTCATTAAATGCAAATATGTCAAGGAAGGCTGGAGAGAATTAGCCCTAGAAAGAGAGAGGCTGGTCATGGAGGGCATTACGTCAGTGCACGCTATGTTTGATTACCTGTGGGGGCTAGCTGAGGTGAAAAGGCTTCTAGTGTTGACCTTTTGGTGGCTATGGTGGAGCAACAGAAATAAATTGAGGAAGGGAGAGCTGCCTGCTGAAGTAGCAGAGGTGGCAAGGAGAACTCGAAGTAGCGTACTTGAGTATCAACATATCTACACACCGCGCCCAAAAAGGTCCAGCGGGACCAGTGGAAACCGCCGGATGGAGACATGATCAAAATAAACCTCGATGGCTCGTTTGTGCCTGGCGAAAACTTTGCAGGATGGGGCGTAGTTGCGCGGACGGCGGACGGCAACGTGGTTGGAGCAAGGGCGGGGCGCCAGGAGAATGTTAAAGACGCTTTCGCAGCGGAAACGTGGGCATTATCACATGCAGTTTCCTATGCTGCAGACCTGGGGATTGTGAGAGTGGCTCTAGAAACTGATTCACAATTGCTCCAGGAGGCCATGGACATGCACAAATCAGACTCTTCAGCCTATGCAGCAATAATCGAAGACACAAAGTATCAACTGAAATTGTGGTTCTCTCGTCATGTAATAACTGTGTGTCGCCGAACGGCAAACTCTGTAGCCCATGAACTTGCGAGTATAGGGCGTAGTTGTGATCCAAGCCACTGTATACAGTGGGAGTCTGATGTACCAGCTACTGGCTGCGTGTGCTTTGGCTGATTTGGGCCAGCACAGTTAAGTTATAAAGCGATTTGCTTTCCCTCAAAAAAAAAAGAGCCCGTGCATTGCAACGGGAGAAAAAACACAACACACTCTCTTAACCGAACAACCATCACTCAAGACCACAGTAGGTCCATCTTCATTAGTTTAGCGACGCATCATATTTGCGTTGCCGCTTATCATTTTTCTCACCCTCGCCGGCGGTGGCCTTAGTGTTCACACAAACCAAAACATGTTAGAACGTGGTTAATCCTAAGACATCTCTCTCTCCCTCTCTCCTGCCTCTCCCTCTCTCTCTCGCTTTCTTTCACACTCGCGATGAGAAATCTATTGTTTTCCCCTGCGACGTATTCGGAGGTATGCATGTGTAGTTCTCGATGTTTTCTTTTCCCTATATGATTATAGTGGGTATTTATTTGCAATCCGGATCGCCGCCTGTATGAAAAAAATGGATCATGCGCTATAGTTATAAGTTTGCTTCCAAAACAATATTTTAAAAACATTTAACAGGTAAAATTAATATCATATACATATTTCGCACATTTTTCTAATCAAATTTCATATATAACATATTAAAATCAGAGTTATTGAAAGCAAATTGTTGGTTATAGCAAAACCACGAATGAGTTGGTGGACACGTGATATAAAAAATGAATCATTTTGTTCTTGATAACATTATACATGAGAATTATATCATGAATGGTTTGTATATACACAAATGAACTGCCTCCTTGAAGACAATCAAGTTCTAACTTCTAACTGCGAAGTTATCACTTGACTGCAATTTGGTCCCGGTTTGAGATATGCCGGTCAGTCTAGACGATTTAAGAGAAAATGAGAGGTCTGATTGGGTCATTTTTTTCACCGGACACTGACCGGACCGGGCATGCGTTTCGAACGTTTAGAGATGAAATAGGGTCCGGTTATAGTTCTCTTATCTAACTCTAATGGAGCTTCTCGGTCCTTGGGATCCCTTCCCCTATTAAAAACAATCTTGTGTGTTACTTGGTGTGGGTACGGGTGCTAGTGCTATGGAGAGAAGAGGTCGTATGTTGGAAAGAAAATGACTGGACCAGGAGAGATGAGGTAGCGGTGCGTGGGACCCCCAGTCTGCTGGATTAGATCAATTCCCCATCGAGAGACCTGCAAACAGCTACACAGCGCAACCTCCTTCTCTCCCAGATCCCACCGCTCCCGAGCGCTTCCTCGTACCCTCGTCCACGAAGAAGCTGGCAGCCTCCCAGGCGCTCCTCTCCCACAGCTCGAACCCGAGTGGGTCGAGCCAGCCACCCCCGCTGGCGATCTGCAGCAACAACATCAGGGTCCCCGCCGGTGAGCCGGCTCTTCCACGCTTCTCCCTCCCAGTTCTAGCACCGGTCTTATCTCTCTCCTCACCCTCTCTCTTCTCCATCGAACAGGAGAACTCAGAACAACAAAAATGGCGCCGCAACCATAGAGCTTAGAACTGCCACCGTCATGCCCGCGTCCAGTCGCCGGAACCTGCGCACTGACGCCTGCCGTTGCGACCCAGCATGCCCGCGTCATCAGTATCTCCAGCACTGGCCTCGACCGCCTCCCTCTCTTCGAGAAGCCCGATGATTCGGACTGCCCAGAAGCCTCTGTCACCTGCCCGCTTCATCCTCGAGTTCCTCCTCTGCCGTCATCCGATCTGGCCCGCCTATCCGGCCAGCAGCCTCGCACCTCCGACCCCTCCTCCTTTGCCGTTGTCCGCTCTGGCTCGCTCCGGATCCGGCCAGCAGGCTCGCGCCTCTGCCCCCTCCTCTGTCGTCGTCCAATCTGGCCCATCCAATCATCGTCCTGTGCTAAAGACACAGGGTCCTATTTGTAAAACTGAAACGTTTTTTCATCCACTTAAAGAAGGACGGCGGGTTTAATTCCTAAAAAGCACGGGGACCTTTATGTAAAAATGCCGCGACGGTGAACCCGACAGATTCACTCCGTGCTTTATTATTAGGGAGAGACTAGTACAAATGCCCGTGCGTTGCAGCGGGCAAAAAAAAGAAACAACCAGCTTCATATTCCATTGTGCACCATTTTATATATCCAATTTTATTAAACATCGATAATAATAAGGTAGAACTGATTATTACTTTTTGTAGAATCAAGTCTTCATCAGATGGAAGAGCAGTTTTGCATGGAATAGTTTGTCAATCATTTTTTGGCTTTTCGGGAAAACATGAAAATTTCCTTATTTTTAATAGAAGTTAAGGTTTACATAAAAATTGGAACACTTCTTTTAAGAATAATAAACGTTTATGAAAATTAGAACATTTAAAAAACGCATTTTAACAGGAGTTTTTTGTTTAAAGAATGTTTTGATTTTTTTTGTACATTTCCAAATGATTTTTTTTAGTTTAATTAAACTTTTGTTTAAACGCATTTTGCGCCATTTTTTTTAATGAAACAGTTCCAAATAAACGCATTTTGCACCATTTTTTTAATGAAACAGTTCCAAATAAACGCATTTTGCACCATTTTTTTTGTTTAATGAAACTTTTCTCGGGAACTTTTATGATTTAAAAAAAAAAGCAAACATATTTTTTTGAAACAAAAATAGTGTGGACATGTGTAAAACTGTGAACATTTCTAAACTAATTTCTTCAGTAAACAATTTTGAAAAAGTGCAAACATATTTTTTTGAGACAAAAATAGTGTGGACATGTGTAAAACTGTGAACATTTTTAAACTAATTTCTTCAGTAAACAAATTAAACCGGACACATGCAAGGTCGGGTTCTGTGCTCTACATACAATTATAAATCGAACAAATTGATCTTAAGATTACTAAGTAAAACCAAGTATCACAGTAAGAAGAAGACACCAATGAGTAATTGGAATGTATCAAGTCCTGAAAATTCATCTTAGGTGTTTTACAGTTAGTCGGCGGACACATGACCACTAGCACAGCACTACCCATTTTCTGATCAATTGTTTCGTCCAAGCACCATCAGCTGCTCATTACGGACAGACCAAGAGCATTAAAGCAACCATTGAAGCAAAGCGGCAACAAGCTAAGTCTTCGGCTAATCTCCGGCAACAGAGGTGGCAAGGTGGCGTCGGTGAGGCTCAAGTCAAGCCTGACGAACGTGACCTTCAGGTTGTACGGCATGCGTCGTTCCTGTGTGCCGGCACGCCAAAGAGTCCCCCCCCCCCCCCCCATCTCGCCGCTGGTCGTACATACGGTGGCGGGAGGGCATCGCTGCGAGCCACCGTGGTGGTCGGTGGCGACCTGGTTGCTGAGACGCCAAAGTGCCTGTCAATAAAATTTACTGGAAATACCAACATCAGGAGATGCAGGACCACATGACATATTGGGTCTTTAACAGAATCAAATACATGGTCAGAGTGTTCCTGAGATTGATGGTTTCAAATCAGTTACTGCTATTGTATAAGTTAGCCATGAACAAGGTTTGCTATTCTATAAGTTAGCCATGAACCAGGTTTGCTATTCTATAAGTTAGCCATGAACAAGGTTTATACCATCTGTGAAATGACAATAATTCTGGAAAATAACAATAATAAGAACACCACTACAGCTAGTAAAAAAATCATGACAGGATATAGACGGAAAGAATGCTTAGTACAGATGCAATTAAAGGGTTTGCTTTCAGTCAAGGAATATAGCATTACGTCAATAGCAAAACGTGATTATATTACAACCTTGTCAGCAAATTGAGAAATATTGGGCATCTCAATTCCTATGAGGAGAATTGGAGTTTCTGGAAAAGAGATTTCTGAAATATTGAAGATGCCTCTTTGCCAGAATGGCTAATCAACATGTTTATAAAATAGACTGAACAGTAACATAGTGGAAGTAAACCAAACCTTCTTATACTAACTATGTCAAGTTTCAGTGTTACATGAACACAACCCAACTACGACGACTCTGTATTGTCGTCCGGCTGTCGGAGACCACCCAATATATCCTCGTTTCCTAAAGTACGCCAAAGAATTGATTAAATTAACCTGTAAAAAATAGTAATCAGTCCCTATGAGCATTAGAATATACTTACTCATTACTACATGGAGCTAAAGCTGCAGTTTATTTTTATATGTATGTAAGTTAGTAGCTGATGTAATTCTAGCAGCACCTCAGTTGTCGTTGAGCTCCTCTGTACAACCTGAAACAAAGGAAATCCTCTGTACAACCTGAAGCAAAGGAAATAAACTACAGGATGGAGGCTATGGAACATTTGTTAGACTTAAACACGAGTTAGTGCGCGGAACGTGCACGTGGTCAAGTAGGAATAGGAATCCATGTAAGAGTAGGTTACTTGCATGTACCGTGTAGGACTAGGATTAGCAAATCGAGTAGTATTGCTCACGTAGCTATCCTATGCTATATATACATGTAGCCGGTACCCTGTAACAATCGAACCGTGAGATCAATACAAAGTATTCAGCGGGTGCGACAGGCACCCGTGGCCATCATATCGTGTGTTCCGCTCTCGGCGTATTATCAATCGTACAAGCCGGCGACTTGTGCTAGCTAGCGATCACAAGATCGATCCAACACGCAGCCTGCTTGCTGGTACTAGTACGTGTGTACCGGCCGGAATCAGTCCACCTCCCTGCCTGCCTACTTAGCTTTGTACGTGATCATGTCTTGCGTAACCAAGTCAACGTACGTGTGTGATCAGTCTACGTCCGTCCGTAAAAGTAACTCGGCCGGTCCGACGATTACAAGTGTGCTCTCGACGGAAAGAACTCGTCTACGAGCAACGTACAAGGGGATCTGTGCTAACAATTAGTATCAGAGCGAGGTTGATCTTCTAGTAACGGAGGATCATGTCGAACGACGAGAAGAACAAGCAGCTGGCAGAGTACTCCGGTGCGGCTAAAGTAATTGCTGCTCCGGCGAGTTCGTCGTATCCACGGTTTGATCGCGAGAACTTTGGGGTCTGGAAGGCCCTCATGGAGTGTGGTCTCCGCACCAACGAGCTATGGTACGCGGTGGATCCCGGAGGCGACGCGTTCAAGAAGGAGGGAGCCGAGCACCGGAAGGATCGGCAGGCGGCATCAGCGATTTATTCGGTGATGCCTATGGATGTCCTCCAACACCTGATCGCCAAAGCAACGGCGAAGGAGGTGTGGGATACGCTGAAACTCATGTTCGAGGGACACACCCGCGTCAAGCAAGCCAATCTCCAAACTCTCCTAAGGAACTACGAGACTTTGGTCATGGGCGACGATGAGTCCGTGGATGCGTTCGCTTCACGGGTGTCTACTCTCGTCAATCGGATTCGCGCGCTTGGAGAGAATCTCACGGAGGCCTCGGTTGTCCGGCTGTTCTTACGCGCGGCCCCTCCCCGGTACCTGCAAATTGTCACGGCGACCGAGCAGTGCGTCGATCTCGAGACTCTCTCCATTGATGATCTTGTCGGACGATACAAGGCTCACGACGAGCGGATGCGGTACAGTATCGGAGACGGGAGAAACGATGAGCTTGTGATGCTCACAAAGGCGCAGTGGATCGCCCTTGAAAAGCAGCGCGGGTCCAAGAGCAGCAGCAAGAAGAAGGGAAGGCAGCGTTCGGCGAGAAAGAACTTCGCCGACTCGGACGACGACTCAGACGATGAGGCTGCACCACCACCAAGGAGAAAGTTTGACATCAGGAAAGTGAGGTGTTATAACTGTGGCCTCCTTGGTCACTTCAAGGCTGACTGCGAGGAAGCACCGAAGCAGAAGGCGCTCATTGCCCAACAAAGTGATGAAAGTGACATGATGTTGATGTGTGAACTCGTGGACGAGGAGGGTCCAGTTCTTCAAGCGTCGACTAAAGAAATTTTCACGCTCCGTGAAGAAGAAATTCGCTCTCAAGATTATGGTTTGGAAACTCGTGTCTATGTTAAAGATGCGGGAGATGATTCCAAAACTTGTGTCGGTGCTACAGACACAAAGATCACTTCATGTGACAAAGATAAGATGACGTACGTGGCGTCGGAAGTCCACGAAGAAGCAAGGCATACATGTGACATACTGCCGGACAGACGAGACACACGTACAACGACGTGGCCAGCGTCTCAGCTAGGAGAGCTGGAACCAGCAGTACGAGGCCCATGCAGAGGTGTTCCTGGATGGAAGCGGGAAGACCCATGTTGTGGACCTGAAAGCATGCCAGCAAAAGCGGTGGTTTGTACTCCACAAGGAAGCCCAAGAGGGGCTGCACCGCATGGTGGTGGGCTAGAAGATAGCCCACATGAGAAAGTACCTCATGCTCCATACGTACACATACCTGGAGGTTTGTCACGAGGCAGTGATGCAGCGGCATCCCTATACGTAGCAGGTGCACTAGCATCACTTGGTGGCCAAGAAGCAAGTACGTCTAGTACTGTACCTGTCAACTCAAAAGTGAGCATATGTGGTGGCTCGCAATTGGCAGCTGAAAAGTTGTACCCAGGAGAAGATGCCAATTTGGCACCTGTGCCGCCTCCGAAAGTACTGGAGGAAGGGACACGGCCATCTGCGCCTATGCATCTCGGACCGGTGTTACATCTATATCCGGAGAAAGTTCTTCGGACGATTGACCCGGTAAAGGTGATAAGGAGTGGGCGGCAATGTCTAGTGAGCGCCGAGGAACCGGCGTGTTTTGAAGACGCAAATACGAAGGAGTGTTGGCGTCATGCTATGAAAGAAGAGTTGGGGTCGATCCATGACAATAATACATGGGAGCTTGTGGATCTTTCCAACAATGAAAAGGCGATAGAGCTCAAGTGGCAATTTAAGGTCAGGAAAGATGTTGAAGGGTGCATGAAGCATAAAGTGAGGTTTGTGGCCAAAGAGTATGTGCAAGAGGAAAGTATGGACTTCGAAGAAGTGTTCGTTCTCATTGCAAAGATGGAGTCGATGAGATTACTCATCGCTCTCGCAGCTCAGGAATCATGGAAGATACATCACATGGATGTAAACTCCGCGTTTTTGAACGGCGAGATAGAAGGAGATGTGTATGTGAATCAACCACCGGGTTTCATCAAAGAGGGAGAAGAGCACAAGGTACTGAAGTTTCGTAAAATCTTGTATGGGCTATGGCAAGGACCTCGGGAGTCGAACATCAAACTTGATCGAACATTGATTTCTTTTGGATTTGAGAAAGCTCCACTAGAGCATGCAATGTACAAGAGAGGTGAAGGAAAGGATCGTCTACTAGTTGGCATCTACGTCGACGACCTATTGATAACTGGAGCAGATGAAGAAGTGATTGCAAAGTTCAAGCTACAGATGAAAGAGCTTTTCAAGATGGATGATCTAGGTCTTTTGAGCAACTACCCCGCGATAGAGGTAAAACAAAAGATGAAGGGGATCACATTATGCCAGGAGGCATACACAAGAAAGGTACTTGAAAGCTATGGCATGAAAGATTGCAATCCAATTGACACTCCAATGGAACCTTGTCTTGAGCTGAGCAAGAAGAGTAAAACACTCGCAGTTGATGCAACAGAGTATATTGCAGATGTCACTGCGGTGTGCCAAGGTGTGTGGCTAGGGAAGCTACACGGTGATCTCATGGATCGAGATCCGGAACCAGCGGTGCTCAATGTTGACGGCGAGTCTATAACTTTTCTACGCGAGGATCCAGTGCAGCGTGATAGGAACAAGCACATTGATACGATGTATCACTACATGAAGGACTGCGTGGGAGAAGGTAAGACGGAGGTCAACTACAACCGCACCAATGATCAGCTGGCGGATATCCTGACCAAGGCTTTGGATCGAGAGAAGTTCTTGGAGATGTAAGAAGGATCAGCGTTCAAGCTGTGACACGACCACATCGTGTTTAGGGGGGTGATTGTTAGACTTAAACACGAGTTAGTGCGCGGAACGTGCACGTGGTCAAATAGGAATAGGAATCCATGTAAGAGTAGGTTACTTGCATGTACCGTGTAGGACTAGGATTAGCAAACCGAGTAGTATTGCTCATGTAGCTATCCTATGCTATATATACATGTAGCCGGTACCCTGTAACAGTCGAACCGTGAGATGAATACAAAGTATTCAGTGGGTGCGACAGGCACCCGTGGCCATCATATCGTGTGTTCCGCTCTCGGCATATTATCAATCGTACAAGCCGGCGACTTGTGCTAGCTAGCGATCACAAGATCGATCCAACACGCAGCCTGCTTGCTGGTACTAGTACGTGTGTACCGGCCGGAATCAGTCCACCTCCCTGCCTGCCTACTTAGCTTTGTACGTGATCATGTCTTGCGTAACCAAGTCAACGTACGTGTGTGATCAGTCTACGTCCGTCCGTAAAAGTAACTCGGCCGGTCCGACGATTACAAGTGTGCTCTCGACGCAAAGAACTCGTCTACGAGCAACGTACAAGGGGATTTGTGCTAACAACATTCGCTTGATGGAATACCTCAAATTAAACTTTTGGGTTATGCTGCATAGAAACATCCTCTTTCCGGTGCTTCCCTGTAAAAGAAAGAAGAACAAACAATTATGATTGAGCAATTTGTCCCTGATCCAGAAAAGGAAATAAACAGTGGATTAACTACTGATGTCTCAAATTAAACTTGAAGTATCTAAACCAACACACATGGCACATGAATTTGTCATAGTTTGGCAAACATTGGACTAATGTAATGTACAGGCATCACCCGACACCTAGCTTACAGAGATTGAACGCTCAGATTAAAGAGGAAAAAAGTAGCAACATTCGTACACGCCCAGGTTACACAAATTGATATTGATTCAAGTAAAATATCCAAGCAAAATCCAACACCGTTGAACTAATTTGGGAAAAGCCGATACATACCTCTGGTGTAGCACGTTCGGACGGCGGATGTTCTTCCTCCGGCGAACTCCGCGGGATTTGAGGAGGGCGACGGATGGCCGGAGAAGAAGAAGAAGATTAGGAGGGAGGGGGAGGGGAGGAGGGCGGCGGATGGCCGGAGAAGAAGACCGCCCCCCGCCGGCGGTGACGCCCATATGGATCGAGGCACGGCAGCAGGAGGCTCGGGGTAGTGCCAGAGAAGATTAGGGGCGGGAGGGTAGAGGAGGGCAGCGAATGGGGAGGGGAGAAGGGCGGCAGATGGCTGGAGAAGAAGACCAGCCGCAGGTGGCGGCGGCGCCGCCCGTATGGATCGAGGAGCGCCCGCGGCGGCGCCGCCTGTATGCATCGAGGAGAGCACGCATATGCTCGTGTGTGCTGCCACTTCAAAAAAGAGCGTGGGTTGAATACCAAAAAACTACAGGATCGTTTTGCAAGATTGAAACGTTTTTCATCTTAGTCACTTAAAAAGGGAGCACAGGTTCAATATCCATGACAGCAGGGGCGTTTCTGCAAAAGCGCCGCGACGGTGAACCCGACGGATTCACTCCGTGCTTTATTATTAGGGAGAGATTTATTTATTTATATTTATTATTATTTACTATTATTTATTATTTATTATTTATTATTTATTATTAGGGAGAGATTAATGTTTCATTAGTTTTGTCGAGCAAAAGTCTCAGTTTGAGATGCATTAATTGGTGCCTAGCCAGACTCAAAATGCCAAGTTGACCATGCACTGCAGCCATCATATGTGTTCTCTATGCTTTTCTCATGAGGTAGCTAGGTCAATCTACGTGCATGTCACCGTACACTTGTTGACAATGTTGCATAGGGGGTCCAACTGGACATGCTGCTACTGTTGCTGAGAATTCTTGGGATTTAGGTTTCCTCCCACAAATCAATCTTTTTAGGGGTAAGAATAGAGCTACTCGCTCCGTATAGATGTATAAGTCATCTTAGATTGTGCACCGTGACCAAAGCGAAAGGAAAAACGAGAGAAGTTAATGTTTATTTACTTATTAATAGCATTGCATGCAATGAACTAACCACTTCATGTCGTGTTTGGTAGTCTCAAGTCATTGAAAGCATACACGCCCCACATTTCTTATTGGTTGATTCCTCCAGTTATGTCGAGAAAAGAAACGAGGTGAGAGTTAATGCACGACGCCTAAGTGTTTTGGGATTATTTGATTTTCGTAAGATGACTTATACACCTAGACAGAGGGAGTAGCTATTTGATTTTCTTCGAAAAGGAGGCTCAAACCCATGGCCCTGCATCATCATGATGCACACAACCATTTCTTATTAATTATTACCTCCATCCCAAATTACTTGTCTTAAGCACTGATGTGATGCAACCTGAATCTGATCATTCTTAACTGCAGCACTATACATATATCTAATAAATCTTAATAATAAATTCATTTTATTGAATATATAACTAATTAAGAGCCCTAGAGCCAATTTGAAGTGTCCAATCTCTTCCTTCTGCTCAATTAATTAGTGGGTAAAGGGTAGATATATACATACGTATAAAGGACCTAGTGTTGAACAAATTATCCGTAGTCCATTTGTCATCTGACATCATCCCAAAAGTCAAGGGCGCTCATAATATCTCCCATTTTCGCTCTATTACCTTGATTAATAACTTTGCTAAGTTTCCTTCCAAAGGGTTTGCGACTAGGTTGTCTCTGGTGGCACATTGTACCATTAGTCCCACACAGACTGCTTTCATCAAGGGTAGGTTCATCCTTGATGGAATTCTCCGCCTTCATGAAATTGTGCATGACCTTCGAAGGAGAGGTTCCCGTGCCATGATTCTCAAACTTGATTTCGAAAAGGCCAATGACTCTGTTAGTTGGGACTTCCTTCGCCAGGTCTTATTGGCAGAAGGGTTTGGTGCGGGTGTGCTTCACAAACTAATGCAATTGGTCTCTGGGGCCACACGGCTGTGGCTGTGAATGGCATGATCACCAAATATTTCGCCAACGGTCGTGGCCTGTGGCAAGGAGATCAAACCTCTCCTATTCTTTTTAATTTTGTGGCCGATGCCTTGTCTTGTATGTTGGATCGTGCAACTTCGGCTGGTCATACTGCCTTGGTGGAGATGAATGAGGCTTGTCTTGCTAACCTTAAGTTCATCCTGTTATGTTTTGAAGCCTTGTCGGGGCTTAAGATCAATTTCTCCAAAAGTGAGGTTATCGCGACCGGGGTTGATGAGGTGGAGGCTCTAAGGGTTGCCCAATTAATTAATTGTTCGCTTGGCTCCTTTCCCTCCAAATATCTGGGAATGCCTATTTCCCCTTACCATCTGCACGCTAAAGAATTCAAACCTCTGGTGGGTAAAGTGGGCAACAGAGTCATGCCATGGCGCGGCAGATATAATACTCAGGCAGGGAAAGCGTGCCTCATCAATGCGTGTCCGTCTTCCTTGCCTATGTTAACGATGGGCTTTTTTATGCTTTCCCTGGGCACTCATGCGGGCTTTGATAACAGAGGGGGGCTTTCTATTGGAACTCTTCGGATAATAAGTGTAAATACAGGTTTGTCAAATGGAAGGCCATTTGCAGGCCTAAAAGCCTTGGGGGTCGTGAATCCTTAATACGGTGGTGATGAATAAGTGCCTTATCATTAAGTGATGGCAGAGGATCATGAATGCTTCCCCTGGGACCCTTTGGTTCGATATCTTGAAAGCTAAATATTTCTCTTTCGGCAGCCCCATGTTCGCCTTGGCGTCCTATGGGTCTCAGTTTTGGAGGTATCTGATTAGGGTCGGGGATGTTTTTCGCGATCACGTTAAGTTTGTTGTCAAGAATGGTGCCTCGACTCGCTTCTGGTTGGATTGGTGGGCTGGGGATGCACCTTTAGCATCCCCTTTCCCGGTTTTGTTCTCGTATTGTCCGGAGCCTATGATCCCGATCTTTGAGATCTCACGCAAGGGCTGGGACTTGGGTCTCCGGAGAACCCTCTCTCCTGCAGAGTTGGAGGACTGGCATCGGCTTGCCGGCCTGTTTCCTAGTCTCTCTCGGAGGAGGACTCAGTGACCTGGCCCCATACCTCCTCGGGTATTTTTTGGGTCAAGTCTCTCTTTGCTAGGCTCATAGATGGCACTCCCACGTCTAATTTTAAACAGGTCTGAGCGGCTTGAATCCCCCCTAAGATTAAGATCTTCCCTTGGCAGGCCATTAGAGGCCGTTTGCCTTTGGCCGACCAGATTCGTAAAAGGAACGGGCCTGGTTCTGCCTTTTGTGCTTTTATGTTCTGCTGCGGAGAATACCAATCATATCTTTTTTTAGTGCCCTCTGGCTAAGTTGGTCCGTGGAGGGTGAGGGAGTCCTGGATTAAGGGGTCCTCGGGTGTCCGGCCTATGTGATGTGAGCCGGACTAATGGGCCATGAAGATGCAAGACAGAAGACTTCCTCCCGTGTCCGGATGGGACTCTCCTTTGCGTGGGTGGCAAGCTTGGTGTACGGATATGAAGATTCCTTTCTCTGTAAACCGACTCTGTACAACCCTAGGTCCCTTCGGTGTCTATATAAACCGGAGGTCTTAGTCCGTAGAGGTAACCATAATCATACATGCTAGACATCTAGGGTTTAGCCATTACGATCTCGAGGTAGATCAACTCTTGTAAACCCGATATTCATCCAAGATAATCAAGCAGGAAGTATGGTATTACCTCCATCAAGAGGGCCCGAACCTGGGTAAACATCGTGTCCCTGTTTCCTGTTACCTTCGGTCCTCAGACGCACAGTTCGGGACCCCCTACCCGAGATTTGCCGATTTTGACACCGACATTGGTGCTTTCATTGAGAGTTCCTCTGTGGCGTCGAAGACAGGATTGATGGCTCGCCTTGTTATCAAGGATAGTATCACTTCCGGAGGAGCCCTGGCCTCAGGCCAAACCCTCCGGCTGGGCAGCGTTACCATGGCCGCCCGTTCGGTCGTTAAGCCGGTGATGACTTCCCAAGTCATCAAAAATCGTCTCCGTGTTGACCCCGAATACTCCAAAAGGATGGATCCGGTGGATTAGTCATCTTTAAACGAACTGCTGGATTGCATCGCCGCCCTAGGGGTCGCTACAGACTAAGATCGGATTGGGCTTAAACCCGATCAGAGAGAAATTAAACCTCCGCCGATCACCCATCAGATAGCAGTCGTATTGGAGCAAAACAACTCTTCCCCTATACTGAAAACAAGCTATGTTCAGATTTGTGAGCTCGGAGAGCCGGATACCCATCTCCGGGGCGACACTCTCAGTCCCCCGAACTTAGAATCAGGCGCTGAGCCTAAAGAATCGTTGGACATCCAGGAGCCCGAACTAATAAACCTAGAAGTTTTTCAATCTCCGAACTCCACATCGGGTCAGGGTTCGGATTTAACGCCACCCACCTACCACAAGAAATATTCACCAAGCAATTTTGGTCCTCCGGATATATGCGACCTCATGTACGTACGACAGAAGTCTCAGGAAACGGTCCATCACTTTTGGGCCAGATTCCTCCTTGTCAAGGACAAGATTAAAGATTGCCACGACGAGGACGCGATTTCAGTATTCTGCAATAATTGCACGGACGAAGGAATCCTCAACGCCCTGAACCGCCGTCGCGTATTACACTTCGCTGACTTGGCAACCAGAGTACAAAAGTATTGCGCAATGGAAAGCGCCTGGAAAACTCAGGCAGCTCGCTGGGAACCACCGGCCTTCACGCTGCCTCCCTGGCAGGCAAAAAGTATGCACCCTCGCGGGGCAGCCGACCCCGTAGGCAAGAAAATTAAACCCATTACGGGACGAGGAACCGTTCTTGAGGGATGGCTCGATAAGCCATGCAAAATACACATGACACCAAATACCGAACCAACCCACAGCCTCAGATCATGTTGGATACTCCGGCAAGTGGTCAAGAGTGGCAAGGATATCCTCACCAAAAACGCCTCAGAACAGCACTCTTCGAAAGACGACGACCTCAGAGTATTGACGGTCCTCGAGACTTTCGCCTCAAACAATCGGCGCAAAAGGGCACTCCGCGACCTCGCCGAAGTCTGCCAAGTCGCATCAATAAACCCCTGGAACAACACGGCCATAACTTTTAATGCCGATGATGAACCAAAATTCCGGTCAGTCCGGGCACCAGCCGCCTAGGTCCTCAATCCAATTGTGGATAGCTTTTGGCTCACTAAAGTGCTCATGGACGGCGGCAACGGACTGAACCGCATCTACGAGGACACGCTCAATAAAATGCAAATAGACAGGAGCCGTATCAAGCAAAGTAATACGACCTTTCGAGGAATCATTCCTAGTCGGGAAGCAAGAAGCGCGGGAAAAATTAAACTCGACGTGGTATTCGACACGCCGAAGAACTATCAGTCCGAAGAGATAACCTTCCAAGTGGCCCCTTTTAACAGCGGATATCACGCCCTGTTGGGGCGAGACGCATTCACGCGCTTTCAAGCCATACC
This sequence comes from Aegilops umbellulata, assembly GCA_032464435.1. Lineage (NCBI taxonomy): Eukaryota > Viridiplantae > Streptophyta > Magnoliopsida > Poales > Poaceae > Aegilops > Aegilops umbellulata. The sequence goes on along the minus strand of CP136060.1, from coordinate 585,716,809 downwards.
TCATTATGGGTATATGAAGCTCAAAATGCCCGGGCCCAATGGTATTATCACTCTCGCCAGTGATCCGGACATAGCACTCCGCGCCGAAAACAAAACCGCATCCCTGGCCCTCGAGGCACTATCCGAGGCCCTCACGGCCGAAGAGTTAACCGCACTACGCTCCACGGTGGATAGGGATGACGTAATCCTCGATAAGCGGCCCAAATCCACCTCCTTCAAACCAGCAGATGAAATAGTCAAATTTCAGGTCCACCCGACGGACCCCAAGAAGACAAGCTTCCATCGGGGCACAGCTGGACCCGACGGTCGACGCCGCATTATGCGCGTTCCTGCGCGAGAACTGCGACATATTTGCCTGGCACCCTTCTGATTGCAAGGAATCCCACGCAGGTTGGCCGAACACAGCCTCAATATATTAAAGGGATACAAACCGGTCAAGCAAACACTGCGACGCTTTTTCGAACCCAAGCGACAAGCTATGGGAGAGGAGCTAGCCAAGTTAATTGAGGCCGGGTTCATCAGAGAAATAAAACACCCGGACTGGCTAGCAAACCTGGTGATGGTACCAAAGAAGGATAAATCCTAGCGCCTGTGTGTCGATTTCAAAGACCTCAACAAGGCCTGTCCTAAGGATCACTTCCCCCTCCCCCGCATTGATCAGATCATTGATGCCACTGCAGGACACGACTCACTGTGTTTCCTCGACGCATATTCCGGATATCATCAAATCAAAATTTAGGAGTCTGATCAAGCCGCAACGGCATTTATTATCCCATACGTGCCTTTCTGCTTCAACACTATGCCCTTCGGGATGAAAAACGTCGGCGCCACCTACCAACGCATGATTCAAACATGCCTGGAGAAACAAATCGGCAAGACGGCCGAAACATATGTGGATGACTGTCGTCATCAAAACCAAGCACGTCGAGTCACTAGTAGACGACCTGCGTCTCACATTCGGCAACCTCCGTACATATGACATCAAGCTCAACCCGGAAAAGTGTATTTTCGGCGTCCCCGCTGAAAACTGATGGGCTTCATCGTTTCCAATAGAGGAGTCTAGGCAAACCCAGCCAAAATCCGAGCCTTGTCACAATTGGCTACACCAACAGACCTCAAACAGGTCCAAAAACTAGCCGGATGCATGGCAGCTCTAAGCTGCTTTATCTCCAGATTAGGTGAAAAGGCATTGCCACTATATCGCCTACTCCAACACACCGACCACTTCAAGTGGATGGACGCGGCAACGGCCAGACTGGAAGAAATAAAAACTCTTTTAGCGAGCAACCCAATCCTGGCCGCGCCGAACGTCGGCGAACCCATGTTATTATACATCTGTGCAACACACCAGGTGGTGAGTGCAGTGCTCGTCGTTGAATGAGAAGAGGACGCACACAAATTCCCATTTCAGAAACCGGTATACTATGAATCCACTGTCCTCACAGCATGCAAATCCCGGTACCCTCATTACCAAAAGATAGCATATGCGGTCTTCATGGCATTCTGGAAGCTACGACACTACTTCCAAGAGTGCTCGATCACGGTCGCTTCCGAAGTACCACTCAATGACATCATAAACAACCATGGCGCTACAGGCCGGATTGCCAAATGGGCCGTTGAGCTCTGGCCATTTGATATAACATACAAACCACGCCGAGCCATCAAATCCCAAGTATTGGCTGACTTCATCGCCGAATGGACAGAGCCCGAACTCCCTAAAGATTACGGTACATATTCCAACTGGGTCATGCACTTCGATGGCTCTAAAATGCTGGCTGGTCTAGGAGCGGGCGTTGTTTTAACATCCCCCACAGGAGACACGGTACAGTGCGTACTCCAAATATTATACACAGACTCCAATAACGCAGCCGAATATGAGGCCTTATTGCACGGTCTTCCGATGGCTGTCTCTATGGGCATACAATGCCTGGAGGCGCGCGGGGATTCAAATCTCGCAATATCCCAAATAAACGGAGACCTCGACGCCAAGGATCCGAAGATGGAGGCCTATCATAACGCCGTCCTCAAAATATCAGCTCGGTTCGAGGGGCTCGAGTTTCATCATGTGGCTCGAGAATGTAATCAAGCGGCAGATGTCCTTGCTCGCATTGGCACCAAGCGTGACCCCGTCCCGCCTAACATCTTTTTAGAAAGGTTCTTCAAGCCATCCGTAGCGTGGTAGGATGAGAGCGGCAACACTAGTCCGGATCTGATTATACCCCTCCCATTCCGAACACAATACCGATATCATCGGGGGCTCACAGAAATAACACCATCGCCCCATCTAATAATGGCAGTAATTGCCCCATGGACTGAACCCTTCTTGGCCTACCTCAATAGGCGAGAGCTCCTTGAGGATCAGAATGAGGCTCTATGCATTGTTCAGCGTTCGAAAGCCTACAAGGTTCATGAAGGAGAGCTCTACAAGAAAAGCGCTACCGGAGTTCTTCAAAATGTATCTCCGAAGAAGAAGGACGGCAGCTCCTGGCCGAAATCCATGCTGGTCTCGGCAGTCACCATGCCGCGGCTCGGGCTCTTGTAAGTAAAGCCTTTCGTACCGGTTTCTTCTGGCCGACAGCCCGAGCAGATGCACAGGACCTTGTCCAACGTTCTGTAGGATGCCAGCTTTTCGCCAATCAAAGCTATATGCCACCTACCGCTCTACAATCAATCCCCATTGCTTATCCTTTTGTGGTCTCGGGGGTTGATATGGTCGGACCCCTTAAAGGGGGAAGCCATAAGGAAAAATATCTGTTGGTCATGGTGAATAAATTCACTAAGTGGATAGAGGCTAAACCAGTTAAAAGGGCCAAAGCCGGACTAGTGATAGGCTTTATATCCGGTGTCGTACACCATTATGGTGTCCCACACAACATCATGACCGATAACGGCTCCAATTTTACAGCCGACGAAGTGAAAACCTGGTGTGCTAATCTGGGCATCAAGCTCGATTATGCCTCCGTCTATCATCCATAGACAAACGGTCAAGTCAAACGAGCCAATGGTCTTATCATGAGAGGCATTAAGCCTAGACTAGTGCGGTCTTTAAAAGAGTCATACAAACACTAGGTCGAGGAGTGCGACTCCGTACTCTGGGGGTTGCGGACCACGCGCAATCGCACCACCGGTTACACACCATTCTTCATGGTATATGGCACAGAGGCTGTTTTGCCCTGCGACATTATTCATGACTCACCTCGAGTGCGCATGTATGAAGACAGAGAAGCCGAGCTTGATCGGCAGGACAGTCTATATGCCCTGGAGGAGGAGCGCGATGTTTCAAAAGCCCGTTCCACATTCTATCAACAACAAGCTCGCAGATACCAAAGTAGAGAAGTACGGGCCAAGACTTACAATGTTGGTGAACTTGTTCTACGCTTGCCAGAAAAGAAAAAGGACAAACTCAATCCCAAGTGGGAGGGTCCCTTCATTATAGATGAAGTTCTCACTGGAGGTTCGTACCGCCTGCGTGATGCATCGGATAATCGCTTAGAGCCGAACCCGTGAAATGCCGCCAGACTCCGAAGATTCTACGCCTAGAGCCGGACTCATCGTTCGTTTTCTTCTTCTCTTTTTTCCATTTTTTCTCTCTTTAAATTTTTCTTTAGCTTTATAGCTCCTGTACGGCTAGATCGTACACTTATGAGGTACACATCCTTAAATGTATACGCCCATATATAATACCTGGAGGCTTCTTTTACAGAAGTTTGTTATCATTTTCCGAGCGTCAAGCTCACAACATATGTGTCATTTTCTCATATGTACCTTTTCTTCGCCATTATATGCAGCTTTATGACTTAAGTTTTTGCCAAGCTGGGTTGCCTAGCTCCTGTGCTTATGCCCTATGTTTCCGTTTGTTCGGCTTGGGCATAAAGGGAGCATCTCTGCGATTGTTACAGTCGGGTCATCTGGACTTGTACCTCAGACTAGGTGAAGCCGAAAACTAGCATTCTTAAGGGAATAATCGATCGGCGGACTAAAGGCGTTTTACCTCGATTGCACTATGAACCCACAGATATTACGTATATTGCGATTTTTCGAATCACAGTTTGGGCATGCATACTAACGCATGTTCATCCAGGGAAAGGAACCCTTAAAGGTACTATTCTCTTTGGAAGATGTTTCTTACAATCAACAAGTAATATAACATAGCTAGCCGGATACAACTTGTCTGTTCAAGCAACTATGACCCCTACGCCTGGTTTCCACGCATGCCCCAGTATTTATTATCAGTTAGGTATTCGGAAAAACTCTGCACCTTTGGGTCTGGAGGTGGAAGCGAAAAGGTCTGCCATGACAATTGTTTTACAATTCGGCTAGGGACAAATTTGTCAATTGAAGTACATAGTCACTGAGACTCAAAAACTTCTTCCTCTATACCGTCTAACAGGCTATCTAGCTTACAATCCTGTTGTGAAAACTTAGCGACTATCTTTACTTGGTCATATACCAGGCTCACTGGAATTTCTTGTCCATCTAACGCCCGAGGCCCGACCTGGGCCATATGATTCGGATCAAGTCTGGTGTACAGCGTTTTCACCATGGCCTAGGCCTCTCGTGCGCCTTCCCGACAAGCCGATATCTTCCATAATTTAAAGCGGCGCCGAGCTCCCTTGAACTCCCCCATACTTCCTGGAGGGGAGACAGATGGCCACAAAGCCCTGGCCCAACGGTATTATCACTCTCGCCAGTGATCCGGACATAGCACTCCGCGCTGAAAACAAAACCGCATCCCTGGCCCTCGAGGCACTATCCGAGGCCCTCGTGGCCGAAGAGTTAACCGCACTACGCTCCACGGTGGATAGGGACGACGTAATCCTCGATAAGCGGCCCAAATCCACCTACTTCAAACCAGCAGATGAAATAGTCAAATTTCAGGTCCACCCGACGGACCCCAAGAAGACAAGCTTCCATCGGGGCACAGCTGGACCCGACGGTCGACGCCGCATTATGCGTGTTCCTGTGCGATAACTGGGACATATTCGCCTGGCACCCTTCTGATATGCCAGGAATCCCACGCAGGTTGGCCGAACACAGCCTCAGTATATTAAAGGGATACAAGCTGGTCAAGCAAACACTGCGGCGCTTTTTCGACCCCAAGCGACCAGCTATGGGGGAGGAGATAGCCAAGTTAATTGAGGTCGGGTTCATCAGAGAAATAAAACACCCGGACTGGCTAGCAAACCTGGTGATGGTACCAAAGAAGGATAAATCCTAGCGCCTGTGTGTCGATTTCAAAGACCTCAACAAGGCCTGTCCTAAGGATCACTTCCCCCTCCCCCGCATTGATCAGATCATTGATGCCACTTCAGGACACGACTCACTATGTTTCCTCGACGCATATTCCGGATATCATCAAATCAAAATGAAGGAGTCTGATCAAGCCGCAATGGCATTTATTACCCCATACGGGCCTTTCTGCTTCAACACTATGCCCTTCGGGATGAAAAATGCCGGCGCCACCTACCAACGCATGATTCAAACATGCCTGGAGAAACAAATCGGCAAGACGGTCGAAGCATATGTGGATGACGTCGTCATCAAAACCAAGCACGTCGAGTCACTAGTAGACGACCTGCGTCTCACATTCGACAACCTCCGTACATATGACATCAAGCTCAACCCGGAAAAGTGTATTTTCGGCGTCCCCGCCGGAAAACTGATGGGCTTCATCGTTTCCAATAGAGGAGTCTAGGCAAACCCAGCCAAAATCCGAGCCTTGTCACAATTGGCTACACCAACAGACCTCAAACAGGTCCAAAAACTAGCCGGATGCATGGCAGCTCTAAGCTGCTTTATCTCCAGATTAGGTGAAAAGGCATTGCCACTATATCGCCTACTCCAACACACCGACCACTTCAAGTGGATGGACGCGGCAACGGCCGGACTGGAAGAAATAAAAACTCTTTTAGCAAGCAACCCAATCCTGGCCGCGCCGAACGTCGGCGAACCCATGTTATTATACATCTGTGCAACACACCAGGTGGTGAGTGCAGTGCTCGTCGTTGAATGAGAAGAGGACGCACACAAATTCCCATTTCATAAACCGGTATACTATGAATCCACTGTCCTCACAGCATGCAAATCCCAGTACCCTCATTACCAAAAGATAGCATATGCGGTCTTCATGGCATTCCGGAAGCTACGACACTACTTCCAAGAGTGCTCGATCACGGTCGCTTCCGAAGTACCACTCAATGACATCATAAACAACCATGACGCTACAGGCCGGATTGCCAAATGGGCCATTGAGCTCTTGCCATTTGATATAACATACAAACCACGCCGAGCCATCAAATCCCAAGTATTGGCTGACTTCATCGCCGAATGGACAGAGCCCGAACTCCCTAAAGATTACGGTACATATTCCAACTGGGTCATGCACTTCGATGACCCTAAAATGCTGGCTGGTCTAGGAGCGGGCGTTGTTTCAACGTCCCCCACAGGAGACACGGTACAGTGCGTACTCCTGCACTCGCGCGGTTGCCACGTCGGCGTTTTTCCCCTTCTTTGCCAATTTTTGGCCGTCCGGCCGCCCCTCTGACGCACCCGGAGTCGTCGCGTCCGCCTTGTATGTCCCCTTGGCCTTGTCGAGGGGACGTCGGACTTCCGCCCACTTCTGCACTTGTCAATGCGCTTGTAGACGTGGAGGTGCTTGAAGTCGGCGTCTTGGTTGTCGCGTCGATACATGGTGAATATACGCAGCAGCTGCGCGGAGGAACAAACAGTTGGCGGGCAGCAGGCGTAGACGACGAAGAGATGCGGGAAAACAGCGTGCGTACCTGATCCTCAACGCTGGCGCCGCTCTCCGGGCGAGCCGCGACCTCCTCGACGATTCCATGCCATTTGTTGCACGCCAACTGGATACGCCCCCAATGGTTCGCCATCGCCTTGGGGCCACGCTGCATGTAGACGCCTTTGAAGTAGGGGTCGACGAGCTTCCGCTCGTCGAACTCGGCCTTGATGCGGTCCCAGTACGTCTCCAAGCTCTGGTTCGCGCCGGTGGTCGGGTCGAGGCAGACGACTTTCCATGCTTCGGCGAGGCATTCCTCCTCCTTGCACGTCCACTTGATGCGCGGTTCGCCTGACCTAGCCGCCCGCTTCTTCTTCTTCTGGCGCCCCTTCGTCGGAACAGGAGCCGGCTCCTCCTCATCCTCCTCCTCCTCCTCGGGTTCATGCCCTTCGTGCGCGTCCTCGCCGTAGACGTAGCCGAGCTCGGCCTCCATGTCGCCGCTGAGATCCACTACCTCGTCCTGGGTGGTGAACCCGGGAGACGCGGCGGCCGTGGTCGATCCTGTCGCGATGATGTCGTCCATGTCGGCTCCTGTGTCGTCGGTGTCGCCGAGGTGCGAGAAGCGCAGCGGTCCATGGCGGAGATGGGGCGTCGGTGTGGACGCGTAGGTGGCGGGCGGCGAGTAGTTGTCTGGAGGGTATTGCACGCCGACGAAGGCGGGCGAGGGTGTGCGCGTCGCGGGGTGGCCATGGGGGAAGGTCACGTTTGGGTTGAACCCACCGTGCGCGTCGCCGTCGGCGTAGCCGGGCGACGATGATCCCCATGGAGATCTGATGCCTTGTTGTCCCCAGGACGCGTACTGGGGGTGGCTGACGACAGGTGGATTCATCATCCCCGCATGGTCGACCGATGAGGAAGACGCCGCCGCACGCGCCGCGTTGTCGCGGGCCTTCTTGGCAATGGCCCTGTTCCGCCGGTCGGCGGTGACTGCCTCGCGTCGCTGAACTTCCACCCTCCACTCGGCGCTCGACAGGCCCGGTGGCTTCGATGGCGGCGCCCTCGGCTTCCTCTGCTTCGGCTGGGCCACGGTGCCAGTCGTGGTTGCCGCCGCGCGCGGCATGGTGTACTTATTCGGCGGCATGGCGGCGACTGGAAGGCGAGCTGGAGGGGGTTTGGCGGGAGAAAGGGAGGGAATGGCGGGAGGAAGGCGAGCGAGCAGGAGATATGCGAGGGAAAAGCATCAAGAAACGGCGGGAAAAGGCCCTCGGGTCGCCGCCAGGGCGGGCCCACGCGCCTTTTTCGCTTGTGCCGGCTCCCCAAGCGCCCCCAGGGCGCCGGGTTCGGCCTGGGTCCGCCGGCACCAGTTTTGGCTCGAGCCGGCGAAAAACGGGCTTCTGGGGGCGCGACTGGGCCGTTTTTTTGGCGCCGGCGCGGCAAAATCGCCTGGGGAGGGCCTGTTGGGGGCGCGGCTGGAGATGCCCTAAAAGGAAGTCTTTGTGTGCGGGAGACGCAGCCTCCTCTCTCTCACCTGTGCCTGTACGTGTAGCATTTTTGCTCTACCCTCTCTGTTTCTCACTCTCTTTCTCTCTCTAGCGATCTCTCTCTCTCTAGGGACCTCTGTGTTTCTCTCTCTAAATCTCTCTCTCTCTCCGTCTGTCTCTCTCTGACTTTTTTGGCAATGGACCGAATCAGTTTGCTTAAGCAGGTACGTTGTTTAGTTAGATACATGCTGGCGTACGTGTGCGCTGTCTTCTTGCCTCGTGTTGTTTTCCGTGCATGAGCAATTGGATGGATCAAGTATATATACGTATTGCGTATATGTATGCATCAATGCATGCTTGATATGCATGCGAAATTCGAGAGACACTGTATGTTATGGTCTAAATGAATATCCATCAAATCTAAGCAAGCTACATTTTTTAACATGTTTACATGCCGAGGAGCTGAGCGGCGGGACGAATACTAGAGGAGGAAGAAGGAGCGAGGAAGAAAGTACAACGAAAAAAATGGAGGGACAAGGAGGGGTGGGCGGGCGGGGTAGAGGATTATTGCGGGAGGTAGAGCATCGAGGCGAAAGGGGCATTGTCTGTTAAAATAGGTCTAGCGTGTCTTGTACACGTATTTTGTACGTATGTAATTGTATGTATTGATCATTATATATAGTAAGACGTGGAGAGGCATTGCCCCACGAAAAATTCTAAACCTATTCTCAAACTTGATATGTGGAGGAAGAAGATCGATGATGACCGTGGCCCTAGGCTAACAGTGCAGCTAGCCGGCGCGATATAGAGCCCACAAGAGTAAAGCAAGTGTGTGTGCGAGAGAGAGAGCATGTACAGTGCGAAGTTTAATTCTTCGTCGCATGATTTGGAGAAAAGTCTGGTTGCAAGAGATCACGGTGCAGGCGCCAACCTTCGAGGTGTTTTGATGTAACCTTTTCTTTTACGAAACATCTTTGTGGTCCGTACATGTGTGTTCCTAGTTTCTTCGCTCCGGTGTAAAATTTTCCCATTAAAGAATTAAAGTCGGGTCGTTTCAAAAAAAAGACATGTACCAACATGTTAATTTCTTCTATAAGAAAGCAAAACTTATCGGTTTTTGCACGTACGATATTGATGAAACGACAGATGATCACCATCACCATGAATATATCCACTGTACACCATATAGCTAGACACATAGATCGAAGTACCAAATATATATGAAACGACAGGTGCACAGTGCACTGTTAAAAGGAAGAGGCCTCATATGTGGGCGGCACGTGTGCAGGAGGCAGAGGGGAGTTAGGTCCGGATGACCTGACACGTGTGGACTTTGGGCTCCAAACAAGGAGCAGCGAAGAAGGAACTACCTGCCTGTTCTCCTCCCTTCATTTTCCCTCGTGTCACGTAAACCAATTTGGTGCACCTCATCGATCATAGGCCTATTAGGGTGGCCTGGTGGGCCCCATCTTAGCTATCTCTACAAGCAGTGGGACCCACCTTGCAGCCACCTAGCTTGCTGGATGGATGGATACTGTCTGATGACTGGCAATGGCCCAGCTGGCCTAAGCTTGCCGGGCGATCGATGAGCAGCTAATTAGGTAGTTTACTGGGATTAATTAATTAGAAGAACATACTAGTGGTACGTACATGTGTATGTGAATGGTTGACTTGGGAAATGGATTTGGTGATTTGGTTCATTAGTTTAGCTCAGATGTTGTTGATCCATTTTCTATTATAAAACTCAATTTCTACATATAATTGATTTGGCTATAAGAAAGCAGGAAGCCAATTGCATACATGAAGTGTTCTTTAATATGAAAGAACAGGCTCATGTTGTCATTTGGCACGCAATGCTGAAAAAAAGTGAACATTCACCAACATATTCCCATCGGTTGTGCCTATTTTGTGCTTGTTCAGCCTATTTTTGCCCGCTTTTGTTTTAACTTCTGATTATAAAAGAAGCATGCCACAACACAACTTCAACGACTCCAAACTAAGCCTAAATTTGCATGGGTACGAGCATCTCCAGCACATACCCATAACTTAATTACCCATATTTGAGAAACTTTTGTCCATCTAGCCCATCCTTCAAAACTTAATTCCCCACCCCCCAAGATTTTCTTTTGCTGTTTCTTTTTCAAGTGCTTAGTCTGGACAAACTTAGTCTGGACATAATTTTCATAACATATTAATACCAAACTTGATCCAAGATACAAATCAAATTCAATGTTGCACAATAAGAATTGTTGTTACTGAGATCTAGGGTACATATATGAATAACATTTTAGTGCAAGGCTAAACCATCACTTCTAATTGTCCCTCTAGCTAATTGCATAAACCAAGAACATTATACCTGTAATGGATCCCACAAGAACATGATACTGATCCAGAGAGTATGAACCAAATCATAACAACAGCCAGAAGTGCAAGGTACAACTTCTTGAATTTCTTTATCTAGGCATGCATCTCGTTGATTTGGACTTGCATCTCAGTGATTGGGAATTGCTTCTTGCGTGCGTCTATTAGTGCACCATCTAACTTGTTTCTCAGTCAAGCATCTGGTTACATAAATCTTTATGAGATTGACCCATATCCAAACTCATGAGCACCTGTAGCTTGCCACTTTGCTTAATCCGATCTCCATGGATGTCAAGGTGGGTGATGTCCCAAAACTACGCCCAGTATTTCCCATGTTTCGGATCATACCCCCCTTGGAAGAACTCACGAACTTTACTTTGGGGAGATCGGTAGAGAAGTTTGAGGCAAGCAAAACTTGAGTCAGATCTGCATAACCTTGGCATAAAAAATGCATTCAAGAAGATATGCCTTACCATCTACGATAACACCGGCTTGCCTATCCTCCTCCCCGGCATTCTGCTGGCACAGCTTGGCCTCCTTGCAATCATATATGACCTTTTAAGGTCCTCAGACAAGCTAGCCTTCTCATCCTTCAGCTTGTCATATAGGTCATGAAGTTTGCTGAGGTCTTGCTGGAGGAAGGCGATCGTGTCCCATGCAGCCTGGCTTGCCTCTAACTCTTGCGAAAGTTGGGGGGGCTGTCTTCTGGGCTTCTTCCGAGGAAGCCTAGGCCTAATGCTGGCTGGCTCCAAGTTCTGATTCTTTCTTGGCTACCTGTTGCTTGGATGTTGCAGGAAGGCGTTGGTGACAGACAGGCCACGTGAAATGACGCCATGTATCAATGTCAAGTCGTTGGTGGGCGGCTGGTTGGCTTCTCCGATTTGCTCCTCGTCCTCGGCTGCAAAGATGAAGGTGAAGTCCGAAGGAGGTGAAGGAGCTTGAGTGACCGACCCGACCATTAATGCCCCCATCACAATACACTGGGTGGTGTCGAGAGACATGTTCAAAGAGCCAAGGGTCGCCAGTTAGGTCAGCATCTAGATCGTGCGACGGCGGGCAGTACAAGACATGTTGAAGAATAAAACCTAAAGGCACTTGAAGTTAGTTGTTCATCCATGAAGATACTTACAGAGTAGCCACATGCTTAATGTAGACCTTTCAGGGCGTGACCTGTTGGGGAACGTAGTAATTTCAAAAAAATTCCTACGCACACGCAAGATCATGGTGATGCATAGCAACGAGAGGGGAGAGTGTTGTCCACGTACCCTCGTAGACCGAAAGCGGAAGCGTTATAACAACGCGGTTGATGTAGTCGTATGTCTTCGCGGCCTGACCGATCAAGCACCGAAACTACGGCACCTCCGAGTTCTAGCAAACGTTCAGCTCGATGACGATCCCTGGACTCCGATCCAGCAAAGTGTCAGGGATGAGTTCCGTCAGCACGACGGCGTGATGACGATCTTGATGTTCTACCGACGCAGGGCTTCGCCTAAGCACCGCTACAGTATTATCGAGATGGACATGGTGGAGGGGGGCACCGCACACGGCTAAGAGATCCTACGATCAATTGTTGTGTCTTTGGGGTGCCCCCTGCCCCCGTATATAAAGGAGCAAGGGAGGAGGAGGCCGGCCCTAGGAGGGGGCGCGCCAAGTGTGGAGTCCTACTAGGACTCCCTAGTCCTAGTAGGATTCCACCTCTCATATGGAATAGGAAAAGAGGAAGGGAAAAGGAGAAGGAAGGAAGGGGGCTGTCGGTGTCAAAACCAGCGGATCTCGGGTAGGGGGTCCCGAACTGTGCGTCAAGGTCGGATGGTAACAGGAGACAAGGGACACTTTATTTTACCCAGGTTCGGGCCTTCTCGGTGGAGGTTAAACCCTACTCCTACTAGATTAATATTGATGATATGGGTAGTACAAGAGTGGATCTACCACGAGATCAAGGAGGCTAAACCCTAGAAGCTAGCCTATGGTATGATTGTGTATGATGATGGTAGTCCTACGGACTACAACCCTCTGGTTTATATAGACACCGGATAGGGTTAGGGGTACGCAGAGTCGGTTACAATGGTAGGAGATCTCGAATATCCGCACGCCTAGCTTGCCTTCCACGCCAAGAAAAGATCCTTCCGGACACGGGACGAAGTCTTCAATCTTGTATCTTCATAGTCCTGGAGTCCGGCTGAAGGTATAGTCCGGCTATCCGAACACCCCCTAATCCAGGACTCCCTCAGTAGCCCCTGAACCAGGCTTCAATGACGACGAGTCCGGCGCGCAGATTGTCTTCGGCATTGCAAGGCAGGTTCCTCCTCCAAGTTCTTCAAGAAGATTACAAACACCAAAAAATAGTGTCCGGCTCTGCAAAATAAGTTTCCACATATTGCCATATAGAGAATAATATTAACACAAATCAAATCTGCTGACGTATTCCGTAGTGCGTCATAACACTGCGACCAAGCCTTCTATATAAGTTGCTTTCATTGTTCCACCTTAGCGTGTTTAGCGAGGCGGTTTCCTTGGCATGTCTTGTCAAATCAGAGATCATGTGCCCCCTTTAACAGGATTCTCATTAATACGGACGTGGGTAACCCAACCACGCCATTTACCACGGCGTTTGGGAGGCAAGTGAGTTTTATTAGGTAGGTGGGGATGCCTAACCGTACCTGCTTATATAAAGGGATAAGGATTCACCTTTTTAACCTACACCTTCTTCCTCCTTTGCCAATCCATCTCTTGCGAACTCAAGCTCCAGCGCCCAAGTCCGCTCTTCCTTCCTCAACCTTCTCCAACAATGTCCGGAGCGGGAGGCAAGTGGATGGTCTCCTCCGTTACGGAGGCTCAAGTAAAAAGGTTAAGGAAAGCCGGGTACTTGTCCAAGGACATCCCGCATCGGCTTCCTGATAAGGGGCAGCTTCTTCCTACCCCAAGGCCCCATGAGAGGGTAGTTTTTCTTCCCCACTTCCTCCGCGGACTGGGCTTTCCACTTCACCCATTTGTCCGGGGGCTCATGTTCTACTACGGCCTGGATTTCCACGATCTGGCCCCGAACTTTGTTCTCAACATCTCAGCGTTTATCGTCGTGTGTGAGGCCTTTCTCCGCGTCCGCCCCCACTTCGGCCTCTGGCTCAAGACCTTCAACGTCAAGCCCAAGGTTGTGTCCGGCACCCAGGCGGAGTGCGGAGGCGCTATGGTTGGCAAGATAGCCAACGTCCTCTGGTTCGATGGCTCCTTCGTGGAGTCCCTAAAGGGGTGGCAGGCCGGGTGGTTTTACATCACCGAGCCCCGCGATCCGAAATGGGTCGCGGCCCCCGAGTTCAGATACGGACCCCCCACGCGGCTCAAGTCCTGGAAAGAGACAGGCCTGTCGTGGGGCAACGAGGAAGAAGTGACTGGGTTGCAAACGTGCATCCAGTCCCTGGTGAACAAGCCAATCCGGCTTGTCAATATAGTCCAGGTCATGCTCGTTCGCCTGATCCTCCTGTGCCAAGAATGGGATTTTACTTTGTGGGAATTCGACCCGGCGCAGCACCAAACCCTCAGTAGGCTCTTCGACACGACGTATGAAGACGTCTGGAAGGTGCTGACCAAAGGCGCCGAGTCCCCCACATCCGCCTCCGAGGATCGCGGATACAGCTCGCAGCGTAACGCTAGCGAGGTAAGCTATCTATACCTTTGGCAAGTTCGTTAAGCTCTTCTTCATAGATTAAATCTATGCGGGATCTAAACTCCATTTACATTTGACAGGCTTGGCAGGAGGTATCCGGACCAATTAACTGTCCGGCTCCTCTGCCCGAAGACCCGGCCCCAGCTCTCTTGGTGAAGCTGATGGCTCCGGCACCTTACGTGGTGCCGGAGAGGAAGGCCAAGAAGAAGAAAACCACCGGGACTCGAAAAAGTTCCCGCAACATGGTGGTGTCGGACTCGACATCTGATGAGTCCGCAACGCTCTCCTCTCGTGAAAACGAGGAGGAGGAACAAGGAAGCTCTCCCCCCCCCCCCAGTGAGGGGAGCAAAGAGGAAGAAGGCCGCCCCAACAGGGGAGGCCGAGGGGTCGAGGAAAAGGAAAACCCCTCCACCGGACTACTCCCACGACGCCGAAGAGGGCAGAGAGGAGTGGCTGGACCGAACCAAGCGTCCGGCGACATCGTAAGTGTTTACATACCAGAGTGACTCATGATATTCTTTTAATGCGCGACTTTCCCTAATATCGAACGTAATTTATGCAGCCCGCCCCGGGCCGGACTTGACGACTCGTCGAGCGGCTCCCTGGATTCGTCGGACGTGAACTCTGTTCCGCCCGCGGTCTCCCCCCGCGGGGCGGACGACGCCAAAGTGGCGCCCCGCCAAGCTTCGGGGCAGGAGGAGATGGTCCTGGAGGAGCCACAAGGCAATTCTCCGGACCCCAGGAGTAAAGGGGATGAAACCCCCCAGGGCTCCAAGTCCGGCTTTGTGCCGGACTCGACAGTCCCGGTCCGCGGTGGGCAAACTCCTTCCAAGAGGAGTAAGCCGTCTGAGCCGGCGGCCTTCGTCCAACCGGAGGCGCCGGACAATCTGCTGGAGGTGCTTAAGGGCGCCGCCATCGATGAGGAGCAGCGTACTGTTATGAGTACGGTGATCCAAAGGATTCAGTCCGCCAAGAGCGGACTGAATGAAGCTTGCGCTAGCCTTCTAACAGGCTTCGAGGTAAGTAAAAATATGTCAAATTATTTACCGCATAGACAGTAGCCCCTGATGCTCTGTTCGGTGTTCAGAAAGAAAATCCGGATAGAGGATCTAGTAATTTTTGCAGGAGTCTAACAAAAAAGGTCAAATATGCGTATGCAGGCTTCACTGCTGTCCACCGCCGCACTGACTGCGCAGGTGGATGTCCTTAAAAAGGACCTCGGGCGGACCGAGCAAGAGCTCGGCCTTGCCAAACGGCAGCTCGAGGAGAAGGAAGGTAAGAAATACCTAAAAAAAGGTGCCTATAGAGAGGCTTGATTGCAGAAAGAAATAACAGGATTGTACTGCTTATTGTAGGGGTTCAGGTCGATGAGGTGCAGCAAAAGCTGCAAGCTCTCATGAAAAAACATGAGGGTTTGGAGCTTGAGTCAAAAACGCAAGCATTCGAGCTCTCGTCGGCCGTCGAGACCGCCAAGAGTGCCAAGGCCGAAGCCCAAAAGGCCCTCCAAGATTTGGATGAGGTGAAAAAGATAGCAACGGGTAAGGCATTCTCAATGCAAAGTAGGAATATAAAAGTAAACTACCTATTACTTACTCGAATCTGGAGTTCTCCAGGGGCGTTCGCCGATCTTCACCGCAGCGTATCCGCCGCCGCCGCGTTCTACCGAGCTGAAGAGGGCAGCTCGACGGAGTGTGTGTTCTGGTCTCAGTATTCTGAGGTCGGACACCCTGTGCCCTTAAGCGATCAGCTAAAACAGCTGGTCGAGCTCGACAAGGCGGCCGAACAGGCCATGAAGGGCTTACTAGTTCGGCTGTGGCCTGGAGAGGCCCTGCCTGGGAGCTATTTCGGGCTGGTGCGGCGGCTGGTGGAGGCATGTCCACGGCTTGAGGTCATCAAGCGCTCCGTCTGCATTGAAGGTGCCCGGAGGGCCCTTGCCCGTGTAAGGGTACACTGGGGTAAGCTGGACGGAGAGAAGCTGGTGAAGGACGGGCCGCCACAGGGGAAGGAGCATCGCAAGCCCGAGAACTACTACAAGGAAGTTCTTGACGGAGCCCGCCTTGTCGCGGATGAATGTACTAAAGATGTAATATTTGAGTGAACTCGCTCGTTTGTATCCTGTGCGCTGAAAACTTGTTCATATGCGCAAAGCAATGCTTATTTAATTTAAAATATTATTTTCTGTGCGGCCGTTTATCAGAAATTTGAGAGATGGCCAGTCGTCGGCTTCTGCCCCCATGCCACTAGTGCTGGGGTGTTCGGGATAAACCTGAGGGCTCTTGTTCCCATAGTTGGGTCCTTCGAGGGAGGCGCTCAGCACAACGAACCAGGCAATCGGACTATAATGCTTGAACACTCTCACTTAGCCATAGAACGTTATAATTTTAAATTTCGGCGAAGCCCCTAGTTCGTAAGGCCGAATTCGGGGCGCTATCCACGCCTTTGGCCGGACATAGCCAGCTCCTCGCTCAAAGCGGCATAAGCCTTTAAGGACTCGCAAAACCTCTCGAACAGCGACCGGTCTCACGCCTTATCATGACAGTATGTTTTAGCTTTCTCCACTGAGGTGCTCAACCCACCTGATCTGGGGCACAATCGCAGTGGTTCTCCTAGTGCTACCTTAGCCGATAAAGCAGAACGTAAGGCACCAAAACATAGGAGCCGGGCAAACCCAACATGTGACAAAAATCATGACTCGGAGCCGATGCATATAGTGATATAAATTCGGGGTGCCGCACTTGTGAAAGTTTACGGACTTCTCACACCAGATAAAAGGGTAATGAAGCCCCTGGCGTGGTTTGCCGTACCATGGTGTACGGGTGCTATCATGTTATGTAATATACATATATATATATATATATATATATATATATATATATATATTCAAAAGAGGATAATGCAAAAAATAGACAAAAAGCTATGCATTGTTTTATAAAGAGGCTATCTATCAAAGCCGAACGATACAAGTATTGCGATGAGCAAAAAAGATATTAGACTATTTAACATGTCCTGACCAGGTACAGGCCGCAGAATTTAGAAACAGATATATCGCTCGAAATAGAGACCACCTGAGAGTTCCGGAATGCGGCGTAGCTTTATCTGCCTTCCTGGATCTTGCATCGTCTGTGCGGCAACAATGCCGAACAGGTTATCCAGAGTATGGAGTCCTGAAAGTAAAAAAAAAGTAAAAAAGAAAAATCCGGCAGCCCCTAGTACGTTTGATGCCATGTTGTTGTTGGAAATATGCCCTAGAGGCAATAATAAATTGATTATTATTATATTTCCTTGTTCATGATAATCGTTTATTATCCATGCTAGAATTGTATTGATAGGAAACTCAGATACATGTGTGGATACATAGACAACACCATGTCCCTAGTAAGCCTCTAGTTGACTAGCTCGTTGATCAATAGATGGTTACAGTTTCCTGACTATGGACATTGGATGTCATTGATAACGGGATCACATTATTAGAAGAATGATGTGATGGACAAGACCCAATCCTAATCCTAGCACAAAGATCGTGTAGATCGTATGCTAAATCTTTTCTAATGTCAAGTATCATTTCCTTAGACCATGAGATTGTGCAACTCCCGGATACCGTAGGAGTGCTTTGGGTGTGCCAAACGTCACAACGTAACTGGGTGGCTATAAAGGTACACTACAGGTATCTCCGAAAGTGTCTGTTGGGTTGGCATGAATCGAGACTGGGATTTGTCGCTCCGTGTAAACGGAGAGGTATCTCTGGGCCCACTCGGTAGGACATCATCATAATGTGCACAATGTGATCAAGGAGTTGATCACGGGATGGTGTGTTGCGGAATGAGTAAAGAGACTTGCCGGTAACGAGATTGAACAAGGTATCGAGATACCGACGATCGAATCTCGGGCAAGTACTATACCGCTAGACAAAGGGAATTGTATACGGGATTGATCGAATCCTCGACATCGTGTTTCATACGATGAGATCATCGTGGAACATGTGGGAACCAACATGGGTATCAAGATCCCGCTGTTGGTTATTGACTGGAGAACGTCTCGGTCATGTCTGCATGGTTCCCGAACCCGTAGGGTCTACACACTTAAGGTTCGATGACGCTAGGGTAATAAAGGAAGTTTGTATGTGGTTACCGAATGTTGTTCGGAGTCCCGGATGAGATCCCGGACATCACGAGGAGTTCCGGAATGGTCCGGAGGTAAAGATTTATATATAGGAAGTATGGTTTTGGCCACCGGAAGAGTTCTGGGCATCACCGGTAGTGTACCGGGACCACCGGAGGGGTCCGGGGGTCCGCCGGGAGGGGCCACCAGCCCCGGAGGCCTACATGGGCCAATAGTGGGAAGGGACCAGCCCCTAGGTGGGCTAGGGCGCCTCCCACCATGGCCCAAGGCGCCTCCAAGAGGGGAGGGGGCAAACCCTAGGGCAGATGGGCCCTAAGGCCCACCCCAGGTGCGCCTCCCCCTTCTCCCCCTTGTGGCCGCCACCCCAGATGGGATCTGGGGCTGCCGACACCCCTAGGGAGGGAACCCTAGGTGGGGGCGCAGCCCCTCCCCTCCCCCTATATATACTTGAGGTTTGGGCTGCCCAACACACGCGATTCAATCTCCCTCTTGGCGCAGCCCTACCTCTCTCCCTCCTCCTCTCTTGCGGTGCTTGGCGAAGCCCTGCTGGATTGCCACGCTCCTCCACCACCACCATGCCGTTGTGCTGCTGCTGGATGGAGTCTTCCTCAACCTCTCCCTCTCTCCTTGCTGGATCAAGGCATGGGAGACGTCACCGGGCTGTACGTGTGTTGAACGCGGAGGTGCCGTCCGTTCGGCACTTGGTCATCGGTGATTTGGATCACGACGAGTACGACTCCATCAACCCCGTTCACTTGAACGCTTCCGCTTAGCGATCTACAAGGGTATGTAGATGCACTCTCCTTCCCTTCGTTGCTGGTTTCTCCATAGATAAATCTTGGTGACACGTAGGAAAATTTTGAATTTCTGCTACGTTCCCCTATAGTGGCATCATGAGCTAGGTCTATTGCGTAGATTCTTTGCACGAGTAGAACACAAAGTAGTTGTGGGCGTTGATTTTGTTCAATATGCTTACCGTTACTAGTCAATCTTGATTCGGCGGCATTGTGGGATGAAGCGGCCCGGACCGACCTTACACGTACACTTACGTGTGACAGGTTCCACCGACTGACATGCACTAGTTGCATAAGGTGGCTAGCGGGTGCCAGTCTCTCCCACTTTAGTCGGATCGGATTCGATGAAAAGGGTCCTTATGAAGGGTAAATAGCAATTGACATATCACGTTGTGGTTTTGCGTAGGTAAGAAACGTTCTTTCTAGAAACCCATAGCAGCCACGTAAAACATGCAAACAACAATTAGAGGACGTCTAACTTGTTTTTGCAGGGTATGCCATGTGATGTGATATGGCCAAAGGATGTGATGTATGATATATGTGATGTATGAGATGATCATGTCCTTGTAATAGGAATCACAACTTGCATGTCGATGAGTATGACAACCGGCAGGAGCCATAGGAGTTGTCTTTAATTTATTTATGACCTGCGTGTCAACATAAACGTCATGTAATTACTTTACTTTATTGCTAACCGTTAGCCATAGTAGTAGAAGTAATAGTTGGCGAGACAACTTCACGGAGATCATGATGATGAAGATCATGGTGTCATGCCGGTGACGATGATGATCATGGAGCCCCGAAGATGGAGATCGAAAGGAGCAAAGTGATGATGGCCATATCATGT
This sequence comes from Aegilops umbellulata, assembly GCA_032464435.1. NCBI lineage: Eukaryota > Viridiplantae > Streptophyta > Magnoliopsida > Poales > Poaceae > Aegilops > Aegilops umbellulata. The sequence continues at coordinate 585,696,813 of CP136060.1, read as the reverse complement.
CACTATTTGATTGCATGTGATGTTTATCATGTTTATACATCTTATTTGCTTAGAACGACGGTATTAAATAAGATGATCCCTCAGTAAAATTTCAAGAAAGTGTTCCCCCTAACTATGCACCGTTGCGAAAGTTCGTCGTTTCGAAGCACCACGTGATGATCGGGTGTGAGAGATTCTTACGTTCACATACAACGGGTGTAAGCCAGATTTACACACGCGAAACACTTAGGTTGACTTGACGAGCCTAGCATGTACAGACATGGCCTCGGAACACAAGAGACCGAAAGGTCGAGCATGAGTCGTATGGTAGATACGATCAACATGAAGATGTTCACCGATGATGACTAGTCTGTCTCACGTGATGATCGGACATGGCCTAGTTGACTCGGATCATGTAATCACTTAGATGACTAGAGGGATGTCTATCTGAGTGGGAGTTCATAAGATGAACTTTAATTATCCTGAACATAGTCAAAAGATCTTTGCAAATTATGTCGTAAGCTCGCGCTTTAGTTCTACTGTTTTAGATATGTTCCTAGAGAAAATATAGTTGAAAGTTGATAGTAGCAATTATGCGGACAGTAGAAGGCTTGTGTCCTTAATGCACTGCTCGGTGTGCTGGACCTCGAACGTGGTCTGTGGATGTTGCGAACATCTGACATACACATTTTGATGACTACGTGATAGTTCGGTAATGATAAATGGTTTACAATTGAGGCACCGAAGACATTTTTGAAATGTCGCGGAACATATGAGATGTTTCGAGGGCTGAAATTGGGATTTCAGGCTCGTGCCCACGTCAAGAGGTATAAGACCTCCGACGATTTTCTTGGCCTGCAAACTAAGGGAGAAAAGCTCAATTGTTGAGCTTGTGCTCAGATTGTCTGAGTACAACAATCACTTGAATCGAGTGGGAGTTGATCTTCCAGATAAGATAGTGATGTTTCTCCAAAGTCATTGCCACCAAGCTGCTAGAGCTTCGTAATGAACTATAACATATCAGGGATAGATATGATGATCCTTGAAATATTCGCGATGTTTGACACCGCGAAAGTAGAAATCAAGAAGGAGCATCAATTGTTGATGGTTAGTGAAACCACTAGTTTCAAGAAGGGCAAGGGCAAGAAGGGATACTTCATGAAACGGCAAATCAGCTGCTGCTCTAGTGGAGAAACCCAAGGTTGAACCCAAACCCGAGACTGAGTGCTTCTGTAATAAGGGGAACAGCCACTGGAGCAGAATTACCCTAGATACTTGGTAGATGAGAAGGCTGTCAATATAAGTATATTGGATATACATTATGTGAATGTGTACTTTACTAGTACTCCTAGTAGCATCAGGGTATTAGATACCGGTTCGATTGCTAAGTGTTAGTAACTCGAAATAAAAACTACGGAATAAACGGAGACTAGCTAAAGGTGAGCTGACGAGATGTATTGGAAGTGCTTCCAAGGTTGATATGATCAAGCATCGCACGCTCCCTCTACCATCGAGATTGGTGTTAAACCTAAATAATTGTTATTTGGTGTTTGCGTTGAGCATAGACATGAGTGGATTATGTCTATCGCAATACGGTTATTCATTTAAAGAGAATAATGGTTACTCTATTTATTTGAATAATACCTTCAATGGTCTTGCACCTAAAATGAATGGTTTATTGAATCTCGATCATAGTGATACACATGTTCATGCCAAAAGATATAAGATAGTAATGATAGTACCACCTACTTGTGGCATTGCCATGTAAGTCATATTGGTATAAAACGCATGAAGAAGCTCCATGTTGATGGATCTTTGGACTCACTCATTTTTGAAAAAGGATTGAGTGATGTGAACCATGTCTATTGGTATATACGCATGAAGAAACTCCATGCAGATGGACTGTTTGGACTCACTTGATTTTGAATCACTTGAGATATGCAAATCATACCACATGGGCAAGATGACTGAAAGCTTCGGTTTCAGTAAAATGGAACAAGAAAGCAACTTGTTGGAAGTAACACATTTTGATGTGTGCAGTCCAATGAGTGCTGAGGCACGCAGTGGATATCGTTATGCTCTTACTTCACAGATGATTTGAGTAGATACTCAGTATATTTACTTGATGAAACACAAGTCTGAATTATTGAATGGTTCAAGTAATTTCAGAATGAAGTTGAATATCGTCGTGACAAGAGGATAAAATATCCATGATATGATCATAGAGATGAATATCTGATTTGCGAGTTTGGTACACAATTGAGACATTGTGGAAATTGTTTCACGACTAGTACCGCCTGGAACACCATAGTGTGATGGTGTGTCCGAACATCATAACTGCACCCTATTGGATATGATGCATACCATGATGTCTCTTATCGAATTATCACTATCGTTCATGGGTTAGGCATTAGAGACAACCGCACTCACTTTAAATAGGGCACCACGTAATTCCGATAAGATGACACCGTATGAACTATGGTTTAGAGAAACCTAAGCTGTCATTTCTTATAAGTTTGGGGCTGCGACGCTTATGTGAAAAAGTTTCAGGCTGATAAGCTCGAACCCAAAGCGGATAAATGCATCTTCATAGGATACCCAAAACAGTTGGGTATACCTCCTGTCTCAGATCCGAAAGCAATAGGGATTGTTTCTCAAATTGGTTCCTTTCTCGAGGAAAAATTTCTCTCGAAAGACTTGAGTGGGAGGATGGTGGAGACTTGATGAGGTTATTGAACCGTCACTTCAACTAGTGTGTAGCAGGGCACATGAGTTGTTCCTATGGCACCTACACCAATTGAAGTGGAAGCTTATGATAGTGATCATGAGACTTCGGATCAAGTCACTACCAAACCTCATAGGACGACAAGGATGCGTACTGCTTCAGAGTGGTACGTAATCCTGTCTTGGAAGTCATGTTGCTAGACAACAATGAACCTACGAGCTATGGAGAAGCGATGGTGGGCCCGGATTCCGATGAATGGCTCGAGGCCATAAAATCCGAGAGAGGATCCATGTATGAAAACAAAGTGTAGACTTTGGCAGAACGGCTCGACGGTCGTGAGGCTGTTGAGTACAGATGGATTTTAAAAAGAAGACGGACAATGATGGTAAATGTCACCATTAAGAAGGCTCGACTTGTCGTTAAGATGTTTCCCGACAAGTTCAAGGAGTTGACTACAATGAGACTTTCTCACTCGTAGCGATGCTAAGAGTCTGTTGGAATTATCTTAGCGATTACTGCATTATTTATGAAATCGTGCAGATAGGATGTCAAAACATTTTTTCCTCGAAGATTTTCTTGAGGAAAGGTTGTATGTGATACAACCAGAAGATTTTTGTCAATCCTGAAAGATGCTAACAAGTATGCAAAGCCCCAGCAATCCTTCTAAGGACTGGAGTAAGCATCTCGGAGTTGGAATGTACACTTTGATGAGATGATCAAATATTTTGGGTTTATACAAAGTTTATGGGAAACTTGTATTTCCAAAGAAGTGAGTGGGAGCACTATAGAATTTCTGATGAGTATATGTTGTTGACATATTGTTGATCAGAAATGATGTAGAATTTCTGGAAAGCATATAGGGTTATTTGAAAAGTGTTTTTCAATGGAAAACCTGGATTAAGCTACTTGAACATTGAGCATCAAGATCTATAAGGATAGATCAAAATCGCTTAATAGTACTTTCAAACGAACGCATACCATGACAAGATTTTGAAGGAGTTCAAAATAGATCAGCAAAGAAGGAGTTCTCGGCTGTGTTACAAGGTGTAAGTATTGAGCAAGACTCAAGACATGACCACGGCAGAATAGAGAGAAAGGACGAAGGTCGTCCCCTATGCTTTAGTCGTAGGCTCTAAAGTATGCTATGTTGTGTACCACACCTGAAGTGTGCCAAACCATGAGTCAGTCAAGGGGTACAAGTGTGATCTAGAAATGGATCACAGGACAACGGTCAAGGTTATCCTTAGTAACTAGTGGACTAAGGAATTTTCTCGATTATGGAGGTGGAAAAGGAGTTCGTCGTAAAGGGTTACGCCGATGCAAACTTTGACACTAATCCAGATTATTCTGAGTAGTAAATTGGATTCGTATAGTAGAACAGTTATTTGGAATAGCACCAAATAGAGCATGGTAACTGCATCTAGGAGATGACATAGATATTTGTAAAGCACACACGAATCTGAAAGGTTCAGACCCGTTGACTATAACCTCTCTCACAAGCATAACATGATCAAACCCAGAACTCTTGGGTGTTAGTCACATAGGGATGTGACCTTGAGTGTTAATCACATATCGATGTGAACTAGATTATTGACTCTAGTGCAAGTGGGAGACTGTTGGAAATATGCCCTAGAGGCAATAATAAATTGATTATTATTATATTTCCTTGTTCATGATAATCGTTTATTATCCATGCTAGAATTGTATTGATAGGAAACTCAGATACATGTGTGGATACATAGACAACACCATGTCCCTAGTAAGCCTCTAGTTGACTAGCTCGTTGATCAATAGATGGTTACGGTTTCCTGACCATGGACATTGGATGTCATTGATAACGGGATCACATCATTAGAAGAATGATGTGATGGACAAGACCCAATCCTAAGCCTAGCACAAAGATCGTGTAGTTCGTATGCTAAAGCTTTTCTAATGTCAAGTATCATTTCCTTAGACCATGAGATTGTGCAACTCCCGGATACCGTAGGAATGCTTTGGGTGTGCCAAACGTCACAACATAACTGGGTGGCTATAAAGGTACACTACAGGTATCTCCGAAAGTGTCTGTTGGGTTGGCACAAATCGAGACTAGGATTTGTCGCTCCGTGTAAACGGAGAGGTATCTCTGGGCCCACTCGGTAGGACATCATCATAATGTGCACAATGTGATCAAGGAGTTGATCACGGGATGGTGTGTTGCGGAACGAGTAAACAGACTTGCCGGTAACGAGATTGAACAAGGTATCGAGATACCGACGATCGAATCTCGGGCAAGTACTATACCGCTAGACAAAGGGAATTGTATACGGGATTGATCGAATCCTCGACATCGTGTTTCATCCGATGAGATCATCGTGGAACATGTGGGAACCAACATGGGTATCCAGATCCCGCTGTTGGTTATTGACTAGAGAACGTCTCGGTCATGTCTGCATGGTTCCCGAACCCGTAGGGTCTACACACTTAAGGTTCGATGACGCTAGGGTTATAAAGAAGTTTGTATGTGGTTAACGAATGTTGTTCGGAGTCCCGGATGAGATCCCGGACGTCACGAGGAGTTCCGGAATGGTCCGGAGGTAAAGATTTATATATAGGAAGTATGGTTTTGGCCACCGAAAGAGTTCTGGGCATCACCGGTAGTGTACCGGGACCACCGGAGGGGTCCGGGGGTCCGCCGGGAGGGGCCACCAGCCCCGGAGGCCTACATGGGCCAATAGTGGGAAGGGACCAGCCCCTAGGTGGGCTGGGGTGCCTCCCACCATGGCCCAAGGCGCCTCCAAGAGGGGAGGGGGCAAACCCTAGGGCAGATGGGCCCTAAGGCCCACCCCAGGTGCGCGTCCCCCTTCTCCCCCTTGTGGCCGCCACCCCAGATGGGATCTGGGGCTGCCACCACCCCTGGGGAGGGAACCCTAGGTGGGGGCGCAGCCCCTCCCCTCCCCCTATATATACTTGAGGTTTGGGCTGCCCAACACACGCGATTCAATCTCCCTTTTGGCGCAGCCCTACCTCTCTCCCTCCTCCTCTCTTGCGGTGCTTGGCGAAGCCCTGCTGGATTGCCACGCTCCTCCACCACCACCACGCCGTTGTGCTGCTGCTGAATGGAGTCTTCCTCAACCTCTCCCTCTCTCCTTGCTGGATCAAGGCATGGGAGACGTCACCGGGCTGTACGTGTGTTGAACGCGGAGGTGCCGTCCGTTCGGCACTTGGTCATCGGTGATTTGGATCACGACGAGTACGACTCCATCAACCCCGTTCACTTGAACGCTTCCGCTTAGCGATCTACAAGGGTATGTAGATGCACTCTCCTTCCCTTCGTTGCTGGTTTCTCCATAGATAGATCCTTGTGACACGTAGGAAAATTTTGAATTTCTGCTACGTTCCCCTACAGTTGTAGGCATGCCGTTAATGTGCCCCTCCCCCTGTGCCCATGGAATTTTAAGGGCGTAATTGTGTACTCGAGGTACTTGCTCCGCTATGTTGCGATGTCTGAGGTCGGGGCCGTATTGCTACGCTTGCTCTGATCGTGCCAGGTGGTCTTGTTGCAGGTTACTCCGGGCGCGTTTTGCATTGTCCGGTTTTTTGACGTCCGGACTGGAGAGTTGCCTTGAAAGGCTGCTTTGTACTTCTGCTGCGAGGGCCGTCGTGTGCTCCTCCGTACAGATGGAGCGTTCTGTGTTTCCGCTGGCCGTAATTACTCCTCGAGGGCCTGGCATCTTGAGCTTGAGATATGCGTCGTGCGGCACCGCATTGAATTTAGCGAATGCGGTTCGTCCGAGCAGGGCATGATAGCCACTGCGGAACGGCACTATATCGAAGATTAACTCTTCGCTTTGGAAGTTATCCGGAGATCCGAAGACCACAACAAGTGTTATCGAGCCTGTGCAATTGGCCTCTACACCTGGTACGACGCCTTTAAAGGTCGTCCTTGTGGGCTTGATCCTTGATGGATCTATGCCCATTTTCCACACTGTATCCTGATAAAGCAGGTTCAGGCTACTGCCGCCGTCCATGAGGACTCTTGTGAGATGAAATCCGTCCACGATTGGGTCGAGGACCAGTGCGGCAAAACCGCCGTGACGGATGCTAGTGGGGTGGTCCCTTCGATCGAAAGTGATCGGGCAGGAGGACCATGGGTTGAACTTTGGGGCGACTGGCTCCATCGCGTATATGTCCCGTAGCGTACGCTTCCTCTCCCGCTTGGGAATGTGGGTCGCGTATATCATGTTCACCGTCCGCACTTGTGGGGGAAACCCTTTCTGTCCATTGTTGTTCGGCGGCCTGGGCTCCTCCTCGTCGTCGCTGTTCAGCCCCTTGTCCTTGTGTTCGGCTCTTAACTTGCCTGCCTGCTTGAACACCCAACAATCCCTGTTGGTGTGATTGGCTGGCCTTTCGGGGGTGCCATGAATCTGGCACGAGCGGTCGAGTATCCGGTCCAAACTGGACGGGCCCTGGGTATTCTTTTTAAATGGCTTTTTCCGCTGACCGGATTTATAGCCTCTGAATCCGGCATTAACTGCCGTATCCTCATTGCTGTCGCTGCTAACGCGGCGCTTTTGATTATTTCGACGTGACCTGCCACTTTTGTCCTTGGTATCCGAATTACCGGGCTTCTTCGATAAGTTGTTGCTGCGAGCTAGCCAGCTATCTTCGCCCGCGCAAAAGCTGGTCATGAGTGTCGTGAGGGCTGCCATGGTTTTCGGCTTTTCCTGTCCCAGGTGTCGGGCAAGCCACTCGTCACGGATGTTATGTTTGAAGGCTGCTAGGGCCTCTGCGTCCGGACAATCGACTATCTGATTTTTCTTTGTTAGGAACCGTGTCCAGAATTGCCTGGCCGATTCTTCTGGCTGCTGAATTATGTGGCTTAGGTCATCGGCGTCCGGTGGCCGCACATAGGTCCCCTGGAAGTTGTCGAGGAATACGGCTTCCAGGTCCTCCCAAGAACCGATTGAGTCCGCTGGTAGGCTGTTAAGCCAGTGCCGGGCTGGTCCTTTAAGCTTAAGGGGTAGGTATTTGATGGCGTGCAGATCATCGCCACGCGCCATGTGGATGTGAAGGAGATAATCCTCAATCCATACCGCCGGATCTGTCGTACCATCGTACGACTCGATATTGACGGGTTTAAAACCCTCTGGGATTTTATGATCCATTACTTCGTCTGTGAAGCATAGTGGGTGTGCGGCGCCCCTGTACTGGGCTATGTCATGACGCAGCTCGGAAGAGCTGTGCCTGCTGTGTTCGGCCCGGCCGGATTTATTGTGTCCACAGTGAAGATCATCACGTGTCGTCGGGCGTCCGCGTGATCCATAGATCGATCTTGTTTGCTTTGATTTATCCTCCAGTACGTCTCGCAGGTCTGGCTCGTTTTCCTGTGCCTTATTTGAACGGCACCGGGGCATGGCTTGCTTAAGGGTTCGACAGGCCTCTCTGTCGCGGCCACGGGGTGGCCGGTCTGCCATGTCATATGCTTCCCCCTCTGATTGGGGTAGCGGCCTACGCTTAGGATAATTTTTGGAGGGGCGCCCGAGTTCATACTCTTCGGCCGCAAGGACTTCAGTCCATCTATCAGCTAGCAAATCTTGATCAGCTCTAAGTTGTTGCTGCTTTTTCTTTAGGCTGTTGGCCGTGGCTAGAAGCCTTCGTTGAAAACGCTCTTGTTCGGCGGGGTCTGATGGTACGACGAATTCGTCGTCGTCGAGGCTTGCCTCGTCTTCGGAGGGAGGCATGTAGTTATCATCCTCAACCTTTGCTCTGCCGCTCTCTCCTGAGGGCTGGCTTTTCCATCTTCCTGCGCCGAATCTTGCTGGTTCTGGTGTTCGTCGGCGCTGTCCGGGGTACTATTATCTCCTGTGCCGGAATCACCGTTTCTGCTGTGGCGGGATTTAGAACGGCGTCGTTGGTGCCGGCGTTTTGGCGGTTTTTTCGAGTTGTCGTCTTCCGCTGTTCCATCGCCATCCGCATCCTTTGGAGCATCCACCATATATATGTCATATGACGAGGTGGCGGTCCAGCGCCCTATAGGTGCTGGTTCTTGTTTGTCTCCTCCTTCGTCGCCCATACCGTCGAAGTCTTCGGAGCCGAAGTCAAGCATGTCAGTTAAATCATCGACAGTGGCTATTAAGCGGGTGGTGGGTGGGCTCTGAATTTCTTCGTTGTCCGAATCCCAACCTCGCAGACCATAGTCCGGCCTGGGCTCTCCTGATAAATAGAGAGACTTGAGAGAATTCAGGATATCATCGAAAGGTGAGCACTGAAAGATGTCCGCGGCAGTGAACTCCATTACAGGCGCCCAATCAGATTCGATCGGCGGGGGCATGGAAGGCTCGGAGTTCGGAGAAGAGTCCGGCTCCTTGGAGTCCTGGGCCGTGCGGAGTACGGGGCTGGCGTTCGGCTCGATCGCCTTTGAGATCGCAGCCCCCGAGGTGACGTCCAACCGTTCATCCTCGGAGAACGCAGCGGGCTCCGAGTCAAGGATCGGGGCCGGAGCGTGTGCGGCCTCCAGGGTACTATTCGGAGGCAGAGCTATATCCCGCCCCTCGAAATAGTGCGGCGCGCTTGGCTGTGGCTCGAACCCATCGAAGATCAAGTCTCCGCGGATATCAGCCGTGTAGTTTAAGCTTCCAAACCTGACTTGATGGCCAGGGGCGTAGCTTTCGATCTGCTCTAGATGACCAAGCGAATTGGCCCGCAGAGCGAAGCCGCCGAATACGAAGATTTGTCCGGGGAGGAAAGTCTCACCCTGGACCTCATCGTTGTTGATGATCAAAGGAGCCACCAGGCCTAGAAGCGACGACACAGAGGAACTCTCAATGAAAGCACCAATGTCGGTGTCAAAACCGGCGGATCTCGGGTAGGGGGTCCCGAACTGTGCATCAAGGTCGGATGGTAACAGGAGACAAGGGACACTTTATTTTACCCAGGTTCGGGCCTTCTCGGTGGAGGTTAAACCCTACTCCTACTAGATTAATATTGATGATATGGGTAGTACAAGAGTGGATCTACCACGAGATCAAGGAGGCTAAACCCTAGAAGCTAGCCTATGGTATGATTGTGTATAATGATGGTTGTCCTACGGACTACAACCCTCCGGTTTATATAGACACCGGATAGGGTTAGGGTTACACAGAGTCGGTTACAATGGTAGGAGATCTCGAATATCCGCACGCCTAGCTTGCCTTCCACGCCAAGAAAAGATCCTTCCGGACACTGGACGAAGTCTTCAATCTTGTATCTTCATAGTCCTGGAGTCCGGCTGAAGGTATAGTCCGGCTATCCGAACACCCCCTAATCCAGGACTCCCTCAGGGGCGCCCCCCCTTCCCTTGTCTAATTCGGACCAGACCAAGGGGAGGGGTGCGGCCACCCTTGAGGCCCTTTTCCTTCTTTCCCGTATGGCCCAATAAGGCCCAATACGTATTTCCGTAACTCTCCGGTACTCCGAAAAATACCCGAATCACTCAGAACCTTTCCGATGTCCGAATATAGTCGTCCAATATATCGATCTTTACGTCTCAACCATTTCGAGACTCCTCGTCATGTCTGATCTCATCCTGGACTCCGAACACCTTCGGTATATCAAAATTCATAAACTCATAATATAATTGTCATCGAAACCTTAAGCGTGTGGAAACACCTGTAGAGCTCCTTTATAATCACCCAGTTACGTTGTGATGTTTGGTAGCACACAAAGTGTTCCTCCGGCAAACCGGAGTTGCATAATCTCATAGTCATAGGAACTGATACGTCTCCGTCGTATCTACTTTTCCAAACACTTTTGCCCTTGTTTTGGACTCTAACTTGTATGATTTGAATGGAACTAACCCGGACTGACGCTGTTTTCAGCAGAATTGCCATGGTGTTGTTTTATGTGCAGAAAACAAAAGTTCTCAGAATGACCTGAAACTCCACGGAATATCTTAGAATAAATAATAAAAAATCCTCGCCAAAGATGAAGACCAGGGGGCCCACACCCTGTCCACGAGGGTGGGGGCGCCCCCCTGGGCGCGCCCCCTACCTCGTGGGCCCCCTGGATGCCCTCCGACGCCAACTCCAACTCCATATATTGGCTTTCGGGGAGAAAAAAATCAGAGAGAAAGTTTCATCGCATTTTACGATAAGGAGCCGCCGCCAAACCCTAATCTCTCTCGGGAGGGCTGATCTGCAGTCCAGTCGGGGCTCCGGAGAGGGGGATTCGTCGCGGTCGTCATCATCAACCATCCTCAATCACCAATTTCATGATGCTCACCGCCATGCGTGAGTAATTGCATCCTAGGCTTGCTGGACGGTGATGAGTTGGATGAGATTTATCATGTAATCGAGTTAGTATTGTTAAGGTTTGATCCCTAGTATGCACTATGTTCTGAGATTGATGTTGCTATGACTTTGCTATGCTTAATGCTTGTCACTAGGGCCCGAGTGCCATGATTTCAGATATGAACCTATTATGTTTTCATGAATATATGTGTGTTCTTGATCCTATCTTGCAAGTCTATAGTCACCTACTATGTGTTATGATCCGGCAACCCCGAAGTGACAATAATCGGGACCACTCCCGGTGATGACCATAGTTTGAGGAGTTCATGTATTCACTATGTGTTAATGCTTTGTTCCGGTTCTCTATTAAAAGGAGGCCTTAATATCCCTTAGTTTCCAATAGGACCCCGCTGCCACGGGAGGGTAGGACAAAAGATGTCATGCAAGTTCTTTTCCATAAGCACGTATGACTATTTATGGAATACATGCCTACATTATATTGATGAACTGGAGCTAGTTCTGTGTCACCCTATGTTATGACTGTTACATGATGAACCACATCCAGCATAATTATCCATCATTGATCCGGTGCCTACGAATTTTCCATATACTGGTTTACGCTTATTTACTTTTCCGTTGCTACTGTTACAATCACTACAAAAAATACCAAAAACATTACTTTTGCTGTCTTTACTTTAGTTACCGTTACCACCACTATCATATTACTGTGCTACTAAACACTTTGCTGCAGATACTAAGTTTCCAGGTGTGGTTGAATTGACAACTCAGCTGCTAATACTTGAGAATATTCTTTGGCTCCCCTTGTGTCGAATCAACAAATTTGGGTTGAATACTCTGCCCTCGAAAACTGTTGCGATCCCCTATACTTGTGGGTTATCAAGACCTTTTTCTGGCACCGTTGCTGGGGAGCATAGCTCTATTCTTTGAGTCACTTGGGATTTATATCTGCTGGACACTATGAAGAACTTGAAAGACGCTAAGACAAAAATTTATCCCTCAACTACGAGGGGAGGTAAGGAACTGCCATCTAGCTCTGCACTTGATTCACCTTCTGTTATGAGTAAGCTAGCGACACCTAAACCTACTACTGCTATGAATTCTGATATGTCGCATGTTATTGATGATGTCACTTCTGCTATGCATGATACTTATGATGAAACTACTTCTATGCTTGATACTACTGTGCCTCTTGGTGAATTTCTAGATGAGCAAATTTCTAAGTCTAGAGAAAGAGAAATTAGTGAACCTAAACACGATGATGTTAGTGATGATGAACCTATGCCTGTTATTCCTGAGGGTTATCTTTTTAATAATTAATCTTATGAAGCTATTCTTGCTTGTCTGGATAAACCTGAACGTAAGAGGTTACTAATTAAGTGGAGTAGGAATCTTTTAGAGGTAGGATGAGACCCGGCCCTGCTTTTGCTACTTCACCTATCTGTGTTCCTGATCAGGATTATTATGATATTACTGTTTATCCAGATATAATTACTTTGGTTGAATCTGATCCTTTTTATGGCTATGAATCTGAAACTGTTGTGGCACATCTTCATAAGTTAGATGAAATAGCTGCTCTGTTTACTAATAATCTGAGATCGCGCCACTTTTATATACTCAAAATATTTCCGTTCTCATTAAAGGGTGATGCTAAGAAATGGTTTAATTCTCTTGATCTTGCCTGTGTGCAAAGTCCCCAGCATATGATTTATTACTTCTCTGCTAAATATTTCCCTGCTCATAAGAAACAAGCTGCTTTGAGGGAAATATACAATTTTGTGCAAATTGAAGAAGAGAGTCTCCCATAAGCTTGGGGGAGGCTTCTCAAGTTACTTAATGCTTTGCCTGATCATCCTCTTAAGAAAATGAAATATTTGATATTTTTTATAATGGACTAACTGATGCTTCCAGAGATTACCTGGATAGTTGTGTTGGTTCTCTTTTCAGGGAAAGAACACCGGATGACGCTGAAATTTTATTGAATAATATGTTGGCAAATGAAAATAATTGGGCACCTCCTGAGCCACCTCCCGAGGCAACTCCTGAGCCAATTACTGAGCCTATTCCTAAACCAACTCCAAAGAAGAGAGGTGTTCTATTTCTCAGTCCCGAAGATATGCAAGAGGCAAAGAAATCTATGAAAGAAAAAGGTATTAAAGCTGAAGATGTTAAGAATTTACCTCCTATTGAAGAAATACATGGTCTTAATTTACCGCCTGTTGAAGAAGTATATGATCTCAATTACTTATTTACTGAAGAACATCCCGATATCCCGACACAGGTAGTAAAGGTAAATTCTCTCTATAGATATGATAAAGTTGAAGTCCCTCCTACTAAAATTGCTAGTCAGTGCTTGGATGAGTTTGATGACTTTATGTTTAAGCAAGATGACTTTAATGCTTATTTTGGTAGACAATTAAAGCAGAATACCTTTATGATTAAACTCTTGAGTGATTATATGGATAATATTAGAGGTGAACTTAAACTTGTTAGCAAACATGCTTCTATGGTTACCACTCAAGTAGAACAAGTACTTAAAGCTCAGAAAGAAATGCTTGATGAAATGAATAGTAAGAAAAATGATTATGCTGTTAGAGTGGCTACTAGAACTGGTAGAATGACTCAGGAACCTTTGTATCCTGAAGGCCACCCTAAGAGAATCGAGCAAGATTCTCAAAGAAATAATATTGATGCACCTAGTTCTTCTGAAAGGAAGAAAAAGAAAAATGATAGAACCGTGCAAACTTCTAGTGAACCTATTGCTGAACCACCTGATAATCCAAATGATATCTCTATGTCTGATGCTGAAACACAATCTGGTAATGAACATGAACCTGGTGAAGATGTTAATGATGATGTTCATGATGATGCTCAACCTAGTAATGATAATGATGTAGAAGTTGAACCTCTTGTTGATCTTGTTAACCCACAATCAAAGAATCAACGTTATGATAAAAGAGACTTCGTTGCTAGGAAACATGGTAAAGAAAGAGAACCATGGGTTCAGAAACCCATGCCTTTTCCTCCGAAACCATCCAAGAAAAAGGATGATGAGGATTTTGAGCGCTTTGCTGAAATGATTAGACCTATCTTTTTGCGTATGCGATTGACTGATGTGCTCAAAACAAATCCTTATGCTAAGTATATGAAGGATATCATTACTAATAAAAGAAAGATACCGGAGGCTGAAATTTCCACCATGCTTGCTAATTACACTTTTAAGGGTGGAATACCAAATAAACTTGGAGATCCAGGAGTACCTACTATACCATGCTCCATTAAAAGAAATTATGTTAAAACTGCTTTATGTGATCTTGGAGCCGATGTTAGTGTTATGCCTCTCTCTTTATAACGTAGACTTGACTTGAATAAGTTGACACCTACTGAAATATCTTTGCAAATGGCTGATAAATCAACTGCTATACCTGTCGGTATTTGTGAGGATGTGCCTGTTGTGGTTGCAAACGTGCTATTTTAACGGACTTTGTTATTCTTGATATTCCCGAGGATGATAGTATGTCTATTATTCTTGGAAGACCTTTCCTTAATACTGCAGGGGCTGTTATTGATTGCAACAAAGGCAATGTCACTTTTCATGTTAATGGTAATGAGCATACGGTGCACTTTCCGATGAAACAACCTCAAGTTTATAGTATCAACTCTATTGGAAAAATTCCATCGATTATATTTGGAGGTTTTGAATTTCCTCTTCCTACTGTCAAAAAGGAATATGATATACTTATTGTTGGGGATGTCCATATCCCCGTTGAGGTAACATAGTGTTATTCAAAATTTCTCCGGTTCCATGATTATCGGAATGAGTTTGTTAACAAGACTTGATCAACCTTGTTAGTGGATTCTTTTTTATGAGCATGAGATGGATGAAACTAGAAGCACAACCTTCTGTACCCTCTTTATATTTTTTGTTCTTTAGTAGAAATAAAGTAAAATAGTATTTTTCTGTCTGTTTCCTGACTTATCCGTGCAATATAAAAATATCCCGAAAATAAAAGTCCTCAGAATGCCATGCCAATTTAATATGATTTTTCGGGAATATTTAAGGATTTTTAGTGTAAAAATTACTGCGGGGGGAGCTGCCACCTGGTCACGAGGGTGGAGGGCGTGCCCTACCCCCCTGGGCGCGCCCCCGTGCCTCGTGGGCCCACGGCAGCCCTCCTCCACTTATCCCTGCACCCATCTTCTTCCTCTGCCTCACACAAACCCGAAAAACCAACTCAAGCTCGTGTTCCAGCAACTTTTGCTGCGATTTTCGATCTCCTTGCTCAAAGCACCTCTCGCAAAACTGCTTGGGGAGATTGTTCCTTGGTATGTGACTCCTCCATTGGTCCAATTAGTTTTTGTTCTAGTGCTTTATTATTGCAAATTTGTGCTGCATAGGTGACCATGTTCTTGAGTTTGCATGTCAAATTTATATGGTTCCAAGTAGTTCTAATGCTTGATATATGCTCTAGGCACTTGTATGAGTAGTTGCTATCAATCTTATTGAAGTTGGTTCACTTTTGTTTGAAGTTACTAAAAATTTCAGATTGTTTCAGAAATAATGAAGAGACTTTTGAGGGGCTCGTCGAGCCGAAGTTCTAAGGAGAAACAAAAGGAAGCAGAACAGAAGCCCAAATTTAATCTGCCTCGTATCGCGGAGGTCCGGCCCTGTGAATGGCCTTCCGATGACTTCTTGAGGAGTGCCGGGATTTATGAAGATTTCTATCTATTGATTGAGAACGCCGGCCTCACCAACTTCCTCCGCGACCAACGTCATCAGTATCTCTTACTCACAAATACTTTTGTGCAGAACTTCTACTCTTTCCCTAAGAAATCACCTCCAACAGTAGAGTTCCATTTATATGATGTTGCTAGGGAGATGACATTAGCTGCATTTTGCGAGGTTTGCAAAATACCTTTTGAGGGTTCTTTAGATGAACCAAACCGTAATGAAGTGGAAGCTTATATTGACACTATCACTGTGGGAGAAACCAGGAAGGTTTCTGATGCAAGAATTACTAGCATACATTTCCCTGTTTTACGCTACTTTGCCTTATTTGCTAGTCGTTGCTTGATTGGTCGCGGGAACTGTGGGAACCTTAGTATTCGTGATATTATTATTTTGCTCCATGGTTTATACCGCAATAACTCTGTTAGTATGGGTGGAATTGTTGCTAGACGGTTGAGTATGAACCGTATTAAGGGCCCCATCTTTGGAGGCATTTATGCTTCACGCCTAGCTGAACATTTTGAAATACCTATTAGGCATGAGGAGAAAGAAGAAATAGCGCTGCCCCGTGCTTATTTAGATTATAAGAGTATGGTAGCGCATGATTTTCTTGCTAAGAATCGCGAAGGGGCGCTTAAATGTAAATTGTACTTTGATAAACATCACCCTGAGACTATTACTTTGCCTGCTCCCTCTTTGTTTACCTTGTCTGCAGGTACTTACATTGTTCCGTGGGCGGCTGTTCAAGCCTATCGGAATCCTGCACCAACCTCGGAACCGGAGCCTCCACGAATGTCTGTTTATTCTTGGGATCCTGAGGCGGTTGCCAGCCAGTGGCAGTTAGAGTCCTCTTCATCATATTATGATCCCAACTATTCTTCATCGCAGTACGACCCCAGCTTCACCTACGGATATCAGCCAGGTTATCCCTGGCAATAGACCAACTTAGGCCAAAAGCCTAAGCTTGGGGGAGTACGTATTTCCCACCGACAATACATTCATGTTCACACACACTCATTGCTAGATGTCGGTGCTCATACTCTTTCATTGTAATATCCATGTTAGTTTAAATTTATTTTTCTAGCTTTCTTCTTGTGTGTTTGATAAACCTTAAGAAAAAAACAAAAAAATTAGTTAGTCTACTTTCCATGATTGTAGTAGAATTAAAAAGGAAACCCAAAAATATTTTCCCTCCTTCTTTTGCTTGTTGGGAGCTTTCCCGTGTAAATAGTTTTTATTTTTCTTTTCCTTACTTGGGGGTCGAGACGACTATATTGAAAATGCTTAGTGGCTCTTATATGCATGATTTTTTATTTAACTTAGAGCCCATATTACTTGTCTTCTCTCTTGAGTTGAATGCTTGCAGATTCCAGCTTAGTCCAATGCACGTGCACTCTTATTATTATATACACCGTTCAGTCGTGCAAGTGAAAGGCAATAATGATGATATATGATGGACTCATTGGGATGAGAAAAGCTGGTATGAACTCGACCTCTCTTGTTTTTGTAAATATGATGATTCATCGTTCCTGATTCAGCTATTATGAAGTAAACATATTTGCAATGACATTTAGAGATTATAGTTGCTTGTGCCATGCTTGATTAGCTATGAGTTATAATGGTTAACCTTGCGTGCCAACATGCTATTGAGATGATTATGATGTGGTATGATAGGATGGTATCCTCCTTTAAATGAATTGAGTGACTCGACTTGGCACATGTTCACGCATGTAGTTGAATCAAATCAACATAGCCTTCATGATAATTATGTTCATGGTGGATTATATCCTACTCATGCTTATATTCGGTGTGAATTAATTTTAATGCATGTTTACGACTGTTGTTGCTCTCTCAGTTGGCCGCTTCCCAATCTTTTGCTAGCCTTCACCTGTACTAAGCGGGAATACTGCTTGTGCATCCAAACTCCTTAAAACCCAAAGTTGTTCCATATGAGTCCACTATACCTTCCTATATGCGGTATCTACCTGCCGTTCCAGTAAATTTGTATGTGCCAAACTCCAAACCTTCAAATGAAATTCTGTTTTGTATGCTCGAGCAGCTCATGTGCAACTATGGCTGCCTATATCTTCCATGCTAGGTGGGTTATTCTCAAGAGGAGTGGACTCCGCTCCTCATTCACGAGAAAGGGCCGGTAACCAGGATGCCCAGTCCCATGATCCAAAAAGATCAAAGCAAATCAAAATAATTAAACAAAACTCCCCCTGGGACCCGTTGAATGTTGGAGGCACTCGTTGTTTCGAGCAAGCCATGGATTGATGCTTGTGGAGGAGGGGGGGTATAAACCTTTACCATTCTGTTTGGGAACTGCCTATAATGCATGTAGTATGGAAGATACAGCCATCTCATAGTTGTTGCGTTGACAGTGAAAGTATGCCGCTCAAAATATTATTTATCTCTATTTCAAAAATCGAGCTCTGGCACATCTACAAACCCCTGCTTCCCTCTGCGAAGGGCCTATCTATTTACTTTTATGTTGAGTCATCACCCTTCTTATTAAAAAGCACCCGCTGGAGAGTACACTGTCGTTTGCATTCATTATGATTGGTTTATATTGGGTATGACTTGACTGGATCTCTTTTACCATGAATTACAATGTTTAGTCAGTCCTTGATCTTTAAAGGTGCTCTACATTTATGTTTTGCGGTCTTAGAAAGGGCTAGCGAGATACCATTTTGTTATATCATGTTATGATTATTTAGAGAAAGTGTTGTCATCCGAGTTTTATTATTATGGCTCGCTAGCTGATTATGCTATTGATATGAGTAATTGTGAGACCTACGTGTTATTGTGAGTATGGTTAGTTCATAATAATTGCTGAAACTTGAATGCTGGCTTTTCATGTTTACAACAACAAGAGCAAACAGAGTTTGTAAAAGTTTTTCTTTTTCTCTTTCATTTTGTCAACTGAATTGCTTGAGGACAAGCAAGGGTTTAAGCTTGGGGGAGTTGATACGTCTCCGTCGTATCTACTTTTCCAAACACTTTTGTCCTTGTTTTGGACTCTAACTTGTATGATTTGAATGGAACTAACCCGGACTGACGCTGTTTTCAGCAGAATTGCCATGGTGTTGTTTTATGTGCAGAAAACAAAAGTTCTCGGAATGACCTGAAACTCCACGGAATATCTTAGAATAAATAATAAAAAATCCTCGCCAAAGATGAAGACCAGGGGGCCCACACCCTGTCTACGAGGGTGTGGGGCGCGCCCCCCTGGGCGCGCCCCCTACCTCGTGGGCCCCCTGGATGCCCTCCGACGCCAACTCCAACTCCATATATTGGCTTTCGGGGAGAAAAAAATCAGAGAGAAAGTTTCATCGCGTTTTACGATACGGAGCCGCCGCCAAACCCTAATCTCTCTCGGGAGGGCTGATCTAGAGTCCGTTCGGGGCTCCGGAGAGGGGGATTCGTCGCCGTCGTCGTCATCAACCATCCTCCATCACCAATTTCATGATGCTCACCGCCGTGCGTGAGTAATTGCATCGTAGGCTTGCTGGACGGTGATGGGTTGGATGAGATTTATCATGTAATCGAGTTTTTTTTGTTAGGATTTGATCCCTAGTATCCACTATGTTCTGAGATTGATGTTGCTCTGAGTTTGATATGCTTAATGCTTGTCACTAGGGCCCAAGTGCCATGATTTCAGATCTGAACCTATTATGTTTTCATGAATATATGTGTGTTCTCCATCCTATCTTGCAAGTCTATAGTCACCTACTATGTGTTATGATCCGGCAACCCCGAAGTGACAATAATCGGGACCACTCCCGGTGATGACCATAGTTTGAGGAGTTCATGTATTCACTATGTGTTAATGCTTTGTTCTGGTTCTCTATTAAAAGGAGGCCTTAATATCCCTTAGTTTCCAATAGGACCCCGCTGCCACGGGAGGGTAGGACAAAAGATGTCATGCAAGTTCTTTTCCATAAGCACGTATGACTATTTACGGAATACATGCCTACATTATATTGATGAACTGGAGCTAGTTATCTGTCACCCTATGTTATGACTGTTACATGATGAACCACATCCGGCATAATTATCCATCATTGATCCGGTGCCTACAAGTTTTCCATATACTGGTTTACGCTTATTTACTTTTCCGTTGCTACTGTTACAATCACTACAAAAAATACCAAAAACATTACTTTTGCTGTCTTTACTTTAGTTACCGTTACCACCACTATCATATTACTGTGCTACTAAACACTTTGCTGCAGATACTAAGTTTCCAAGTGTGGTTGAATTGACAACTCAGCTGCTAATACATGAGAATATTCTTTGGCTCCCCTTGTGTCGAATCAACAAATTTGGGTTGAATACTCTACCCTCGAAAACTGTTGCGATCCCCTATACTTGTGGGTTATCAGGAACATGTATAAGTCATGAAGAAAGCAATAGCAACATACTAAACGACCAGGTGCTAAGCTAATGGAATGGGTCATGTCAATCACATCATTCTCCTAATGACGTGACCCCATTAATCAAATGGCAACTCATGTCTATGGCTAGGAAACATAACCATCTTTGATCAACGAGCTAGTCAAGTAGAGGCATACTAGTGACACTCTGTTTGTCTATGTATTCACACATGTATCATGTTTCCGGTTAATACAATTCTAGCATGAATAATAAACATTTATCATGAAATAAATAATAACTTTATTATTGCCTCTAGGGCATATTTCCTTCAGTGTCCCACTTGCACTAGGGTCAATAATCTAGATCACATCGCCATGTGATTTAACATCAATAGTTCACATCACCATGTGATTAGCACCCATAGTTCACATCGTTATGTGACCAACACCCAAAGGGTTTACTAGAGTCAATAATCTAGTTCACATCACTATGTGATTAACACCCAAAGAGTACTAATTAAGGTGTGATCATGTTTTGCTTGTGAGAGAAATTTAGTCAATGGGTCTGCCACATTCAGATCCGTATGTATTTTGCAAATTTCTATGTCAACAATGCTCTACACGGAGATACTCTAGCTAATTGCTCCCACTTTCAATATGTATCTAGATCGACACTTAGAGTCATTCAGATCTGTGTCAAAACTTGCATCGACGTAACTCTTTACGACGAACCTTTTGTCACCTCCATAATCGAGAAATATTTCCTTATTCCACTAAGGATAATTTTGACCGCTGTCCAGTAATCTACTCTTAGATCACTATTGTACTCCCTTGCTTAACACAGTGTAGGGTATACAATAGATCTGGTACACAACATGGCATACTTTATAGAACCTATGGCTGAGGCATAGGGAATGACTTTCATTCTCTTTCTATCTTCTGCCGTGGTCGGGCTTTGAGTCTTACTCAATTTCACACCTTGTAACACCGCCAAGAACTCTTTCTTTGACTGTTCCATTTTTAACTACTTCAAAATCTTGTCAAGGTATGTACTCATTGAAAAACTTATCAAGCGTCTTGATCTATCTCTATAGCTCTTGATGCTTAATATGTAAGCAGCTTCACCGAGGTCTTTCTTTGAAAAACTCCTTTCAAACACTCCTTTATGCTTTGCAGAATAATTCTACATTATCTCTGATCAATAATATGTCATTCACATATACTTATCAGAAATGTTGTAGTGCTCCCATTCACTTTCTTGTAAATACAGGCTTCACCGCAAGTCTGTATAAAACTATATACTTTAATCAACTTATCAAAGCGTATATTCCAACTCCGAGATGCTTGCACCAGTCCATAAATGGATCGCTGAAGCTTGCATATTTTGTTAGCACCTTTAGGATTGACAAAAAACTTCAGGTTGCATCATATACAACTCTTCTTTAATAAATCCATTAAGGAATGCAGTTTTGTTTATCCATTTGCCAGATTTCATAAAATGTGGCAATTGCTAACATGATTCGGACAGACTTAAGCATAGATACAAGTGAGAAACTCTCATCGTAGTCAACATCTTGAACTTGTCGAAAACCTTTTGCGACAATTCTAGCTTTGTAGATAGTAACACTACTATCGGCATCCGTCTTCCTCTTGAAGATCCATTTAATCTTAATGGCTCGCGGATCATTTGGGAAAGTCAATCAAAGTCCATACTTTGTTCTCATACATGGATCCCATTTCAGATTTCATGGCCTCAAACCATTTCGCGGAATCTGGGCTCATCATCGCTTCCTCATAGTTCGTAGGTTCATCATGGTCAAGTAACATGACCTCCACAACAGGATTACCGTACCACACTGGTGCGAATCTCACTCTGGTTTACCTACGAGGTTCGGTAGTAACTTGATCTGAAGTTACATGATCATCATCATTAGCTTCCTCACTAATTGGTGTAGGAGTCACAGGAATAGATTTCTGTGATGAACTACTTTCCAATAAGGGAGAAGGTACAGTTACCTCATCAAGTTCTACTTTCCTCCCACTCACTTCTTTCGAGAGAAACTCCTTCTCTAGAAAGGATACATTCTTAGCAACGAATTTCTTGCCTTCAGATCTATGATAGAAGGTGTACCCAACTGACTCTTTGGGTATCCTATGAAGACACATTTCTCCGATTTGGGTTTGAGCTTATCATGTTGAAACTTTTTCACATAAGCATCGTAGTCCCAAACTTTAAGAAACGACAACTTTGGTTTCTTGCCAAACCATAGTTCATACTGTGTCGTCTCAACAGATTTAGATGGTGCCCTTTTAACGTGAATGCAGCTGTCTCTAATGCATAACCCCAAAACGACAGTGGTAAATCGGTAAGAAACATCATAGATTGCACTATTATCCAATAAAGTACGGTTATGACGTTCGGACACACCATTATGCTGTGGTGTTCCAGGTGGCATGAGTTTGTGAAACTATTTCACATTGTTTTAATTGAAGAGCAAACTCGTAACTCAAAATATTCGTCTCCGTGATCTGATCGTAGAAACTTTATTTTCTTGTCACGATGATTTTCCACTTCACTCTGAAATTCTTTGAACTTTTCAAATGTTTCAGACTTATGTTTCATCAAGTAGATATACCCATATCTGCTCAAATCATCTGTGAAGGTCAGAAAATAACGATACCCGCCGTGAGCCTTAACACTCATCGGATCGCATACATCAGTATGTATTATTTCCAATAAGTCAGTTGCTCGCTCCATTGTTCCCGAGAACGGAGTCTTAGTCATCTTGCCCATGAGGCATGGTTCGCAAGCATCAAGTGATTCCAAAAGCCCATCAGCATGGAGTTTCTTCATGCACTTTACACCAATATGACCTAAACGGCAGTGCCACAAATAAGTTGCACTATCATTATTAACTTTGCATCTTTTGGTTTCAATATTATGAATATGTGTATCACTACGATCGAGATCCAATGAACCATTTTCATTGGGTGTGTAACCATATAAGGTTTTATTCATGTAAACAGAACAACAATTTATTCTCTTACTTAAATGAATAACCGTATTGCAATAAAGATGATCAAATCATATTCATGCTCAACGCTAACACCAAATAACACTTATTTAGGTTCAACACTAATCCTGAAAGTATAGGGAGTGTGCGATGATGATCATATCAATCTTGGAACCACTTCCAACACACATCGTCACTCCACCCTTAACTAGTCTTTGTTCATTCTGCAACTCCCGTTTTGAGTTACTACTCTTAGCAACTGAACCAGTATCAAATACCGAGGGGTTGTTACGAACACTAGTAAAATACTCATCAATAATCTGTATATCAAATATACCTTTCTTCATTTTGCCATCCTTCTTATCCGCCAAATACTTGGGGCAGTTCCGCTTCCAGTGACCAGTCCCTTTGCAGTAGAAGCACTTAGTCTCAGGCTTAGGACCATACTTGGGCTTCTTCACTTGAGCAGCAACTTGCTTGTCGTTCTTCTTGAAGTTCCCCTTCTTCCCTTTGCCCTTTTCATGAAACTAGTGGTCTTGTCAATCATCAACACTTGAAGCTTTTCTTGATTTCTACCTTCGTTGATTTCAGCATCACGACGATCTTGGGAATCATATTCGTTATCCCTTGCATATTATAGTTCATCACGAAGTTCTACTAACTTGGTGATGGTGACTAGAGAATTCTGTCAATCACTATTTTATCTGGAAGATTAACTCCCACTTGATTCAAGCGATTGTAGTACCCAGACAATCTGAGCACATGCTCACTGCTTGAGCTATTCTCCTCCATCTTTTAGCTATAGAACTTGTTGGAGACTTCATATCTCTCAACTCGGGTATTTGCTTGAAATATTAACTTCAACTCCTGGAACATCTCATATGGTCCATGACATTCAAAACGTCTTTGAAGTCCCGATTCTAAGCCGTTAAGCATGGTGCACTAAACTATCAAGTAGTCATCATATTGAGCTAGCCAAACGTTCATAACATCTGCATCCGCTCCAGCAATAGGTCTGTCACCTAGCGGTGCATCAAGGACATAATTCTTCTGTGCAGCAATGAGCATAAACCTCAGATTAAGGATCCAATCCGCATCATTGCTACTAGCATTTTCAACTTAGTTTTCTCTAGGAACATATCAAAAATAAAATAAGGGAACTAAACGCGAGCTATTGATCTATAACATAGATATGCTAATACTACCAGGACTAAGTTCATGATAAATTTAAGTTCAATTAATCATATTACTTAAGAACTCCCACTTAGATAGACATCCCTCTAATCTTCTAAGTGATCACGTGATCCATATCAACTAAACCATGTCCGATCATCACGTGAGATGGAGTAGTTTCAATGGTGAACATCACTATGTTGATCAT
Source organism: Aegilops umbellulata (assembly GCA_032464435.1). NCBI lineage: Eukaryota > Viridiplantae > Streptophyta > Magnoliopsida > Poales > Poaceae > Aegilops > Aegilops umbellulata. The sequence continues at coordinate 585,672,339 of CP136060.1, read as the reverse complement.
ATCTACTATATGATTCACGCTCGACCTTTCGGTCTCCGTGTTCCGAGGCCATATCTGTTATATGCTAGGATCGTCAAGTTAAACCTGAGTATTCTGCGTGTGCAACTGTTTTGCACCCGTTGTATTTGAACGTAGAGCCTATCACACCTAATCATCACGTGGTGTCTCAGCACGAAGAACTTTCGCAACGGTGCATACTCAGGGAGAACACTTATACTTTGATAATTTAGTGAGGGATCATCTTATAATGCTACCGTCAATCAAAGCAAGATAAGATGCATAAAAGATAAACATCACATGCAATCAATATAAGTGATATGATATGGCCATCATCATCTTGTGCTTGTGATCTCCATCTCCGAAGCAACGTCATTATCACCATCGTCACCGGCGCAACACCTTGATCTCCATCGTAGCATCGTTGTCGTCTCGCCAATCTTATGCTTCTACGACTATCGCTACCACTTAGTGATAAAGTAAATCATTACAGGGCGATTGCATTGCATACAATAAAGCGACAACCATATGGCTCCTGCCAGTTGCCGATAACTTGGTTACAAAACATGATCATCTCATACAATATAATTTAGCATCATGTCTTGACCATATCACATCACAAGCCCTGCAAAAATAAGTTAGACGTCCTCTACTTTGTTGTTGCAAGTTTTACGTGGCTGCTACGGGCTTAGCAAGAACCGTTCTTACCTACGCATCAAAACCACAACGATAGTTTGTCAAGTTAGTGATGTTTTAACCTTCACAAGGACCGGGCGTAGCCATACTCGGTTCAACTAAAGTTGGAGAAACTGACACCCGCCAGCCACCTGTGTGCAAAGCACGTCGGAAGAACCAGTCTCGCGTAAGCGTACGCGTAATGTCGGTCCGGGCCGCTTCATCCAACAATACCGCCGAACCAAAGTATGACATGCTGGTAAGCAGTATGACTTATATCGCCCACAACTCACTTGTGTTCTACTCGTGCATATGACATCTACGCATAAAACCTGGCTCTGATACCACTATTGGGGAACGTAGTAATTTCAAAAAAATTCCTACGCACACGCAAGATCATGGTGATGCATAGCAACGAGAGGGGAGAGTGTTGTCCACGTACCCTTGTACACCGAAAGCGGAAGCGTTATAACAACGCGGTTGATGTAGTCGTACGTCTTCATGGCCCGACCGATCAAGCACCGAAACTACGGCACCTCCGAGTTCTAGCACACGTTTAGCTCGATGACGATCCCCGGACTCCGATCCAGCAAAGTGTCGGGGATGAATTCCATCAGCAGGATGGCATGATGACGATCTTGATGTACTACCGACGCAGAGCTTCGCCTAAGAACCGCTACAGTATTATCGAGGTGGACTATGGTGGAGGGGGGCACCGCACACGGCTAAGAGATCAAACGATCAATTGTTGTGTCATTGGGGTGCTCCCCTGCCCCCGTATATAAAGGAGCAAGGGAGGAGGAGGCCGGCCCTAGGAGGGGGCGCGCCAAGTGTGGAGTCCTACTAGGACTCCCTAGTCCTAGTAGGATTCCACCTCCTATATGGAATAGGAAAAGAGGAAGGGAAAAGGAGAAGGAAGGAAGGGGGCGCCCCCCTTCCCTAGTCTAATTCGGACCAGACCAAGGGGAGGGGTGCGGCCACCCTTGAGGCCCTTTTCCTTCTTTCCCGTATGGCCTAATAAGGCCCAATACGTAATCCCGTAACTCTCCGGTACTCCGAAAAATACCCGAATCACTCAGAACCTTTCCGATGTCCGAATATAGTTGTCCAATATATCGATCTTTACGGCTCGACCATTTCGATACTCCTCGTCATGTCCCCGAACTCATCCGGGACTCCGAACTCCTTCGGTACATCAAAACTCATAAACTCATAATATAACTGTCATCGAAACCTTAAGCGTGCGGACCCTACGGGTTCGAGAACTATGTAGACATGACCGAGACACGTCTCCGGTCAATAACCAATAGCAGAACCTGGATGCTCATATTGGCTCCCACATATTCTACAAAGATCTTTATCAGTCAGACCGCATAACAACATACGTTGTTCCCTTTTGTCATCGGTATGTTACTTGCCCGAGATTCGATCGTCGGTATCTCAATACCTAGTTCAATCTCGTTACCGGCAAGTCTCTTTACTCGTTCCGTAATACATCATCTCACAACTAACTCATTAGTTGTAATGCTTGCAAGGCTTATGTGATGTGCATTACCGAGAGGGCCCAGAGATACCTCTCCGACAATCGGAGTGACAAATCCTAATCTAGAAATACGCCAACCCAACATGTACCTTCGGAGACACATGTAGAGCTCCTTTATAATCACCCAGTTACGTTGTGATGTTTGGTAGCACACAAAGTGTTCCTCCGGCAAACGGGAGTTGCATAATCTCATAGTCATAGGAACATGTATAAGTCATGAAGAAAGCAATAGCAACATACTAAACGATCAGGTGCTAAGCTAATGGAATGGGTCATATCAATCACATCATTCTCCTAATGATGTGACCCCGTTAATCAAATGACAACTCATGTCTATGGCTAGGAAACATAACCATCTTTGATCAACGAGCTAGTCAAGTAGAGGCATACTAGTGACACTCTATTTGTCTATGTATTCACACATGTATCATGTTTCTGGTTAATATAATTCTAGCATGAATAATAAACATTTATCATGAAATAAATAATAACTTTATTATTGCCTCTAGGGCATATTTCCTTCATGACCAGCAACTCGGCAGCCTTCTTCAGCAGATGAGAAGCCGGGTGGCTGGAGGAGGGCCGGGCGACCATGCTGGACGCCGAGTCTTGGCACACCTTTTGGAGTTTTTCTTGCCCAATGTCTGAGGAAGGGTCTTGCTCAGTGGTGCGATTGGGGAACTCCCATCGCCTTGTACAATTTTGACAAAAATCAAAGGTGCCTGCATCACCCTCCTCGGTCTCACTGCTTGATTCTCAAATAGCGTCCTCGAGAAGGTCATCGGCCTCGATCTCCACCAGGACCCCCTCGGCATGAGTTCTGCGCGTAAAAGTCCTAGCAGGATCCTTAGATTAGAACAAATCCAACCTTCTGGCTAGTGATCTTCGCGTTTAGGGGTGTGGGAGATGACCTTGGCTGCCCACGAGCGATACAGCTACACCATCAAACGAAGGGTCAATTCAAGTTACTAGACTTGGCAGAAGCTGAGAAACCTGAAGTAAATACATAGCTCGACTACAAGCATGTCGGCTGAGAAGTAGGCATTGGTTGCTTCATTGGGGATGCCTATCATCTTTCCCTTGAACATGACGGAGAGCATCTATCCCATTGGCTTGTTCACAAAGAAGCCTCCCTAGAATGCCCGGGTAGGGTCATTTCCCCGGTGTACTTTCACATCGGCCGCACTTGAGCTTGCAGTAGTTGGATTCCTCGGCTAAGGGCCACATGCATTACGTGCACTAGGGTTTGAACTTTGTCGGACAGCTCGATCACCTTCTGGATCAACTTCTAGGTCGACTTGGACTCCACTTTGTTGTTCTTTGGGCTACAAGAGCATCGTCTCTCCAGGGAAGCCCGAATGAATGGTGTGATGATGCCAATAAGAGGAGGATTTTTGAGATCTACATCCAGGATTTAAAACCACTCACTTGGTAGGTACTGGAAGTCGAGGTTCCTGCTGATGGCCGCTCCGTCGCACTCGCATGTCTCGTTGATGTTGGTTTGGATCTTGATCTAGAAGTACTTCCTCCACATGCCAAAGTGCGGCTCGATGTAGAGGAAGAACTCATAAAGCATGATAAAGCACATGATGTGGAGAATGATTTTTGGGGAAGATGATGGACTTGTAGACAGTAGAAGTGCAACAAACCCTGGAATAATGATGAATCGAAAACCCCAATTTCGAATGAGAAAGGGAATGAAACAAACCCATTTGTTGGCCCCTAGCTGTGGCACCGCCTCGGCCCAAACATCGTTGTTGCTAGTCATGGTGATGGATGAACAGGTGAAGGCGACTGGCGACCTTGAAAGGTATCCGGTGTTGGAGAGGCGGTCCAGCTGACCACACATAGTTGTGGAGGACATCCACTTTCCCTTCGGCTTGGAGCCACCTTATCTTTCGTCGATGATGCCCTTGCCATTAATGGGCTCGTCGCCCATCATCAGTCAGCATCCGGAGGCGCTACCCATGGCGATGTGGTGGAGCAGTTGAGGAGTGCTACTGCAGTGTTGCGGTGGAGCGTTAGTGAGCAGCGGAGACGCTAGGGCAGTGGAGCTCTGGCGTGAGGAATAAGAAGTTGCGGGCGAGGAGAATGAGAGTGTGTAAAGCCCTCACTTGCCCCGCCCTCTCCCTTATATAGGGTAAAGGAAATGTGAAATGGCGACAGGTTAACCCTACCGCATGGAAGCAAATCGTCTTACATCCCCACATCGGTGTTAATTGCACACGTGGATCGAGGGGACCCCGGTTAACCTTGGGTGGGGATTGAGGCACACATCCACTATGGATGGGACGTGGCATAGGTGGGCCATCAGCCCACTCCCACAAGTCATGTTGACCATAGGGTCATGTCTGACATGTGGTCAGGTAGGACCACTTGATAAGACCGGCCTAGTCAGTTAGGGCCAGGAAGATTGAACCTTTGAAGACGCAACACGTGAATTTGACCCATGAAGTGATGACTACGCGGGAAATATTTTCTGCGTAGGACGGCTATCTCCGTTGATGAGATAAGGCCGATGTGGTTTGCACAACTTTGGAGGCAGCCCAGCAGCCGGAGGTTGGCTGAAGGTACCGTTGGGGAAGCTTCATTGAATCCATTCCGACCTCGATGACCGAAGACGACATGCAACTGGGACATGGCCGAGGTGCAGTCAAGCTTGGAGACCGATTTAGGGGTTACTGATGGTGTACCAACCCAGGGGTCTCTCACTATGTCGGTTCCCGGGTTGGTGGGCCGACTGAGGAGCCTTAGGCTGGTTGCATCCTGGGCCACATTTGGCAGCCTGTTGTGGACATAACACGGCAGATGCCCTAGCAAAAGGACTTAGGTGTGGAGCCATCGCAACTAGGTTAGCTTAAAGGGTTTGACTGGGACAAAGGACACAGAGAGTTTACCGAGGTTCGGCCCCTCTCAATGAGGTAAAAGCCTACTCCTGCTTTAGGTTGTATTGCTTGGGTTTCGATTACCAGGGTGCGAATATGCTTGACCTAGTTCTCGGTCGATTGTTTCTTGAGTTAACCCACCGCTGGGTCACCCCTTTATGTACAGGTTGATGCCCGGCGGTTACAGAGTCCCGGTCGGCTCACACAAACGTGACCGACTTGGTTTGTAACTAAGCTTGCCTTACAGAACAAGTTAAACAGATGGCGGCTCACACCCGTGGGCCTCAAGTTGTCTCCGGGTCTTGGGCCTTCAATTGGCTTGCCCTATGAACTGCCATCTTTATATCGTCTTGGGCCTTATCAAGCCTCTTTATCTTTAAGCCGCCAGTGGCATGACCCGGCCCCTCCTGGGCGGGTCATACCCTGTAGTTACGTCCCCAACATTAGGCCCGAGGTTGATTTGAACTGGTTCACATGAATCTTCATCACTTGACTTAGCAGAATCTTATTTTATCAATTCTTTACCATTTCATTGTAAACCGCCATGATGTCACATTTCAGAATCGTATTAACCCGCCATGACATCATTGCGCATTAACTTCGCATAAAGCCTAGGACATCTTAACAGATCTTTATCTCAATGGACCTTCCGGAAATCAACGCATCCACATTGCCACATAATCATTTTCCGGCCTCCTCGATTCTTGCGCACGCCATCTATCCACTTCCTTATAAATAGGGGCAAGGGGTCCTTCTTTTAACTTTTACCTTGCCCCCTAGTCTTCATCTTCCTCGTTGCGACACCTCAGCAAACCCGAGCTCCGTCGTCGACGCCGTCTTCCTCCAACGTCCTCAACTTCGGCCACTGCATCGACCTGAACGGACCAGAAAACTGCGGCGCACCTCCGCTGTTCATCAGCGTCAGTAAGTATTCACCTTTCCCCGTAACAGATCTGCATTAGGGTTTCCACCATTCGTCGGTGTTCTCCATCGTTCCTCATTTTCCTCTCTAGATCACGTTGTTTGACCTGAATATGACACTGAAGTCGCGCGGTAGTAGTTTAGCATCCCTTTCCAATAGCAGAAAATACCTTTCCTGCATAAGATCCCATCCGAGCACATGAGTTCTTCCACTGCCGTTCCACTACCGCGACCTTAGGTTTAAAATTTATTTTCTTTTCTGAACTGCTGTAGATCCAAAATAATAGAACTGATCTGTGAAACCTGTTTGTTCAGCTCTTAGCAAAATTTCACTCATAGGCCTACATATACTTGTGAACTGCAGTCGTGCGAGCAGCTTACGAGATAGGTCGTAACCCGTCGTACACCATTAGCTCCTCTTTAAGCCATCAATATATGTTCCAAATCTTTATAACCCGGCATCATCTTCCGGTAACCATGCCAATGTTTATAGCACATACCTTCTGCATACGAATTGGCCTTGCATAACGCACTTACTTGTTAATCGGTGGACGTCTTAAGATCATAACCTTAATCCAACAATATTTCCTTTTCTAGGCTTTCATCAACAAAATGACCAAAACTGTTACTTCATGCAACTGGGTCGCCTCCCGGGTTACCGAGCAGACGCTGAACGAGCATGTTCAGGTCGGCGTCTTAGCCGCAAAGAATGCTATCCACTTGAGAGTCCTAGGAACCGAGTCCACCCCTGATCCAAAAGAAGACGAGTTGTAGTTTTTACTGATCACATGCTCCGGGGGTTCACTCCACCTGGCTCAAAATTCTTTCGTGATGTGCTGCACTTCTTCCAACTCCATCCACAAGATATTGGGCCCAACTTTGTTTCAATCATCTGCAACTTCCAAGTTTTTTGCGAGGTGTATCTTCAACAGGAGCCCACGGTAGAACTGTTTAGGGAATTCTATTACCTAAACCACCAGACCGAGTTCACGGATGGGCCTAGCTTAGAACTAGCTGGCATTTCAATTCAGAGATGGAAAGAAGCCACGTTGCCTGCTATCGCACCTCCCAACCATCCTAAGCACTGGAACCAGACTTGGTTCTATTGCAAAGATACCTCTCTAGAGGGTGAAAATCCTTTGCCGGGTTACCGTGTAAGCCGGCTTAGCAACAGACATCCTCTCCCAGAGCAGATTAGCACAGAAGAACGGGCCAAATATATGACCATATTTTCAAAGATCAGAGCCTTGATGGCCAATGATTTGACTTGAGTCGGCCTGGTTCATTATTGGGCCGCATGGAGAATCTTGCCCTTAAGCCGCCGATCCGGGTTAATGTGTGAGTATACCGACGATGTTAAACATCCGCTGCGTTACTCTACAATCCGTCTGGATGAAAAACAAATCAATGATATAACAAAGATTCTGGTCAACGAGAGTCTAGAGACTTGCATCAAAGTGGGGCTGAACCCCTTCTGCACCCTCTACAAGCTGCCAGCTGTAAGTATTTTTGAGCAACTTTCATTAACTCATTCCTGATTTAAATAAACTGTCCTCTCATAATCACTTGATTTCCGCAGGCTGACTACACCTTTTGGAACAAGAAGCTTCAAGACAAACCAGCCAAAAAGGTCAGGACAAAGAACAAGGCTGTCAAAAAGCCTGCCAAGAAGAAAACAAACAAAATTGATCCGTTTACTCTAGAAGAAGAGTTAGAGGTAGAACCTGACTCCCTTGGCTCCTTTTTTACACACCTTATTAACACTGATTGCCATCGGGAAGACGCGGAAGGAAGTCAGGCAGATGTTGAAGAGGTAACTATCATTTCCTCCGACTCAGAGCCTTTATCAAGCCAGAAAATTCGGAAGGTAACCCAGAAAGTAAGGTTTTCTCACCCTTTGGCTTACTTAGATCCCACCTTTATTTTGAAGAAACAACAACATGAAGCTCGTCGCACCACCCGGAATAGCGGTGGTGGAGAACTGTCCTCCGGCTTACCAAATACACCGGCCCCTCGCAAACGCCGGAAAGAGGTGCCTCAGAATTCAATCTCTTTTTACCCAAAGGCGGGTCTTATGCACCAACCACTTAATCCTTCTGACTCAAATAATCAGGGAACTTCTCATCCCTCTTCTGGCGACTCATCGCAGACCCACATGCCTGCCTTCAAACATGCCCCTGGGTAATGATATCTAACTTTGTCACTTTAACATCTGTAAACTGATATACTTATATCATCATCATTTTTATTTTTCCAGTGGTGTGGTAAAGCCAAGAAAGAAACTGAAACCAACTAAACCGGCCGAAAACACCAACACCACTGAAGATCCCAAGGCTGCTGACCCGGAGATGCAAACACTGTCTGAATCTTTGCATCAAACTTTGGAAGCACCTATCAATGATCTGCCACCAGAAGAGCATCATGCCATACTAGATTCCATGGATGTTAACCCGGCCACAGCTAAGCCGCCAAGTCCCGTCAAGCCTGCTGAGAAAGGGGATGAAGATGTTATTGTCACCGGGTTTGGCTATACAATGCCGGGCAACCCCACTGTCTTATCAAAGCATAGTGCCAAGCAAGAATTTTCAGCTGCTGAGAAGGGCAAACGGAAACTGGATTTGGAGAGTTATGCCCAGTTCAATGCTCATGAGATTCACGCGGGTTATTTAAACCGCCTTCATACTAGCTGTGACTTCAAAGCCGGCTTAGTCAATCTGATGAAGGAGCACTTTGAGGTAAGCACTAACAAGACCTTCTCATATAAGTATATATATCTGTCAGCCGCTAAGTCTACTGAATATGAAAGAACTGAATATGCTGTAGATTTAGGAAGCCTCTTTGATCTTGTAGCTATGCCATAGCATTTTGTAACTACGGAATCAAAACGAGTAGTCCCCAAGGGACAGCTTAAATTGGAAAGTTAAGCCGGGACATCAAACTATATTGCTAAAATTCGCATATGTAGCCCCCAAGGGCCGGCTTAAGTTGCATAGCTAAGCTGGGGCTTACCACCATATTTATGAACAAATCCAAATATGTAGCTCCCACGAGCCGGCTGTAGCCTAAGAAACTTAGTCGGGTTATTAAAGATTTGTCTTCAAAAGAGCAATGTATATTAGCCCCCAAGTGCCAAGTAAAATACTTGTATTATGCTTGGGACTTTACATAAGATGATTATCATAACCACATACTGCTGCTTATTCTCTTTATCTTGTAGGCTAAATTAAATATGAAAGAATCCCAAGCGGCAATCTGCAGCAGAATATCCAAACACAGCAAGCTGAAACTTCCAAGGCTAAATCAGAGCTGAAAACCGCTTTGGAAGACATTGAAAAGCTGAAGAAGGATTTCAGTGCTGAGAGAACCGACTGGGATACTGAGAAGGCAACTCTGTTAAAAAGAGCGGAAGATGCTGAGGCTGCTCTTAAGCCGGTGACTGACGAGTTATCCAACTTGAAGCATCAAATCAATAGCATGACAGCCACCATCTTTGGTAAGTAATATTACACTTCAATCTTTCGTCCCCAATGTTCAACAATCATTAGCCGATTTATCAATGTCTTTGTTGATGCAGGCTCTAGAAGCTCCAACCTGGGCCAAGACATGCGCGTGAAGCTTAAAACTGCATACACCCTTGTGGAGCAGCTATACACCGGCGCTCGATGTGCTTTATTCGATGTCTCGCATAAAAAACAACCACCTTCTCTCATCAAGGAAGTGCAGGAGAAATTATTTGTGCTGCCTCAAAGAGGTGAAGAGCTAAAACGATCAGCCGCCAGAGTCGGTGCCATCACCACGTTGAGCCGGGCAAAGGCATGGCAAGCAGAACTAGACCCAGAAGATTTGGCCACCGGCTACCCAAATTTGAAAGAGGATGGGTATCCCTTCGAAGTAGCAGATTTCACCAAGTGTGTAAGGGAAATGCGCCCTTTGGCAAGCAAGCTAGCTAAGGAGACTGACTTGTCAAAATATCAGGCGGCTTATAGCAAAGAGAACTCAAGAGTAACAGCGCGGGCTCATGAAGCCATGGATCTTATGCCGCAAACACGTAAGCACACCTTCGCCCCTGATATTGATCCGTCGACCCTTATAGATGATGAAGCTGTATTTAGAGCTTTGACTGGGATCAACTGGGCCACATCTGACTTCCAGCCAATGGGTGAAGAAGAAGAAGTAGAAGAACCGGTGCAAGATGACCCGGAGTCTTCAACACGCCAAGGCCAGAACAATTGACTCAAGGGGCGGCTCTTAAACTGCAGCATAGTGCTTGTGTCGAAAAATGAATTTAATCAATTTTGGCCTTGGAGAGCCTTGTAATAGGCTAGTTTGAAAACCATGATATGCCATGCCATCGTGCATGTTTTGCCTTCAAACTACTGGTGCACTTTTGATCTGCCTTTGATAAGTTTGCAAGGAATATCCTACTATTTTGCAATGTTCTTGCACACAGAATAAACAACATATGCCCTAGCGGTTTACACCAGGGAGGGTCATTAAACAAAGCATATTCATTTAACAAGTAAAACATACCTATGATATTGGTTCATACTGTCGGCTTATATCGCCATATCCAGTAAGGATGATAGCCCAAAGACTTAGAGCGCATAACTCCCAGTGCACAATCAAAGTATATTTGTGACTCAACGTCCAAAGCCAGACCGGTTATCAAAATCCCAGATATACTCAAATATGAGCCATAAGGATTAAGGCTACATGGCGTGAATCATTTTAAACCATATGTCAACATGGTACAAGGATATGAACCCAAACACTATTCAAAATAAAATAACAAATAAGGAAAAACAAGGCTTTCATAGGCTGCCAAGCCTCAATATCAAGTGTTGTTCATGGGCCGGACAACCGCTGAGTTAATCCTTCATTCAAACCTGTAAACCGGGCCTCACATGACCAACCGCTGTTTTAACTTTGACAAGTTCAGGGTCTTTATAAGATTGACTGTCAAGAGTATGGCGGGTCATTCCAGGATTACCTGAGCGGAGTGGCAGACATACGAGGCAGGATAAGCCAGAATTTGGTGTTTTACACCTGGCGTACAAGCCGATCAAAAGGGGTAAATAAAGCTATGTTCATTGAATAGGGAGCCCCCAAGTGACGTATGATAAGTCATCAAGGCAGGATACCTATGTTTGAACTGTGCCCTGCAGCAAGTTCTCTTTGGTAACCTTTAACTTGGGCAATAAGCCCCCAAGTGATTTGCAACAAGGCATATAAGCCAGATCAAATAGGGTAGTCATAGCTATGCTCAATGAGCTGGAAGCCCCCAAGTAATTTTCAACAAGGAGTGCAAGCCGAATCAAGAGGGTAGCCACAGCTATACTCAATGAGCAGGAAGCCCCCAAGTGATCTTATGAACTGACAATAAAGACTCAGATATTCAGAAATGAAACGACAGAGGCCCTAAATCACCAGGGATGCCGGCTTTATTATACTTGATCATAATATATACGTCGACAAAAGTATGTACATCACAAGATCCGGTGGCTCAAATGTAATAAGGCCGAAGATGAGCAATGTTCCAAGGTCGGCGGGTCTCCTCCTCCAATGTGCGTGAGTCCTTGTGGTCTCAAATATCACTGAGGTAGTACGACCTGTTGTTCAGGTTTTTTCTGACCACAAAAGGCCCTTCCCAAGGTGGGGATAATTTGTGCATGTCTATTTGATCCTGGATGAGCCGGAGCACCAAATCGCCTTCTTGAAAGGTTTGTGTTTTAACCCAGCGACTATGATAGCGATGCAGATCTTGCTGGTATATCACCGAACGAGCCACCGCAAGGTCACACTCTTCATCCAACAAATCAAGAGCATCTTGACGTGCTTTTTCATTATCAGCTTCAACATAAGCCTCCACACGTGACGAATCGTGATAGATGTCACTGGGAAGAACCGCCTCCGCTCCGTAAACCATGAAGAAAGGCGTATAACCTGTGGATCTGTTGGGGGTGGTATTGATACTGCAAAGCGCTGAAGGTAAGTCCTCAACCCAACAACCTGGCATCCTCTGCAAAGGGACCATAAGCCGGGGTTTTATGCCTCTCAAGATCTTTTGATTGGCCCTCTCATCTTGACCATTGGGCTGGGGGTGAGCCACTGGCGAAACGTCAAGACGAATATGCTCTTGTTGACAAAATTCTTTCATTGCACCCTTAGACATATTAGTGCCATTATTAGTTATGATGCTATGAGGGTAGGCAAAACGGAAAATCACCTTTTTAAGGAATTGAACTGTCGTCACCGCATCACACTTGCTGGCCGACTCTACTTCAACCCACTTTGTAAATTTGTCAACTGCCACCAAAAGGTGGGTCTTTTTGTCCTTGTATCTCTTGAAAGGTACAACCATATCCAGCCCGCAAACTACAAATGGCCAAGTGATTGGAATCATCCTCAATTCTTGAGCCGGCACATGAGCTGGTTTGGAGAATTTTTGACAGCCATCGCACTTGCTAACCAGATCTTCTGCATCAGCATGAGCCATCAGCCAATAAAATCAATGACGAAAAGCCTTAGCCATGAGAGACTTAGAGCCGGCATGATGGCCACAATCTCCTTCATGAATCTCTCTTAGGATCTCACAGCCCTGCTCAGGAGAAATACAACGCTGAAACACCCCTGTGACACTGCATTGGTGTAATTCGCCATTGACAATGGTCATTGACTTAGACTGCCGGGTTATTTACCTGGCCAAAGTTTCATCCTTTGGTAAGTCACCCCGGGTCATATAAGCCAAATACGGTACTGTCCAATCAGGAATAACATGAAGAGCCGCCACCAACTGTGCCTCCGGGCCAGGGATAGCAAGATCCTCTTCTGTAGGCAACTTAACTGAAGGGTTATTCAAAATATCAAGAAAGACCAGCTTATGCTGAGATCCCAACCGGCTTAAAGCATCAGCCACCACATTTTTCCTGCGATCAACATGTTCCACTTGATAGCCTTTGAAATGACCAGCAATAGCATCAACCGCCCGGTGATAAGCCGCCATGAGCGGGTCTGTGGAATCCCAAGTTCCTGATACTTGCTGATCCACCAGATCTGAGTCGCCAAAGCACCTGACCCGGCTTATATTCATCTCTTTGGCCATCCGAAGACCATGGAGTCAGGCCTCATATTCAACTGCATTGTTAGTACAAGGGAAAATCAACCTTAAGACATAACAAAACTTATCACATCATGGGGAAGTCAAAATAACTCCAGCCCCAGAGCCTTCCAACTTCCTGGATCCATCAAAATGAATAGTCTAATAAGTATTATCAGGCTTCTCCGCAGGCATCTGCAGCTCTGTCCAGTCATTGATGAAATCCACAAGTGCTTGAGACTTGATGGCTGTCCGAGGCACATATTTCAAACCATGGGGTCCGAGCTCAATGGCCCACTTGGCTACCTGACCTGTAGCTTCTCTATTTTGAATAATATCCCCTAGAGGAGCAGAACTGACCACAGTGATGGGATGACCAAGGAAGTATTGCTTCAACTTACGACTAGCTATGTACACCCCATAAACGAGCTTCTGCCAATGTGGGCACCTCTGCTTAGATTCAATTAGTACATCACTAACATAATAAACCGGCCTTTGAACCGGATATTCCTTGCCTGATTCCTTCCTTTCCACAACAACCGCTACACTGACGGATCTGCTGTTAGCAGGCACATATAAAAGTAAGGGCTCCTTATCAATGGGAGTTCCAAGAACCGGCGGCTCAGCCAACTGCTTTTTCAGCACCTCAAACGCCTGATTGGCAGCATCACTCCATACAAAGTGATCTGTTTTCTTCATCATTTGGTACAAAGGGATAGCCTTTTCGCCCAAACGGCTTATAAACCGGCTCAAAACCGCAATACGACCCGCCAAATGCTGGACGTCATTGATACATGCCGGTTTAGCCAAAGAAGTGATAGCCTTAATTTTCTCCGGGTTAGCTTCAATGCCTTTCTCAGAAACCAAAAAACCCAACAGCTTGCCTGCTGGCACACCAAATACACATTTGGCTGGGTTAAGCATCATCTTGTAGACCCGGAGGTTGTCAAAGGTCTCCTTCAAATCATCTAACAAGGTCTCTTTCTTCCTGGATTTCACAACTATATCATCCACATAAGCATGACCATTGCATCCAATATGATTGTGGAGGCAATTCTGAACGCAACGCTGATAAGTCGCCAGAGCATTTTTGAGCCCAAAAGGCATAGATACATAGCAGAAGGCTCCAAAGGGAGTGATGAAAGATGTCTTCTCCTAGTCCTTAACCACCATCTTGATGTGATGTTACCCAGAATAAACATCAAAGAAACTCAAACGCTCACAACCCGCCATAGCATCAATGATCTGATCAATATGAGGGAGAGCAAAAGGATCAGCCGGACAGGCCTTGTTAAGGTCTGCGTAATTCACACACATGCGCCAATTGCCCTTTTTCTTAAGCACCAACACCGGGTTAGCCAACCATTCAGGATGAAAAACTTCAATAATAAACCTAGCTGCTAAGAGCCGGGCCACTTCTTCACCAATGGCCTTGCGCCTCTCTTCATTAAAATGATGAAGGAATTTCTTGATCGGTTTAAACTTTTTATTAACATTGAGAGTGTGCTTAACGAGGTTTCCATGCAAAGATGTCTTGGTTCTCACGGATGAACTCGATGAGCGCGCTTTCCTATTTTGGATCCATATTGGCACTGCTACTGAACTGTTTGGATGAGTCGCCAGGAACAAAATCGACCTGCTTGGTGTCATCTGCCGACTTAAATTTCAACAAAGGGTCATGCTCTGTGGTTGGATTCTTCAAGGGGGTCATATCCACCGGGTCAACATTATCTTTCTAGAACTTCAATTCCTCTGTTGCACAAATAGACTCAGCATAGGCAGCATCGCCTTCTTCACACTCCAAAGCTATCTTCCTGTCACCGTGCAACGTGATGGTACTCTTATGACCTAGCATTTTAAGCTGCAAATAAACATAACAAGGTTGTGCCATAACTTTGGCTTAAGACGGCCGTCCAAACAGGGCGTGATAAGGGCTCTTGATCTTGACCTCCTCAAAAGTCAATTTTTCGGCACTATAGTCATGATCATTGCCAAAGGCCACCTCCAAAGTTATTTTACCCACCGGATATGCTGAATTACCAGGCACCACCCCATGAAAGACGGTAGAAGACTGCTTAAGATCTTTGTCAGTCAAATTCATATGGCGAAAAGTATCATAATAAAGGATATTGATACTGCTGCCCCCGTCCATAAGCACCTTCGTGAACTTGTACCCTCCAACCTAAGGAGCAACAACCAAAGCCAGCTGACCCGGATTGTCCACCCAAGGCGAGTGATCCTCACGGCTCCATACAATGGGCTTCTCTGACCATCATAAGTATCGAGGGACCGCCAACTCAACTGCGTTCACCGCCCGCTTATGAATCTTCTGGTCTCGTTTGCACAAACTCGTGGTAAACACATGATATTGAGCACTATTCAGCTGCTTCGGATTACTCTCATAACCAGACTGCTGCTGTTGATTACCTTGATTAGGTTGCTGATTGAAACCGCCTTGATTACCTTGGCCCTGAAATCTAGAGTTTGAACTGCCACCTCCAAAGTTGGGCCTGTGAGAGCCGGATCCTGACCTGCCGAGCGGGCCCTGGTTATCCTGATAAAAGCCAGAATTTCTATACTCCCTCATGATGAAGCAATCTTTCCAGAGATGAGTGGCCGGCTTAGCTTGAGTACCGTGCTTTGGGCAAGGCTGATTCATTATCGCCACCAAGTTGAATTTTGGCCTGCCAAACCGGGGCACTGATGACTTCCCCTTATGACGCTGATTATTACCTTGCGTGTTGGTATTAGCCGCCAAGTCTGAACCACCGTCATTTTGCTTGCGCTTACCGTTATTTCCTTGACCCGTCGTATTGTGTTGCTGCCCCTTTGCATTGCCGTTCTTCTTCCCCTTTCCAGCCTTCTCCTCATCAGACTCAGGGACCTTAGTGTTATCAGAGTCGGCGTATTTGACGAGAGTCGCCATGAGCTCTCCCATATCATTACAGTGGCGCTTAAGCCGCCCCAGCTTCTGCTTGAGGGGAAGGAACCGACAATTCTTCTCTAAAATCAAGACGGCTGAGCCGGCGTTGAACTGTCCGATTAATGGATAATGGCAAAATTCGGCGTACCCAATGGGCTGTTGACTCGCCCTCACCCTGGACACAAGTGTCTAAATCAAGAATCGACTAGGCTGCTTGCACGTGTCCTTGAAATTCTAAATAAAATGCATTTTCAATTCAGCCCATGATCTGATGGAATTAGGGGGCAATCCTTTTAGCCAGGTGCGAGCCGGCCCATCCAACATCATGGTTAAATACTTAGCGCACGCAGCGTCACTAACGTCGAACATTTGCATGGCCATCTCATAGCTCCCAATCCAAGCTCTGGGGGTTGATCCGCTGTGCAATTGGGCACCTTGCGGGGACCCTTTAAAATCCTTTGGCAGGCACTCATTACGCAAAGCCGACACTAGACATGGCACACCCATGGTCCTAGAAGTAATCCCAGCTTCTACAGACACCGACGGGTTATGCTGAGGCTGCTGATGAGTTGCTAGCTGAACCGCCAGCTCAGCCTCCCGACGTGCCCTGGCCTAATCCACCAAAGCCTGAGCATGGTTACCAGCAGGTGGCGGGTCACGCCCACGCGGCTGGTTACAGTGCCGCTCACTACTCGAAACCACCGGTGACTCAATATGCCACCTATAACTCCGACTGGGGCGTGGAGTCCAATGAATTCGCTCACGGTTGTATGAATAAGCCGCCCGCTGAGCTAGCACCGTGTTAAAAAGCTCAACAGCCCTCCGGGTCTCAACCGCTGCGGGAGACTCACCTTGCACTGGAAGAGCCGCCAGCTGCGATGCCGCAGCAACCAAGTTATCCAAAGGGTTAGAATAATGACCCGACGGTGTCAGCACCTGCTGAGGCGGGGTTAAATTCAAACGAGGCGGCTCTGCAACACGTGGTTGAACGGTTGCTCCGGTCATAGGCGCCTCGACAACACGGTTTATCTCAGGTGGATTACTTGGTCCCGCCCCAGGCGTGTTGAAAATATTCCTCACATCGTATTCCGAAGGTAAATGACTCTGGTGCCTCCTTCGCAGAATGGCGTTAGATGCATTCTGATCCAAGCTTAATCGGAAATTTTCAGCTTGAATCCGTTGTGACTCAGCATCTAGGGCGGCTCGTTTCGTCGCCATCCTAGCGTTCTCTGCATTAAGCTCCTCCTTAGCCTAAGCTATCTCATCTCGCAGTTTCGCGACGTCCACCTTGTGCTGTGCTTGATTCTCTAGGGTTACCTCTGCAACTAATAAGGTTCCCAAAGCATCCAAGAGCTCGGCTAAGACTTGAGTCCGGGCCATCGCTGCAGCTGTTGAGCTTGTGGTCATAGCCGCAGCGGTCGATGAATTGAGCATCGGTTGTGTGCCGACCATGAAGACCGCGACCCTATTTGGCGGCTCATAGGGGTCCGGAATACTGTTGCCATCGGAATAGCCCCCAAGCCCGCCGTCTTGTAATTGATACATGGAATTGGTCTCACCTGTTGAGGACTCATCATCAGAGTAGATGGTTGTCTCTCCACCGGAAACATATCCTTCCTCAAGACCCGCTCCATGAATAAAACCAACGAAAGTGTGCTTCACGGTGGTTTGAACCTCGGTGAGTCATGCGCGCCGAGCCGTTTCGATGATGTTGGCGCAGGGTGTCCGTCTTAGGCTCCGATTCGCTGATCTTGCCGATGAAGACGTGGATTCCACCGAAGGGGACCCGGTACCCATACTCGATTGAGCCAGCCTTGGGCCCTAGTGAGCATCGTCGATGTAGAGCTTGCCGCGGTGGCTCTTAGTCATCCGGTCGACAGCGTATACCTTGATCCCTGCGAAGTTGCCATTCAAGAACTCGAAACCACCGTGCGCTGGCCCCACAGTGGGCACCAACTGTCGTGGACTTAACACGGCAGATGCCCTAGGAAAAGGACTTAAGTGTAGAGCCATCACAACTAGGTTAGCTTAGAGGGGTTGAACGGGACAAAGGGCACAAAGAGTTAACCCAGGTTCGGCCCCTCTCAATGAGGTAAAAGCCTACTCCTGCTTTAGGTTGTATTTCTTGGGTTTCGATTACCAGGGTGCGAATACGCTTGACCTAGTTCTCGATCGATTGTTTCTTGAGTTAACCCACCGCCGGGTCACCCCTTTATATACAAGTTGATGCCCGGCGGCTTACAGGGTCCCGGCTGGCTCACACAAACGTGACCGGCTCGGTTTCTAACTATGCTTGCCTTACAGAACAAGTTAAACATATGGCGGCTCACACCCATGGGCCTCAAGTCGTCTCCAGGTCTTGCGCCTTCAATTGGCTTGCTCTATGAACCGCCATCTTTATATCTTCTTGGGCCTTATCAAGCCTATTTATCTTTAAGCCGCCAGTGGCATGACCCTCCCCCTCCTGGGCGGGTCATACCCAGTAGTTACATCCCCAACACAGCCCATGACGATTATACGGAAGACTCAAGAAGTCTTGCTGAACAAGCCAAAGATACCATGGCCATGGAGGACTCTACCTCCACCGATGTAACGGAATAGGGTCTGTATCCCCAGAACCCCAATAAGTTATATAAGCTGGGGTCGCGCTCGTCGATATCATACACATAATCCCTTTGTATTCATTTGTACATTGTACACGAGCAAGAGTAGCGTATTACCTCGACTGTGAGAACCTGAACCTGGGTAAATCCTTGACTCCTATTACCATCCAACCTAATCACCTAGGTGGCATACCGTACCGAGCTATGGATCCGGAAACGTATCAAACATTCTATGCAAAGGCATTCCTTGGTTTTCCAAGGCGTTGCGGTTTAGTTCCTGTTCAGCAGTCTCAGTCGCTTCGTATTAGGTGTGTCGACTCCTATTACCTTATTCGACTTTGAGTTGGTGGCATTTTAGCTACTCTTTCTTATGTCTCTTTTTATTTGACATATGAGGATTTCCTCGCCACTTTATATCGGTTAAACAATTTGGGTTTTATTTATAAAGC